>JAGIQG010000010.1:75918568-76518568 GCA_024679065.1 Sphyrna mokarran | reverse complement strand
GAATGAAATTTAACTGAACATGAATTGTTTCAGGCTGCTTAGGTACTTAATGATCTTTTGCATTGATATTGTGATTTATGCATATTACTGGGCTTTAGAAATGGAGTAATTTATGATGCGGACTCTTTCAAAAATAATAAATCTTTTGGCTCAGTGACTTATAGTGGGGGTTATTCTGACAAATTATAATAGGTACCACCATTTTGCAGCCCGGAAGCCAAGATTTGATTGTATTACAGCATGATCTGAGGAAATACCTTTTGTCTTGCATTTAAAACAAATTAACTTTAGAAATTTGAGAGTAATACATTCACTTCTATTGTCTAAAGGATTAGTTCCTGTTTATACTCTGCTATTTTAAAAGTGTTACATCCACATAATATGTGCTACATAGCTACTTATTTAACTGGCTGAATTATTTTCCTTTGGGATGTGTTTTATAAACTATTTGTTTTCCATTGACCATACTTTTTGTTATTTGTTAGTTGGTGCAATAGTGATGGTCAGATGAATGTCTTCTGATTTTTTTCTAAGCTGCGGTCATGCCCTTGGGTCTTTGGACAGGCTGCTCAAATGTAAATATATTAAGGCCAATTCCACCAAACCAAATATAAGATTACAAGTTTTTAAAAATCTTGTTTTGCTGATTACACATCCTTGTTTATTAAGTTTTTTGAGAAATTAAAATGTAAAGGAGAAGACACATACAGAAGTAAATGGTGGATGAACCTATCTTATCTTTAATCATTATTAGAGACTTGGTGGACATAGTAATTGCATTTTGATCTCCTATGGCCTACCTGTCATCATGATTTATACCCAACATATGCTTGTTTATTTTTATAAAAAATACCTCATGGGACCTCTTCCTATTCTGTTGCTAGAATCATATAATCCTTACAGTGTAGAAGGAGGGTATTCTGTCCATCGAGTTTGCACCAACTCTTTGACAGAATATCTTACCAAAGCCCTTGTCCCATAACGCCATATTTTTGTCCTGCTAAGCCCCCAAATCTACACATCTTGGGACATAAGGGCAATTTAGCATGACCAATCAACCTAATCTGCATATCTTTAGACTGTGATAGAGACTGGAGCACCTGAATGAAACCAACACAGACATGGGGAGAATGTGCAAGCTCCACACAGACCCAAGACTGGAATCAAACCTGGGTCCTTGGCACTGTGAGGCAGCAGTGTTAACCACTGTGCCGCAGTATTACCTAGTTCTCCTTCCAACATTCCTTTATTCTACTTCTGTGTATATTTATTTTGGCGCAGGAGCTGGAAATGGCACAACGCACCATTTAAACCATCAGTTAAATAATGCTGTCTTCTCGGTCAGCATTTTCTATAACCTAATTGAGCTTAACAATGATCTTTTGTGGTGTTGTAATAAATGCTTCAGCAAATTCAATTCAATAGAATTAACATGCTGAATTCCCACTATCAACATCCTGGGGTGTTACCATTGACCAGAAACTGAACTGGACCAGCCATATACATACTGTGGTTCTTGAGCAGGTCAAAGTCTAGAAATCCTGCGGCAAGTAACTCACTTCCTGACCCCTTCAAAGTCTGTCCATCATCTACAAGGCACAAGTCAGAAGTAAGATGGAATACTTTCCACTTGCCTGGATGAGTGCAGCTCCAACAATATTCAAGAAATAGCATGGTGACACAATGGATAGCATTACTGCCTCACAGTGTCAGGGACCCGGGTTTGATTCCTGGCTTGGATCACTGTCTAATTAGGGTTTGCACATTTTCCCTGTGTCTACATGGGTTTTCTCCAGATGCTCTAGTTTCCTCCCGCAGTCCAAAGATGTGCAGTGTTAATTAGATTGGCTATGCTGAATTGTCTCTTCATGTCAGGGGGACTAGCTAGGGTAAATGCATGGGGTTATGGGGATAAGGTGGGATTATGATCGGTGCAGTCTCAGTGGGCCGAATGAATTCCTCCTGCTCTGTAGGATTCTATAATTCATTTCATCCAGGATAAAGCAGCCTGCATGATTACTATACCTTCCACAAACATTCATTCCACCACCGAGGAACACTGGCAGCCATGTGTACCATCTACAAGATGCACTGCAGAAACTCACCAAGATTCCTTAGACAACACATTCCAAACCGAGGACAATTAGCATTTAGAAGGACAAACACAGCAGAAACATGGGAACATCATCAGTGTGGGTTCCCCTCTAAGTCACTCACAATTCTGACTTGGAAATATATCGCTGTTCTTTCATTATCATTGGGTCAAATTCCTGGAACTCTCTCCCCAACAGCACTGCAGCAATTCAAGAAATAGAGATGCCGGCATTGGACTGGGTAGTAAGAACTCAGTAAGAATTTAGCAACACCAATTTTAAATCCAACCGATTTATTTGATAGTAAATCTGCGAGCTTTCGACACTCTTGTGTCTTCGTCAGGCAAATGCAGTGTTCTGGTCTGCAATCGCACACATATCAACACAGACAGTCACAGATTGCTGATTAGAATGCGAATCCTTACATCTAACATGCTATTCAAGTGTTAAAGTGGCTAACAATGTGTGTGAAGGGAATCCTGAGCAGTGGTTAGAGAATTGTGTATTTTCTCCAGACAGTGCAGTAAGTGAGGTTACAATTCAGGAAGGCAGCTCATAACCACCTTTTGAACGGCAACTAGGAATGGGCAATAAAACGTGGCTTAGCTAACAATGATGTAGAGATGCCGGCGTTGGACTGGGGTAAACTCAGTAAAGTTTTACAACACCAATTTTAAATCCAACCAATTTATTTGATAGTAAATCCACGAGCTTTCGACGCTATGCGCCTTCGTCAGGCAAATGCAGTGTTCTGATCTGCAGAGGCACTCATATCCACACAGACAGTTACAGATTGCTGATTAGAATGCGAATCCTTACATCTAACCTGCTATTCAAGTGTTAAAGTGGCTAACAATGTGTGTGAAGGGAATCCTGAGCATTGGTTAGAAAATTGTGTATTTTCTCCAGACAGCACAGTAAGTGAGGTTTTTTGCTAATCCAGGCAAGTTACGGGGGTTACAGATAGTGTGACATGAAGCCAAGATCCCTGTTAAGACCGTCCTCATGTGTGCGGAACTTGGCTATCAGTCTCTGCTCAGCAACTCTGCGCTGTCGTGTGTCACGAAGGCCCCCTTGAAGAACATTTACCCGCAGGTCGGAGGCCGAATGCCCATGACTGCTGAAGTGTTCGCCCACAGGAAGGGAACTGTTTTGCCTGGTGATTGTTGAGCGATGCTCATTCATCCGCTGTCGTAGTGTCTGCATGGTCTCCCCAATGTACCATGCTTCGGGACATCCTTTCTTGCAACGTATTAGGTAGACAACGTTGGCCGAGTTGCAAGAGTATGTACCGTGCACCTGGTGAATGGTATCCTCACGTTTGATGATGTCGTCCATGTCTATGATCTGGCATGTCTTGCAGAGGTTGCTGTGGCAGGGTATAATAACCTGTATTATATTATTATAATAATAATAATAATAATATTATTATTGTGTATAATACCACAATACAAGTGGTATTGTGGTTACTGTTCTCCTGAAGGTTGGGTAGTTTGCTGCGAACAATGATCTGTTTAAGGTGGTGCGGTTGTCTGAAAGCAAGAAGTGGGGGGGGTGGGGATGGCCCTAGCGAGATGTTCATCGTCATCAATGACATGTTGAAGACTCCGGAGAAGATGTCGTAGCTTCTCTGCTCCGGGGAAGTACTGGACAACAAAGGGTACTCTGTCCACCTTGTCCCGTGTTCGTCTTCTGAGGAGGTCAGTGCGGTTTATCGCTGTGGCACGTTGGAACTGTCGATTGATGAGTCGAGCGCCATATCCTGTTCTCACGAGGGCATCCTTCAGCGTCTGGAGGTGTCTGTCACGATCCTCCTCATCTGAGCAAATTCTGTGTATACGGAGGGCTTGTCCATAGGGAATGGCTTCTTTAACGTGTCTAGGGTGGAAGCTGGAGAAGTGGAGCATTGTGAGGTTGTCTGTCGGTTTTCGGTACAGTGAGGTGCTGAGGTGACCGTCCTTGATGGAGATGCGTGTGTCCAAGAATGCAACTGATTCTGGAGAATAGTCCATGGTGAGTCTGATGGTGGGATGGAACTTGTTGATATCATCATACAGTTGTTTCAATGATTGTTCACCATGAGTCCAAAGGAAAAAGATGTCATCAATGTATCTAGTATATAACCTTGGTTGAAGATCTCGTGTAGTGAAGAAGTCTTGTTTGAACCTGTGCATGAAGATGTTGGCATACTGAGGTGCAAATTTGGTCCCCATGGCTGTTCCATATGTCTGGATGAAAAGCTGATTGTTGAAGGTGAAGACATTGTGGTCCAAGATGAAGCGGATGAGTTGTAAAATTGCATCCGGAAACTGGCAGTTGTTGGCATTGAGTACTGAGGCAGCAATACCATCGTCGTGGGGAATGTTGGTGTAGAGCGCCGAGACATCCATTGTGACAAGGAGTGCCCCGGTTCAACTGCTCCATGCGTGTTGAGTTTCTGTAGGAAGTCCGTAGTGTCAAGACAAAAGCTGGAGCTTCTTTGTACAATGGGTTTCAGGATGCCCTCGATATAGCTGGAGAGGTTCTCACACAGGGTCCCATTGCCCGATACGATGGGACGGCCGGGTATGTTTGCCTTATGTATCTTTGGGAGGCAGTAGAGATCTCCAACGCGGGGAGTACGTGGAATGAGAGTCCAGAGGGTGTTCTGAAGGTCCGGATCAAAGGTTATGATCAGAGTGTTGAGTTGACGAGTGTGTTCTTTGGTTGGATCCGCTGGTAACTGTCTGTAGTGTTTCACATTGTTTAGTTGTCGGTACACTTCTTCACAGTAGTCCGTTCTGTTCAGTATGATGGTGGCGCCTCCTTTGTCTGCTGGTTTGATGACAATGTTGCGGTTGGTCTTAAGAGCATGGATGGCCTTGCTTTGTGCTTGGATGATGTTTGAGACTGTCTTGTAAGTGCGGTTGATGAATCTGGTGTTCACGCACCTCCTGATGGCTTGGGCATACATGTCCAGTCGGGGGCAGCGGCCTTCCGGAGGAGTCCAATTGGATTCATTCCTCTTCGGTTGCTGCACTGCGGATCCCTCTGTCGGCTGTTCTGGTTCATTAGCTATCTCATTGAGTCTGCTATTGGCCTCTTGGGGTTTGTGGAAGAACTCACGCAGCCTCATTCGCCTGATGAATTCCTCTGTGTCTGCTGCAAGACTGATGGGGTCCATTTTGGTGGTGGGACAGAAATTGAGCCCTCGGCTGAGAACTTCGATTTCCTCTGATTGAAGTGTGTAGTCTGACAGGTTAACAATGGACCTCCCTGCGGTAGTGTTGTTTTCTACTGTGGTGCCAAGGGAGGCTTGGTTGTTGCCGGTGGCGATGCCGAGTTTTTCAAGTTTCCTGTTCTTGGTGCGCATGTAAATGGTGTAGTTTCTTTGTCTCATCTGCTTGGCAAGGTTTCGCATCTGATCTGCGTCCTGAGCGCAAGTTGAGAATATGTATTCCATTTTACTTTCCAGGGTGCGGCATTTGCTATAGAGCTGGTGTATGAGGTGATTGAGGAGTGTGAGAGAGGTGTGACGGCAAAGCCTCTCAGCGTAGTCTGTGTTATAGGTTGACCTGAGTGGGTTCGTGATCTGTAGTCCCTTTGGTATCCTGTCTGCTTTCTTGCATCTCTGTAGAAACTTGATGTCTGTGTCGATATGTGCAATCCTCTTGGAGATCCTCTCCACTTGGATCCGGCAGTATGCGGTGTCGATAGTAGTCATGATGTAGAGATGCCGACGTTGGACTGGGGTAAACTCAGTAAAGTTTTGGTACAAGGTGGACAAAGTACCCTTTGTTGTCCAGTACTTCCCCGGAGCAGAGAAGCTACGACATCTTCTCCGGAGTCTTCAACATGTCATTGATGACGATGAACATCTCGTTAGGGCCATCCCCACCCCCCCACTTCTTGCTTTCAGACAACCGCACCACCTTAAACAGATCATTGTTCGCAGCAATCTACCCATCCTTCAGGAAAACAGTAACCACAATACCACACAACCCTGCCACAGCAACCTCTGCAAGACATGCCAGATCATAGACATGGACGACATCATCAAATGTGAGGATACCATTCACCAGGTACACGGTACATACTCTTGCAACTCGGCCAACGTTGTCTACCTAATATTTGCAAGAAAGGATGTCCCGAAGCATGGTACATTGGGGAGACCATGCGGACACTACAACAGCGGATGAATGAGCATCGCTCAACAATCACCAGGCAAAACAGTTCCCTTCCTGTGGGCGAACACTTCAGCAGTCATGGGCATTCGGCCTCCGACCTGCGGGTAAATGTTCTTCAAGGGGGCCTTCGTGACACACAACAGCGCAGAGTTGCTGAGCAGAGACTGATAGCCAAGTTCCGCACACATGAGGGCGGTCTTAACAGGGATCTTGGTTCATGTCACACTATCTGTAACCCCCGTAACTTGCCTGGATTAGCAAAAAACCTCACTTACTGTGCTGTCTGGAGAAAATACACAATTCTCTAACCAATGCTCAGGATTCCCTTCACACACATTGTTAGCCACTTTAACACTTGAATAGCAGGTTAGATGTAAGGATTCGCATTCTAATCAGCAATCTGTAACTGTCTGTGTGGGTATGAGTGCCTCTGCAGATCAGAACACTGCATTTGCTTGACGAAGGCGCATAGCGTCGAAAGCTTGTGGATTTACTATCAAATAAATTGGTTGGATTTAAAATTGGTATTGTAAAACTTTACTTAGCTAACGATGCCCACAGCCTGCAAATTAATTAAAAAAAGAATAATTTAGAACAGACATTAGAAAGTATTTATTTGCACTGTAGATAATCAATAAGTAGAATAGATGCAAGAAATAATGGTTCATGCTATGTAACTAGACAGCATGTGGGAAGAAGGAGGTATTCCAGAAAGACCAAATCAAGTGGTCTTTGTTCTTCGAAAAGTACGTTTTGAGTCCGTTCTTACTGTAAAGTATGTACAATGTTCCAGTGGAAGCAGTTTTCACTGAAAAGGCAGTATAGTTACACCACCCCAACCCCCATCTTGCAGTTTGATCCCATTGAATTAAATATGGATCTTAAGTAAATACTTTTATTATATTTTTTATGTTACAATAGAGATTTGCTGCAATTGAATTTAAAGCAATTTGATGGACATTTTCTTCCTCACTGTCTGATGGAATGGATCACCTGTCTATTGTATAACCCAACTTATTTTCATTCTTTTTATTTTATTCCATTATATGGAATAAAAAAACAGATAAGTTCTACAATAACCATATTTCCATGTTTACCAGAGGTCTTAACAAATAAGATCATGCAGCTTTGAATTTAAAATTGATTCTTATGTTACCAGTGGTGTGGAACAGGTGCTTTGTTTCACAAGTGGAAGCTGTAGAAGGAAGAGATAAGCAAGCAGCCTGCAGCTGGTTTGTACTATAATTATATGAAATGATTAATGTACTTTTGTAAGGATTGTTCTCTGAGAATTACAAATCAAACATCCAGAACCTGAAGGTTAAAGGGTTCTGTTGTCTTAAACCAGCGGCTGAGACTTTATGATTGATGATGATTTGAATATAGTTATGTTGTCCTACTTACAAAAACGTGTTCTAAGGCGTGACTACAGTGTTTTGGCTTTAAAAAAGTCTGTTAAAGTTAGCAGGCCATTAAAATACAACACATAATATGAATAGGAAAAGGTCATTTTGACTATTTGACTTTTGGAAGCATTCAATATTTTTCAGTATAAGATGTGGTTTTTGTTTAGCAACTGAATTTTCAATTTCAAAAACATGTATTAGTTAACACACCATGGCCATGTAAAAGTCATAATAGTCAAGAAAACTAAAATGTTATACTGTTGTCTTTCCTTGTACCAGGTGGTTCTCAGGAAAGTGTTCTGGTAAACTAATATTGTATCATTTAACATAAAATAATACATTGCACACTGAATATGTCAAAAATACTTTTGAGAGCTAGTGTGGATGGTATGTAGTGAGCAGGAGACAGGAGGATAATGTGTTCAGATGGAACGACTAATACACTAAGTAGGGTTTCTTTTTTCAAGTTGAATAAGGATAATTTAGTTTCTGAGACAAGTTTAATTAGCTTCTCAAGTCAGTGATATCAAATCAGCGTATTAGCTGTTTGTAACTGGTAAATGTGAGTTGTTTTTAAATGTATCAATTAATTAAGCAACCGCTTGGATAAATCTTCATTTCTGCGCGATAACCTGGCCAGTGTTGATATTTTGTTCTGAAATACCTGCTGGTTATAGAACTCAAACAATTTTCATTCCATTATGTAAGTGTTACATAGAGTGGATGATCAACAAATTGGAAGACCACCAGGTAGGTCTGTTACAGAGCTGTCAATTGCCAACAATTGTTCAAAAGTAGCTCTGACAATGAGTCACCTAGACTCGAACTTTAGCTCTATTCTTTTTCCACAGATGCTGTCAGACCTGCTGAAATTTTTCAGCATTTTCTGTTTTTGTTAAAAAGTACTTCATTGACTATAAAATACTTTGAGAAATGAAATGCGTGCTACATAAATCCAACATTTTTCTTTTCTTTCATAACCAGGATATATCAGATTGCTGATATGTTTCTCCTCATTGCTTGCCCATATTTCAAGCAACAGTTTGTGTCCAGGAGACCTGTGGGCAACATCCCCTTAATTGTATTTATTACTAAGTAAGATTCAATTAAATGCGCAATACCTTTAACATTTTTTGATACAATATTCAAAAGGTGTGTCTTATGACCTGCAGTCACACCCTAGAGTGATCTTTGCCATTGGCCATAAATAATTGGTGTGGATCAGTTCACATTAAGTATTTATTCTAACTTATCTCATTTAGAAATAAATTATTTATTTTAACTTCTTATTTAGTTAATTAATTTTATTTTAATGATCACCAGATTAACTCTCAATAAATATTATAAGATATTGGGCTGACAACAAAAAAAAAGGAAAAATAAAGAGAATATTCTTTATCTCAGGTAATTAGCTTTAAGTTTATTTATTAAGTTTATTTACTATTGCCACAAGTGGGCTTATATTAACACTGCAATGAAGTTACTGTGAAATCCACTAGTTGCCTCACTCTGTGTACATTGAGGGAGAATTTAGCATGGCCAATGTATCTAACCATCATATCTTTTAGATTGTGGATTGTGGGACTCCATTTGATGGCTGGAATACTGGAATACATTACTTGTAGCTATGTAAACCTCTGGTGTGATCTCCCATTTGGTGTATTGTTTTCAGCTTTGGGCACCTTAGTTGAGAAGGATGCAGGGGCCTAGGCAGGAAAACATTGAATACTCATCTGAATATCCAGAAGCTAGAAAAGTTAAACTATGAGGATGCATGGAGTGGGCTTATGTTCCATAGATAACATGAAGGTGGGATCTAATTGGGCTGCTTAAAATGATTAAGGGGATTTACCTCTGATACGGGAGTCCAGAAGAAGGAAAATAACTTTAAAATTAGAGCCAGGAATTCAAATGTGATGCCAAGAAGCACTTCCTCATACAAACAATAGTAAAAGGATTATGGGATCAAGGCAGGTACAGAGTTAAGATACAGATCTTACAGCTATGAATTACTTGAATGTTGGGGCAGATTTTAGGAAGCTGAATAGCCTACTCCAGTTTCTGTGCTCCTATAATTTTGCCCCTGTGGGACTTTGTTTATCTGACTTACTTAAGATAGAATCTTTTCATCATATTTGTTCATGTCATATTTCTTGTTCAACTTACTGAAATTTGTAATTCCTTAGCCACTCATTTAATTGACCCATCAGTCTTTCACTTTGTCAGTTTTTCTTATACTTTTCAACTTATACTGGAGTTGATATTATTAGTGAATTTTCGTAATACATAAGTACTCATCTTTATATTGCCCTAATCCTGCAGGACTTCACTACCCGCTTTATCCAGCTCAAGCTTTCCCCATCTATTATCCACTTGAAGTCTATTATTATATAATTTTGATGCAATCAATAAGTTTATTTTGAATCCTATTGGCCCTAATTTTCATTCTAATACTCAGCATTACCTGGAAAGGACAACACAGAAACAAACTGTCCTACCTAAACTGTCAGTGTTGGAATTAATCCTTCTTTGGAGCAATAATTCTAATTCCATGTTTCCACCAAGTTTCCATATTCCTTTATCTATTTTTCTTTCAATCATAGTCTGTACTCTAGTCAACAAATCTGGATAGTACAGTGCACGATATTTTGTTTGAAATAGTACCTGTTTTGTAGATCTCTTGCTTTTAACTTTATAGGATCATAGCATCCCTAGAGTGCAGAAAGAGGCCATTCCGCGCCCATTAAGTCTGCACCAACTCTCCGAAACAGCATCCCACCCAAGCCCTAGGTCTGTAACCCAATGACCTGCCTAGTAAGGGTAGGTTGTATCTTACTAACCTTATTGAGTTTTTTGAAAAAGTGACCAAAGAGGTGGATGGGGGTAAGGCAGTTGATGTGGTATATATGGACTTTAGTAAGGCGTTCGATAAGATGCCCCATGGAAGGCTTCTGCAGAAAATGCAGATGTATGGGATTGAGGGTGATTTAGCTAATTGGATTAGGAATTGGCTAGCTGATAGAAGACAGAGGGTGGTGGTTGATGGAAGTTATTCATCGTGGAGTTCGGTTACAAGTGGTGTACCTCAGGGATCTGTTTTGGGGCCCCTGCTGTTTGTAATTTTTATAAATGATCTGGATGAGGGTATTGAAGGATGGATTAGTAAATTTGCGGATGACCCCAAAGTCGGAGGAGTGGTAGATAGTGAAGAGGGGTGTTATAGTTTGCAGAGAGACTTGGACAAGTTGCAGAGCTGGGCCGAGAGGTGGCAAATGGAGTTTAATGTGGAAAAGTGTGAGGTAATTCACTTTGGCAGGAATAACAAATGTGTAGAGTATAGGGCTAATGGTAGGACTCTTAATAGTGTTGATGAACAGAGGGATCTTGGTGTATATGTGCATAGATCCCTGAAAGTTGGCAGTCAATTCGATAAGGTTGTTAAGAAGGCATATGGAGTCTTAGCTTTTATTGGTAGGGGGATTGAATTTTGGAGCCACAACGTCATGTTGCAACTGTACAAAACTCTAGTGCGGCCGCACTTGGAGTATTGTGTGCAGTTCTGGTCCCCACATTATAAGAGAGATGTGGAGGCATTGGAGAGGGTACAGAGGAGGTTTACCAGGATGTTGCCTGGTATGGAAGGCAGGTCTTATGAAGAGAGGCTGAGGGATTTGAGGTTGTTTTCGTTAGAAAGAAGGCGGCTAAGAGGAGACCTTATTGAAACATATAAGATGATTAGAGGTTTAGATAGGGTGGACAGTGATAGCCTTTTTTCTAGGATGGAGAAAGCTAGCACGAGGGGACATAGCTTTAAATTAAGGGGTGGTAGTTATAGGACGGATGTCAGAGGTAGGTTCTTTACCTAGAGGGTGGTAAGGGTATGGAATGCCCTGCCTGCTGCAGTTGTAGATGCGCCAAGTTTGGTGATGTTTAAGAGGTTAGTAGGTAAGTTTATGGACGAAAAGGGAATGGTTTAGGTTATAGGGTCATTGCTTTTTCCTAATTGTTCGGCGCAACATCGAAGGCCGAAGGGCCTGTTCTGCGCTGTAATGTTCTATGATCTATGTTCAATGCTAATCCCCTAACCTACACATTTTGGGACACTAAGGAACAATTTAGCCTGGCCAGTCCACCTAACCTGCACATCTTTGGAGTGTGGGAGGAAAACAGGGCACCCAGAAGAAACCCATACAGACATGGGGAGAACATGCAGCCTCTTCACAGACAATCACTCATGATCAGAATTGAACCCTGGATCCCTGGTGCTGAGAGGCAGTAGTGCTAATCAATATGCCACATGTATGTCACTTTTTAGCTAGACCGCTCAAAGCTGGAAGCAGTCTGTTTTAACTACTAAATTTCATCCCTTCATCGTTTAAAAACTTTTATACGTTTCCTTTAGTCCTTAATATTACTATTATATCTCCTATTTTAATACCATCTATAAATATCGACATCAGTCTCTCTCGTTAAATATCTGAAGAATTGATATCAAGTTGATAGAAGTAATCCAAAACGAAAGTCCTGTTTCAAATTACTCTGAGAATTTCTTTAACTCCTTGAATGGGATTTTCCAGCTGCAAAGAACAAAGAACAAAACAGCATGAGAAACAGGCCCTTCGGCCCAACGAGCCCGCGCCACCACCCCGATGTTCCCACCTCTACCCGTGATCCCTGTCTATGTTTATAGATCTATGGATTGAAACCAATTTGAGACAATTTAGGGAGAATTTGTTCTGCCAATTAGTCTAAAAGCACATTTTTGGGATGAGGGAGGAAACCGGAGCACCCGGAGAAAACCCACGCAAGCATGGGGAGAATACGCAAACTCCCACAGATACAGGCCCAAATCCATGTATCTGCACAGCATAGCGATAGTCACTGAGCTGTCGTGTTGCCCATCAAATGATCCAGGTCAAGCGTACGTGAAGCACTAGGATACTCTTGAAAAATCCAAGAGCAGCCCTGCCACGACCCATCGCGTGTATGCCCCTTGTTAGGCAACAAGGTGGACCAAAACACACTCCCCCTAAAACCAGGAAATCCTGCCCAAGATCAACGAACTCTTTGGGAAAATTTTCCCCCTTTTTCTTTCTGCAACTGTGGAATTTTATGATGCTTTCAAAAACTGTAGGCATAGAAGATTTTCCTCATCAACCAATTCATTGATACCTTGAAATAGGTAGTAAACCTTAGTACATTAGTAAATATGTGTTGCTTTTATGTATTGATTTTCTTGCAGCATCTTGTAAAATTGTTTTTAACTTTAAATCTGCAATCACAATGATACGTGATCTTTTTTGAAAGTTAGGATAACATTCCCTTTACTGAAATCATTAATTATATTTATGGAAGTTTCTAATGCCCATTGTCCAGAATTTCATTTATTTCATTTCTCATTTTCCAAATATTCTAGTATACATGCCGTTTGCCTAGGAATGTTTAGATTCTTAATGTGTTTTCATCCACGGTGACACAATGGTGGCACCATTTCTTGATATGTTTTCATACACAGTGACATAATTGTGGCACTGCTGCCTCACAGCACCAGAGACCACATTTGATTCTGGCCATAGGTCACTGTCTGTGTAGAGTTTGCATGTTCTCACTGTGTCTACTTGGATTTCCTCCATGTGCTCTGGTTTCCTATCACAGTTCAAAGATGTACAGGTTTGGTGGATTGGCCATGGTAAATGCACAGGTTTACAGAGACTGGAGGGAAGTGGGGTATCCCTAGGAAAGATGCTCTTTTGGAGACTCAATAGGCTAAATGGCCTCCGTCTACACTGTAGGAATTCTATGGCACAAGTGCTTTACTGATCCTATGCCAAAGTAATTGGCTATGTGTGAAGACTGATGTGACATTTCATTTAATTTTTTTTGGCATTTTTTGATTTACAAATTGCAGCCACACACACTCTTATCTCTGTATTTGTTTTGTTCCCTGCTTTGCATATAGTTTTAAAATAACAATAATTTAGATTGCTCTTTCTGCTCTCGGTGGCCTGGCTTTGAACTGTGCTCTTACCGTTTCTGGTAGAATTTTATTTTATTAGCCTCAATTTCAAGAATACAGAGGGTGGGACCTGATAGTGATTGTTAATATTATGAAAAAAGTTTGATAGGTAGATATATAGATGATACTTCCACTTGTGGATCGAAACGAATAGTGACTCAAGCAAACCCAGTAAGCAATTCAGGTGAAACTTCTTCACCCAATAAGTGGCTAGGATGTTAATTTGTTAAAATGGAATAATTGAGGTGATTAGCATAGTTGTATTTAAGAAGAAAACAGATAAAGATATGAGGGGGAAAAGAATAGAAAGACATGTTGATAGGGTTAGATGAAGACAGGTGGAAGAAAGGTATTGTGGATCATGGACTGGTTGGGCTGATTACCTTGTTAATGTATTAATAGCCTACTTCTGTTCTTATTTCTTATATTCTTATATGCAGAGCATTTAGTTAGTTAACACTTTCCATGATCTTCACTCACACTTCTTTGTTTCTTTAGTCTCTTCAATATTTTTATTTACCCTTATTGGCATCCTTATTTAGCACTATGGCATTGAGTTTGCTACATGGCTTTATCTTTTCATAGGAATTATTATTTTCCTTATGATTTCATGGGCTGCTGGCAAGATCAGCAATTATTGCCCATCCCTAATTGCCCTTGAGAATTGTATATCTGATTCAAGGTTACCAACTAGTTTTGACATAACGCAAAATACTATAACAAATTTAATATCACTTCTAGTTCTGTTTCATTTGTTTGTTAAGCAGAGATAATTAGCTATTTGTATGAAATTGTTTGTAAATGTATCTTTCTTTATGATAGGTTTTTAACCTATCCTTTTTGCTTTTAGTATTGACATTTCCCATGATTAATATATTACATTTTCTGGTATACTCACCTAAATATGTCTTTGTCTATTTGCTTATGTTGAGCTGTTGATCAAAAGCAGTTCCAAATATTTTTCTTTCACACTTTGAATTCCAGTGGGTTTAAACTAGTGCAGCAGCAGGTGGAAACTGGCCAGTAAGTGTCGGGACAGGGGAAAAAAGTGAGACTGAGACAAACATAGCACAGAGTAAGAGCTGGCAGAGGCAGGCTGTGGGGCTCGGTGGGACTGGTGATCTGGAGTGCATAAGCCTTCAATGCAAGAAGTATGACAGATAAGACAAATGAACTCAGAGCCTGGATTGCTGCATGGAATCATGATGTCACTGTAATTATGAAGACATAGTTAAAGGAGAGACAGGACTGGGTGCTTAACATTCTGGGATATTATTGATTTACATGGGACAAAAGGGGTGGGGGAGATGCATTGCTGATTTGGGAGCACATCACAGCTGTGTTGAGGATGACACATTGGATGGGTCTTCTAGTGAGGCTTTATGGATAGAACTCGGGAGTAGGAACGATGAAATCACAATGTTGGGAGTGATGCCAAAAACCTCCCAACAGCCTGCAGGAGACAGAGGAGCAGTTGTGTAGTCAGATACTGAAAAGGTGTGAAAAAAGCAAGGTAGTTGTTACAGGCGATTTTAACTCTTCCCCCCCCTCATTGACTGGGATTCCCTTATAGATAGGGGCTTGGATGGAGAGCAATTTGTTACTTGTATCCAGGAGGGCTTTTTGATACAATATGTTGACAATCCAACCAGGGAGGTGGCCATACTAGACTTGGTATTGGGGAATGAGCCAATGTTTTAGTGGGGGAGCATTTTGAGTTAATTGACCATAATTTCATAAGATTTCAGGTAGTCGTGGATAAGGATAAGAGTGGCCCTTGTGTGAAGATACTTAATTGGGTGAGGGCCAATTACATCCAAATTAGACTGAAACTGGGGAATGTGGTTGGGAGTGGCTACTTGAGGGCAAATCCATGTCTGATAAGTGGGAGGCTTTTAAAGGCCAGTTGACTGAAGTGCGGGCATGTCCCTGCAACAGTGAAGGATAAAAATGGTGGGATTTGGGAACCATGGATGACGAGGGAAATTGTAAGCTTAGTCAAAAGGAAAAAAGAAGCATATGATAGGTCTAAATGTCTAAAAATTGATGAAGCCCTTGAGGAGTATAATAAAAGTAGAAAGGAAATTAAATGCAGAATTAGGAGGACTGAAAGGAATCATAGAATGATAGAATCCTACAGTGCAGAAGGAAGCCTTTGATCTATTGAGTCTGCACTGACCACAATCTCACACGGGCCTTATCCCCATAATCCTATGCATTTACCTTAGCTAGCCCCCCTGACACTGAGGGGTAATTTAGTAGGGCCATTCCAATTAATCAAGTGAAATGTCTTTAGCAAACTAAAGGAGACTGCCAAGACTTTTTATGCATATATTAGGAGCAAAAGGATAGCAAAAGAAAGAGTAGGTCCACTCAAAGATAACGAAGGGAAGTTATGTGTGGAGCCACAGGAATTGGGTGAGATCCTTGTTGAGTACTTTGTATCCATGTTCACCAAGGAGAAGGACATGACCGATATCGAGACTAAGGATAGGTGTGTGAATGAAGGAGGAAATTTTGGGTATCCTAAATTCCATTAAGGTAGACAAGTCACCTGGGTCGAATGGGATCTATCCCAGGTTACTGTGAGATGCAAGGGGAAAAGTAGCTGGGGCCCTAACAGATATCTTCAATCTCTTTGACCACAAGCGAGGTTTCAGAGGACTGGAGAAAAAACAGTATTTTTCCCTTATTTAAGGAAGGTAGTGGGGATAATCCAGGAACTTATAAGCCAATAAACTTGATATCAGTGATGGGGAAGCTTTTGGAGAAGATAGCGATGGACAGGATATATGCACATTTGGAAGAAAATTGATTTGTTAGTGACAGGCAGCATGATTTTATACGGGAAAGTCATGTCTCACCAACTTGATTGAGCTTTTTGAAGAGGTGACAAAGATAATTGATGAGGGAAGGGCTGTGAATGTAGTTTAAACGTTCTTTAGTAAGGTTTTTTACAAGGTCCCACGTGACAGACTGGCACAAAAACTAAGATCACATGGAATTCGGGGTGGACTGGCTAGATGAGTACAGAACTGGCTTTGTCATGGAAGATGGAGAGTAGCAGTCTCAGAATGGAGACTTGTAGCTAGCGGTGTTCCGCAGGGATCAATGCTCTCTGTTGTTTGTATATAAATGATCTGGAAGAAAATGTAAGTAGTCTGATTAATAAGTTTGCGCATAATATGAAGACTGGTGGAGTTGCTAATATCATACGATAGGTCTAGACATCTAAAAATTGATGAAGCCCTTGAGGAGTAAAATAAAAGTAGGAAGGAAATTAAATGCAGAATTAGAAGGGCTAAAAGAAATCATAGAATCCTACGGTGCAGAAGGAAGCTTTCAGCCCATTGAGTCTGCATCGACCACAATCTCACCCAGGTCTTATCCCAATAATCCCATGCATTTACCCTAACTAGCCCCCCGATACTAAGGGACAATTTAGCAGGGCCGTTCCACCTAACCAGGTGAAATGTCTTTAGCAAACAGGGTTAAGGAGACTTCCATGATTTTTTATGCATATATTAGGAGCAAAAGGGTAGCAAGTGGAGTTGCTAAAAGCATCAGGGATTGTCAGAGGATACAACAGGATATAGATAGATTGAAGTCTTGGACACAGAATTGGCAGGTGGAATATAATCCAGACAAATGTTAAATGTGGTAAACATTTAACCATAGTTTAACATGGGCAAGGAAATAGTTAACATTTAATAGATTGACATTTAACATGGGCAAGGAATGGTTAACATTTAACTGGTTAAACACAGGCAAGGGAATCTCTTACTGGTTACCACACATCATCCTTCTTGTACTGATGAATCAGTGTTCCTCCATGTTGAACAACACTTGGAGAAAGCACTGAGGGTGGCAAGGGCACAAAATGTATCCTGGATGGCAGATTTCAAGGTCTACCACCAAAAGTGGCTTGGTAGCAGCACTACTAATCAAGTTGGTCGGGTCCTAAAGGATATAACTGCCAGACTGGTCTGCAGCAGGTGGTGAAGGAACCAACACGAGGAAATAACATACTTGATCTCATTCTTACCAATCTGCCAGCTGCAGATATATCTGTCCATGACAACATTGATAAGAATGACCACCACACAGTCCTTGTGGAGACGAAGTCCCACTTTCACATTGAGAATAATCTCCATTGTGTTGTGCAGCACTATCACTGTGCTAAATGGGACTGACTTCAAACAGATTTAGCAACTCAAGACTGGGCATCCATGAGGCGCTGTGGACCATCAACAGCAGTGGAATTGTACTCCAGCAGAATCTGCAACCTCATGGCCTGGCATATCCCTCACTCAAACATTAGCATCAAACCACGGGATCAACCCTAAGTCAATGGAAAATGCAAAAAGACATACTGGAGCAGCACCAGGCATACCTAAAAATGAAATAACTTGGTGAAATTACCAAATAGGACTACTTGCATGGCAAAGAGCAAAAACAGCAAGTGATAGACAGAGCTAAGTGATCCAATCTAAGTTCTGCAATCCATCTACATCCTGTCAAGTATGATGCTGGACAATTAAACAACTCACTGGAGGAGGAGACCCCACAAATATCTCCATCCTCAATGATGGAAGAGTCCAGCACAACACTGCAAAAGGAAAGACTGAAATATTTCCAGCAATCTTCAGCCAGAAGTGCCGAGTGGATGATTCATCTCATTCCCCTCCAGTGATCCAGCATTTCAGGTGCCAGTCTCCAGCCAATTCGATTCACTGCACACGATATCAGTGTTGGAGGCACTGGATACCACAAAGGTCAATGAGGCTGATAACATTCTGGCAATAATACTGAAGACTTGTGCTCCAAAATTTGCTGCTCCCAGAGCCAAGCTCTTCCAGTACAGTTACAACACTGGCATCTACCCAACAATGTGGAAAAAAATTGCCCAGGTATGTCCTGTATACAAAAGCAGAACAACCCAGCTAATTACCGCCCAATCAGTCTACTCTTGATCATCAGTAAAGTGATAGAAGGGGTCATCAACAGTGCTATCAAGCAATACCTGCTCACCGATAGCCTGCTCAGTGATACCCAGTTTGGATTTTGTCAGGGTCCCTCAGCTCCTGACCTGATTACACACATAGACAAAGAGCTGAATTCTAAAAGTGAGGTGAGAGTTGATATCAAGGAATTTGACATCAAGGCTACATTTTTGACTGAGTATGGCATTAAGGAGCCCTAGTGAAACTGAAATCAGTGGGTATCAGGGGCAAACTCTCTGCTGTTTGGAGTTATACCTGGTACATAGGAAGATGGTTGTGGTTGTGAAGGGTCAGTCATCTCAGCTCCAGGACATTTCTGCAGGAGTCCTTCAGGGTAGTATCCTCGGCTGCATATATTCAGCTGCATCATCAATAAGCTTCTCTTAGTCATAAGGTCAGAAGTGGGGATATTCAACAATGATTGCACAATGTTCAGTACCATTTGTGACTCCTCAGATACTGATTTGAATGCAATAAGATCTGGACAATACTTGGCTGGCAGGTAACATTCATGCCACACAAATGCCAGGCAATGAATATCACCAATAAGAGATACTCTAACCACCGTCCTTGACGTTCAATGGTGTAACCATCATTGAATCCCTCACTGTCGACATCTTTGAGGTTACCATTGACCAGAAATTCAATTGGACTCACCACATATACACAGTAGCAACAAGAACAGGTCAGAGGCTAGGAGTACTGTGGTGAGTAATTCACCTCCTGACTCCCCAAAGCCTACCTAAAATCTACAACGCACAAGTCAGGAATGTGATAGAATATTCCCCACATGCCTGGATGAATGCAGCTCCAACAACATTCAAGACACTTCACACCATCCAGTACAAAGCAACCCACTTGATTGATTCCAGATCTATAAACATTCAATCTCTCCACCACCAACTTTCAGTAGTAGCAGTATGTACTATCACAAGATGTTATGCAGCAATTCACCAGAGATCCTTAGACAGCATCTTTCAAATCCATGGCCACTTCCATCTAGAAAGACAAGAGCAGCAGATCAATGGAAGCACCACCATCTGCAAATTTCCCTCCAAGATACTCACCATACTGTCTTGGAAATATATCATCTTTCCTTGCTGGATCAAAGGGATTTTAGAATTCCCTCCCTAACGGCATTGTGGGCCAATCCACAGAACATGGACTGCAACGATTCAAGAGGACAGCTCACCACCTTATCAAAGGCAACTAGGAATGGGCAATAAATGCTGGCCACCAGCAATGTCCAGGTCCCATGAATGAATTAAAAAAATGTAAGATGATGCATTTGGAGGATCAAATTTTGTGTGAATTATACTATAAATGGCAAAATCCTTCAGAACATTAACACACAGAGGGATCTAGGCTTGCAGGTTCACAGTTACCTAAAAGTGGAACGTAGGTGGCCAAGGTGATTAACAAGGCATATAGCATTGTTACCTTCATTGGCCAGGGCACTGAGTACAAGAGTTGGGAAATCATATTGCAGCTATATAAAACTTGATAGGCTGCATTTGGAGTACTGTGTGCAGTTCTGATCACCATATTAGCAGAAGGATGTAGAACTTTGGAGTGAGTGCAAAGAAGGTTCACCAGGATGTTGCTTGGTCACAAGGACATTGACTATAAGGAGAGTTTGAATAAATGAGAACTGTTTTCACTGGAAAAGCAGAGGCTGAGAGGAGACCTGGTAGATAGTTAGAGGCTTTTTCCCAGGGTGCAATTGTCAATTATAAGGGGGCATAGGTACAGGATGAGGGGAGAAAGTTTAAGGGAGATGTGCAGGAGATGTTTTTCACGCAGTGATGGGCGCCTTGAATGTGCTGCCAGAGGAGGTGGTGAAAGCAGGCATATTAGCTACATTTAAGAGGGATCTGGATGGGTACCAGGGAGGAAATAGTGGAAACAGCCCGAGTAAAGACAGAAGATTCTTTTTTTTAGTCAGGGCATCATGACTGGCACGGGCTTGTAAGGCCGAAGGGCCTATTCCTGTACCGTACTTTGTTCTTTGTATATGTAATTTACGTGGTTCTTTTTTTTATTGGTGTAAGTGTGCTTTATAATATCATGCTTGGGGAGAGTTTGAAACTGACTCAATACTTACACTAAATGATTTTTTGATAATCAAATTTTTTGAAGTGTTCCTCGATTTTATTGGTTAATAGTTTGAACTGTAGATGATCTAGAACAACCTCCAGTTGAACTTTTGTCTGTTAGCAGATAAAAATCAGAATCAATTTTACTGACTTGGCAACTCCCATCGAATTATTTACTTTCTTTCTTAAAGTATTCAAGCAGCTTCAAATTTGAAGATCTTTATCTAAAACTGTGACTATATTGGAAATAATATAGAAGTGATATTGTTCTTGCATGTTGCTGTGCTGTTAATGCAACATGAAAGAGTCACAATGAGAGACAAGTTAATAATTTAGATTTTTGTCTCTGAAGAGGCACAGCTTTTATTTGTTGCACTATAAAGCATAAAACAATGGGCTGGTAATCTATGCCCACCTCACCCCCAACAGTGGCAGATTCTGAGGTGGCTGGGTGGAAGGGGGTGGAAATTTGCTTGGATGCGATTTCCTCTGCAGGGCATGGGGTGGGGGCACTGACATCTGAAGCCCCATTCTGATTTGTGGTGCTGTCCCCTTAGGGCCAGGATACTTCCATACCTTCCTCTCCTGGCCTATCCACTGAACTTGGGATCCCTGCCACTTATTTGTCCCCCATGTCCATGGGCTTAGTGCCGAGCAGCTCCCTGCTGTGCCTTTTCCAGCCACAGCAGTGTTGTATCTGGAAGGACTAGTGAGCTGCCAGCAAATCAGATTGGTTGACAGTTCTCCAAGGTGAGACTTCCAGGTGAGAGGCAAATGTGCAGCCCATGTCAATCAACATTTGCAAGAGTGTAATATGGCATCTGGGCTGTTGGAGTTGGTAGCAATGTGTTCCATGCTAAATCTTCAGAATCCTCACCATTCTTTATATTTCAGGCCATGGTTTCTCTACATGCTAAATTTCCAATTTCAGTCTTAACACAATGAGAGATACCTTGCAGATGACAGATGCTTCCCTTCAGGAGGAAAGGAAAACTGGAAAGCAAATAATTATTTTATTACTCTTGAACAAAATCACTATCCAGAAATCTAGCTGAGTACCCTTACAGATGACCTTAGGCAAGAGAGCTTAAAGATGACATAGTTAGAAATATTGAGAGGATAGTATTTTCATATCAATAAAGAGAGAGAATCA
Source organism: Sphyrna mokarran (assembly GCA_024679065.1). Taxonomy (NCBI): domain Eukaryota; kingdom Metazoa; phylum Chordata; class Chondrichthyes; order Carcharhiniformes; family Carcharhinidae; genus Sphyrna; species Sphyrna mokarran. The sequence continues at coordinate 76,496,635 of JAGIQG010000010.1, read as the reverse complement.
ATTTAAATATTTTTATTTTAATCTTTAATTTTTGAGTTCTTTTAAGAAACAGGAATGCAAGAAAGGGGAAGAACAATATATTGTTGTAAAATCTATAGGTTGCTAAGCTCTGTGTATGAAAAGAAGAACTTTTAGGTACATTAGTTTTTTAAAATTGAATGTGTAATGGAAGTATCATTTTTGCACAAAAATACAGAAAGCAAATACTATATATAAATAATATATTTGTTTGTACTGAAATAGCTACAAGTACACTAAAATACTTTTGGTTTGTTAGTCTGATACATAAAGATGAATGGTGAGTGATCAGAAAAGACATTAACATTTTGGAGCATAGAGTATCAGAAAGTAATTAGATGGGTGATAGAATGATGCTCTATCACTGAGTAATGACAAATACTAAATTTTTAATATTGCTTGGTTGAAAATGAAAAACTGTCAAAAGATATTATTGAAAATAACTTTTCAGTAAATCACAGTAAAGAGATTTGCAACAAACGGTATGCCTTTGACACATTGGATTTATCAACAACCCTCGCCAGTTAAAAATCAATAACAATAAGCCAATGATGACAGATATATTTGTTTGAGTTGATAGGGTCAGCAAGATGTACAGTGGTTACCACTGCTGCATCACATCACCAGAGTCCCAGGTTTGATTCCCAGCTTGGATGACTATCTGTGTGGAATTTACATGTTTTCCCTATGTTTGCATGGGTTTCATCTGGTTGCTTCAGTTTTCTCCCATAGTTTGAAAGACGTATTGCTTAGGTGCATTGGCTATGCTAAATTCTCATTTCGATATCTAAACTGGCGTCGAATGTGGCAATTAGAGAATTTTCATAGTAACTTCATTGCAGTGTTAATGTAAGCCTTCTTGTAACACTAATAAACTAACTTTAAACTTTAAAACTTTAAATTTTATTGAGACACAGTGAAAAGTGTTGTTTCATGTGCACTATACAGACGAAACAAATCTTTCAAAGAGAACATGGGGAAAAAGAAAGGAAAGGATATAGTGTTGCAGTTACAGACGGGGTGTAGAGAAAGATCAGCTTAATATATGGTAGGTACATTCAAAAGTCTGATGACAGCAGGGAAGAAACTATTTTTGAGTTGGTTAATATGTGTTCTTAGACTTTTGTATCTTTTTCCTGACGGAAAAGAGTGGAAGACAGCACATTCGGGGTGCATGGGGTCCTTGCTTATGCTGGCTGCTTTTCTGAGGCATTGGGAAGTGTAGACAGTCAGTGGATGGGAGGCTGGTTTGTGTGGTGGACTGGGCTATGTTCACAACCCTTTGTAGTTTCTTGCAGTCTTGGTCAGAGCAGAAACCATACATGCAATAGTGCCTGGAAAGGATGATTTTATAGTGCATCTGTAAAAATTGCTGACATAGTCATAGTGGGCATGCAAAATTCCCTTGGTTTCCTGAAGAAGTAGAGGCATTGGTAGGCTTTCTTAACTATAGCATCAATGTGGAGGGACTGGACAGACTGTTGGTGATCTGGACAAAGCTGATACTTAAATTGTGAATGCAATGCTTTCTTGACAGAATCTAATTTTCAATTATTGAAGAAAATTTGTAGATTTTGAAGAACAGGATAGCACATTCTTAATGGACTACTATTTATTTGCAAGCTAGGAGAAAAATATTTGTTTTATTAAGTGCTGGCTTTGAAAGCATGATAAAACCTTTAATACAAACTTTAGACCTTTACCTTGCTGCATTTTGGTATTTGCACCTCTTGCTATGGGACTAACTCAAAATTTTAACTCTTAGTTCTTTAGTACAGGGTCAAAGCAGAGAACAATTGACCAGATTGAGGATTTTAAATATAAATACATTGAAAATGAAACAATATTTCATTTCGTAACACATGGCAAACTTTATTAAATTGAAAAGGATATGGGGCAACCCTCTATTGAATTTAGATTTTTATCTTTTTGCAGCCTTTTGGGACTCAAGGAAGTACAATATAATAAGACTTCCTGCATTGAATCAAATGTGAACTGCAGGCCTTCATTGTTTCATACTTACCCACTATGACTCTCACAGAACCCAGATATTATAACTCATTGGTATTGTTTCCATTTATGTTGCTATAATTGCAAAAATAATTTAAAAATATACTACCCTTGATAAATTGATTTTTCTGAAGCTGGGAAATTGTCCTTATGACCTTACTTAAGTGTTCGCATTAGCACCATATTCAACTCAAGTACTTAAAATCTATGGCTGTACTTAATTTATAATTTCAGCAGGAATTGGGTATTCAGAATTGTAAAAAAAAATCTAAGGCAGAATCTTATGCCATCCACAACAGCAAATTTGGTGGCAGCTGATGTTTAATCAGGCAAGAGGATGCTGAGTGGCAATCTACTGCCTTCCTACTTCAATCCTCATTAATTCCATGGCGTGAAGGCCTTCTACAGGCCATCCTTTCCCACCCTGAAATGGGCAAGTAATACGTACTTATAGCCTCATCCTGGTGGTGCTGGTATTAACTCAGCAGTGGGCAGGGGTCTTGCTCATGACAATCAAGTCGTATGGGGTTTGTTGCTGGCTCCAAAGAGAGGGTCCTTCACCCATTTGCAAAAGGATATATTGGCCTTGGAGGCAGTACAGAGTAGATTCACCAGGTTGATATCGGAGATGAGGGGGTTAGCTTATGAGGAGAGATTGAGTAGATTGATCCTATACTCGTTGGAGTTTAGAAGGCTGAGGGGTGATCTTATAAAGACATATAAGATAATGAAGGGGCTAGATAAGATAGAGATAGAGAGATTCTTTCCACTTAGAAAGGAAACCAGAACTAGAGGGCACAGCCACAAAATAAGGGGGGTCAGTTTAGAGTAGTGTTGAGGAGGAACTTCTTCTCTCAGAGGGTAGTGAGTCTCTTGAATTTTAGACTTGAGGTTAGAAGTGGTGGAGGCTACCTTGTTGAACATGTTTAAGTCATGGGTAGGTAGATTTCTGATCAATAAGGGAATTAAGGGTAATGGGGAGCAGATGGGTAAGTGGAACTGATCCACTTCAGGTCAGCCATGATCTTATTGAATGGCGGGGCAGGCTCAAGAGGCTAAGTGATGTACTCCTGCTCCTATTTCTTACATTCTTATGTTCTCATGTTCATAGGCACTCTAGCATGACCGAGTAACCCAACATTAGGAAGTTGGGTGGGTGGTGGCAGAAATTTGGTGGAGTGATGGCTGAGAGCCATCCCCCACTCTTACTGCTGGTGTCTCTTCTCCCACTCACCGGCATTCACTTCTGGCCTGGGAACCACTGGTCACCCTAGACCTAAATGGCGAGTGCTGTATTGGTAGCAGATACTGCTATCTCAGAGGTGCTGCCATTCAAAAGAGCTGCTATCCTCTGATTGCCAATAGCTCTCTGGGAGACATGACTTTTGCCTCTGGAATCCTTGATCATGAGGGAAGGCTCACTCCTAGTTTATCAAGTGCCTGAATACATTACAATGCAATAGATAGTCCCTAAAAGAGGGCTCTTCCCAGTTCTCTAATGGTGGCCGAGATCTGCAGTTTCTGCAACAAGATTCTGTCCCTGGATTTGTTTTGTTAGTTTGAAATACAATGAGGAAAATAAAAATCTATTTTTCTATTTTTCAGGCTCACCTGACCTCCTCACTCCTGCACTTAGCCTCAAAGCTAAGCAACATGTCATCAGTCTCAACCAGACACTACACGTGACATGCAGGTAATTTTATAGTAATATGCATACCTATGAAACATTTTAATTTGAATTTCTGATTAGACTATTCAACTACTGAATAAAATTGTTAATCAAAAAATTGGATTATTATGCATAATGAAACAATATATTATATTTTATACATAAAATGAAAAATAACATCTTAGGAGAATTCCTTTATGTTTTATGTATAATATATGCTCAATGCTTTATTTACATATTCTTTAAATATTCAACTGACGTCATCCATTTTCTTCGTGGGTGAATTCCTCACTGTTTTCTGTGCAAGAGTGGTGTAGTGCTATTACCCTCCGACAATATTCTTCCATCTTTCAACATGATGGACGTAACTACTTCAGATGGGGTATCTTCGAATGGTTCACCTTTGCTGATGGCTGGAGGCCAACTCTTGAGAGGCAGTTTCTGCCACAAATGTGGCACATGAAGCTTCCAAGTGTTATTGTGGTTTGTTGTTTACAGCATTGGTGTCTGTTGCCAGGTTGCTGCAGTCGTTGTGATGGTGCATACCAGCCCTCAGGGCTTGTTGCTATTTCCCTCTGTCATCAACTTGTAACTCCCAGGTATAATAATCAATGTCCTGCAAGCATCCTTGAAGCTGAGCTTTGGCTGTTCTACTGGTTGTCTAGCTCCTGCTACTTCACCATATCGAAAGTATATGTTTATCCTCCATCCTGTGGATGTGCCCAAATAAATGGAGTCGCTTTTATTTTAAGAGCGCAAACAAACTTGAGAGCTCTGCCTTTGACAGGATTGCTACATTAGAAATTTTGTCCTGCCAACTATGGGGGACATCTCACTTCTTAGCATTATGGGAAATGCATTTTCCAGGATCATGCTTAAAAGGTTGCCTTCTACTTGCAGACCCAGTATAATTACTTACTGCTCTTGTGTCCTTTTCTAACTTTATTCATGCTATTGTATTTCTATCACTGCATATATATTTTGCTCATTTTTTACACTGTACATTTCTTCACAATTGTCAATATTAAATGTCTGCCTAGGAGTATAATTGGTCTAATCAATTTGCAGATTGTTTATTGTAGCCATTGTCATCTAAGATACATACCTTACCGTTCCATTATTTCATTTTAGCTTGAAAGAAGGTAAAGATAAATATTGACAGAATGATTGAATTCTCCACAGACAGTATTCTCAATATTTGATTTTGGGATGCACAACAGACCCAATTTTAACTTGGGAAGTAAAGCAAGAGGGGTAATTTTAACTTCTGGGCCTCTAAGGGTGGAATTCTCCCTGGTGTGTTCAATGACAGATTTCAGAAATCGATTTCACACAGGCATGAATTTACAGCTGGTTCTTCCACTGTGACGACCATGATGGGCCAGAAACCTGCCAGAGGCCAGTGTGGACCTCATTACTGGAATGCAAATTAAAATCTGATACCCCCCTGCTAAATTCTCCACAATGCAGATGGGCAAACATGCTGACGTGGGAAACATTTGAAACAACATGATGTGCAGCTGTCATGGTTCATCTGAACAATACCTGGGTCTGTCTCTGGAGTTCAGCTGGAGGCTGCCATTAACCCTGGAACACCACAACAATGGATTGGGGGAGCATCTGCAGATGGATCTTCTGGATTCAGTGTCCTCCAGGGGATTTATCTTCCAGCCTCAGAATGTTCCTAGAGACCCACCTTCATTGTTAAGAAATTCATCTTCTGATCTCAGAGTGGTCCCAGAGATCCATCTTCATTTTTGGGCAATCTGCCTCCTTTCTTCACTAGTGGGTCAATGATGATGGGCACCTTTTCGATATGGTACCTGGATACGATGATGAATTATGTGCCATCCAAACCCACTCTGCCACTGAGTATGGCATGAAACACCCAAGTGCATAATCATTAATTCGGAATATGCAGAAGATTTGGCATATTTTCTCGCTGGCCACTGCAGTAGTAAACACTCTACAGTCCTCCACAGCACCTTGTCTCAGAATAGGAGAATTCTGCCCTAAAAGAGCAATTTTCAAAAGGCATGACATGAGCAGAGTAGGACAGCACAGCGGCAATGTGGCAGGGAGAGGCTCTGATGTCTGCAAGCCTGCAATACCTGATGGCTCAGCAACATCTGGTGCCACAATTAAAGAGCCAACAACCTTGTAAGAAAGATCTGCAGTTTATATCCCCAACATCTGAATTGCTGTTGTTCCAGCTCAAAAATATCTTTCAAAGTCCAGGCAGAAGTTTCCTCAGCTATCACACAAGATAATTTGATGGCATCAGCAGGTTCATTGAGGTCTTGAGATGTCACAGTCCAGCCACTGCATTCCCACCAGCAATTGAGGATGGAGCTGAAGGAGGTGGATGATACCTATGCTACCACTACTTCTCCTTGCAGGCAGCCTCCTAAGTATCCTCTTCTGAGGGACCCAGATGTGTAATTCCACTTTAAGGGCTGGCTCCTTTGCACCTCAGTTGTGCACTGCCCCATTAAATTTTGGACCCACAAACTTCTGACTTCAGCACTTCCTGCCTGCGGTTCCATCCTCAAGAGTCTCAGCTCAGTTAACTTTTACATACACAAAACGTCTCCAGAATCAATCCAGTGCCCTTTGACTCAGCTTCCTGGAAGTCCAAAGAACTCTCACACTGAGTCAAGGGGCTGGATTTCTAACACAATGGAGAGGCCCACATCCGGAAGTCTCATTCCTGACAATGACACCTACTGTTTTCATGAGTTTAAGAATGGGCCCAGGTTAGGATTTATGCATGCACATTTTGAAGAGGCCCCTGTCCATTGCCACCAATCATGTCTGAATTTAGTGTGAAGCATGCCTGAAATTCGACATGCTGATTAGACCTAGTAGGATATATATATTGCAGGAATAATAAATGTGTAGAGTATAGGGCTAATGGTAGGATTCTTAATAGTGTTGATGAACAGAGGGATCTTGGTGTGTATGTGCATAGATCCCTGAAAGTAGGCGTTCAAGTCGATAAGGTTGTTAAGAAGGCATACGGAGTCTTAGCTTTTATTGGTAGGGGGATTGAATTTCGGAGCCGCAACGTCATGGTGCAACTGTACAAAACTCTAGTGCGGCCGCACTTGGAGTATTGTGTACAGTTCTGGTCCCCGCATTATAAGAAAGATGTGGAGGCATTGGAGAGGGTACAGAGGAGGTTTACCAGATGTTGCCTGGTATGGAGGGCAGGTCTTATGAAGAGAGGCTGAGGGATTTGAGGTTGTTTTCGTTAGAAAGGAGGCGGCTAAGAGGGACCTTATCGAAACATATAAGATGATTAGAGGTTTAGATAGGGTGGACAGTGATAGCCTTTTTCCTAGGATGGAAAAGGCTAGCACGAGGGGACACAGCTTTAAATTAAGGGGTGATAGTTATAGGACGGATATCAGAGGTAGGTTCTTTACCCAAAGGGTGGTTCGGGATGGAATGCCCTGCCTGCAGCAGTTGTAGATGCGCCAAGTTTGGTGGCGTTTAAGAGGTTAGTTGATAAGTATATGGAAGAGAAGGGAATGGTTTAGTTTGGAGGGTCATTGTTTTTTATATTGGTCGGCGCAACATCGAAGGCCGAAGGGCCTGTTCTGTGCTGTAATGTTCTATGTTCTATGTTCTATGGATCAGATCTGAACTTCATAGATTTGTTTGGACAGCCAGAGTTCTCTTTTGGAAAAATAAGGTCCTGGGACACATTTGGGAGAGGTAAGGAACACTTTGAGATTGCTAAATGTAGGCAGAAAAATGAATAAAAAGTGTGTGAGCTCACTGAAACTGTGAAGGTTGTTGGAACTGTCAAAAACAAGCGTTATAAATGCCAAAATAAACTATCTGAAGTGTCAAGCTGAACTTCAAAGGGAGCTGTCAAACTGTTGAGGCATCTAAAATGTCTGCCCTTTAAAAATTGGACTGTTCTGTTTAAAAAATAAATGATTGCTTGCTATTTCATCTGTCTGTTGACATAATCCTTAGGGCTACCATTACTAGATTAATGCTGCATGAGTGATTTCACAGTAGTCCATTACCATAGTCGGATGTGTACCATTTCGCAGTTTGATTGACAGCTCCAAGTGGTTGTAGGTTTTTTGAAGTAGGAAAATGAATCCTTGTTTTTAGGAGTGACTATATAATTGAATAGAATGTTTATTGTTATAAGAGATAGTGTAGTGATTGTGATGGGATTCAAACCTATATCTCAAGTGTGTCGGCTTGGGCCTGGATTGTTAATCCAGAAATGTTACCACTACACCACCATCTCCTCCAGTGTGATTTCCCATTTGTCTTTTCATTGGCTGCAGGGGATTAAAAATGTCCCGAACTGTTAATATTGCAATCCACCCACATGCTCTAATTGTAAGTGAGAGGAACAGTTACTAATTGGAGAAAGGCTAGGACATTATTCTTAAGTATACATAAGAAATGGTTTACACCAGCGGGTAGGGGAAGGGAAACGGTGTTGTGTCTATATACTTGGGGTATTTGAAGAAACCTATGTAAAGAAAGATTGGTTTCTGATTCCTCCTTTACTCAGTGAATAAACAGTGCAGTGTAACATGAATGGCTTTGTCAGTTGACATTTACTGTTTACAGATGCAGACTAACCTGGTGTTTATTGCGAGCATTTGTTGCTTTTATTCCGCGCTTCCAGTCTTTTCATTCAAATGAATAAAATACACAAAACATGCATAGAATTACTTTTTGTTTGCACATCCAAGTTAATAAGATGGTAACATTGAAGCTCAATATATAGATGATATTTCTAGGGTGATCCAATTTTATTAAACGGCACAATATATTGTTTATCTTTTTATTTTCACAGGGGAGCATCACACATATCATGGTCCTGGCCAAATCATGTAATGAATGGAACTGAAAGAATAAGTATAATTAATTTTAACAGTTGGGACAGTGATAGACCTTACTGTAGTAACCTGACTTTAAGCAAAGCTCAAACTAAAGACACAGGATACTATTACTGCAATAGCTCATCTTCAAATGCTCGGCAAAAAAAGACTGCACTGTATATCTTTGTCAAAGGTAAGACAAACTTCATACTTAACTGTTTTTAAAATATTCCTTCTGGTTCTGCTAAGCTGATAACATTTTACATTCAAAGATTTATTGATTTTGTTAGAAATAAAGTGTTACGAAATAGTGACTCATTAGATGCAAGGAAACAGGTTAGATTTAAACCAAATTTTAGGAACACCTGATATGGAGTTTAAAACATGGAGTACACTGGGATCAAACACGCATAAGACTTTACACCACACAGTAGGCCATTCAAGCCATTGGGCAGGATTTTCCCAATGGAGTCAAGTTTTTGGTCAGAAATCTGACTTCTTCAATTTTCCCAGGGCTGAACCCTTAATTAGGATGATGGTAGGGTTCGCATCCAATTAAAACTAATGGGATCATGAACAGAGGCAGGATTCAACACCCACAGCAGTCATAGCTGTGGTTGTGGCTTGCCACATGGTGGAAAGTGATCTGGGAGGATGCACTACAAGTTTGCGGCAGACTGAAAAGATTGAGTATGTAGGTATTAAGGAAGCGGATGTGTTAGAACTTTTAAATGCTATCAAGATAGACAAGTCTCCGGGACCAGATGGGATGTACCCCAGGTTGTTGTGGGAGGTGAGGGATGTCATTGCAGAGCCCCTGGCGATGATCTTTGCGTCGTCGATGGAGACGGGCGAGGTTCCGGAGGATTGGGGGATTGCGGATGTGGTCCCTATTTTCAAGAAAGGGAACAGGGATAGTCCTGGAAATTACCGACTGGTGAGTCTGACCTCAGTGGTTAGTAAGCTGATGGAGAGGCTTCTGAGGGACAAGATTTATAAGCATTTGGAGAAGTTTAGGTTGATTAGAAATAGTCAGCATGGTTTTGTAAAAGGCAGGTCGTGCCTTACGAGCTTAATTGAGTTCTTTGAAAATGTGACTGAACACATTGACGAAAGAAGAGCAGTGGACGTGGTGTACATGGACTTCAGCAAGGCATTTGACAAGGTCCCACATGCAAGACTTCTTGAGAAGGTGAGAAGCCATGGGATCCAAGGGGCTTTGGCCTTGTGGATCCAGAACTGGCTTGCCTGCAGAAAGCAGAGGGTGGTTGTGGATGGCTCTTTTTCTGCATGGAGGTCGGTCACCAGTGGAGTGCCCCAGGGATCTGTTCTAGGACCCTTGCTGTTTGTCAGTTTCATAAATGACCTGGATGAGGAAGTGGAGGGATGGGTGAGTAAGTTCGCCGATGACACGAAGGTTGGTGGTGTTGTGGATGGTCTGGAGGGATGTCAAAAGTTGCAGCATGACATAGGTAGGATGCAAGACTGGGCGGAGAAGTGGCAGATGGACTTCAACGCGGATAAATGTGTTGTGGTCCATTTTGGCAGATCCAACGGGATGAACGAGTACACTATCAAAAGGTGGGAGTCTTAGCTGTGTGGAAGAGCAGAGGGATCTTAGGGTCCGGGTCCATAAGACTCTCAAATCGGCCTCCCAGGTGGAGGATGTGGTTAAGAAAGCTTACGATGTACTGGCCTTCATTCATTGAGGGATTGAGTTCAGGAGTCAGGAGGTAATGCTGCAGCTTTATAGGACCCTTGTCAGACCACACTTGGAGTACTGTGCGCAGTTTTGGTCGCCTCACTATAGGAAGGACGTGGAAGCTATTGAAAGGGTGCAGAGGAGATTTACAAGGATGTTGCCTGGATTGGGAGGCATGCCTTATGAAGACAGGTTGAGGAGCTGGGACTGTTCTCCCTGGAGAGACGAAGGTTGAGAGGCGACCTGATAGAGGTTTACAAGCTGTTGAGAGGAATAGATAGGGTGGACTCTCAGAGACTATTTCCCAGGGCTGAAATGGTCACGACGAGAGGGCACAGATTTAAGGTGTAGGGAAGCAAGTACAGAGGGGATGCTAGGGGAAAGTTTTTCACTCAGAGGGTGGTGAGTGAATGGAATCGGCTGCTGTCGGTGGTGGTGGAGGCGAACTCGCTGGGGTCTTTTAAAAGACTTCTGGATGAGTATATGGGATCCAATGGGATTGGGGGTTATAGATTGGTCTATGGCTGGGTAGGTTTTGATGTGTTCGGCACAGTTTGTGGGCCGAAGGGCCTGTTTGTGCTGTAGTGTTCTATGTTCTATGTTCTAAAGAGTCTGTGCTACTGCCTCCCATTATACCACGTGGACTCCAGGTGGACATTGGGGAACCAGAAGCCTGGCACCCACAAAGGAGAGGAGGGCAGTCCTTTTCCTAGAGAGTGTCAATTGGAGACCAACTCATCATGCAACAGGGAAACCACATTCTTCAGGATAATCTCTCTGGCTTGCAAAGCACCATCTCACCAATCCTGCACTTGAACTATTTAAGCCTATGATATTCCAGCCTTTGTGGATTCGATATGTTGTCCATCATCTGTTACTTGTTTGATACAGCTGCCTGTAAGATGCCACAGAGGTCTATGGCTGAAGAGGGCACAAATGTCTGTGACCATCTTCCTAGAGAATTGGAGCTCCCTTTGTCAATGGTTCACACCATCAATAGTCTTTTTTCTTGCCTGTAGATTCAGATGTCTCCTCCTGTGTGACCCTTGTCTTTCTCCTCTGACCTCCTGATGCCAGGTACTCTGTCATTCCTGTGCAGGTTGTTGTTCAATAATTCCAGTGGCCTTAATCTCTGAGAATGCAGAACCCATTTCCATTTGCATCCTCCCTGATGCTCAGCTGGAGTGTGAACAGTTATGCTTATTACATTAATACCTGTATAATGTCAGAAGGTTGAGGGTGCCCTGATTTCTTAATTCTGGTTCCTCCAATGACCTGTGGTGAAATTCAGCAACCAAAGGATAAGCTCTTTGAATTTAAAAATTATTTTTACTTCCCTTTTAAACTCTCCTCAGTTCCAAATCATTGTTCCTGTCTCTTTTCTGCAGCTGTTCAGAAGCCAGACAAGTGCTAAACTTCAGCCGCATCATTAAAAATTTCAACACTTGAAAGAATTTTGAGCAGAGGAATGAGGTCCTTTAATAGACATCAGCTGGTGATCAGACAGGATGCTATTAATGAGCCAACCTATAAGAATGTTACTGGAATAGAGATGGGAAGTGGCATGATCTCCACCTGAATAAATGACACTAAACTCGTCAAGGGGAGGACATTAAATTCTGCTTGCCCCAGGAAGTCCGAAAATCAGATCTTATCAAATGTTGCTTGTAGGCTACTGGGAAGGTTGCTTGTTCAAAGCATTAAAATGGTTCAGGAAAGTGGTTCACCACTATCTTCTAGTGGACAAATAGGAATGCAGCCAATCACACTCTATCCTGAAAATGAAATAAATCAAAAAAAACACATTTGTGTATTTCTAATGAGGCTGTTGTGAGATACATAATGGATATATAACATAATGTAAACAGCATATTGTAAATTTGATAAATATTAATGGATTATATACTGATTTTCATTTAAAAAGTTCATCCAGTGTTTTCAATATATATCAGAATTTGGGAAAAATATTGTGGTAGAATTAGATTCACTAGTGGTTCTGTATTGTTTCCTCTGGCAGGATATTGTTTAGTCAACTTCCCAAATTAGCTCCATGAGGACCACTAATCTGCCTTTTTCCCAGGTTTAGCGTGAAATTTTTGTGTTTGCATTGTTTGTAAATAAATAAACCACACCAAAGGGACCTTCTGCATGGCTTAATATTTACTATCCTTATCAGCTACATGCATTTTTTCTTTTATCATTGAACAATTATGAATAAAAAGACAATGAAAAATACTGCATTCTTTTATAATCTCCAATCACAATTAACCAATATCAGACTTTTTTTTCTATCATTCTGAAAACATAGTTTAGAACATAGAACATAGAACATCACAGCACAGAACAGGCCCTTCGGCCTTCGATGTTGTGCCGACCAAAATAAAAAGCAATGCCCCTCCAAACTAAACCATTCCCTTCTCTTCCATATACTTAGCAATTAACCTCTTAAACGCCACCAAACTTGGCGCATCTACAACAGCTGCAGGCAGGGCATTCCACTCCCTAATCACTCTTTGAGTAAAGAACCTACCTCTGATATCCTTCCTGTAACTCATACCCCTTAATTTAAAGCTGTGTCCCCTCGTGCTAGCTTTCTCCATCCTAGGAAAAAGGCTATCACTGTCCACCCTATCTAAACCTCTAATCATCTTATATGCTTCAATAAGATCCCTCTTAGCCGCCTCCTTTCTAACGAAAACAACCTCAAATCCTTCAACCTCTCTTCATAGGACCTGCCCTCCATACCAGGCAACATCCTGGTAAACCTCCTCTGTACCCTCTCCAATGCCTCCACATCTGTCTTATAATGTGGGGACCAGAACTGCACACAATACTCCAAGTGCGGCCGCACTAGAGTTTTGTACAGTTGCAACATGATGCTGCGGCTCCTAAATTCAATCCCCCTACCAATAAAAGCTAAGACTCCATATGCCTTCTTAACAACTTTATCCACTTGACTGCCTACTTTCAGGGATCTATTGACACTTACACCAAGATCCTTCTGTTCCTCACCACTATTAAGAGCCCTACCATTAGCCCTATACTCTACACATTTATTGTTCCTGCCAAAGTGCATCACCTCACACTTTTCCACATTAAACTCCATATGCCACCTCTCGGCCCAGCTCTGCAACTTGTCCAAGTCACTCTGTAAACTAAAACACCCCTCTTCACTATCTACCACACCACCAACTTTAGTATCATCTGCAAATTTACTGATCCCTCCCTCCATACCCTCATCCAGATCATTTATAAAAATTACAAACAGCAGGGGCCCCAAAACAGACCCCTGAGGCACACCACTCGTCACCGAACTCCACGAGGAATATCTCCCATCAACCACCACCCTCTGTCTTCTATCTGCCAGCCAATTTCTAATCCAATTAGCTAAATCACCCTCTATTCCACACATCTGCATTTTCTGTAGAAGTCTTCCATTGGCCACCTTATCAAAAGCCTTACTAAAGTCCATATATACTACATCAACCGCCTTACCCCCATCCACCTCTCTGGTCACTTTCTCAAAAAACTCATGAGGTTAGTAAGGCATGACCTACCCTTCACGAAACCATGCTGACTATCCCCAATCAATTCATTTCTCTCTAAATAACTATAAATCCGATCCCTAATAATTCTCTCCAATACCTTGCCCACAACAGAAGTAAGACTCACTGGCCTATAATTCCCTGGAAGGTCTCTCTTCCCCTTCTTGAACAATGGGACCACATTCGCTATCCTCCAGTCCTCAGGAACCACACCCGTAACCAACGACGACCTGAAGATCAGAGCCAGAGGCTCTGAAATCTCCTCTCTTGCCTCCCAGAGAATCCTAGGGTAAATCCCGTCCGGCCCAGGGGACTTATCCAACTTCAAACCCTCGAGAATTTCTAACACATCCTCCCTATCTACTACAATACTCCCCAATTTGCAACCCTGTACCTCAGTGCTCTCCACAGCTACATTTCCAGCACTCTGCGTGAATACCGAAGAGAACTATTTATTCAGTGCCTCACCAATCTCTTCAGGCTCCACGCACAACTTCCCACTGCTGTCTATGACTGGCCCTAATCTTGCCCTAACCAATCTTCTATTCTTACCATATCGAAAGAAAGCTTTAGGATTCTCCTTAATCCTATCAGCCAACATCTTCTCGTGTCCCCTCTTAGCTCTCCTCAATTCACTTTTTAGCTCCTTCCTGGCTAATCTATAGCTATCCATTGCACTAACTGAGCCTTCAAGCCTCATCCTGACATAAACCTCCTTTTTCTTCTTAACCAGCAAATCAACTTTTTTCGTACACCAAGGCTCTCTTACTCGACCATTTCCTCCCTGCCTGACAGGGACATACTTATCAAGGACTCGCAGCAGCTGCTCCTTGAATAAGCACCACATTCCAGATGTTCCCAGTCCCTGTAGTTTTCTAGTCCAATCTATGCACCCTAATTCTCTCCTGATGGCCTCATAATTACCCTTCCCCCAGCTATAACTACTGCCCCCAGCTTCATGATTAGTTTGTCCTAATCATCAATACAGTTAACAAATGTATTCCTTTGCAGTACAGAAGCTGTTCTCTAAGTCATCTTTGAGTCCTACACAGGGTTTTCATTTGTTTTTGAATTAAAAATTTAGTGATTTTATATCCTTTTTTTTCTATTTCCTGAATGCTACTTGCTGGCCTATACTTCTGTGGATGTTCAACTATCCACTATTACTGTGTGAATCTTGCAAATGAATATTGGTGTCCTATTGATAGAGGAAAGCATATCAGCTATATCTGATCCTGCCTTCACTTGATGTCCATTCATTTTTACTTCCATCAGGACTGCTGAAATGTGATCAGCAGCAGACATCCTAGCAAATATCCCTCTCCTTAACACCTGGTTTGAAGCCAAATATAACACCCCTATATATACGTTAGTGGAGATCAATTAACTCAGTACAGCCTGAGGATGAACTCCAGAGTTTTCCAGAATTTTAATGTTTAAATGTATTAAACAATGGGGGAGCCATTTATCTTATTTTTAACAATTCCATTTTGGGAAGGACCAACAGTGGATATTCTCATCTTCCAGTTCAATTCCTTTCAAGGCCTCTATTTCTGCAATCTCTTCCATGCTAACAGCCTCCTAGGAACTCTATATTGCTTTAGCTCAGGCCTCTTCAGCATCTCCCACACCCACCTCTTCCACCATCGTGGCAATGTCTTAAGCTAACTCAGCCATAACTCTAAAATCCCTCCTAAACTTCTCTCTTTATCCAACCTTTTCTCTTCCTTCAAGACCATCCTCAACATTTACCTCTATAACAAAGCCTGTGCCAATTTCTGTCTATTAAGCTCATGTGCAACATCTTCACACATTTATGTGAAAATTGCAAACTATTTGATGTTTGGTAAGTTGGATCATTACCTTACAGGATATAGAAATATTCCCAAAGCAACACATTACTGCATATTATTATTCGCAGGAAGTAGCATAGTTAAACTCAGTTGTACCTTCTGGTCGGCATTAAGGCACAGTTGTTAATACTACTGCCTTAGAATGCCGCAGACCCGGGTTCAATTCTGGTCTTGGGTGACTATCTATGTGGGGTTGACTGTGGGAATCTATGGATTCATCCATTGGCTCACACATGTATTTCTAGCAGGCATTGTTCGGTAGCAGTGATGAAGGAAACATGATTGATTTTACCATACGCAGGAGTGTTTCGGCCAATTGCAGCTGAATTGCAAACTTCTCCCTATCCCTCTAACACTGCACATTAGCATGGTTAATTCATCTAACCTACGCATTTTGGACACTAAGAGACAATTTTAACACAGCCAACTCACCTAATTTGTAATTCTTTGAACTGTGGGAGGAAAGCAGAGCACCCAGAGAAAACCCATGCAGACACAAGAAGAATGTGCAAACTCCACACAGAAAGTTATCCAAGGCTAGAATCGAACCCAGACCCCTGGCACAGTGAAGCAGCAGTGCTAACCACTGTTAACATTTTGCCATCTTTAATTTGCATGTTATTTAAATTTAAGCTAGCCAAATAAAGCTTTAACATAAATTCAGAAGAAAAATAATTGCACTCAGTTCAGCGAATCATCGTTTCTAAGAATGTTCATTCTGTGAAGATTTTTGATTTGCATAAAATATCTTCAATTTCATTACTTTAAATTTGAAAAGAGTTTTTTTTTTGTAAACTGCCTATGGCAGAAGTACAGGACCTTGCTCTCACTATTGCTATGTATGGCTTTTTCTTCGGCTCCAGTTCTCAGCAGTGATGGCATTGAGGTTAAAGTAAATAGCAATCCCATAGCTTCAGTTGCTGGTGACACTATGTCTGCAAGCTGCAATATCCAGCACCTTTTTCTAATACTTCTCAGAATCTCCACAATGAGATGGTGAGTCTGAGGAAACAACATGGCAATCAATTATCTTTACACATGGAAGCAGCTCTTTTTTTCATTTTGTGCCATTTTTGAATAGTCCACAAGGGAGTAATTACTTTTTTCTCCCTGGTAATGGTTGTCGAGGGTGTGTATTATGTAACAACATTTAAAAAAAAATTAAGAATACAACTTTCCTCAAGTGGAAAGAAAACATATTTAGCCTTTGATCTGATTAAATGGTTCTCAGGGTATCTTTTTCCTTTTGGCTTTTTGCTTTGTGTGGGATCACAAACAATAGAAATGTCTTGCTCAAAATACACTAAAACATCTTGGGAATAAGCCTGTCAGATAAATTTGGGAATTATCTGATTAGATGTGAACTGTTCAATCCACTGAGCGAAAAAGATTGGACTAATCTGTAGCTTTAAATAGAATTGCCATTCCGTGGCTAAATTGCCATAATTATGGGATGAGGTGACTCTAGATTTGGTTGAGGATTATGAAGTGACTTATAGTCCAATTAAGCCGCACTTGCTGAAAAGTAATTTTGGCTTTATATTAACATACATGTTGCCCATAAAATTGCTGCATGAAGCAGTTTAAAAGCAATTTACATTGCTGGAGAATTAATCATGCACAAAGAGACATTTCGCACAACTTTACAAGGCTGTGATTGGTAAATAGGTATTCAGTGGAAGTGGCAGCATAAAGGGGAAAAAGATCAAAGAGGATCATTTAAAGGAAACAAGTTAGAATGGAGCAGAGAAAAGTTTGACTTTAGGTTCCCAGGTGATCTTTAAACTTAAATGTATGTCAAAGAGCAACGTTCTGAGTAAGTTTGCAAGCATGGTTGCACAGAAGTTAGCTTTTTCTTACCTAACAGTAATTTTGATCCAAAAATATGAGTCAGAGTCAACATTCACATTGCTACAAGCAGTATTTGTGCAATTATGCCCATCCTAAGAGATAAAACAGGTTATGGTTGCTGCATTTCGACTGTCTACCCAGAATAACTGAATCATAGGACTATATCTGGTCTGGTTCACTTCTGAAAATCTAATAATATTTTAATAGAGGCCAGTTACTGTTAGGCAGAGGAATTGTCAGATTATTGTTATTTTTCTTCAGGTGTTGGGGTTGCCCACACCACCATCTGAAAAGTTGACGAGGAATCCATCCCGCCGATCACAGTAGCCCCACAGCCATTTAATGCCCTGAGGAGTGTTAATTGGCCAGAGATAATAGTCCCAACAGCCCATGGCAATGCCAGATTCTAAGTCCCAGAGTCAAGCACCAAGTAAGTGTAGGCTGCCGCACAGCGGAAAGTTGAGGCCAGGTAGAGTGGATAGAGTGTGTTGGACATCTTGATGGAAAGGCCTGTTTGAGAGAAAACACGCACAGTGGAACAGACATTGGGGGGATATGTGAGCCTTAAACAGCATGACCTGCTGGGCTACCCATGTCCCTGACTCCTTCTGCAAGCCTTAAATTTGGCCACTTAAAAGTCTCAGTTAGTGCAAGGGTGGATCTATGACAAAACTGCGGACAGGTGGTGGCTGAGTAGGAAGGCAGTTGGAAGACCACCTAAAGAATTTTATGAGTCCCTGCCTATAGGTATGCAGATGGATACCATGAAATTCTACCCATGTAATCCATTGGAATTATCCTATCACAGCATTCATCAAACAATGGTAATGTGTTTTGTTTCTGGCACATATTTTAATTGAAACTATAGTGCAAATGATAAATGTTTTCAGTTCAGTGTATTATTGGGTGGCATGGTGGCACACTCTAGGGACCTGGGTTCGATTCCTGGCTTGGATGACTGTCTGTGTGGAATTTGCACATTCTCCCTGTGTCTGTATGGGTTTCCTCTGGGTGCTCCAGTTTCCTCCCACAGTCCAAAGATGTGTGTGTTGGGTTGATTGGCCATGCTAAATTGCCCCAAATGTCAGGGGGATTAGCAGGGTACATATATGAGGTTGCAGGAATAGGGCTAAGCGGGATTGTAGTTGGTGCAGACTCGATGGGCTGAATGATCTCCTTCTGCACTGTGGGGATTCTATGATTCTATGATTATTGACACAGTGAAACAAGGGTGTCAGTGTCACTGAATTTCACAACTGTGGCAAGAATAGAGGAGTCTGTGAAGCTTTACCTTATCTGATGTATTTGAGAAATTACATTAAAGATATTCCTCTGCTTGAAGTTTTTTTTTTGCAAAATGATTATGCTGCAGATGTGGGTTATTTTAGAGACAACTGCCATTTTCAGTGAAAAACGTCGACACAAGTAAACTTTAGTTTTTATTCTGATAAGTCTTTGGAAAAAGGTCAATGCAACTCTCTAACTTCAGTTGATTTTACTTTTATGTGGACTTTGGTGAACTCTGACTAGACTCTTCAGGCTAGAAACTTCCTACACTACAAAATCTTTGCCTCACATTTCCACTGAATAAAAATATCAATTTTTGTTTCAGATAATAACAGTCCATTTGTAGAGCAGCACACAGATGTTCCCAAAGTTGTGTACATGACAGAGGGGAAGAGGCTAATTATTCCATGTAGAGTCACAGCCCCAGATTTCACTGTCACTTTGAAAACGGTAGGTTGAATGGAGTATTTATATAGCTTGCTAACAACCTATAGCGCATCGTTGCTTCAAGCATTTATTTCATAAGTTAGTTTTCTGAATCCATAGTAATTGATGCTGATAATGATAGATTATTTACTAAACTGATTAAATAACTCATATTAGAAGAGTTCAGAATAAGTGTACAACTTGCCGCAAGCCAAATTGTCAACAAATGTAACAATTATAATAATGCAAAAAGGTAAAAATAATAACAAATTTTGCTCACTCATATGGTTGAATTAGTTTTAAATGCTAATCATGCTGGCCTATCAATTTCTATTGAGTTTAAATTCAGAAACTGCTTTTGCATTTTTTTGAGTACTATTTTGCCTTTACAACTTTTGAAACGCATGCTCAATCTGTGTACTGCTTGAAGAGTATTTATTATATAATTTGTGCAAGAAATGTATATGACTTTTATTATTAGTAAGCCTTGATTATTACAGAATTATTACAGTGCAAAAGGAGGCTATTCCACCCACCATGTCTGCACTGGCTCTCCAAATGAACATTCCACTTAGTGCCATTCTCTTGCCTTCTTCCCATAACCCTGTATGTTGTTCAATTTCAAATTACTGTTCAATTCCTTTTTGAATGCCCCAATTGAACCTGCATCCACCAGACTGTCTGGCAGTGCATCCTAGATCCTAACACTTCATTGTCTGAAATGTTTGTTCTCATATTTCTTTTGCTTAATTTTGATTAATCTGAGAAATATTTTAATTTTGTTGCTACAAATATTCCCTCCAAGATTTAAAAAACAATTTTTTAGTGGAAAGTCTAAGTGGTGTGCATTGGTCATCGCACGTCCTCATTAGAGCATTTTGTAACTTTTATCAGCTGTGGGCACCTGCAGTGCTTGCAATTATAAACAGATGGGCTCATATAGTGAAACTGTCTGTCACAGTTAATTGCCAGAAATTTCAAGCATGGCATTGGGTTGAGCCATTGTAGCCCAAGGCTTTCTCCTCAGTCAATCTTACTGAAATGCTCCTCCCAGCCTCCTTTCCTTTTAATCCCAAATTTCTATTGTTGTTTTTGCAATCTTCTCTTCATATATCCACTAACCTTGACCTGTGATTCCTCTGCTAAAACAGTGATCTAAATGTTGTACTGGTGCCAAAAGGTCTTGTGTTCAAATTCTGGCAACATCTTCTGTATTATCTATAAGCACTATCATATCATGCAAGATGGGGAGAAAGTCCAACAGCACAGGTAGAGGGTATGCAGTGCTTGTTATACAGTGCAGCATTTTAAGCAGGGATCAGGACTTCATTCACTGAACATTTCATGAATGTTGCTGCCTCTGTCCCTTTCCCAGCATCTACTACTGTTAGGGTCTAACTCAATTGCTTTTACTGCCATTTAGAACATTAAAAAAATTGCGTAATGGAAATATTATAGAAAGTGAGTGGTGGTGGAGGCAAATTTGATAGGATCTTTCAAGAGACTTCTGGATGAGTATATGGGACTTAATAGAATTGAGGTTTATAGGTAAGCCTAGTAGATATGGATATCATTGGTGCCACTTGTGGGTCGAAGGGCCTGTTTGTGCTGTTTTTTTCTATGTTCTATGTTTCTAAGAAATCTGATTAAGAAACATGAAGAAGAAAGATTTATATAGTGTCTTTTTGCATCCTTCAAACAGCTTAAAGTGCTTCTTGACCAGCAAATTGTTTTGAAATGTAGTACTGTTTTGTGTAGGCAAATATCTTTGTAATGAGGAAAGTAAGAATACTCAGTTAGGAATATGAGAAAAGAAATGATTAAATAAATGAAAAGGAAGAATGGAATGATATAATTTTGAAAAAGAGAAATTCTCATCTGTCAATAAAAATTGAAACATTTTTATTTATCCAGTTATTTAGCCCTGACCATATTAAATAATGTTAAATTAAAAATATCTACACAAATCAATAATCTTAAACATTTCTACCCCATTCAGTTTGAGTAATTTCAGTACAATTATTAACTGAAACAAATTGGAACTTCAAGGTTAGCTGGGTTTATCGTAATCCAAGAATAATTACAATCTACTCTGCAAGTAACTTAAACTGCAGGATCTTGGAGTGTTCAAAAATACATCTAATTGCACTGCCTTTTTGTAGGTGTAACTATGCATATATGTTTTCAAAGGATATGTTATAGTCTGGGTAACAGGATAAAAATATTTCCCATTAAGCAGTATAATCGACAAACAGGAGTTCCATATAATACCCAAGTTGGCAGCACAGAGTAGACAGTCAGTCTGTATCCTGTGTTGACAGGAAGTCAATGAGATAGACCCAAAGTCACATTTATTACATCCTACTTGAGGCATCCCTCCTGTCCCACCCTGTAGAATCCTTTACATGAGAAAAGTCTGTACAATCACGTTTGTTTCATTTTTTTTTCCTTTTGCATCAAAGCACTTAGTTGGCACAGTCTGATCAATGGGCCTTTTTATTTATTTATATATTTTTTACCCCTTTCTTCCCAAGAGAACTACTCATTACAATGAAACTGCCTTCCGCTGAGAGAGTGGAATTCTCTGTGACGTCAACTTTTTAATAACTGCTTTTAATGCCAGTTCCTGGTCAGATAATAGAACTGGGATGACCATAACTTTTCCTCTTTTTGAGATGCGAGTTACAGCAGTGTAACTGCTGTACAGAATTCGTATAGAAGCAATTGACCAAGTCATCAGAAAACCCTCACATGAGCATTTTATTAGTGATAGGTCAGCTGTGTGAAATACAGACATAAAGATTGTTTTTGTGGAAGAAACTGTGGTGTGCTGAGTAAGTGTGATCAGTAAAAGCTCATGTTATAGTTTAGGTTTACCACATTTCGAAATTGCTTATCACCAAAGTTAACTATGATAACTGAGGTCAACAGTTATGAAAATTTATCTTTCTATTCGTCCCCTGACAAATTGGTTCATTGTAGAATGAATTAACATTGTGTTTAGTGTTCAGTCTACAGAGAAGAAAGTTGTTTGGCAGAATTTTGTCATAACACATGTAATTCAAAAAAAATTAAATAGTGGCTATTTTAAAAATAAAATTCAAATGGCTCATGTTTAAAATAGTTAGCTAGAAATATAGAAACATAGTAAAACTACAGTACAATACAGGCCCTTCGGCCCACAAAGTTGTGCCGAACATATCCCTATCTTAGAGATTACTAGGCTTACCCATAACCCTCTATCTTTCTAAGATCCATGTACTTATCTAAAAGTCTCTTAAAAGACCTTATCAAATCTGCTTCCACCACCGTTGTTGGTAACCCATTCCATGTGCCTACCACTTTCTGAATGAAAAACTTACTCCTGACATCTCCTCTGTACCTACTCCCCAGCACCTTAAACCTGTGCCCTCATGTGGCAACCATTTCAGCCTTGGGAAAAAGCCTTTCATTATCCATTCGATCAATACCTCTCAACTTCTTATACATCTCTATCAGGTCACTCCTCATCCTTTGTCGCTCCAAGGAGAAAAGGCTGAGCTCACTTAACCTATCCTCATAAGACATGTTCCCCAAACTAGGCAACATCCTTGTAAATCTCCTGTTTACCCTTTCCAAGCTTCCGCATCTTTCCTGTAATGAGGCAGCCAGAACTGAGCACAGTTCAATTCTGACCAGGGTCCTGTATAACTGCAACTACGTAGGATCTATATAGCTGCAACATTATCTCTCGACTCCTAAACTCAATTCCTCGATTGATGAAGGTCACAGCTTCAACCTGCACAGCTGCTTTGAGCATCCTATCAACTCGGACCCCAAAATCCTTCTAATCTTCCACACTGCCAAGAGTCCTATCATTAATATTATATTTTGCCATCCTATTTAACCTGCCAAAATGAACCACTTCACACTTATAAATGAAACATTTCACACTTATAAATGAACCACTTCATACTTATACTTGTGGAATGATCAAGAATTTTAGACTAGCCTACTATGTTATAAGTCACATTGAAGGACACCAGAATCTCTGAATGAAATTTGTGTGATTTAAATAAAGCAAAATATCAACTCCCATAGTGTTAATTTAAACTTTGATTCCTATCAATGGCAATCGAATATACAATCATATGAGGAAAAGTCAAGGTCATGTTAACACAATGACCATTTTGGACATAGCTAGGTCATAAACAACTAAAATTTCTCTGAATGTTCAGAAACTGCTGTGGATTGAAAAGTACTCTGCATTTTCAGTGCTTCAAAGAAAAATGTGACTGATTAACCCTTTTGCCTTTATTTGGATGAACCCATGGGAACTAAGAATTTAGTTGGATAAAATAGTGCATCACATTTTTCAACATTGAAGGAGAAGAGATGAAAGATGAAAGCGTAGTTAAGAATGGATAAAATTGAATCAAAGAGAAGGTATAAGTTTAGGTACAGGAACTCTTAAGTTTCAAAATTATACAATTGTACTTTAATATGTTTTTAAAAATCTGTGCCATAATAAAAGCATTAATCTTCTAGAAAATTAATACCTTTTAAGTTTATATCAGAAGGAACAAATTGAGATGGAAGAGATGAGAGGGAAAAGTTGCAGAAGGGTTCTCTTCAGATAAATCTTTACTCTTTGTGTACTTTCTGAATGCTTAATAGTTTTTCTCAGAGTGATCATGTTCGCTGTGGACAAATTCCATGTTGTATTAGTAGACATCCAGAAGTCATAGAAAGTTATTTAAATAAAAGGGCTAATAATCAGATGTAGTATTTGAAATTATTGTTTTTGATTTTGTAGCAATTAATTAAATTTGAGGTAATATTTTAATCACTTTGCCCTAAATCATAGAAATGCTCACATCAATTTCTTCTCACCCTGAGTGAATTTAGTTCAATGACAAAACTTCTGTCTTTTACTTTTAGAATTCCTTATCCTTTATCGTTGATGGAAAGGAGGTTATGTGGGACAGCAAACGAGGCTTTGTGATTCCCAAACCTACATACAGATTTATTGGCCTGCTGACATGTGAAACCAGAGTGAACGGAAAAACGTTTCGTTCTATTTATTTAACACACAGACAGGGTTTGTAGCTGCATTTCATTATTGCATTATTAATACTGATCTGTGTATATTTATTCTGTTGTACTTTAGTAACCACTCACCACTTCTTTGCCACAAATGCCTGATCACAAATAATGATGTTAGTATGCTAGATCTTTAGTGGTGATGTCCTAGGGCCACTTTTGGTACGGAAGAAGGCCATTATGACAATTGCATTCCATGGAGCAATCCAGTCAGTTGCATTCCCCCACGGTAGTCCTGCAGTACTACAATGTTTATTTTCTTCAAGTGTCGATTAATTTTCCTTTTTGAAATTTTGAATCATATCTGCTTCTATCATGCTTGTAGGTAGCAAGTCTCAAGTTGATACTACTCACTGCATAAAAATGTTCTTCTCCCAATCCCCCTACATCTTGTTCCTGAAAACATAAATCAGTGTCCTCTAGGCTTTTTGCCATTGGTTAATAAGAATAGTTTTTTTTTATATTTATCTAAATTTCATGAGCTTGTGCATCTTTATCAAATCTCCCCTCAATCTCCTTTGCTCCAAGAAGAACAGCTCAACTTCTCTAACCTACTCTTGTACTAAAATCCCAAATCCCAGGAACCATTTTAAGTCTCCTCTGTCGCCTCATCTTTCCTAAAATGTGGTGACCAGAACTGGATACAAGACTCTAATTGTGGCTGAAACAGAGTTTTATTGAGGTTCCCACATAAACTTTGTACTTAGTGCCTCCCGATATGAAGTCCAAGATCCCATAGGTTTATGCTAATCACTTTTTCATTATGTCCTGCCATCTTCAAAGATATATGCACATGAACCCCATGTTCCTTAGTTTCTGTAGACGTTTTAGAACTATGCTGGTTTCCTCCCACAGTCTGAAAGATGAGCTGATTAGGTGCATTGGCTATGCTTCCTCAGTGTACCTGAACAAGTACTGGAGTAAGGCGACTAGGTGATTTTCAGTCATTTCATTGCAATATTGATGTGACAGTAATAAATAAACTTAAAGCGAATTAAATCTGTTTTGTCTCTACCTATCCATTATGTGAAAATGCATCACCACACACTTTTCTGTATTAAATTCCACCTGCTGCTTGTCTGCCCATTGTCCTGTCTTACCTTTGTCCTATTAGTGTCATCCTGACTGTTTACTCCTCCTCCTCAAGTTTGATATCAAATTTAGAAATGTTGTTCCATGTTCCAATATTCATACTGTGTGAATACCACTCAAATCCTGCATTTGAATTTCTTGACACATATAAACATCTTTCCTCCTTTTTGTTATTTCTACCTTCCCTCTCTCTCCCCCCTGTATCAGAGTTCATGCCGCTTGCTGGTTGATAAATTTTGATTCTTAGGCCAAGAATCAATGTAGGCACAAATCCCAATATGGTCAATAACCCTCCCAACAAGGCAATAAGCCTGATTGCCGTCAATTTAAATGCATTCAATAACATACTTCTGGGATATCAGATGCTCTGCAGCTATCAAGATGACCATATTGGAGGTGCGGAGGCCAGTGTAACCCTTAGGTGGTCAGTGACATGATACAGAATGCATTAGATGGTGAATTGCCAGTGAAGATGGATGATGTGGGAGGAGATTTCCAGTGAGGATGGAAGGGAATTGGAAGTGGGGGAAGGGGTCCCAATGTCTTTGATGAGGGCAAGTGTGGGCCCATCTTTTAGCTTCTTAGCTTTAAGATTGGTGCGCCCTTCTCAATTTCTGTGCCAGCATCTTTAGGCCACATGTCCTCAAGAATGGCAATGCAAAACATGCCCGCCTCCACCCCACCACTGTTTATTCTTGTCATACCAATCAACCTGGCTGCTTCTCTCAGGAAGAAGACACAGGTTTTCACTTAGAACCTGACACCCATTTTTTGGGAAATTTCCACCTTTAGTTTCTGTTGTGCTGCTTGTGAATTTCATAAGAGAATGTAGAATCAGATTAGGTGACTCGATCATTAAATTTCCCCTTCATCTCTGCCACTGAACCCCCAGTTTGCCCTCATTTCTAGATGACACCCTCAAAGCTGTGATTAACTATCAGAAATCCGAAATCTAGATCAGGCAACAGTCATGGAGAGAAGTAGAGTTAATTTTTCAAGTCAAAGATCTTTCATGAAGACTGTTCATTCACTAGTATATTCTGTTTCAAAAATAAAACATAATCCTTGTCTGACCAATTTGATTGTATCTAGCATCACTTTACTGGATTCAGAAACTCCTTGATCCTTGGTGCCAAAATGAAATTAATGTTAGAAAAGGTGAAATCCACATTCCCAAGATCAGTCGATCTCTGCCAGAATCTAATGATTTGCCGGAAATCTATCCTGTTTTTGGTGCCGAGCACATTCTTGGTTGATGGTTGACAAGCGTTCATCCTTACGAATGTTTCTATTTTGCAATTATTTTGTTTTAAATCATATTCGTTTTAAGCTAATCCTATAGCAACATCTTTTAATTGCTGCAAAACTATTTTTAGCCCAGACCATATAACTTGTAATTTTTAAAATAACTTGTTAGCTTACTGTTTACACTGATTTGTTGTAAATTTCTGGTGCTGACTTTTTTTAAATATAAATATGCTATCCTCTTTGTGATCATCAACTTTCTGTCTCCCACCCTTCCACCAATATCCAGTCATGCATTATTTTACAAATACTCCTGTTAGGTTGTGTCAGTGTAACTAGCTGCTGGAATGTATGTAACTTCTTACAAGATAACTCACCCACTTATTGTCCTGCAGTCCATTTCCGTTAAGGAAAGCATCATAGATAAGAAATCTACGCAGTCTGTTCTAAGTGCTTTTCCCTTAGATGTGCAGTATTTATAAATTCTGATATATATATTTGAATGGAAAATTCATGAGGTACACTTTGTTTAGATTCCAATTCCCACATGGACTAGTAAATATGCATTTTTCAGTTTGAGAGCTATGCAGTAGTTACTCTGAAAGAAAAGATAGCTCTCTGAATTTTGATTTGAAATAGAAATCTCAATATTTTTCAAGGGTTGTGTAACTTCCTTGAAATATTGTGCTTTAAAATGTGTAAGTTAATGACTTCATTTGACCTGATTGTGGAAGTGCACTGAGCTCCACAATGTGGTTTTGATGTCAGCATAAATCTCATTACTCATGGTTTTACAATGAAATCTTCTTTACTAATGTCTATTAAAGAAATGCTCCATAATAAGTGTGTGTGACTCAGCAAAACATTCTCCATTTTAAAAATCCACTGGCCCGGGTATTGTGGTTAGTGGCAATATGGTCTTGAAGGAAGGTACCCACAAAGCCAGCCTGTGAGGCATGGATTATACCTTTTCAAACATTAGTTTAATTGTGGCATCAGTGACACAGGAACTTCAGAACCCTGTAAAGATGATGTCATTGAGCAGATTAAGCAGAGAATCACATTAAAGAACTTACAGTTTTGAATCATTTCACAAACAGCAAAATACAGATTGGGATTAAGACAGAAGCTGAAATATCATAAATAAGTTGAAAAAGTAATTTTATTGTAAAATCTATCAAATTTTTTATCATAATAGAAAAATTTGACATTTCACAAATATGGGGGATGGTTCTCCCAACAGTGCTGAATTGATGAGAAAACTGGTCTAGATCACAACCGTTCTTTTAATGCAACTTCAAACTCGAATATCCACACTCTGTGCAATCATAATTGTGAATATCATTAAAAACCCGGGGGAGATGGGGGCCTATTCGCGCCGGAGTTTGAAAGCTCTGGAACTCTGCGCAAGCGCAGTGGCCCCAATCTGTCAGTCTTCCCATTTGCTGACCAGCTCAATCACTGGTCAGCCCGGGACCCCTGCTGTGCTGCCTCTCCAAACCGCCCCCCCCATATTGGCCCTATCGTGGCCCCCATGACAATTCCCAGGCAGGCTCTGACTCCCCTCCCGTGCTGAAGCGCCCTGATGTCCAGGCTCCCCCCCCACACTCAGCAGTTGCGATCCCCCACCCCCGCCCCGGCAGACCCTCCTCCCCCGTTGACACTCTCAAGAGGCAAATCACCACCAACAGGAGGCAGACCCCCCCCCCAGCCCTGCAGACCACTACTCCCCCAGCCCACCCCAATTGCTGGCCTCCCTCCAGCCCAGACCGATCCCCATGCAGAGTGGCAGTGGGGCCCTGCCCACAATAGGCCCTGTCCCTGGCACTGCCTGGTGCCCAGTGGACAATGGGCATGGGCACTTTGTACCTTGGGCAGTGCCAAGGGGCACAGGCTGGCATTGCCAGGGTGCCCATGCCCATGGAGCACCACCCACTGTTGCCCCACCTCCTTGGGGGGGAGCCTCAATTGCTCCTGTTCACTCCGTGGGACCTCCCGCTTGTTTCCTGATTGTGGAGAGCTACTCTAAACCCCGCTGGAATGAAATTGTACTGGTGGGGTAGGAATGCTATTGGGCTTGGTAAATTCTGTGCTGGACCTGATAATCACATATAAAATAGATTTAAAGTACATTAAAAATGGATTTAAATCAATTACCTCTCTTCCCGCTGGTTTCCAGCGCAGTCCCAACTGTGACTGTTCACTGGCTGTGGGAGATGTGCAAATCTCGCGAAATGGTCGACACATGATTCTCCCAACCAGAAAATTTGTGGGTTGCAATGGGAGAATCACCCCCATACAATCAGTTTTAGAGAGGTCATTGAGTATTAACATTTAAAACCTAGTTTCACCTCATTCAACAAGATGTGATTCCTTAGGAAGAGTGGGTTTACAAACAGTTTAGACATTTTCTAAAAATGTCAGTTTCAAACTGAATAGTGCACACCAGCTTATGAATTATTTGGTTGGGGATGGGGAGGGAGCATGGGTGAGAAGTAAAGGAAATGTAAAGGTGCAAGTGCATCACCAGCCATGCATTGAGAAGCCATAACAAATGGTACAGCAGCATCCTGCCCAATAACAGATTAACTACATGCACATACATACACCTAAAAATATACATATCAGTTATAAAGCAAAGAGCATACTCTTGGTATGGTCTGGTTTCTTCATACTTTCACCGGGCACTGTCAGAAGAATAGAGTTACTGGAGGGAAGGGAAGGCAGATTTGAGACTCTCTCTGCTGCTTTTGTCCTTTCTTCCAAAAATTTATCAAATTTACAAATAGCTTGATGTAACTTAATGTTACACCGCTAAGTGATTTCTATACTATATTTAGAGGTTTGAACAGTGCACAATGTGGAACATTGGGAATCACTGACAGCAGTTTTTGGATTTCCACATTTAACTATGCAGGTATGGATACCAAAAGTCTCTTGTCAATTTTATACTAGGAGATTTTCACAATAACTTAATTGCAGCGTTAATGTAAGTCTACTTTTGACTAATACATGAACAAAGAAAAACTTGTGATAATAGTTTTGCTAGAAAGAAAAAGTCCACTGGATGCAATTTGCAACAAAGAAGTGGTACTCGGAGTATTAGTATTGGGTGATGCAAGTGCTGCAGTTGATAATAGATAAATCTGCTATGAAAGAAAACTATTGCAGAACATACTTAGTGTAAACATGTTGTATTTACTAGCTACTAGGGTAATTTGTATTCAGTTAATTTATAAAATAATACGAATAAAAATTGTTTGGTTATAGAACAATGAGAGATGATGCATACAGTACGCATCGTATTCTGATCTGTGTTTTTTACAGTATTAATATTCTTTTATTATTGTTGAAATATAGTTGATGGCATCAATAAGGTACAGCTTAATGTGACCAATCCAGTCAAAATGCTGAGTGGAAAAACACTTGCCCTCAAGTGCACAGTGACAGCAAAACTGAATTCAAGGGTTGAGATTCTTTGGGATTTCCCTGGCAAAGTAAGTACCTTAAGCAGGATATATACTTCAAAGACATTGAAAGATTCAAAGTTTTGTTGATAACTCAGCTTTTGTTTCTGGATCTCTCTGTTGCCCTTCAGAATAACCAGGAAATGTTGAAAAATGTCGCATTTTAAGATCAAAAGTATGAATGAATAATTTGGATTGGCAGAGAGCCAGGAAACTGAAAAGCTTTTGCACAGCCTTTAATTTTACTTTTTTACATCTTTGCATAGTGACATTCATCTTTTGTTGAAAATCAAAAAATAATACAAAAGTAACAGAATGCTGAATAAAATAAAATTAAATGAATTTAAGCAGAGAATCGTACAAAACAATCTTTGCATGTTTCCAGTTGAATAAGCTATAAATACAATTATGTTCAATTTATGGAAAAATATCAGTTATAGAATCATAGAATCCCTACAATGCAGAAGGAGACCTTTTAGCCCATCGATTCTGCACCTAGGCCTTATTCCTGTAATCCCACATATTTGCTCTGCAAATCTCTCTAACCTACACATCCTGGAACATTAAGGGACATTAATTTAGCCAGGCCAAAGCACTTAACCCACATATTTTTGGACTGTGGGAGGAAACCGGAGTACCCAGAGGAAACCTACACAGACATGGGGAGTATGTGCAAACTCCACACAGACAGTGACCCAAGCTGGAATTGAACTCTTCTCCCTTGAGTTGTGAGGCAGCAGTGCTAATCATTGTGCCATTTGTTAAAAATGAATTATTTTTGAAGTATAAATTGAATTCACCCTCAACAACCTCAAATACACACAATCATTAAAGGAAATACATATATCAGATAAACATTTAAAAATTTCTTTTTTTTTGGTCCTGCTCCACTGCAAAAACGTAATCACTTGCTGGAAATCTGCTATATTTTGGCTATCGGACACTTATTTTGTAATGTAATGATTTTTGAGACTACAATTTTTTCAGCATGTTCATGAAAGAAACTGTCAGGCATACACACTCCTACATTGGATGTATTTTGAGAAATTATCGCAATGTCATTCATCACATCGTTGTATCTAATATGTCAGAAAGAATATACTTTTGATATGATAATGAGGAAATTCTCATCATATTTCTTGAGTGAAAAAATTGCATAACAACTACTCACCATTCTAAATAACATTGTCTTGTTGTCAGGAAAGCAGACATAGTTTTAAGTGCTCTATATTTATGTTGTTAAATATTACACATAAGGTATATATTTAAGTAGGTTTTATTTAGTAGTTCTGTATAAAAACAGTAAATTTATGTTAGACACAGGTGTTTGCATCTGGTGTTTCTGATTTAAATTAAAATTGTGTTTCTGTTGTGCTGGGAGCATCAATTGTATGAAAAGTAAAGAAGCTTGGAGAGGAAAAAAATGTTGCCTAGCAACCAGGAGCACCTTTAGGGTAGGAAGGCTTTTTGTGAGTGTGTTAAATTACATTGATAGCAATTGGTGAGAGGAAGCTCAAGGATGAGCAGCTCTTAGCTTTGTAAGAAGAAAAGCCATACAATGGAACAATGGTTAAGAAAACCATTGCCGGGATTTGAAAGAAAAACTTGTTAAGGAAACCAAAGAAATGAGCAGATGTTTCCAGGAAGCCTGAAGTTAAAAAAGGAAACTAGAGCTAGAACAGAGTACTGTTCAGTGAAGACAGATAGTGCTTAGAAGAAACTGGTTAGTGAGAAGCCAGAAAGATATGTGAAGTGGTTCTAAGTTTTGTGATTTCTTATTGCACTTTGTGAGATACAAGTTGAAATAATTATGGAAACAGGTGGCTGGATCTCACAGATTGTGTAAAAGCATTCAAGCAAAGAAATCCTGGATAGAGAACTGGCAAACTTGGAAGTGGATTTTTGTTAAAACACTGGAACATATAGAACATAGAACATTACAGCGTAGTACAGGCCCTTTGGCCCTCGATGTTGCGCTGGCCAGTGGACTCTCTAACCTAAACTATTCCAATATCATTCATATGGAGAGGAAGCTTTGATTGAAAGGATAAGTAGAAAACCTGAAGATGTATTCTTGATGAAAACAACTAATGGAAAGCATTGTTTGAAGGACAACTATAAAGCATGTCTTGTTAAGAGTGGAGCTTGGAAATACTCATGTGACAATCTTCTGGAGGGGAGTTTGAGGACCATTGCACAAAAGATCAGTTGAGTGACATCTGCTAT
The DNA here is from genome assembly GCA_024679065.1 of Sphyrna mokarran. Classification (NCBI taxonomy): domain Eukaryota; kingdom Metazoa; phylum Chordata; class Chondrichthyes; order Carcharhiniformes; family Carcharhinidae; genus Sphyrna; species Sphyrna mokarran. Next base: position 76,464,303 of record JAGIQG010000010.1, on the reverse strand, counting down.
TTGGATTCAGAGAGGAGTGTAATCCTTGAAATCTGTGTTCATTTCTGAAAATAAGGGAGGGGGTTGTGAAGGAGTATTGTATTATAATCAAACTTTTCATGTTTAATAATTTTTTTGTTAAAAATAATTTGGCATTCCTGAGACTTTGTTCCTCCTTGTTTTCTAAAAAACGTAAAACGTCATCGTCTTCCGAGTCTGGATTCCATTCTGGGACTTTCTAATCTAGCAGTAACACATGGAGGGATTGTAACATGGTATATGTGTTTAAAACGTGCTACAAGAAACATTTTGCTTATTTTGTTTTCATTTTAGGAACTTGGTTGTGTGCAAGTCATCACAGCAGCAGCCTAATCTGAAATTCATATTTCCCTCCTCCCTTCCTGTTGAAATTAATGTGAAGAACATTATGAATTGCTTCACAGGAAGAGTGTATTGTGTATACCCACTGACTGTAACAAATTACATTTCATGTGCTGTCGAAAAATGAATAGTACATGAACTATATTTACTTAAACAAACAAAATCTACACCAAAACAAAAGCAACTCCTATACTACATGAATTTAAAAAGGAAATATTCATGTACAGTAATGAAAAAATGTGATGTATTTGTTCCTTGCCCATACAGTCTTTTGCCCTCTGTTATACACATGACTAGAACATTCTCTCTAAAGTGCAATTACCTGAAGAAAAATTGACATTCATTGCTTTTATAAATGATGTGACTTAGACTGATGAGTCGCAAGTAACATTTGCCTCACGCAAATGCCAGACAATGACCATCTTCAACAAGAAAGAATCTAACCACCTCCCTTTGATATTCAATGGCCCTACCACAACTGAAACTTAATTGAACCCGCCACACAGATATGGTAACTATAAGAGTAGGCCAACGGCTGGGAATTGTGCAGTGTTTAATTTGCCTTCTGACTCCTCAGTGCCCCTCTACAATCCAAGAGGCACAAAACAGAATGGCATTGGAATTCTCTCTAATTATTTTGATGCATGGAACTCCAAAAATACCCAAGAAGCTTAACACCATTTAAAATAAAGCCGACCACATGATTGGCATCCCATCCACCATCTTCCAATCAATTTCTCCACCAATGGTGCGTAGTGGCAGCAGTTGTATCATCTATAAAATGCATTGGAGCAACTCGCCAAGACTCCAAAGCTGTGAGGTGTATCCCCTAGTTCTGTGGGAATGCCACCACTTGCAATTTCCCCTCAAAGTCATCGACTATCCTGATTTGGAACTATGTTGCCATTTTTTTTATTGACCTTTCATTGAAGGGAGTTTTAAAGGAACTGCCTTCAAAAAGTCTACACCACGTGGACTGGAACAATTGAAGAAGGTGGCCCACCATAGCCTTCAGTGGCTATTAGGGATGATTAATAACTGCTGATATTGCCAGTGACACACATCCTATGAAAGAAATTTAAAAATTGCTTTATATCACTCAATGGCTCGCTTCACAAATGTGTTGCAAAATGTAACACTAAGCCATACATAGAATCCGTACAGTGCAGAAGGAGGTCATTTGGCCTATTAAGTCTGCACCGACAATAAACTCAACCAGACTGTATCCCCATAACCACACAAATGTACCCTGCTGAATCCCTGAGACTAAGGGCAACATAGCATGGCCAATCAACTTAACCCACACATCTTTGGACACCCAGTGAAAACCCACACAGATATGGGAAGATCATGGAAACTCTAGACAGAGAGTCATCCAAGGTCAGAATTGAATCCAGGTCCTTGGTGCTGTGAGGCAGTAATGCTAATCATAGTGCCACCTTGCTGCCCATTTGATCTCCTAATTTGCTGCCTAATTTGATGTTAGAACTAGCCTTAATCGCACAGCTGGGTCATGAAAAGCCTTTTTTCCAGCTGCAGAAACCTAAATAGTTAACATTGCTAGAGAGCACAGTGTGGTTGAGAAATTGCCTGGCCCCTTTGGCATCGTCATTAAGGATGATGATCCATCACTGAAATTACAAGCCAGTTATATATAATCTGAATTGCTTCTTTCTATTCCAGGGAAACAGAAACCCATCTATAACAAATAGAATTGACCAGACAGACCGTAGAATAAATACATTTTACAGCATTCTTGTTATTGACAAAGTACTTATATCTGACAAAGGGAACTACATATGTCAGGTGAAAAGCGGGGAAGCTGTGAAAAAAAGGAAAACAACAGTCAAAGTTTATGGTAAGAAGTAGTAAAAATGAAATCAATATTCAAAGTCAATACGTTCATTTATCATACTTATCCTAGAAATTTTTCCTTAATGCTATGCTTTCCCAAAAACATTATGTAGGCTAGAAAACTTGACATCTGCATTTGTGTTCTGTATATTAGAGATCCAATTCAAGGGAGTTTTTGAAAGAAACACTTCCATTTCCTGATTTCAAGTGAATTCCAGAGCCTAGTCAAGTTAGATTTACATAGCTCTGAGTACATCATATTTTTCCAAATCAACTTTTCCTACCGTTCTCTGAACTTAATTAGAATAATCTTAATTTCATAGACAATGAGAAAAGGTTTCATCAAAATTAATGGATGGGAAATTTTATAGGTGGGATTTTCCAGCCCCTCTTCATTGGGATTGTCCGGTCCTGCTGAAGTTGACCCCTCATGGCATGTTCCCCAGCATTGAGGTAGGCAAGCCATGCAAAAGCCCATGGACTCCGGTGGGACTGGAAGATCCCACCAGCATCTTGTAACTCACTGCATTGGCACAGGAATACATGCTACAGGAGGTGGGAGCTGTCTAGAAAATCCTGACTATCGGTCTCCTGAGCAGGAAATCCCAGCATCTGCTCCTTATTGGCATGAATTTCTAAAACCTGCTTGAAGAAATTATGAACAATAAAGTTAAGAAAATAATTTACAATTAAACACTGACAAAGTTCAGTGTATCAGTTGAATAGAAACAGAGATCTTTATTTTTTCTTTTTAATAATGCCATTCATATTGTTAAAATATTTCACAGTACTTCGCAGCTAATTAATTACTTATGACATGTAATAACCATGTTTTGAAGGTAAATAAACAACCAATTTGCAAACCACTAGGTCTCACAAATAGTTATCAAACAAATGACTAATTAATCTCTTTTGACTTATAAAAGGTAAAATTACATAGTCCCAGATGACCATAGGCTGCTCTCCCCTTTGAGTGGGAGAGCTGATAGGTGGTGAGTTAATCCGAGGAGCACCACAAATTTGTGAAGGTACCAGTTGAGGGATAAATGTTGACTAATGCACAAGTAGAAACACCTTAAAAACACATTCTTAAAATAGTATCATGCAATTGTAACACTGTCTAAACTAATACATAACATTAATTAATGTCATAAAGTCATTACAACACATCCAAAAGTTTGACATCTCTCACAGTGCAGCAGTTGCTCAATAGTAAGTTGCTTGTCCAGGCACTCTGTTTTCTAGTAAAAAGAATTTAAAACGTGAGATGTGCTGGAGAACTAGTCATTGTGTGTCATGTATATATACTTTAATATAATTTGTAATATCCCATCTGATCAACATTTTAAATGCATTTTAAAAAGATAGTCTTTATAATATTGGGATAGACAATAATCACCTATTATTTTAAAAGTCTGTTATCTTGACACAGCTACATGATTTTAATTTGTGTTTTTGAAAAAACAGAATCAAATTCTCAGATGTTCCTCAACATTTATAAATATTTTACTGATATCATTTGTATACATATACAAACCGAGAATTTTAATTTTAAATTGGATTGCACCAGAAGTTTTCATCAATCTACTTTACCTGCATTTCATAACTTGATATGAATGAATCATTATCCCCTGTTATAAATCACATGTAAACAGTCCCTAAAAAGATGTTAATATCACTAAAAATGTTGCTTTTTTCACATTTTCTATCTCTAACAGAGAAACCATTTATTAATGCCAGATGTCGGAAATCATGCATTGTTGATGTGCTTGCTGGGCAGGCAGCCTATCGTTTTCCAGTAAAAGTCAAAGCATTTCCACCACCAGAGGTTTTATGGTAAGATTTAAATTAATCTATTATGACTTGGAAACTGACCACAAGAAATAGTGTCTAAAAAGCTGTGTCTTTACATGACTTCACAATTTAGTCAGGATACAGGTCAGAAAGTTGTATGTAAGTAAGTAAGTAATTGAAAATTTGTAATTCACAAAGAATGAAATGTATTCTGCATTTTGCAATGTAAGTTACTCATGCTGGGTGTGGGTATGTAATTTTTAACAGATAAATGTAGGCTCAATGTTTAGCCTTCTTTTTTTGGGTTACAGTTCATAGTGTCTAATGTGGAATGGCAACATGTACTTTTACACGCATGTTGTGGCCAAAAGCTATTGAATAGACCCCAATGTTCTTTCCATTATTTGGCTAACCAGTAATCTCTCCAGCTTAACATTGACATGTGTTGAAGGGACTCACAGTTTGATACTCTAACTGTTTGGCCAGGTTAAGAATGCACCATCCTTAACCATTAAATTCTAGGTTAGGACTTGAATTCAGAGCCCGATTAAGAGACAGGGACACTATCCAATGTGTCATAAGACTGCCTTGCTTCTTTGTTTTACTGATTACTGACCAACCCCACACCCCCTCCCCCCACCCACCAGACCGCCTTGCTTCTTTGTTTTACTGACCCCTCTCCCTGCAGAGAATGATTTGACCCACCTCCCTTCCCCTTCCTCACCACAGATCTGAGTTAGAGTGCCATTTGAAGCTCTGAACCTATGTCTTCAGAAGCTGGAGCGTCCGAAAAAAACATTTACCAAGCATGTCTGTTTCGTACCAAATCTGGACGGGCGAACGCTATGATAAAGGGGGAAATGCTGGTAAATGGTGTTGACAACGATGGACAAACAAATAAATGAACTGGTGTCAATGCTGGTGTTGAGATTAGCGCTTGATTTGGATTAAAGTGAGGGAGAGTTGCACAGCGTCAGCCTCACTCTCTCTTCCCAATTCCCATCTGGATCCAGTGGCAGGATAAGAGTTGAGATGGCTGGAGATAGGACTAGGCGCAGTGAATGACCAGGATGTCTTTGTGTCTTGCCCTGCTCTTCGTGTTCCATGATACTTGCAGAGACTGTCTTCTTGACCTTCCATCGGTCTCATCCGCTCAATCCGCCGGAGTCTGTCTTTCCGTGCTGGGATAGGCTGTTGAGACCCGTTGCGGATGACACCAAAGTCGGTGGAGTGGTAGATAGTGAAGAGGGGTGTTATAGTTTGCAGAGAGACTTGGACAAGTTGCAGAGCTGGGCTGAGAGGTGGCAAATGGAGTTTAATGTGGAAAAGTGTGAGGTAATGCACTTTGGCAGGAATAATAAATGTGTAGAGTATACGGCTAATGGTAGGATTCTTAATAGTGTTGATGAACAGAGGGATCTTGGTGTATTTGTGCATAGATCCCTGAAAGTAGGCAGTCAAGTCGATAAGGTTGTTAAGAAGGCATATGGAGTCTTAGCTTTTATTGGTAGGGGGATTGAATTTCGGAGCCGCAACGTCATGTTGCAACTGTACAAAACTCTAGTGCGGCCGCACTTGGAGTATTGTGTGCAGTTCTGGTCCCCACATTATAAGAAAGATGTGGAGGCATTGGAGAGGGTACAGAGGAGGTTTACCAGGATGTTGCCTGGTATGGAGGGCAGGTCTTATGAAGAGAGGTTGAAGGATTTGAGGTTGTTTTCGTTAGAAAGGAGGCGGCTAAGAGGGGATCTTATTGAAGCATATAAGATGATTAGAGGTTTAGATAGGGTGGACAGTGATAGCCTTTTTCCTAGGATGGAGAAAGCTAGCACGAGGGGACACAGCTTTAAATTAAGGGGTGATAGTTATAGGACGGATATCCGAGGTAGGTTCTTTACCCAAAGGGTGGTTAGGGAGTGGAATGCCCTGCCTGCAGCAGTTGTAGATGCGCCAAGTTTGGTGGCGTTTAAGAGGTTAGTTGATAAGCTTATGGAAGAGAAGGGAATGGTTTAGTTTGGAGGGGCATTGCTTTTTTTTCATAATTGGTCGGCGCAACATCGAAGGCCGAAGGGCCTGTTCTGCGCTGTAATGTTCTATGTTCTATGTTAGCTACCCTCACCTGGTTTAGCTGGCTTGTCAATGCCATTGCCAGCTGTGTGGCTGCTGTTGCATGCAAACAGCTATGGGGAGCCACAGGTGAAGTCACTTCATGAAGTCATAGACATGACCACCTGGGAAACGCTGGCGCAAAACTGCACTACCTGGCGCTGCCTCATACACAAGAGCTGTCAAGCTTACAAAAGAAGATGCAATGCTGAAGCACAACTTAAGCATGAGCTGTGCAAGTCCAGAGCCACCATCGCAACAACTACAGTGCCTATAAAAGTCTGCCCAATGTGTGCCAGGACATTCATGCCCAAATTGGCCTGATCAGTCATCTTCAGATACACCGCATCCAGCCTCAAAATGACTAACGGTGTTGAGATCTTCGTTGACGACCGTGGACGAACAAACGAACGAACTGCTTTACAATTTTGAATCATTATTGAGGACATACAAATAAGTGTTTGAGAAAGTACGCAGAATGGTGAGGAACATAATCTTAGACCAGCTAAATGCACTAAGGGCCAATTTTACCATTGCGTCATGCCTGAAAAAAGGCGCGAAAACTTAGTAAAGATGGGTTATTACTGGAAAATGAATTTGCATGCATTTAAATTCAATTAATGAGCTGCCTGCCCAACTTTACCAGCACTTCCCTCTTTACCATTATGTTTGCCTGTCTAGGTTTGATGCGAAACAGACATGCTTGGCAAAGGATTTTTTTTTTGGACACTTCAGCTTCTGAAGATATAGGTTCAGTGCTTCCAATGGCATTCTAACTCAGGTCTGTGGTGAGGAAGGCGGAGGGAGGCAGGTCAAATCATTCTCTGGTGTGGGGGAAAGGGAAGAGACATGCCTGATCATTCTGGAGAAGGCCAGATAGCTCTCTGATGCAGTGGAGGGGGTGAGGGGGGTTGGAGCAGATTGTTTTCTGGCAGGGGGAGAGGAAGAAGGCCAGATTGTTCTCTGGTGGGGGAGGGAGGCAGGTCAGATGTATCCATGATGAAGGGGAAGTTGGGGTGGGGGGGGGGGGGAAGGAGGGAGACCAATCGCTCTCTGGTGGGCGGTAAAGGAGAGAGGCCCGATCATTTTCTGGTGGTAGGGAGGGAGGCCAGAAGTATCTCTGGTGAGGAGATGTAAGGGGCAGAGGCAGGGGCTGTCTGCTACCCCCTGTGGGCAATTTGTGGGGGGGGGGGCAGGGGGAGATTAGTGCCACTCTGCGGGTGATCGGTGGGGGGGAGGAAGGGGGGGCTGAGGGTTGTGATCAGTCTGGGTATCAGGGAGAGGTGGGTGGATAAAGGGAACTGTTATGTTAAATATTACCTATGGGTGCCTGAACCTGGAGTGAAAAGTGATTTTCTCCCAGAATATGCTGTCAAGAGGCTTTTCATTGCAGAAAAGATACATTTCCTGTAGATCTACTGGGATCTTTTTTTCAGTTCATCTAGAATCCCAGCTCGTCAGCAAAATATAAATATCAAACAGATTTCAACAATAAAACAATTACTTTGGGCCCGATTTTACCATTGAATCTAAGTGTTGAATCTGGCGCAATTTAGATCCAACTTGGAAAACTGTTCCCACGCGCCCCCATATGCACTTAGCCTGAAAAGAATTACGAGTCTGAATTGCGCTGTGGGCGGGACTTATTGCGCCCGAAACGCTATTGTGGGGTAGGGTGATATCTGTGGGAGCCATTGCTTCCACTTTTTGATATAACAGGGAGGTGTTTTTCAAATTTTTTTTACTGCGCAAGTGCAGTTGAAGGCTCCAACCAGAGCAGCAGTATTTCGGGTGCAATAAGCTCTGCCCACAGTGCGATTCAGACCTACGATTTTTTCTTCAGGCTGAGTGCATATGGGGCACTTTACTGAGAGCAGTTTTCCAAGTTGGCTTTAAATTGTGCCCAGATTTGACACTTAGAATCAAAATAGTAAAATTGGACCTGAAAGAATTCTTTCATTGTTGAAATCTGCTTGATATTTATATTTTGCTGATGAGCTAGGATTGCTGATGGACTGAAAAAGAAGTCTGCTGTATTCCCAGTGGATCTATTGGAAATATGTTTTTTCTGCAATGAAAAGCCTCTTACAGCACATTCTGGGAAAAATTCACTTTTTAGCCCAGGTTCAGGTGCCCATAAGTAATATTTAAGTAAGGTGATCTCACCCTGACTCCATGTGGCAATGAGTAGGAGTGCTCCACGGTGTCGACCAAGAAACTTCACCTCCCTAATCCTGGATTCCCACTTTTCCAGCCATGGTGTCTCCTGCTCCCGAAATCTAATTCCTGTCAAGCAGCCAGCAATGACACTCAGATGAATTGTGTAGATAAAACCTATGAGTTAAAATCCTTCTTCATTTCATGCTGTAGAGATTCAAAGAATTTGTCAGTCCCGTCCCCCAGACTGAAAACTCCTATTACAAATTAAAATCTGCCCTAGTGACTTATCTCAGAGAAAGAGTTATAAAGGATTTGTCATTCTTCATATTTGTATTTTAAATCACATTTGTGGTAGTTCAGAAACTTCTGTTGCTCTCTACTCCATCTACAATGATAAAGTCTCATTTATAACACTATAGATTTAAAGAGGAAAAAAGACTATGATATCAGTATTCCATCTCCATGTAATAGAAAGATGAGCTTTTAGGAGGCTTTTAAAAATAGGGAGAAATATAGCAAGGTGGAGTGCAAAATTACGCTGAAGAAGTAACAAGCCAAATGAATTGCCCATCCATAGGTTTACCTCAATTTCCAGAAGACAATAAGGACAGAATAGAAGAAGAAATAGGCTTTTTGTCCCTTCCCTTAGAGCCTTGTCCTCCATCCATAAATTCATGGCCTCAACTTCACTTTCTCACTCTATCCCTGTTGTGGTATTGTTTTGTAGTGCATGTAGTTAATATATTGAACAAAAACAAAAGAACAAAGAACAAACCGGCATGGGAAACAGGCCCTTCGGCTCAACAAGCCTGTGCCACCACCCCGATATTCCCACCTCTACCCGTGATCCCTGTCAATATTTATAGATCTATGGATTAAAAACCAAATTTGAGACAATTTAGGGAGAATTTGTTTTGCCAATTAGCCTTTGGGATGTGGGAGGAAACCGGAGCAGCCGGAGAAAACCCACGCATGCATGGGGAGAATGCGCAAACTCCCACAGACACAGGCCCAAATCTATGTATCTGCACAGCACAGCAGTAGTCTCTGAGCTGTTGTGCTGCCCATCAAATGGTCCAGGTCAAGTGTACACTAACGACGTGAAGCACTAGGATATTCTCGAAAAAAATTAACATACTGCTGAATATTTGACTGGCTTGGTATACATTATCACGGGAAATTATGCAAAGTAACATGTAGGCAAAAAAGTATTGATTAGCAGGTAATACATTCATGAAGAGCTTTTCTGGAATCCTATCATCTTTCAATAAAGAACTCCTCATTTAGTTTATCAATCATTTTTATGGTGTAGGGTATATTTACGGTAAGAGCCAATATTACAGTAATTGCCATTTTCCTTGATTCCATTAGCACATAAAAATCTACTGACTTCTCTTGAATATGTTCAATATTTGAATATTCTCAACTCCCTGGGGTAGAGAATTCCAAAGCATCAGAACCCTTTTCTGTGAAAATACTTACTCATTTCTGCCTTATCCTGAAATTGTAATTCCTAATTCATGACTCACTGCAAACAGAAACCTTTTCAAACAACTGGCAAAAACTCCTATGAATTTTATATATTTTATATATTACAATGAAATCACCACAAACTTTTTTAAACTCTGTGGGATGTAGATGTTTGATAAAGTCTCATTTATAACACTATTAATTAAATTCAAAGCCTATATGGATTCATAATAAATGATAGAAATGGATTAGGAACTGGGAAAAATCAGAAAGAAGTCTTTATTGAATGAGTAATATCAGATTGTGGGAAATTACTAAGTGGGATCTCTTAAAAGTTTGGTGCTAGAATCATGAGTTTATAAAATCACATGAATTATATCAAGTTAGGGATAGTGCAAAGTAGTCAAACTTGCCAATAATACCAGGCAGGAAAAGCTGCAGCAATATCTCAAAATGAATACGTCATCCGATTTCCCTTCCTTTGGGGCGATTTTGAGTCCGCTATCTGTCTGTGGAAATAGCGGCATGTGCTCAAAATCTGAATTGGTGCCAATGAGTTCCGATCTTACTGGCATCTTCCAACATGCCACAAAATCACAGAAAGCTTATTTTAAAATATTAGTATGTCTTACTGAGTACTCTCTCTGGCATCTCCACCATTACCAGTATTCAGTGGGTGTCCGCATGATGTCACACTGACACCATTTGCAGCAGGTTCACCTAGAGGTGCACCTCTCATGGGGGGTCTCACCAAGGTCACAGAGGTAAATATAGCCCCCGAGGAAAGATGACATGGCCAGGCAGCGATTAATGATTTGTTAATCATCTGAAACGATGCTTTACTTAAATAAGGAAGAATTTCTTCCCACACGCAGTGATCAACTTACAGAATAAAATTCAAATACCCTAGAATCAATTGAGAAACATTTTGATGCTTCAGAAAGTGTGAGTTAGGATCTTTTTATATGGGTGGATTAAGTTCAACTGAATAGTTTTCCTGATTTGTAATTGTTTTGTGATCCCAAAGCAGACGATTGGAAGGTGTGATTTGAAACATGAAGTTGCAGAAAGAAAAAGAGTAAAATGAAGCAATGGGGGAAATTTTGGAAAAGAACAAAGATTGTGAAGCAAATATGCAACGTCCATGCAGCTTAGTTAGGCTGGGGAGCTGGATGAGCTGGAAATGCCTTGGGTAAATATAGAGGGATAGAATTGTAGATGTTTGTATAGGATGGAATCTCGCTGATGACAAATGCAAAGAAGCTTTTTAGTGTTCAGACACATAGGGCTGGATTCCATGCAGCCTGTCAAAATAGGAAAAATAGCAGGTAGTTCCATTTAATTGCGGGAGAAACCCAATGTCAGTCTTCTAGCAGTGGAGGTGAGATGGCTAATACCAGCAGAAGGATGTCAATTAGACTCTTTAATGAGCTAATTGACACCATTAGCCCAGTTCCCGTTGCCAATTAGTGATAGCTCAGAGCTTAAATGACAGCAACATGGCTTTGGAAGGGCTTGTAGGCTTTGCCAGCTGCTTCTTGGGGAGGGGGTCTGTGCCTCATAGGTACTCTGTGCCCAGTTAGGGAACCAGCACTGAGTGGATATGGTTTATGCCTCTACCCTTGTCTCTGACATCCTCATCCTCAACTTCCCTCCAAACATCCCCCCTCCTGTGACCTACATCCAGGAAGCCAAATGTTGCTGTCAGTGTTTTTAGGCATCTCCAGAGTTAAAAGATCCTGCAGAGTGCATTCAATTAGAAATCACTGAATTAACAAGAAATACCATTTTCATGCAATTACTCTTATTGTAAAAGAGCCTTTGGAAAAGCTACAACTTGTGACTGTGGTGTAACTGGATTTTTGATAAGTTTTTAAGCAATACTGAACATCCTCATTAGATCTGAAGGACAAATGTTATATTTGTGGAATATCAAATTTCTTTATTGTATAAAGGCTTCCATGCAAACAGGAGGTATTAGAAAGGCTGACCGTACTTAAATTTGATGAGTCACCAGGATGGAATCAGATACAAGCAAGGATACTGAAGGAAGAAAGAATGGAAATTGCAGAAATACTGGCCATAATCTTTCAATTCACTTAAATTCAGGTGTGGTGCCTGAGTGGAGAATTGAAAATACTGGACCCCTTCTCAAAAAAAGGCTGAAGGATAAACCCAGCAACAAAATTCTGGAACTCTCATCCTAGTAACACTGTGGGTAAACCTACACAGGGTAGACTGCAGTTGTTCAAGAAGGTGGCTCACCACAACCTTCTCAAAGGCAATTTGGGATAGGCAGTAAATGGTGGTCTACCCATTCATGTCCACATGCCCTGACCAAATATATTTAGAAAAACTAGAGACCAGCTAGTTTTCCTTCAATGGTGACTGTAGCTTCAATGGAGCTATTAGAAATGACAATTTGAAACAACATTAACAAGCATTTAAACAAGTATGGATTAATTAAGTAAAGCCAATGTGGAGTTGTTAAAGGCAATTGATATATGTTTAACTTAATTAATATTTTTAATGAAGTAACAGAATGGGTTGATGAGGCTACAGTGATTAAAGTGGTATACATCAAAAAGGCATTTGATTAAGTGTCACATAACAGACTTGTCAGTAAAGTTGAAACTCAAGGGGACAATGCCAGCATGCATCGAAGTTGGCTAAGTGACGGTTATTTTCTGAACTGAAGGAAAGTATACAATGCAGTTATGCAGGGATTGTTAGTAGGGCCAATGCTTTTCTTGATCTTAATGACCTAGACTTGGGCGTACAGAATACTATTTCAACATTTGCGAATGACAAAAATACTTGATAGTATTATGAATTGTGAGGGGGATAATGCTTGACTTCGAGAGGTGTGGATAAGCTGGCGAATGGGCAGGCATGTGACAGATGAAATTTCATGTGGAGAAATGTGAAGTGATACAATTTGAAGCATGGATAAGGACAAGGAGTATAAGATAAAGTGTACAATTCTAAAATGGGTGCAGGAGCAGAGGGAGCTGTCTTAGAGAAGCTGGGACTGTTCTCTTTAGAGAAGTGAGTTGTAAGGAGATTTGATAACAGTGTTCAAAATCATTAAAAATCTGACAGTAGATAGGAAGAAACTTTCCATTGGCGGATGAATGGAGAACCAGAGGATATCAGTTTAAAGTGTGTGGCAAAAGAATGAAAGGTGACATGAAAGAAAAACATTTTTGTACAGTGAGTGGAATGCATTGCCTGATTTTGTGTTGGGGGCAAATTCTGTCATGGCTTCAAAACAAAATTGGATAATTATCGGAAGAAGAAAAAAAATACAGGGGTACAGGGAAAAGGCAGGGAGAGGGTAATCTAAGCACAGCCATTGCTAGATTTTTGTGGGTAGCTTCTTTTAAGAACAGCAGTGAGTGTGTTTGCTTCACAGCTGATTATAAAATCCAGGCCTGAATAGTTACTTACATAATATACACAATAGTGTAAATCATTATTTTCTCAACAGGTTAAAGAATGGACAGCCTATTACAGAAAGGTCTACTCGTTATAAGATCACTGGCTATGCACTAACTATAAGAGACATTTCAGAAGAAGATATTGGCAGTTATAGTATTATACTGAGGCTCAAACAATGGAATCTTCACGAGAATCTCACATTCTCTCTTAACGTAAATGGTGAGTAAACAAAGACTAATGTCTCTGTACATTCAGCAAGAAGCTTCAGGATCCCTTTTATTGAAAATCTTCACTTTTAATCACAATTATACATCTGATTGTTGTTTCATTGGTATTAGAAATTCAATAGGACACTATAAATTGGGTAAACAATGAAAGCATCAGTGTGGACCAGACAGTGGTTTAACTTCATTACAATCACAAAGTGGTTGCAGCTGATGCAGTCCTTCTTATATCCTAAAACTTAAGTGGCCTCTTGTCCTTTAAATTATTCAAAAAAACTGCCGATTACTTCCCTCTGATCAGTTGGAAATTCATTTACAAAATTCGGGGCTGGCACATTGTATTGTATAACTTAGTTGAACTCTGTCATCCTCTCATTCACTTAGTCTCTTAAGATAGCATAACAGTATGCTTGCTGTAGTCTTTCAGTAGATGGTGCTACTAATGCACCAGAGGTGTAACATCAATAAACAGAAATTGACACAGATATTCAAAGCTCATTAAAGCTAATTAATCATGAGGAGTTCTACTCTCCCGCTCATTCAATTCTCCATTTGAAAGTATGAAAGGACAGAAAATTGGTGAGCTCCTTTTAAAGATACCCATTGTCCCAACCACATGCCTAGGTCAAAGGTGCCCAGGTGTGAGAGACCATCATCAATTAATACAGGGAAACATAATTCACAGAAGTCCAAACTCTGAGATTAGAGGGCATAATTTGGAACATGAACATGAAGATGGAGTAGCTTCTAAAAATGTGGTAAAGCCCAACAGTGGAAAAAATATAAAAAGGGCAACCATTCAAAAAGGGAGCCATGGCAGGTTAGGCAATTTAAAGAAGTGGGTGAAATGGACATAATATAGGAAATGAAGTGTGGGATGGAATTCTAGATAATTGGTTTTTGGTTCAGTTGAAGTAGGCAGGTGATAAGAACACTGCAGTGCAAAGAAGTTTTTCAGTGTTCTTAATGAATAAACACTTTTTATAGATATTTTGTTACTGGAAGTTAAATTAAGCCAGATATTTGATTTTTTAAAAATATTTTTCTCGTGATGTGAAGGTCACTATTGACCATTCCTAATTTCTTTTGAGAAGATGATTTTTAGCCCCCACCTGATCAAGAAAAATAATCAATTTCTGTCTCATCTCTCAGCATAACAAGTAGCTGTTAATATTTAATTATCAAAGTGTGATCCAAGTAGAATATTCTTTTTCCAGAATTCATTACATAAATGAAAGTAAGCAGATAAAGGATTATTGCTGAAGTATAACTGAATGAATTAGAATGATTTTGGCGTTCAAGTTTCTGGGTTGCTGTTCAGTATGACTGGATATAAGTGATTATGGAATGCAGGGTATCAGGCACATGTTTACAGCAGAGTAGACAAGATTAATTGAATGAAATATCTCTTACATTTGCAGTTATAATACAAGATCTGATCTTCATTATTTGCTCTCTTTCCCTTTTTTTTTTTGGTCAACCGGAGCCAGAACTCTCCCAAAAAAATTCCAGTGTCAAATTTGCGTGAAAACAGAAATAATTCACATAGGTTTTTTTTAATGGGAGTTCAGAGAAGAATTTCCCACACTCTGTGCACTGCAAAGATCATGAACACATATATCATTAAAATTCAATGGGTGTGGCCTATCCCCACCCAGGAGGCCAGCAGCATTGTGCTGAGCAAGCCGTTGTGTATGTGCCAAAATCAGTGCATGTGCAGTAGCCTACACTGTTGGCTTCCTGATTGCAGAGGCACTGGGTTAGCCAGCATCGCTGCCCCCTCCAAACATTCCCAGGCCAATCCCTACATCCCCCCCATCCATCCTGATCTCAAGTTCCACAGTCCTGAGCCCCCCAGCAGGCTGAACCTCTCCAGCCTACCCCACTCCCATAGGCCCTGCTGCATAGACCTACACCCAGCACCACCTGATGCAAATGGGCAATGCCAAGAAGCCCGCTGGGCATTGGCACTTGGCCCCTTGGCAGTGCCGAGGGCTGTGGCTGGCACTGCCAAAGTGTCAATGCCCAGGGGTCAACCCTTGCTACCCGAGCTCTGAAAGCCTCCTTGCGCATTTACGCCAGTGGGGTCTGACCGCTATTTCCACATTAGTGGGAAGCTATTGTAATCCCTGCTGGAGTGAACCACTCTAGGGGCCTTGAGAGAAATTTTGTATCCTCACTGGCTACAGGGGAGGTCCCAGGAGATTGGACCAATGTTGTTCCTTTGTTTAAGAAGGGTAGCAAGAATAATCCAGGTGATTACAGGCTGGTGAGCCTTACATCAGTGATAGGGAAATTGTTGGAGAGGATTCGAGAGAGGATTTATTCCCACTTGGAAATAAGTGGACATATTAGTGAGAGGCAACATGGTTTTGTGAAGGGAAGGGCCTGACTCATGAACTTGATTGAGTTTTTTGAGGAAGTGATGAAGATGATTGAGGGTAGGGCAGTGGATGTTATCTACATGGACTTCAGTAAAGCTTTTGACAATGTCTCTCATGGCAGATTGATGCAGAAGGTGAAGTTGCATGGGATCACAAGTGAGCTGGCAAGATGAATACAAAACTGGCTCGGTCAAAGAAGACAGAGAGTAGCAGTGGAAGGGTGCATTACTGAGTGGAGGGCTGTGACAAGTGGTGTTCCTCATGAATCAGTGCTGGAAACTTTGCTATTTGTATAAAAAAAAACGATTTGGAGAAAAATGTAACTGGATTGATGTAGTAAATTTGCGGACAACATAAAGGCTGGTGGATTTGCGGATAGCGATGAGGAACATTAGAGGATACAGCAAGATATAGATCAGTTGGAGACTTGGGTGGAGAGATGGGAGGTGGAGTTTAATCTGGACAAATGTGAGGTAATGCATTTTGGAAGGTCTAGCACAGATAGGAAATATACAGTAAATGGCAGAACCCTTAGAAGTATTGACAGGCAAAGGGATCTGGGTGTACAGATACACAGGTCACTGAAAGTAGTAAAGCAGGTGGAGAAGATAGTCAAGAGTGCTTGCCTTTATTGGCTGGGGTATTGAGTTTAAAAATTGGCAAGTCATGCTGCTGCTTTATAGAACCTTAGTTAGGTCGCACTTGGAATTTAGTGTTCAATTCTGGTTGCCACACTGCCAGAAGGATGTGGTGGCTTTGGAGAGGGTACAAAAAAGATTTACCAGGATGTTACCTGGTATGGAGGGCATTAGCTATGAGGAGAAGTTGGAGAAACTTGGTTTGTTCTCACTAGAGCAACAGAGGTTGAGGGGAGATCTGATAGAAGTCTATAAGATTATGAGAGGCATGGACAGAATAAGAAGCTTTTTCTCAGGATGAAAGAGTCAATTACTAGGGGACATAGGTTTAAGGTGCAAGGAGCAAGTTTTAAAAGAGATGTACGAGGTAAATCTTTTGCACAGAATGGTGGGTGCCTGGAACTCTTTGCCAGGGGAGGTAGTGGAAGCAGACATGGTAATGATTTTTAAAGGGCATCTTGACAAGTACATGAATGAGATGGGAATAGAGGGATATGGTCCCTGGAAGAGTAAAGGATTTTAGTTCAGTAGGGCAGCATGGTTAGTGCAGGCTTGGAAGGCTGAAGGGCCTGTTCCTGTACTGTAATTTTCTTTGTTCTTTGACAACCCAGGTTGGACAACCTGAGACATGGATATATAAACATATATTCTTGTGCCTGGATGTTAGTACCCTTTCCTACAGCTATCATTCCAAATGTTAAGTTTTTTGCTGTATGATGAACATTTTGCTTTAGCATCCTGGAAGAATCTATAAAGGAAACATACAATGTGCCAGCTATATTAACATATCCAACAGCAGTGCTGTTACATTGTCAGCTGGTCAATCAAAGTATTTTTGTGAATGGCTTAGGAAAGGGCCATCTGACTGACTCCATTTCCAGGGATCTTTTTAAGGGGCAGTGATTGTCAGAGTATGATTCTATGGTGTGATGATTCCTCTAATAGCCATGGTTTCCTTGCTGCTGAAGTGGGTTCATTGCAATCCTTACCTAATTTCCACTCATGCACCATTTCCAGAAGAAATATTTCAGAGCATTTTTAGAATTCCAAATATATAATTGTGAAGATGGTCCTTTTGTTTCTGCTGATATTTCATACACACACTAAGAATATTTAGTTTATTAGAATAAGTTTTCTAAGGATCCAATCATGACACTATGGCAGGATTTTATAACCTTATTCGTCCTGAAACCATAAAATCCTGCCTGAGGTCAACAGACCTTCCTGTTGTCCACTCCTTGCCCACTCCGAATCCCGTGGTGCGCGGGGTGGTAAAATTCTGGTATTTGTCTCACTAAATGAGACAACACATCAGACAAATACTTGTGCTGATCTCCTCATTTGATTTGTAATGCTCCTGATTCTCTGGTGAATAAGATCAGCCACTCTAAATTCAGGAATCTAAGGACAGGAGACATGATTCTCCAATCTGCACCTATGTCAGATGTGGTTTGATGTGCAGAGTGGAATCTCACAAAATTTACCAAATCATTAATAATGAAAAGTATCAGGAGTTTAAGCACAAGAAAGTTAAATTTATAATTATAAAAGAATAAAGAACAAAACAGAATGGGAAATAGGCCCTTCGGCCCAACGAGCCTGCGCCACCATATGTAAAAATGTAGGACATACTATGGCTAGATGCTTAAGATAATATACAACCCAAACTTACAAAAAAACAAAATTTAGGTTTTAGAAATCAATATTAGCACCTGTGAAACTGATAACTGTCTTCATACGGTGAAATCAATGACAGCAACCGTCTGTGAGCAACAAATACCTACCACTAATATGACCACAAACAATCGGAGTTACAAAATGTCCATTTACTTGTACTATTGAAAAACCTCTTTGTAGTGACTGCATGACATGTAATTGTCACCATGTATTTGCAGCCTTATCGCTGATTTTAAAACTATCCCCAGTGAGCACAATGGCAATCCAGATTGGCACATAGTAGTGACGATATATCCTTTCAAAAATGACTGCTATTTAGTGCACTCAGTTCCTTTTGCTACAGGAACTCTTCTCTTGCTGGAAAATAGAGTAAGAGTAACAGAAGAGCAAAGAGAAAGAATGATCAGAGAAACGTGATTTTTGTCTCACTGCAAAATTTATCATTTGGCGATGAAAGCAAAATTAATAGTGTGTGGAGTATTTTTATATCAGAGGTGCAGTTACTTACAATTGTACGAGAGGACAGGTGAATAAGGAGTTGCATGTGAGAACCACAGATGATTGCTGTTGATGGGTTTCACTGTATAAGGTTAAATATGTGGCCAGGCAAAACCCAGTGTAACAACAAAACCATAATATAAGCAGAGTTCTTAGAGAGATGAGGGCAGTGAACAGTTTTTCCATAAATTAGCAAACCTTTTAGCAAATTCCAGCACTGACTGACCAGTTTCCCACAAGTATATGTTAAAAGCAATATTTTGCACTTTAAAATTTTAGTTTAATATTGCATGTTTTAATTGTAATACTATATACTGCCTTACAAAATGTATTTGGACAATCCCTGTGTAGTTATCACCCTGTGCCATAAAGCCATGTTAGGGAATGTTCTAGAACAACTGTGGACACTATAAAAAAACACATTCTTGCTATCCTAGGTGCCTCAGCTTTACTCAGAATGGAAAAACTGAAGCAACTTTCAGAGTTTCAAAAAGCTATCATTATTGACTATCACTTGTGTAAAAAGTCTATCCATGAAATATCCAGAAGGACTGGAGTACCAAAGTCGTCTGTGAACTTCATTATCAACAAGTACAGGAAGAGAAGCAATGTAGACAAAAAATCCTGCTCAGAGAGAACAAAGAAGATCCATGGTGAAGGTCACCATTCCTTGAGGAAGAAGGTCAAACAAAACAGAAAAGTCAACCGTAAAAGTATATTGAGGTTCAGCAGAGACATGTGAACACAATCTGCTCCACAAGACATCTGCAACTTGGCAGCAGGATCTTGCTACCTGTGACACTGCTGAAACTGTGAGATTCTGCTTTGAAACAAATCATGTGTTCAGCTGCTGGAGTGGGTACTACAGAACAGAATCCTATTACCACTACATGGCAGGAGCCTGAACACAGCCTAGAAGTATGAATCCCATACCTTTGCTCCCTTATCCAGCAACTTAACGACCTTAAGGAGCTTGAGACATTGCTAAAATCAGAAATACAGAAGATGAACATGTTTATTACATGCAAAGAACTTGTAAAATCATTAGCGGAGGACTTCTGGCCTTTGTTAAGAGCAGAAGATTTGCAACTCAATGCTGAACTGATTGGGACATAGAACACTTTTTTGTTATTCACACAGCCATTCATTTGCTTTAATATTGTAATATCTCTCCTGAGGATTGTTCAAAGACTTTTTGTAGGGCAGCATTCTTTTCTTGAGATTGCAGTATGTATCTTCATAGATAACTGTGCAAAATTCTATTTCTCTCACAAAAAGAAAGAATTATGATGAGACAAACAGGAAGAGCACGAATAGATTACACTGCCAAGATGGTACTCTCTCCGCTTAGGGTCTGAGCATGTGAATAACACCTTAGTGTGTAATTTAGAAAATTTTGTCATTTTGATTTCATATCTTTTTTATTTGGCTTTTGGTTTTCTAATTAATTTGTTTTTGCAGTCAAACCACATATATGTGAAAAGGCAGTGTCCACTCAGAACTTTGATCTCTACCCACTGGGCAGCAAACAGAGTCTGTCATGCATTGCCTATGGCATCCCTATTCCTAGAATTCAATGGGCATGGCAACCTTGTGCCCAAAATAGTTCAAAAGCACAGTAAGTAGATGTTTGTTTGACTTTTCATTTATTTACATTGTAAAATACTATTAACAGTTTGGGTTTAGTGCAGGTTATGGGTTTACTTACATTTATTTAATAAAAAAGTTGATGTGTTTAATATATATTTCATTATAGTAATTTCTCATGCCTAATGATTGTGGCTAGCTACAAATAGTGCCAAATGAATATTTTTATAAATGCATATATGCCAAACACAAAAAAAGAATTGAAACATTATTAAGGACAAATAAAATCCTCAGGGCAGTCAGTGTTTAAAAACTGTTAGATATTTTTGTTTACCTAAACAGGCTTTTTTATTATTTTTAAGTTATCAGAAATGGAATTCATGTATTATCTCCACTATCAAATATCATTTTATTCAGCAACTTCCAATGAACACCCTTTAAAAATCCTCTCAATCAAAGTGTATTTAAATCTTTTTAAAGGCTGGGTTTTTTTTCTAAGACCCTCCCCTTTACTTTTGTACTTTTTTGCCTATTGGCTGATAAAGTCTATACAAAAGATTAATGATAAGAATTGCACACAACTGTGTTTAACTGGGATTTCAAATGGACAATGCTTCACACTTGGAAGCTGTTAGCAAACTGCCTATGGTAAGCACTTTCTGTTTGCACTTATGGTATTTTCAGGAGGCATGTATTTAAGTGGTCAAAGATTAATGTGAATCTTTTTATTGTAGAGTTAATCATGGTTAAACATTTATGATTTTTCTGTTTTCTTTGTTCTTTTTTTTCTTTGACACTGCTATAAGATTGATGCAGCAAACATAGCATTCTTAGTTTAGAAGTTTGTTACTATGGCCTGTACTTTCAGAGCCAGAACAATTGGGGAGCCAAGTAAAAATAGTGGGCAGGATATAATTCAAAGATTTCTATTCCTAGTGTCACCATTTTTCACTGATGTGGGATAAGGATGCCAGTTGGCCACTCCTGAAATATCCACCTTTATTGCAGGGTTGGTATCTTCTAGCCTTCTGCAATTTTCATGGAGTTTGACCAGTTTAACCATGACTCATGATTCACAACCTCTCAAAGTTGTGAACCACTGTCTGGATACAGGAACCCTTTGAAAGGTAATTCATGATCCTTCCTTTCTAACACAGTACTAATTCATGCCATCACTCAATCCCACAACCTCTTACACTTTCCATGCCAACTCATGAGCTGTGTAATATCAATAATTACACAAAGAACAACCTATTATATCCACATAAAGATGTCAATCAAGCAAAGTCAAAAATTCACTTAGCAAACCAGAATCCTCTGCTGAGGTAATATTTTTATTAGCCTCAATTTACAGTCAAGTGTGCATAATGTTTGCCTGTGAATCCAGATGAATAAAAGTAATAGCTAAAATGGACAGTATAAGGGGCTATGGGAAGTGGTTGAAGGTGCATGAGAAGGCACAAGCGGCCTTTGGCGGTGGTTAGGTGGCATGAATTGGTATGGAAGATATAAGGGGCTGTGGGTATTGGGTGGGGGATGAAAGTGTGAGAGATGAAGACAAGAGGGTCTGAAGTTTTCTCACACAACTGGGACAAGGTCCCAAAGAATAGAGGTGAGCCTTCTAGCCAGCCCACCTCGACACTCATCTATAGCCCATGACCACCAATGCCCTACTCCTGAGGTCGGCAGGCCCGACTCCATCCCATCCGCGCTCCCGGAGCAAATATTGTGCATATTAGGGCACATTTTACTGAGCAAAGGTCAGGAAATGTTTCAATTTTAACTATCTGTCTTGATGACCAAAGTCTGGTCCTATCTGTTTAACTTGTTTGATTTCAGACTATACACTCACCTATAAATGCAGTAATTTAATCTGCATAATTTCTGCAGATTCTTAGATCTACTAGTGTACTTAGAATAGAAAGATGCAACATACAAGAGTAGTAAAGCATCTGTACAGTCTTTTTTAATGATACTCCCTGAACAGACAACAGGAAAAGCAAGAACATAAGTCTATGAGGATTGTGATAGAATAATTTTGACTAAATTATTGAAACAATTGTTGGGAAGAGTTGGTTTATACAAGAACTATTGTGAGAAAATTCATGTCATGCATTTCCTGGTTCTGCTTCAGAATATTATTAGAAACCCATGTGTTTTATCAAATGTAATATGTCTACTTTCAAGGCTACACAGGAACTTAGTCTGTTAGATAATGTGAA
Organism: Sphyrna mokarran; assembly: GCA_024679065.1. Taxonomy (NCBI): domain Eukaryota; kingdom Metazoa; phylum Chordata; class Chondrichthyes; order Carcharhiniformes; family Carcharhinidae; genus Sphyrna; species Sphyrna mokarran. The sequence goes on along the minus strand of JAGIQG010000010.1, from coordinate 76,441,888 downwards.
CGTTTTGTGGAAAGATTTAAGGCATATTTTAAAAATGTCAAAAATAAAATCTTCTGGATTTCCCTTTTCTCAAGTGTTTAATCTCCCCTTGGTGTTAAAAGATTTTACAGAATTATTGTCCAATGATAAAGAGAGCTTTGATATATTTCTGCTGTTTTTGCCACTTTATTAAGCTGTTTATTACTTAATTTAAATAAAGAGTCTTGTAATCCATTTGAATCTAATGTGTTATGCTAATTTTAACATTGGTGTTCCTAACAAATGGACATGCAAACTCAGCTTATGCAGCTTACAACAGCTTTTGTGTTGAGTAAGATTTCTGTTTTTTTTCTCTCTTAGTTTCAACTGAGTTTTACCAGTTCATATGGGGCAGGGTGGGAGGGAGTAGGTATGACAAAAATTAGTTATACTTTCACCTCTCTGATCTGGAATTGAATCAATCAGTCCTCTCACCTACTTATTAAGCAGTTAGAATATTAGGTTGTGCCATTGGGTGGTTTGATGGTGGTGGTGGGTGAATCGGCCTGAAAGATACAAGGGGCTTTGAGTGATGGATGATGGAATGTGAGGGAATGTGGTCTCATAGATCATCACTATTTAGTGGCCTCATGTAGGGGTGGCACAGTGGTTAGCATTGCTGGCTCACAGCACCAAGGATTCCTTGGTAACTGTCTATGTGGAATTTGCATGTTCCCTGTGTCTATGTGGATTTCCTCTGTGTAGTCTAGTTTTCCTCCCACAGTCCAAAAATGTGGTTTGTCTAACTTGCCCTTTAGTGTCCAAATATGTATTGGTTAGGTGGTTAGCCATGGTAAATGCACAGGGTTGTGGGGATAGGGTGGGGGCTGAGCCTGGGTAAGATGGTCTTTCAGAGAGTTAGTGCTGAATGGATGGGCCAAATGGCCTTCTCCTTCACTATAAGGATTTGATGGATTCTATTAATAATTTTATTCCATAGATCACTTCTCAATAGGCCATGCATGATACATCAAATATTTTCCAAAAATCCACTCATTTGCGTCTGTCTATTTAGATTGAAGTTTCTCAAAAACTTCTGCCTGTAGTCTCTTACAAGAAAGACATAGTCATCATTTAGAAGAGAAATGGAAACATTACCATATGGTGGTGAGCAATTCTTCACTGTCACTATCAGTAGCTGAGAGTGCTGCGTGCCCATTGAATCACGTGTGAAGATAATAAAATCTGTTACGAATCTCCCTGCCTACTATGCTGGCCCCAATCAGGTTCCTACCCAGAGTAGACAGGAATCTGATGAATACTCTTTAAATGGCATTTCAATATAATTAACAGGTTTGAGCCGGCTACTCCAGCCTTCTGCTATGCTCCTGACCCCCGCCCCCTCCTCCCCCCAGCAGGTGCCGAATAGTGTAAGTCCTGACAAATGACGACCTGGTACTTTGAACTCTAAGATGGGCAAGAAGGTACGTTATGTGCCCCTCTGCTGCTGCCAGGCTGCAGAGGGAAGGTCCCCCAGCGTCCTGCAAGGTTGGGTAGGCTCAGACTGAGGAAAAGGGATTGACCTCGGGACTTGCCCTCAGGACAGGGTATCTCAAGGTTGGACTGCCCCTCCAAGCCCTGGAAAAGTAGAGATCAGTCTTAGCATAGTGATTTCAGGCAACTTTCAGTTAAAAATCTTCACTCTTGTCTGTGTACTGTGAGACCTTTGAAGTGGCCTGGTCACTTAAATGTCCATGTCCCATTTACATCTGGAAATCATCAAAATCACAGCAGCACTCCATTCTGTAAAAATGATTGCCCTTGCTCTCTTTTAGATGCCCCAGATCTCCACAGACACCTTTGAAGCCTTGTGACTAACTGAAGATGTTAGTTTGTCTAAGAGTTTCCCTTTTGTAGCCTGAATGAGCTGCAAGTGCAGTCAGGCTATTTTGTACTGATTGACAACTCCAGAGCAGATCAAACATTGCTAATGCAACCAGTTCATGCTCATGAACATTGTCTTCTCATCACAGCTATTCCCTTTGCGCCATTCTTTGAACACCATTTTTTCTTGTTGTTAAGCCTTCTTGTAAAGCTGAAAGGCTTTGAAATGCTCTATTTACATTCGGTTTTACTCTTGTAGCCTCCTGGTTGACGAGTTCAGATTATTTCACAGCAGGCAATAGTTTTGATTGTTTTTATTTCCCTTCATGGTTGGTTGAATCTGAAGCACTTACATTTATCTATGTAATTTTTTCACACAGGCTTGTACTTTATTCTGAAGACTTTGGTTCACTGTTTTTTTTTTGAGAATAAGACAATGATATATAAAAGCAGAATTAGGTCATTTGGTTCATCAAGTCTCCTCTGCCATTCGTTCATGGCTGATATGTTTCTCCACCCCATTCTCCCACTTTTTCCCTGTATCGTTTGATCCCCTTACCAATCAAGAATATATCTATCTCTGTCTTAAATGTACTCAATCACTTAGCCTTTACTTAGCCTTAGTAGCAAGGAATTCCATAGATTCATTACCTCTGCCTAAATAAATTCTTTCTCATCTCAGTTCTAAAAGGTTGCCCCTTTTATTCCGAGGCTGTGCCCTCAGATCCTACTCTCTCCTATGGACAGCACAGTGATTAGCACTGCTGCCTCACACTGCTAGGGACCCAGGTTTGATTCTCAGCTTGGGTCACTGTCTGTGCGGAGTCTGTACGTTTTCCCTCAACCTGTGTTTCCTCTGGATGCTCTGATTTCCTCCCATACTCCAAAGATGTGCAGACTAGGTGCATTGGTCAAGTTAAATTGACCAATGCACCCAAACTGAGTGTGGCGACTAGAGGACTTTCACAGTAACTTCATTGTAGTGTTAATGCAAGCCTACTTGTGATACTAATAAATAAACTTTAAACTGGAAACATCTTCTCCACATTCACTTTATCCAGGCCTTCAGTATTCTGTAAGTTTTAATGAGATCCCCCTCATCCTTCTAAATTCCATTGAGTACAGACCCAGAGTCCTCAAACATCCTCGCACATCAAGTCTTTCATTCTTGTGAACCTCATCTGGACCCTCTCCAATGCCAGCACCTCCTTCCTTAGATACGGTACCCAAAACTCCTTACAATATTCCAAAATCCAATATTCTGGTCTGAGCAGAATGTTATAACGCCTCAGAAATGCACCACTGTTTTAGTATTCTAGTCTTCTTGAAATGAATGCTAGAATTGCATTTGCCTTCCTAACTATTAATTTAACCTGCAAGTTAACTTTAAGAGAATCCTGAACTAGAACTCCTAAGTCCCTTTGTCATCTGATTTCTGAATTTTCTCTCCATTTAGAAAATAGTCTATTCCTTTATTCTTCCTACCAAAGTCCATAACCTCACACTTTGTATTCCACCTGCCATTCCTTTGCTCACTCTCCTAACTTATCCAAGTCCTCCTGCAGCTCCTTGCTTCTTCAATACTACCTGTCCCTACAGTTATCTTTGCATCATCTGCAAATGTAGCCACAATGCCCTCAGTTCCTTCATTTGGATCATTGATGTATAAAGTGAAAGATTGTGGTTCCAACACATCTTTTCTATCTCCTAATGTATTTTGAGCCCCACATTCTGACTATTGCTTGGAGGCCTGTACTTAACTCTAATTAGTGTTTTTTGATCTTTGTGGCTCCTCAATTTTACCCACACAGATTCTACATCTTCTGACTCTATATAGCTTCTATCGATTTCTTTTACTAACAAGACCTCACCCCCCCGCCCCCGCCAAATTGCCTGTCTTTTCAGTGTGATGTGTACCCTTAGATATTTAGCTCCCAATCCTGATACCCTTGTAGCTGTGTCACTGTGTTGCCCACAATATCATACTTGCCAATTTCAATCTGCACTACCAGCTCATTTACTTTATTTTGTATATAGAACATAGAACATTACAGCGCAGAACAGGCCCTTTGGCCTTCGATGTTGCGCCGACCAATTAGGAAAAAGCAATGACCCTCTAACCTAAACCATTCCTTTTTCGTCCATAAACTTATCTACTAACCTCTTAAACGCCACCAAACTTGGCGCATCTACAACTGACGCAGGCAGGGCATTCCATACCTTTACCACCCTCTGGGTAAAGAACCCAGCTCTGACATCTGTCCTATAACCACCACCCCTTAATTTAAAGCTATGTCCCCTCGTGCTAGCTTTCTCCATCCTAGGAAAAAGGCTATCACTGTCAACCCTATCTAAACCTCTAATCATCTTATATGTTTCAATAAGGTCTCCTCTTAGCCGCCTTCTTTCTAACGAAAACAACCTCAAATCCCCTCAGCCTCTCTTCATAAAACCTGCCCTCCATACCAGGCAACATCCTGGTAAACCTCCTCTGTACCCTCTCCAATGCCTCCACATCTGTCTTATAATGTGGGGACCAGAACTGCACACAATACTCCAAGTGCGGCCGCACTAGAGTTTTGTACAGTTTGCAACATGACGTTGCGGCTCCGAAATTCAATCCCCCTACCAATAAAAGCTAAGACTCCGTATGCCTTCTTAACAACCTTATCGACTTGATTGCCAAATTTCAGGGATCTATGCACACATACACCAAGATCCCTCTGTTCATCAACACTATTAAGAGTCCTACCATTAGCCCTATACTCTACACATTTGTTATTCCTGCCAAAGTGAATTACCTCACACTTTTCCGCATTAAACTCCATTTGCCACCTCTCGGCCCAGCTCTGCAACTTGTCAAGTCTCTCTGCAAACTATAACACCCCTCTTCACTATCTACCACTCCTCCGACTTTGGTGTCATCCGCAAATTTACTAATCCATCCTTCAATACCCTCATCCAGATCATTTATAAAAATTACAAACAGCAGGGGCTCCAAAACAGATCCCTGAGGTACACCACTTGTAACCGAACTCCACAATGAATAATTTCCATCAACCACCACCCTCTGTCTTCTATATGCTAGCCAATTCCTAATCCAATTAGCTAAATCACCCTCAATCCCATACATCTGCATTTTCTGCAGAAGCCTTCCATGGGCCACCTTATCGAATGCCTTACTAAAGTCCATTTATACCACATTAACTGCCTTACCCCCATCCACCTCTTTGGTCACTTTTTCAAAAAACTCAAGGTTAATAAGGCACAACCTACCTTCACAAAACCATGCTGACTATCCCCAATCAATTCATTTCTCTCTAAATAACTATAAATCCTATCCCTAATAATTCTTTCCAATACTTTGCCCACAACAGAAGTAAGATTCACCGGCCTATAATTCCCCGGAAAGTCTCTATTCCCCTTCTTGAACAATGGGACCACATTCGCTATCCTCCAGTCTTCCGGCACTATACCCGTAACCAACGACGATCTGAAGATCAGAGCCAGAGGCTCTGCAATCTCCTCTCTCGCCTCCCAGAGAATCCTAGGGTAAATCCCGTCAGGCCCAGGGGACTTATCTAACTTCAAACCCTCAAGAATATCTAGCACATCCTCCTTATCTACTTCAATACTTTCCAGTTTGCAACCCTGTATCCCAGTGTTCTCCTCAACTACATTTACATCTCCCTGCGTGAATACCGAAGAGAAATATTTATTCAGTGCCTCTCCAATCTCTTCAGGCTCCACGCACAACTTCCCACTGCTGTCTATGACTGGCCCTAATCTTGCCCTAACCAATCTTCTATTCTTAACATATCTAAAGAAAGCTTTAAGATTCTCCTTGATCCTATCAGCCAAAGTCTCCTCGTGTCCCCTTTTAGCTCTCCTTAACTCACTCTTTAGCTCCCTCCTGGCTAATCTATAGCTATCCATTGCACTAACTGAGCCTTCAAGCCTCATCCTGACATAAGCCTCCTTTTTCCGTTTAACCAGCGAATTAACTTTTTTAGTACACCATGGTTCCCTTACTCAACCATTTCCTCCTTGCCTGACAGGGACATACTCATCAAGGACTTGCAGTAGCTGCTCCTTGAATAAGCTCCACATTTCAGATGTTCCCAGTCCCTGTAGTTTCCTAGTCCAACCTATGCACCCTAATTCCCTCCTTATGGCCTCATAATTACCATTCCCCCCGCTATAACTACTGCCCCCAGCTTCATGCCTATCCCTATCCATCACTAAGGTGAACGTAACCGAATTGTGTTCACTATCACCAAAATGTTCACTAACTTCCAAGCCTAACACCTGGTCTGGCTCATTGCCCAGCACCAAATCCAATGTAGCCTCACCTCTAGTTGGCCTATCTACATACTGAGTCAAAAAACCTTCCTGCACACTTTGTACAAAAACTGACCCCTCTAACGTGCTAGAGCTATAGCTATTCCAATCAATATTAGTAAAGTTAAAGTCCCCCATAACAATTACCCGCACATATAGCGCACGTTGAAATACAACACCCTAGGTCTTGCATTGACTGCCGCCCTTGTCATAGCTATCCCCTTATCTGTTGTGCCTGAAGTTAGATTCATAACCCTTTTCAAACTCTCTGTCCTATTATTTGTTCTGAAGATATCAATATCCTCTCCTGAGCTCTCCTTCTCTTTAACTTTTTCATAATTTCCTATGCAGTTGAATCCCATATCCCTGTACTATTTAATTTAAAGCCCTAACTACAACCCTAGTTATGGAATTTGCCAGGACTTTGGTCCCAGCATGATTCAGGGAGCCCATCCCATTGGAACAGCTCCCTTCTTCCAGTACTGGTACCACTATCCCATGAATTCAAACCCACTTCTCCCAACCGATTTAACCGTCTCAAGAACAGCTTTTTCCCTGCTGCCATCAGATTTTTAAATGGACCCACCATATATTAAGCTAATCATTCTGTACACCGTACCTGTGACTGTAACACTACATCCTGCACTCTCTCCTTTCCTTGTCCCATGTACTCTATGAATGGTATGTTGAGTCTCTATAGCATGCAAGAAATAATACTTTTCACTGTATCCCAATTTATGAGCCATATGTTTACTTCTTTAATCTTATTCATCTTGTGCCATTTAGCTCTGGCTGAGATAGTAATCTTGAGATTATTTTGTATTGGGTTCTGTTTTTTAATTGAGTCCCTAGCTGCTCATATTCCCTCAGCAGAACCTCTTTCATTTCTCTAATTATATTTTTGGTTCCCGTGTGGATCACAAGAACAGGATCTTCCCCTTCCTGCTCCAAATTTCTCTGCAGCCCAGATGAAATAGCTTGAATTTGGGCACCAGGTAGGTAACACTGCCTTTGGGATTCTTGACCCAGACACGGAGAAGAGTGTCTAATCCCCGACTATGCTATCTCCAATTACAACTGCATTTCTCTTTTCTCTCCACTCTTCAATGGCTCCATGGACCAGCGTGTCATGGTTAGGTTGCTCATCCTCCTACAGCTCCCGGTCTCATCCACACAAGGAGCAAGAATCTAAAACATGTTCGACAAACTCAAGAGTTGAAGTTCCTTAAACACTACCTCCTGGATTTCTATATCTGCCTCATTCATAGTCATACTGTCCTTCCTGGCCACTGATTGAATTTGATGTAGTTGATATATGGAATATGATTGCCTCTTGAAACACAGCTTCCAAGAACTTCTGCTCCCCATCGATGTGTCACAATGTTTGAAGCTTGAACTACAGCCCACAATTCCAAGAAAGGAGTTCTTTCCATAGCCAACCTACAGCTGTGGTCACTAAGAACCAAATGGGTCCACCAGTTCCCACATCATGTAGCAGCAACACTTCATCTAGCTGTGCACCTCTACTTTATTTACTTGGTTATAATCTGTTTTCTTTTAACTTTGTTGCTAATTTCAAATTTGAGTTAATTTCTCACTAAACTTACAGATAGTATCTCAGTAGCAAAAGTCTAACTCCACTCTGAAGCCAGGTCTTCTTCAACCTCTTATGTTGGAATATCATGCCTGTACTTCAGATTGGCACCACCCTGCCTGCCATCTTGGCAGTGACACCTACCATCCTGGACATCAGACGGTGGTTAGTGACATATATTCCACATGTCAGGGTATCAGCTGCCAAGATGTCATATCCAGAATGGTAGGAGTCATTGCCAATACTATCAATGTCATCTGCTGATGATTGAAAGTGTACTTCTCAGGTGATAATTGAGAAATAAATTTGTATTACTTTCTATGGACAGGAATTATTTGGGAATTTTCTACTGTGTCAAATGGATTGCAGTATTGTAGCTATATTGGAATAGCTGCCTGCCTCTCTGCCACCTTGACCTTGGGGTAGGGAACACACAACGTCCACAAATATATTTGCGGTCTTCCATGACTAGTGAGCCCTGAGTCCGGGGGAGATTACTGAAGTGCATCATCAATTCTGGGAATACCATTTTAGTTTGTGCTTTGAAGCTTACATTTGTTTTTGTTACACTGGGGTAGCCATTTACCTTTCATATTGGTTATAGGTGTCACAGAGATATATTGGGACAACTTTGTATGAGGAGTAGCTAATTTTGGAGCACAGATCTTTAGTGCTAGTGCAAATGTGTTGCTATATCCATCATACTCAACTTTCTCTTGACATCATGTGGAGTGAATTGAATTAGCTGAAGAATGGATTTTGAGATGGTCAGCTATTCCATTTGAATGAGATATCAGGGTTATAATGTAGTGTGGTTCCCTGAACAGTTTTCCCATGTATTGTGTACCATGGTCGGATACCACTTTCATTGGTGCCACGAAGAGACAAAAGATTGTGCCAATAGTGTTGGCACAGCTCACAAGAATTGTCTCAAGGTTTTTGAGTAATTGGAAATTTGGAGTGGAAGTGAATCACCAGCAGAGAGTTTTCTTTGGCCACACTGAACAGATTGTCTCGATCTTGATCCATGAGCTAAGGAGATTATGATATGTCATGAGACTGAAGAGATTCTTCCTGCTGACTTCTATGGTATTCCTAACGTTGGCAGGTGGATAGGCTTGGCAGCTGAGTAGTCCCAGCAGCATCAGAAACACATATCTGCCAATGCTGGGATTACAGTCAGTCTCCAGGATCGAGAATATGAATACTAGGTTTTAAAGTAAGTCTGGTTATTTTGGTTGGAAAGGGGTGAGGGACCTTAGCGTGGAGGGTTAAAGTTTGGGTGGGACTTTTAGAGGGTTGGGGGGCAGGGGAGGCATAAATGATGGGCCGTTCCCATCTCAGGGATGCATCTAATGGTTACAGGGGGATACCCTGAAAGTAGATACTACTCCTCCTTCCTTCCCACCAAGCTGGCAAAGTTGTCAGACAGACATGTTCCTTTCACTTCCCCTACCCAATGTATTATGGTTGCGGAGGTGGAAGGGTAAGTGGGCTGGCTGACACCTTACCCGTCCCCCATAATATTGGGAATAGCTCAAGTGGGCAAGAAGGAGGCAGTATTTTACAGTGACCCCATGCATTAAAATATTTCACTTCAAGGATCAGAGTGAGAACATTTTTTTTGTATTTTTATCACCCCCTTTGTGCCATAATAAAGGAAAGAAATAAAATGAAATGTCCAATGGATGCCTGAGATTTACTCGATTCCATTTGCAAATGCTACTTGCTACTGGCCTGTGCACATACTGAATTGTTCTTGTTTTTAGTACTGTGCTGATGTGCTTTATTGCTGATATGGCAATAAAGAAAAAAAAAATAGCTCAGAGAATGCTTAAATATTTTTATTCAGGGCCAAACATGAATTTGTTTGGGCCTCTTGCTAGTGCCATTGAATAGTGGTTCCATGCTGTGTGCTATAATTAAAAATCTGCCACACTGTATCTGAATGTGAACCATAAGCTTTGAGAGATAAAAGTTGGTTGGAATGAAGGAAGTTTATGTCAACTGAATAGTGTTTAGCCTTTTGATTAGCAGTTAAGCTTGGTTTAAGGCTCCTCACACATGGCATCATTGGAATGCAAGTCTCTGTTGTTTCTTTATTCACAAAGGGGCAGTTTGGAAGAAAGTGGAACAGAAGAAAAGTGTTAAAAAAAATGGAATTTACTGTATGACAAGAATCAGCATTTAAATCACAAATTGATTCAAACTCAATCTGAATTCACACTGAAGTCAGTTTGTGGAAAATTTATCACTGCGCACAATAAATTTTGAATCCAGATAAGGGCCTTTGCTGTTTTGAGATTCTGAATCATATCCTAATTTGGAGTTGATATGACTTGACAGCCTTTGTGCAAGTTACATTGCTGAGAGGTGGTCCTTAAACACGTTGGCAGGCAAATAGCAGTGGCCTTCTCCTGCATGGGCCATGGGAGTTTTCTTATCTCAATGCAGCAGAAGGTGCTGCTAGTTTCCTGTGCAAAAATCACAGTTTACGCTGCTTTCCTCTTGTTGTTTTAGTTTCCTCCCCCACTACAAGATCATTCCCAGCAGCACAATTGTCTCTCACTCCTCAAATGTGGTGCAATGTATTTCCCTTAAGTGCTTGATTAGTGCTTGAGACTCAATCAATCCTAAACATTCCATCACAACTACAATAGTTATGAATATGTTTTCAAGGTTTAAATTACTATGACAGTCATGTTCTTTAACAGTACCATGAGAAACTGGTATTGGAACAAAATTAGATTGTGTTGTATATTTAACAATATGTTCTTGGCTATGCTTTCCTTAACATGTTTTTATAATCTATTTCAAATATCACAATTATCCTTTGTCCCAATGTCCAATCTTTTTCAGTGTCGATAAAAATACTATTTTATAAATCTTTCAGATGTTTCCTCCAGAAGGGAATGTTATACTTTAGCCTGCATAAAGAAAGAGTGTGCTCTTAAAAGGTATCAGAAAGATCGAAAAAGCAATAAGGGTACTTATTATTTTTACTATACCCCATATGACCATTTGTAAAACTCCTGTATGACAAGAACATAAGAACATAAGAAATAGGAGCAGGAGAAGGCCATCCAGCCCCTCGAGCCTGCCCTGCCATTCAATAAGAAAGTGGTTCAGTACCACTTTCCCGCTTTCTCCCCGTAACCCTTAATTCAAAAACGTATCCACTCTTGACTTAAATATTCTCAGAAAGGAAGCGTCCACTACTTCAACAGGCAGAGAATTCCAAAGATTCACCACCCTTTGAGTGAAGAAATTCCTCCTCAACTCTGATCTGAACCCCCTCCCCCCATATTTTGAGGCTGTGCCCTCTAGTTCTGCTAACTTTGCTAAGCACTAACTATATGATGGTGACAGGTTTTCATATATAGCATTATACATAACTTTGAAATCTAATTCCAACAGCCTACAAAACTGCTCAATTAACCAATTATAAAATTAGATTTTCCTTACACCTGGTTTTTCCTCATCTTGTTACTTGCTTATTTCTCGGTCACTTCAATTTGCTTAACAAGGTAAAGCTAGTTTCTGTTGACTCTTGGGCCTGAAAGTTTGCATGCACACTGACAGTATCCAAAAATGAGCCATTAACAAACTTAGATGTTATGACTGCTGTCAATTTTTGCTTTGGTTTGCAGGGGTGAATTTTCCAGGGCTTTTACAATTTGGCTTGCATTGACACCATGCTACACCTCCTTGTCATCTTTTCACTGCAATTCTCTTTTACATTAGAGTATTCCTAATTGGCATGAATGAGTCTTCTACTCTGTTGATTGGTTGATTCTACTTTTCTGATTACATTTTCCTGAAGGCTAGTACTTACTGTAGGTGACTTACTTTAAACTTTGAAAAGTCTGTTAATTGACAGGCGATAAGTGTCCCAGTTTAATTACCACTAATTGTTACATCTTGGGCTGCTTCCCAACTCTATTTGTGTTCACAGCAAAAAGAACAGGAGACGGTGTCGCCGTATGATCTCAAAATTCTAATCTTATGAATACTTTAGAATGTGTTGGCAAAATGCATGTCTGAACAGTTTCCTTTTTACCAAAGTGTTAAGCAATGAAAACCAATTTGGCTTATTTATCAGATGTTTCTTCCCATTCCAAAACATGGAAAAATACCCTATTCTCAAACAGTAAAATTCAGGTAAGTACATTGCTCTAAACTGAAATAACAGAGTCCAGAGTCTTTAATGTCCTTTCAAAAAATTCGATGAACAAAACATAAGTATTAGCATCCTTGAAGCCACTGCCACTACTATGTGGAAAACAGCAGTTAGACATATAATTACAGTGAAACAAAATCCCTGTCCATTCTTTTAAAGGATTCTACAGAACATTATAAGACACAAGGACAAAAAAAATTCCCTATTAGATTGGAAGTTACGTTATTTATGTTTTCAAGGAGCTAGGAACAGCAGAATTCTTGCTATATGGTAGATCATGTCTACTTGAACTTCAGATTTACTTATTGGATACAAGAACAATTTGCATGTTTGAGTTTTGCACCCATTTAACATGTTAAAAACATGAAACAGTTAACAAGAATCTTAAGTTGAAATTTCAGCCAGATAATGCTATTAGGGGGAGACCAGCTGGAACTTTCAGAATTACATGTATACAGAACATGCTGTTACATCCTATTTTAATAAATGATCAGTGTGTAGGTACCGCAATGTGATTATGTTATAACAAGCAATGTACTTAATGGAATAATTTAATAATGGAATTTGGCAGTCCATTTGATTGATTTTCAGTAAAATTGGATTATTTACTACATGTCATTGGAATTCATGTAAAATTAATTCTGATAATCCTTTGTAGAAAGTGTTTATTACCAATAATAAAGTCATAGGGTGAGATTTTTCACAAAATGGCAAATGCAGATGTTTGGAGTGGTGGGAGGGGCATCGGGGGGTACAGGAAAAGGGCCAGTGAAGCTGCTAACCACAATGGTGGGTTTTTCCACAATATGGTGCAGCATAATTTAAAAAATTTCAAGCATCGGATCCCACAACACATTGCTAGGTGGGTTGGGGGAGGGGCGGGGGGGCGAGGTGAGGGGAGGTGAGCAGACTCAAATTCGTCCACTACACCAGCAACTGGTACTACCCAGACATTCCCTTTTACTCCTGGGCACCACGCACTGTAGCACTTGTTCTGAACTGCTTCCAAAACAATTAAATTATTTTTAAAATAAGGAGACTAGAACCGTACACAGAACTTAATCTGTGAGCCTAAAACATGCCTACATTTATATTCCATTTCCCTTGCAATACATGACAACATTCCATTTGCTTTCTTAATCACTTGCTCTGTTGTCACACTAAGATTTTATGATTCATATACCTGGGCACCCAGATCTCTCTGTACCATAATGTTTTGCAGTCTCTCTCCAGTTAAATAGCATATTTCTTTCCAAGTCTTCCTGCCAAAATGGACAATTTCATATTTTCATACATGCCAAATGTTTGATCATTCAACCTATCAGTATTTGTTTGTAGACTTTTTACCCTTTGTCAACTTACTGTCCTACTAGCTTGGTGTCCTTATTGAATTTAGTGACTATACATCAGCCCAAACACTTATCCCTGTGGCATTCCACTTGTTACAGTTTGCCAAACCTAAAAAGACCCATCTATCCCTAGTCTCTGTTTCCTGTTAGCTAACCAATCCTTTATCCATATACTACCACCTATACAATGAGCTCTTATTTTAGTAATAACTTTTGATATGGCACCTTATGTACTTTTAGGACATCCAAATACAGCATATCTACAGGTTCCCCATCTATAAGCTTTACCAGTGAAAATTATTAAATTAATCCAACTAATGAGAAAAGCATGGTATAAATGGGGAATTAGAGGACGATTCAACAAAAAAATGTTCAGGCTTCACTTAATTCTCTGGGTATTTAAATTTGCACGGGTTTTGTTATAAGTCTGTTTTATTGTATGTAAGATTGTGACAGTTTACAAATTTCATCTATAGTTTTCATTAAAAGGTGTTTAAGTGAAAATCCAACATCATATAGTAAATTAGTAAATTTGCCGATTAGTAAATTTGCGGATGACACCAAAGTCGGAGGAGTGGTAGATAGTGAAGAGGGGTGTTATAGTTTGCAGAAAGACTTGGACAAGTTGCAGAGCTGGGCCGAGAGGTGGCAAATGGAGTTTAATGTGGAAAAGTGTGAGGTAATGCACTTTGGCAGGAATAATAAATGTGTAGAGTATAGGGCTAATGGTAGGATTCTTAATAGTGTTGGTGAACAGAGGGATCTTGGTGTATTTGTGCATAGATCCCTGAAAGTAGGCAGTCAAGTCGATAAGGTTGTTAAGAAGGCATACGGAGTCTTAGCTTTTATTGGTAGGGGGATTGAATTTCGGAGCCGCAACGTCATGTTGCAACTGTACAAAACTCTAGTGCGGCCGCACTTGGAGTATTGTGTGCAGTTCTGGTCCCCACATTATAAGAAAGATGTGGAGGCATTGGAGAGGGTACAGAGGAGGTTTACCAGGATGTTGCCTGGTATGGAAGGCAGGTCTTATAAAGAGAGGCTGAGGGATTTGAGGTTGTTTTCGTTAGAAAGAAGGCGGCTAAGAGGAGACCTTATTGAAACATATAAGATGATTAGAGGTTTAGATAGGGTGGACAGTGATAGCCTTTTTCCTAGGATGGAGAAAGCTAGCACGAGGGGACATAGCTTTAAATTAAGGGGTGGTGGTTATAGGACGGATGTCAGAGGTAGGTTCTTTACCCAGAGGGTGGTAAGGGTATGGAATGCCCTGCCTGCGTCAGTTGTAGATGCGCCAAGTTTGGTGGCGTTTAAGAGGTTAGTAGATAAGTTTATGGACGAAAAGAGAATGGTTTAGGTTAGAGGGTCATTGCTTTTTCCTAATTGGTCGGCGCAACATCGAAGGCCGAAGGGCCTGTTCTGCGCTGTAATGTTCTATGTTCTATGTATGGGAAACTAATAATCCAGCAGCTCCTATAGGATTTCCACAAAAATGCCCTTTAGTTCATATTTTTTTCTTTGCTGAGCTCTCATTTGAATGCAGCTATTAATTTAGTTTGCCTAACAATTGAGCTAGTTTGTCATAAAATTCTGTTCTGATAGGGGGATCCACTGTTTTACTTTCTTATCTAATAATGTCAGATAATTAAATAACAAGATTATGCAATGTATGTGACTACATTTAGGGCATACAGTCTTGACAGTTTTGAGGTGAGGGTATGAAAGAGGGAGGGTAATGGGGAGTGGGCGGAAAGTAGAGTTATAGTGGTAAAAGCGACTTGGGGAATGAGCAGATATCTAGTTGAGTGAGAAGCAGAGTGAGAGCTTTCTGCTTAATTTTAGTACAAACCAGTTTCAGAGACTTTTCTAATTCGAAAGAGCCTGTAGCGCACTAACAGTGATGGCATGGTACAATTTTTTATTTCCTATGTAACAAGAAGCATTTGGAATTGGATCAAAATTAATTGTGAACATTATTCTCTTTCCTTATTAACTATAAAACAACTTTTTTGTGTACATTTGGCCTTCAAGCACATATGATTATATAGGATATACAGCAAAAAAATAGGCCATTTTAGCCCAATCAGTTAGTGCTGGCCTTTATTCTCCACTTGAACATCTTTCCTTCCATCCTCAGCTAAATCTACCACCATAACCATCTAGTTCCTTTTTCACATAATGGCCTATCTTCTCCTTAAAACTCTTCTATTAATCATTTCTTGTGGGAGCAAGTTCCATATTTTCACACTTTTGAGTAAAGAGTTGTCTCATTGTCTCATTAGGCTGTTTATTGGTCTGTCTTCTCAAAGATAGCAGAAAGTGAAGTGGAGTCATATTCAAAATTACCATATCCAGTATAAACAACATGACTTTCCACTTGCATAATCTTGGGTCGTATATCATTGCTCTTTCATTGTCGCTGGGTCAAAATCCTGGAACTCCCTCCCTAACAGCACTGTGGGTGTACCTACACAGTAAGAGATCTGACAACTCCAATTTTAAATCCAACTGATTTATTTGATAGTAAACTTGCAAGCTTTCAGCCATGGTAGCCTTCCTCAGGTGAATGAGGTGTTCTGGTCTGCGATAGCACACATATCAGCATAGATAGTTTACAGATGTGGTGTACCTACACCACATTCTTCTGCAGCAGTTCAAGAAGGCAATTCCTCATTGGGCAACTAGGAATGGGCAACTCAAAGGCAATTAGGAATGAGCAATAAATGATGGCCTAGGCAATGGCGCCGACATTCATGAGTGAATTAAAGCATTTAACCCAAGAGTTTAAGTTTTTTCAATGTATATGAAATTATGAACAGCACTGCATTGCAGAATATGGCATGATATAGACTGAATGTTCAATTAAGGTGCAATAGGTGCAAAAAGAAATTGATATTATTCTAATGCAATACAATTTGAGAAGTATAAAGTGGACTTTTCCATCCGTTTAAGTTGGTGGGGTTATCTGGTCCTGCTGCAGTGAATGGAGATTTGGCTGAGTGCCAAATTCTCCATTCTCGTTTGTGGTGGGGCATGAATCATCGGAAAATTCCGGCCATAATGTTTGCTTTCATTGATAATTTGGAAGAACTTGTTATTGAAAACATTGCCTAATCCAACACCCTATCAGCATTGATGAAAAATTGTTTAAATTAAAAAATATGTTACTGTTTAGTTGCAGGATAGTTCAGATATTTACAATTGATATTATACTGGACCCATATTTCAATTCTTTGATACAATAAAGGTGATAGAGCATTTCATTTCAAATGCTATGAATGAATAAAATTTTAGTGTTTATACTTTTTTCTGAATTCAACTTCATTTCATTTAATTTACACAATATTAAAGTTCGAGATTTTATATGACAGAAAGAAACTGCAAGTGGCAATTAGTATTCATAGACATATTAACCTTGTCTGTTATGACCCCTAAGTGGGCAGACACAGCATATGTTGGAACAGATCAGTATAGATCAGTCATGCCAGGTCTCTTCCCATATTGTGCTTGAGATGCATTTCCGGTCAGGATATCATCAGGCGCCAGATGCTCTTGCCAGAATTAGGTGGAAACTTCATTATAATATTAATACAGGCTCTTAAATTCAGTAAAATGTATTTGAAGTGCAGGGTTGCTGGACTGCTCCTTCCAATAAAAATGTGTAGAAAAGACTGTCAGCAACTTTCAAATGCAATTCAAAACTGTCTTTTTGTTTTATTTTTCTCCTTTTTTTTGGAAAACTCAGAATGAAAAGATTTCTAGAAACTCTTTCATGCACACATGTTTAAAAGCAATTTACCCTGTGAAAGAATGAGTGGTTCTGTGGAAGGTCCTCAATATTTGTGTTGTTTCAGTGAAGGAGGAGAAGAAAGTATTTGATTTCATTTATTATTATCACATGTATTAGTATATAGTGAAAAGTATTGTTTCTTGTGCACTATATAGACAAAACACACCATTCATAGAGAAGGAAAGGACAGAGTGCAGAATATAGTGTTACAGTCATAGTTAAGGTATAGAGAAAGATCAACTCACTGCAAGGTCCATTCAAAAGTCTGATGGCAGCAGGGAAGAAACTGTTCTTGAGTTGGTTTGTACTTTTGTATCTTTTCCCCGATGGAAGAAGATGGAAGAGAGAATGTCCGGGATTTATGGGGTCCTTAATTAAGCTAGTGCTCTGTCGAGGCAGCGGGAAGTGTAGACAGATTAAATGGGTGGGAAACTGGTTTGCATGATGGATTAGACTACATTCAATACACAAGACAATTTACATTATCAGAAGATTATGCCTTTTCATCATCTGCTCCATAAGTAGATTGGGAAACAATTTTAAAAAACTTGTGTGGAATTATTTGCACGTTTGCAGAGACTTTTGCACTTAAGGAAGCTGCAACAGAGTATGACACAGCTGATGGCGGATAAGGCACTTCAGTCCTGAAATTGTTCATCTTAGGTTTATTCCAGGCTGCCGGGGGGGACATGATCAATATTACTCAATGTATAGTTTACAGGTTATGCAGATGACTGACTGTTGCCAGACAGCCTATTCAATGCAAAACTGCCAATTGTTTTAGGGGCCCAAGCTTGTTTCCAAATGATAGCAAATACCAAAGGACTGACACACTTGTTTGCAAGCAGGTAGCTCTATGTAGCCCTGCACTCACGCGTTTCAAGGGGTACAACATAGCAGCTCAGGCTACATCTTCCCTTTGACCCTATGTGGAGTACCATGTGTAGGAAGAAACACTTCAGCAGTAGGCATTTTGCTTTAATTTTGAGACAATCCTATCATGACTCCATTATTTGGTTTACAAATAAAGCACCAACTTGTCCTTCAACAAAGTAAAAAGGGATGAGAATTTTAAACCTGAGTCGTTGCTGGACCAGGAGCCAGTGTAGATCAGGAAACAAAATGGTAATGGGTGAGCAGCCTTTAGCAGAGTTTTGGATCAACTCAAATCTTGGGAGGGTGAAAGAAGAGATTTTAACCATGCAGAGCTTTGGAGTTAGTTGAGTGTGGGGGTAACATAAATATGGATGAGGATTTCAGCAGCAAAGGGGTTGAAGTAATGGCAGAGATGGGGCATATCACAAAAGTGTAATTAGGCAATCTTGCTGATTGAGGCTATATGGGAGTTCAGCTCAGGGTCAATTAGAATATCAAGACTGCTAATAATTCCTTAAGTTGCAGATGGTTATGAAGCACTATTTCACGAAGGATGTATCTGCCATTTTGAGATTTTAAAATGGAGTTGTCTGAAAGATGATATTTGGGAGCTGACAACACATTCAAAAGAGGAAAGGAAGGCTGCAAACACATTGGCAGTTTACAAGGACAGGGTCAAGGATATTATCTTTGAATTGAAAGATAAAGACAGCAGTTGGGGGACAGTATCAAAGAGATAGGGAAAGAGAGACAAAAATTACAAGATAAGGTTCTTGCGTATCACAAATACTCACAAGCTGAACAGCATAGATGTAATGAGCTGAAACTGGAAGTCAACATTGAGGTCCTGTACACCTCTCCTGTTTGGTAGGTCTTCTTGTGTCAAAGAAAACCTCATAAATATTCTACTAAATTAAGAAGCAAATAATATTCTTGATTTTCTAAATATTATCTTCAATTTTTAGTTTCCTCTTCTTGGTGTACCATAAGCTATATGTTCAGCTACTTATTTTTGAAGGCTTCAGACAAACTCATTCAACAAATTAAATCCAATGTGCCTTCAAAAATCTTTGAAGGGATTATTGGCTGAAATCATAGAAAACTGGCAAGCCACTGCATATTTTAACACATACCACAAAATGACCCACAGTATCAGCAACAAAAAAACTGATTAAAATCTTTGATTGTATTGAGTTCACGTGGGAAATGAACCCACATTTTCTGAGTAAATAAAAATTAGAAAATTGTCAGCTGATCAGCAACATCCGTGGAGAGAAAAAGTTAATGGGGGTGATCTTACCATAAAAACTTCTAAATGCTAGCAGAATGTGAAAATAGGAGGCAATCGTGCCCATTTTTTGGGCAAACTCCTGGATGGAATCGTACAGCTCTTAAAAAACAAATTGAGCCCAAATATGATTTGTGCCAGCGGGGGAATGGGAGGAGCTTATTAATGCCAGGAAGTTGGCTGCTGAGTTCTGGGGTCACTATGGCGCAGGCTCTCTGATCTCCCAGTGCACTGTGTATAGTATATACGGTGTGTACACCGGGAAAGGGGGGATGAGAAGCCAGCATGTACACAGGGAGCATTCTATAGCCATCGTCTCCTTCCCCCCATAAACCCCCGAGACATTGCTCCCTGTAATCGCCCTCCACTTCCTGGACGTTGCTCCCTCCCCCACTGATTACTCCCTGAATATCATTCCCCCCTTGATTGCCAGCCCAGAAAATTGCCTTCCCTGAACCCCACCCACTCTAGCTGGTCGCTACCTCAGATCCATCCCCCCATTGGCTGATTGACATCCCCGATTCCCCACACTGATCGGATTTCTACCTTCAATACCCCCCAATGCAAAGTACTCCAAACGCCCAGATGTCTCCCTCTCTTCCCTGCCATAGTCCCACCCCCTCCTCCAGGCCCAACCCCTCCTCCCTTTTGGCATTACCTGGTGCCAGGCTGGCAGTACCAGAGTGGCACTACACAAGGGACACTGCCCTTCTCTACCCCTATCCACTCATGGGGCTTCATTGGCCTCCAGTCCCATTGGTAAGACCACCATATTTGGTCCCCTTTAATGGTAACCATACGTGATTCTTGCTGATGATGACCTCCACCAATGAGCAAGTAAGAATAAGTGAGCCTGGATGATTGCATCCAGGACTCATTAATAACATTTAAATTAACGGATGATTATTTAAATCAGCCTTTCATCCTTCCTAAGCACAAGATTGATTTTGTCGGCAGTATTGGGCTGGTAACATCGAGAAGCAAGAAACCAAGCGTGAGCCAATTTTTTAGCACAATGATCTTACCGAACAATTGGTGTGATGAGCTGGTAAGATCATTTCAATGTTTAAGATCAATAGTCTTTCACTGGAACTGGGTAGAGTTAGAAATATAATAGGTTTTAAGCAGATGGCGATAAAAGAACAAAAGGTTGGAGGACAGCAGAGATCAAATGACAACATTAGTGTAGAGCCAACTGTGGTGATAATGGGACCAGAGAAAAACCAAAAAATATGTCAACAGAGTGTGTGATTGGCAGAATTAAAGAATAGTTGCAAGTACAAAAATAAGGGACAAACAGAAATAAGATCAAAACATGCAAAGAAAAGGAAACAAAATGGGACAGAGATTGTTGAGCACTGTGTTAAGTCCTAAAGGCTGTAAAGTATCTAAATGAAAAATGTGATAATTAGTTTGTATAACAAATACATGACTTAAGAAGAGTAACAAATACATGAATAGGCATGAATAGAGAGAGATAGATCACTTAAAAGGATAAGGTGTTTAGTTTAGATAGGTGCCATATGTTGATGCAGGCTTGTGTGCCAAAGGGCCTGGTCCTGTATTATATTGTTCTTTGTTCTTATAAGGACTGTTTGCTAAATTTGAAGTACTTAAAATTGAAGACAAATTATTGAACTGAATAGGCCATGGGTTGAATGCAAAGAGAGAGTGAATGGGGGCAATGGGCAGATGCTTGAATTGGAAGGAGTGAGCAGTGGTGTCCTGCAAAACAACACGGTTGGTACTTCAACTATTTGTTGTATTTATTAATAACTTAGTGATGAGATAAAAAGTTGCAGATACAGATTTGCTGATGTCACAAAAGATAAGAGGATTTTATTCAATGTAGCTTGAAGTATTGCTTGCGCTGTGAAAAGCTCGCAGCTGACAATTGGATCTGACTGTTGCTTCACTGTATACTTTACTCCTGCATTAGACTTTTCAAAATGGATCACCTCACATTTTTGGATTAACTTCCATCTGGGGGCATTTGTGAGAGACATATCATGGACTTTATTAAATGTCTTCTGGAAGTCCAATTCAATAACTTCCACGACATTCCCATCCACTACTTCATTTGCCTCTTCAAAGATTCCATCAGAAAATTCAAATGCAAGGAGGATTTCCCTTGTCTGATTTACATATGCAAAAAATATTTCCCTTGTCCTTGACAAAACTAAGTCATCTACTTTCAAACCCCTTTTACTGACAAACTAAAACTTATGAATGGGTGAGCTCTAGATGTTACATCTCTCAACAGGAACTAACACACAATATATGGGCAGACAAATATGGGAAGAAGTATTTAATCTCAGATTATTGGAATTCTTGGTATCTTTTACACATTAGTTTTCTTAAAGTTTCTTTTTGAAATGGTAAGTGGTTTTCATTTTATGGCCAGTAAACTAATTTTAAGTGAAAATGTGTAAAACATTTTATCAGTACTATAATGAATTTTAAATGCTGTTTCCAGATGTGAAACGTCAGAGATTGAAAGCAGCACTGTTTTTCTGGATGTATTTGGCAACAACATCAATATGCCTGGAAATAAGATTCATGCCATTAGTGAAAGACCAGAATTACTGGATGGGAAATATAAGGTATTTACAGAATTACAATGCATCTACAAATATATCAGTTTTAAGCAATATTGTTTCAAGTACTTTACACATATGTTATAAAATGTGATTTTATCTGTAGATACAATTATTTTGGTACATTTTGGACATTACTGTGACTTTTAATCTCTTTATATATTTATCTTCTTACATAACAGAGGGCAGGGCATATATTTCCACGTTCATGTTTAAGCCGTTCTAGAACCTTGCTTTTGTATACTTTGCAAGGCATACAAAAGCAAGAGCACTTCCATCATAGAGAAACCTCAAGTTTTATCTGTGTATAAAATTAAACAGTGCCTTAACATTTTAATTAATAGACCTTTGATTCGAGGCTTTCTGTGTTTTTGGAAAATATATTTTATTTTGATGTTTCTATGGTACTTCTTGTCTGTTCTTTTCTACAAATTTAATTTAATTCTATGCTTATTAAAGGCAAAATATTTCACTTTCCATTGGCTATAACTATGACTATGAAATGTGCTTAGCCTATCTTAGTTCTGCTTTTATTTTAGTGCCTGGCTCTGCATACTGATGAAACAGATCATTTCCCCTTGATCTGCCTGTGTTGTTGGTACCCATGTACCACGTAACAGCTATCTGAAATCCTGGTTTTTTGCTGCAAAGAACAATGTCAATCCCCTTCGTGCTCTGACTACATTCCTGTTTGCTCCTACCACTTGAGTACTTTTCTGTACCATACTGCCATTGCCAGCCTGCTCATCCACTTTGCAGACCTTGCTTTTGTTCATATAAATTATGAGTACTTCAAACCTGTTTGACAATTGCAAAGTCTGAGGTTCTTCCACTATTGTCTGTCTGGTCCTTTTACCTGGATTGCACACGGTCACTTCTTCATGTCTCTCACCACGGACAAAATAAGTATGTCTATTCTAGGAGGTGTGATCATCTTCTAAAACAAAGTGTCCAGATTTTTCACCCCCTCTCATATGTTGAGCAGTGTTTGCAATTTGGCTGCCAGATCGATTATCTTCATCTAGAATTTCTCTGGCTGCTAACTTCTCCTGTCTATTTACATAACCAACCTATTTCTTCATTCCTGGAATCATTCTTTGAAATCTTTCTGTATCTTCTGAATGCCTTTACATCCTTCCACAAGTGCAATGTCCGGAACTGAGCATAATGCTCCAATTGAAGCTGAACCAGTATTTTTGTAATGGTTCACCATAACTTCCTTGCTTTTGTCCTCTATGCCTCAGTGCATAAAGCCCAGGATCCAGTATGGGTTATTAGCCAGTTTCTCAACATGCCATGTCACTTTCAATGATCTGTATACATTTTTGTCCAGATCCCTGTTAAAATTGTAGCCCTATTTTGTATTACCTCTCCTCATTCTTCCTACCAAAATGCATCATTTCACATGTTTCTGCATTAATTTCATCTACCAGGTATCCATCCAGTCCAGCAGCATGCCTCTGTCCACCTGAAGTTTATCACTGGCCTCGCCACAGTCAAAATACTTCCAAGTTTTGTGTCACCTGCAGATTTTCAATTATGCCTTGCGTACCCAAACCTAGGTCATTAATATAGATCAGGACGCAATGATCATGATGAAATTAGATTCAGTCTGACGAACCACCATCATCAACAGTATTCAATACTGAACATTGGTTAGGAAGCAAAATGGACCCCTTGTCCTCTTTCACAAAGTATTGATCA
Source organism: Sphyrna mokarran (assembly GCA_024679065.1). Classification (NCBI taxonomy): domain Eukaryota; kingdom Metazoa; phylum Chordata; class Chondrichthyes; order Carcharhiniformes; family Carcharhinidae; genus Sphyrna; species Sphyrna mokarran. The sequence goes on along the minus strand of JAGIQG010000010.1, from coordinate 76,418,327 downwards.
CCTGGGTACCTGTGTGCTCTTAAGCAGCAGGGTGACCACCTCCAGAAACAAAATATAGCACATAGTCCCCAGTCTCGTGAATGCATTACCGTGATGCCAGCTCCTTCTCTAGCTTCAAAACCTGGAGCTTGAACTCCTCCAGCTGATAATACTTCATGCCCATGTGGTTTTTCAAGATAATGAAGCATTCTAGAGTCCCCATAGAGGATGCACATACAAAGGACTGAAGTGTCTGCCACATGTCTATTTATTAGGCAAATAGTTAAATTGAACAAAAATAGATTTAGGATCTGTCCCTGGTCTTGAATAAAAACAACCAGTCATTCACTGTTCACCCCATGTTCACTTACCTCCCAGGTCTTTGATTACAAATAACTGAAGGAAAAAATAGCTGGCTGTTTATTCACCCAATTTACTCTCCTGAGGCCTGCCTTAAACCTTTCTGTTGCTTTCTATCTGTCCTACAGCATCTGCCCTTACTGTTGTTGCTGAAGTCTGTTCTTGTGCAGCTGGAGTCCAAGTGTTGTAATAAAATTGAAAGTGTTATTTTGAATATCATCCCAATCAAATATTGCCAATATATTAATTCTATACTCACCAACAAATTATCAAGAAATAAAAAAGTGATTTTTTTGCACTAACTAATTCTTTCTTTCAATATGATCTTTTCTCAGCTTTTGGGGGAATGAATGTGTGTTAATATAGCATCTTATTGTATCCTGAGAATGTCCCAAAACATTTAACAATCAATGGGTTACTTTTGAAGTTTACACTACGGGCAGGAATTTCTGGTCTCGCCCGAGCGAGGTGGTAAATCCCATCTCAAAATATTTGAGTATAAATGGTACTTGGAGCCATAAGTATTAAATTATTAACCCTGAGTATTAAATTAGCCAAATTGGTGGTTCTTTCCCCCTCTTCTCACACTCTGAGTCCCAGACATAATGGTCATTGAGATAAGCCATTTAAAAAAAATTAACTATATGAATGACTAAGTTATGTTAGCAGAGGAATCAAATGAATGTTATGACTCTTTAAGAATCTCAGAGAATCTTCTGACATAATGTCCTAGATGTTGAGTGTTTTTAAGAATTTGTGGCCTCTATTTAGTTCTTTTAAAACTGAAATCCATTGAAAAGGTTAAATCTTTTTGGCAGTAGCACATGCAGTTTTGAAAAACTCTGCCAAGTTTCAAAATGAAAATTAGTGATCAAATTGGCATTCGTTATCTCTACATTGCATAGTGATCGCAGTAAGGCACACACATTTTTAAAAGAATATTAATATTGCATTATGTCATGAAATGTTTCTTCATGGGTACAATATTTCAATAGTGCAATTCTATTCAAAACCACAAACAATCTGTTATCATTAGCTGTAAAATGCTGTATGAAAAGTCCCTGAAATCAAGGAATTGTAGGTCAAAGGATTTATCAGAGTAGACAGCATAATGATGGTAATGTAATTAATGTTCTCCTTAATATGACCTCCTAATAATTAAAGATTGTACGTATCAGGGTTGAAGGAAAGAACAGGAAATGAACACAAAATCACTCTGATTAAAACAGAATGATGACCGTAATGTTTTGGTAACATTTCCTTATAAACTACTTCATAAATGAGAACTGTTGAACAAAGTAATTATAGAATAGCAAAGATAATGTTCTTAAATTATTAAACTCTATTAAAAAAACTCCATCACTGTTTTCCTGAGAGATAAGGTTTCCATTCCCCACACCCCAAAGGTCATGCCATTTTGTTAGAGGTACTGACAGAATATATATTTGAAACATTTTAAAGTTGTGGATCATTCAGTTACTAAAACGCCTAGTCTCTTGTCATTGTAAATTATGTTAAATGATTTTGAGTTCAAGGTCCAGATCTGCTGATCACTTAAATCTCTTTACCACACATGAGAGGAATTTCAACTTTTCTTGGATGGATAGCTTATGGGAGGGAGATAAAAATGTATGTTATCCAGACTGTGTCATCACAAATGTGCCTCCCACAGGTTAAGCAAGTGTGCTCTTTTTAAGAAATGCCTTGCAGATAGTAAGAACTTTCGAAACTTCTTTACATTCTTCCTGGAGTGTGTGTGTGTGGGCAAGATATTTAAGCATGAAGCTCCTTTAAATTTTTTTACACATAAACACATGAGGATTTTAGATTTTTTTGTGGCTTTTTGTGGCAACACAGCTTAGAGGGAACATTTCTCAGGACGCATAGCAGCAGTTGCTCGGAGAAAATGATAAGAACTAAGTGGCTTGCTAGTTTGCCAAAAACATTGATATAGGCTGGAGTTTCACGTAGGCCAAATTGGCTAAAGATGTGGACTTCCTTCTCTAAAATGCCTTCATGAAGCATTTCAGTTTTTGCAATAATGACAACTTCAAGGTTGCCTTCACTAATACCAATTTTTTATTTTCAAATTTTTTTAACTGAATCCTCAAACTGTCATAGTGAGATTTCAACTCACATTCTGTGGATTATTGGTCCAGTTTTCCTCATTACATACCAATAGGGGAGAAGCAATCTATTTATTTTTTAAATTAGCTGTTTTATTCTAATTTTATGTGCTAAGTAAGTGTAAGATAAAGAAGCGACTCAATTCTAAACAATAACTGTCAAGCTTGGCTCAATGGCAGCAATATTGTTTTTGAGCAGATAGTTATGGGGTCCCAGAAGTGGTCAGGAGGATGATGTTTTTGCCAGTCATCCCCTTCTATCTCATTTGCTGACAAGAAATTTTGCATTCTTTTAGTATACTGAGACTAATCCTCCGCATCTGCATCATAAGTTTCCAGTTTCCCAAACAGTGGCATTTTCAATATCTCCCCATCATTGTCTTACCAGAGTTATTGAAAGGCAATACTGTCTAAAGCTTTTCTTATTCCTCGTCGCCAGTGTAATTACGCAGGCTGCCTGACTGGAAGGGAACACAGTTTATTACAGACTGCAAAGTAAAACCACTACTGTGATGTACACACACTAGCCCCTGCTGGGACTGCCATTCAGCAGGCTCAGTCCTGAGCCTGCCTTATAAAAGGCTTAGGTAATGACTTCCAGCTGGACAGCCTACTGCTATTATCAGAGGAACTCATATGCAATAAACCCCAAGGGAGATCAGTTAGTGATACCCATGGACCTTGTGAGGGTTATCGCAGAGAATTTTTCAGTGTCCTAATTAATATATCTTTCAACCAGTTCCCAAATAATCTGGTCTGTTATCTCAATGCTGTTTGTGAAATCTTGCTCTGCACAAATTGGCTGGCTATATTGCAGCAGCAATACATTCCAAAAGTACTTAATTGGTTTTAAAATGCTTTGGGATCATCCTGAGGTCATTCACCTTTTGGACAAATCAAATGATGTCCAGTTTTAGTGCTATTATACTCCATGGCTAAACTGATGATAAGTATAGCACTTGTTGCGACCAAGAGAATTCAAATGTATCATTGCTGATATTGAATGATAACGGAAGGTGAGAGCATTGATAGAAGCTGACAGTGGTAAAAACAGAAAATTGATGCAAAGCAAGTTCCCAAAACAATGACTACCATATTCATTGAAACGTAAACAAATATATATTTGATTCAAGCTGAAAATTCAAATTAACAATACTTTCTACAAGTAGAGTGCCTCAAATCCTGCTCGCCAAATACTGACAGTGTCTGAAAACCAGATATTATTTTCCCACACTTGGAACAACTTGGCAAACCTTGACCTTGCCCTACTCAAAAGAAGATTCCTTTGTTCACTGAATTAAGGGGTTCTGATTTTTTTCCCCCCAAAACCAACAGGTTCTTAAACCTGACTTGGATTCCATTTAAAGTTTGCTGCATTTGAGACACATTATCTGTGTATAGAAGAGCTTGGTGGGATTATTGCTGGTGCAGGCTTAATGGGCTGAATGGCCTCCTTCTGCACTCTAGGGATACTGTTATTACAAAACCATTAAGTATGACATGGACCAAATCTGCCTGCACATTCAAAGGCAGGAACAGAACAATAAAGATGTAATGGTTCCACAGGGAGAGCTTTCCTGTTATTCTACCAATATCATTGTTTTAGAATAAAACATTTTCAAAGGTTTGAAACGTAACAATTTCGCAATTATGTAAATGAAAAAGTGGGACTATTGAGTAATTGTGCATGTCACACCTCTATTAAAGGAAATTTTCCATTTGATGAGAAGATTCAAAGGATGTATTACATTATTGTGTTTTTCCACCCTTTTCTTTTAGACTGTTAGTGTTCTGGTGGTGGCTGAAGCTAATGTTTCTGGAATTTATCGCTGCTTGGCTTTAAACAAAATAGGGAAAGATGAAAGGAATATTAACTTCTTTATATCAGGTAAGAGACTAAAACAGGAATTACATTGCATATTGACGTCAAAGAGAAAACATCCCCAAACACTTTAATATGGTGGGGTAACAGGGCACAGAAGACAATTTGGAGTAGGAAAGGTGAATTAAACAATGGGGCTGAGCTAAGGTAATGAGCAACAGTTTTGACAAAAGCATAATGAGACGATGGTTAAACATGGAGGGAGAGATGAAGATATTCAAGGAGGATAATCAAGAGAGTAAGGCTAAAGCAGCCACAAAATTTGCTACAATTTGTGAGATATGGAGTGGGGGTCAGGGACGGGGGAGGGAAAAACCAGGTTAAAGGGAGGCCAAGTTTGGAAAATTAAAGGAATTGGAACTGCTATAAAATTGAGGAGGTTGCTGAAGGGTCATGGACCCTTCATGAAGAAAAGGAGATTTATGGGTTTGAGGACAGAGAGCCGTTGTACTTCGCTCTTAATGGACATGTAAGTTTGTGTATAATACAGGATATCAACATTTGAGTTGAAACAAGTTGTAGTTGATAGAGAATGGTGACTGGCAAGGAAAACATGGGAAAATTGGGAATAATTTTTGATGTTACAGCCTGGATGGTAACCTGTTAAGTTGGACCACCCCATGTAATCCCCATCAATTTCCAACCCATTGACATTACTGACTTGTCACAAATTCTATAAAGGACAGGGAATAATTCCCAGGGTCTAGTAGGAAAGTTGCTAAATCTAAATAAGTATCAAGCATTTGCACTCGTTAAAATGCTAGTTTTCTTTATTAAATTATAGGCCTGGAGTTTAATAGGTTGAAATTTTATATGTTAGTCACAAGTAAGGCTTACATTAACACTGCAATGAAGTTATTGTAAAATTCCCCTAATTGCCACACTCCAGCATTTGTTCAGGTCAATGCACCTAATCAACACATCCTTTAGACTGTGGGAAGAAACTGGAGCACCCGGAGGAAATCCCTGCAGACACGGGGAGAATGTGCAAACTCCACACAGACAGTGACCCAAGCTGGGAATCGAATGCAAGTCCCTGAAGCAGTGAGATAGCAGTGCTAACCACTGTGCCCCCACGCCACTCCTGGAGATTGATTGGAATCAAACAGTTTTAATTTAAAAATTAGTTACTTCCCCTGTGTATTCATGTAATTCGTAGACTCAAAGTATCAATATGATAGGCAATGATTACATAGGATTTCTATTCAGGCAGCTATACTATGGTTGGTTAAACAAAACTCTGCAACAAAATTCCTAATGGCCACATTGGGGGAGAACAAAGGAGTTTTATTCCACTTACAAAAAACATTATTAACTTGGATCTGCATGGCACCACAGTGGTTAGCATTGCTGCTTCACAGCTCCAGGGATCTGGGTTTGATTCCCAGCTTGGGTCACTGTCTGTGTGGAGTTTGCACATTCTCCTCGTGTCTGTGTGGCTTTCCTCTGGATGCTTTGGTTTCCTCCCACAGTCCAAAAATGTATGGGTTAGATTGATCATGCAAAAATGTGTAGGTTAGAGAGATTAGTGGGTAAAATAGATAAGGATATGGGGCTAGGATCTAGGTGGGATTGTGGTCAGTGCAGACTTGATGGGCTGAATGGCCTCTTTCTGTACTGTAGGATTTCTAATAACTCTTCAGTCATTTTCTTTTTATTTGCTTTCCCTTTCCTAGTTAATTCCCTTCTTGCACATTATCCTCCTTTATTAGGATACCTGGATAGTTCTAGTCTCTTTTTCTGTCATCACTGCTTCTTGATGAACAACTCAGGAGGCAAGTTAGAGTGATATCGGAAGGGACTCCACCCTATCAGTTTTCCTTTCCTCTCATGGTTGACCTAGCCAAGACTTGAAACTGTTCCAATAGGAAGCACAAGTGCAAATGTCAATTGAGAATACGCGCTCAACATTCCTAGTTCCAGTGCTGCAGAATCTCGTCTTTCTTTAACAACAAAAGAGTGTTGTCCTCTGAAACAGGCAATGAGCAGGCGTTAGAATGGGAAACTTGGTTCATGCTCTTTGTCTATTGAAAATAGGGGTTGGAAAATAGGAATTGGAAATTTCCAGGTCCTGATCCTGCCCCGAGAGGTTACAGTCTCTGATTTGGATGGAGGCAGTTCGATAATTGGCAAGATTGTGTTTAAGGTTGCCAATTACCAGCTACCAGAGAGAAGCAAAGGCACAGTTGAAAGGGAGTAGGCCTGGTTTAAACATATCATGGCCGCAATTACTGTAGCTGCCACTTCATTGCATTACCTGCTGATGGAAATATGTTTCAAAGAGGCAGAGAGCTAGAACCTAAGGCAGGGAAGTTTGGTGAATGTGAACCTAGAGATCTTTCTTGAAGCAGGAGAAAACCATTCTCCCAAAATGAGTGGTCTTGGATGTAGGTCGGTGATACTGTAAGTAAAAGTGTGAAAGTAATATTGGAGTCAGCAAAGTGCCAGGTAATGACCATCTCCAACAAGGGAGAATTTAAGCATTTCCCCTTGACATTCAGTGGCGTTACTACCGCTGAATCCTCCACGGGGTGGTGAGAGGGGAGGTTGGTGTGTACATGCTGGACTGAATCTGCTGTATGAATACTGTGGCTACAAGAGCACATCAGAGGCTTGGAATCCTGCAGTGAGTAACTCATCTCCTGACTCCCCAAATCCTGTCTGCCATCTACAATGCACGAATCAGGGATGGGATGGAATGCTATCCACTGAATGAGTCTGAATGAATGCAGCTTCAACAACACTCAGGAAGCTTAGTGCCACCCAGGACTTGATAGGCACCTCATTCACCACCTTAAACATTTACTCCGTCCACTACAAATGTATGGTGGCAGCAGTAAGTACCATCTACAAGATGTATTCAATAAGGCTCTTTCATTAGCACAACCTCTATCTTCTCAAAAGACAGGGGCAGCAGATGGGAACACAGTTCTGAACACAGTAACTTCTGCAAGTTCCCTTTAAGCCAGATACCATCCTGACTTGAAACTCATTCCTTCAACGTCACTGACTCAAAACGCTGGCACTCCCTTCCTAACAGCATTGTGCATGTACCTACACTAAGCAAACCACAGTGATTCAAGAAGGTGACTCATTAACTTCTCAAAAGCAGTTAGGGATGGGCAATAAATGATCTTTAATATGGGAAGAGTATGTGTCCAGTTTACTTACTGACCCTTCAGTAAGAATCATGGCTATTGGGAACCTGGTCACACTCAGACTTGCAGTATCCTATAAATCAACGTTGTTGTGATTAGCTATACTAGCCAGCGATGCTTTTCACACAGTCTCTTTTGTCTTGGTAGGTAAAGGGCACATAATGTGCAAGTGAGGATCTAGACAGGAGAACAATTCCCATATCTGCATGTAATCACCACATGGAGGGGGGAGACAGGGACATCGCCAGCGTCACTGGCCACAAGAAAGTTGGGCAAGGTGAGATGGATGACCATCCTGGAGATAAAGATTAATGAATGCAATGTGTTCATTAAGTGGATGCATTGTATTTCATCAGATCTGACAGCATTCTGAAGACTGTGGTTGGAATTATCTGGTCTCATGTGCCCCACCAAAGCTGCCAGTGAGAATGGAGAATTTGGTAGCCAGCAAAATCTCCATTCACTGCCACAGCTCCAGAGTGTCCCAGCTGTAGCCGAGATCAGAGAATCACAGCCTGAATTACACTAGGAAGTTCAGCATTGCAGAGGCTTCTGCTCACCATGGCTGATTCTCCTGATTTCTTCTTGTATCTCCCACAGATGCAGATGTTGTGGCAATAATACCAATTCCTGAATCATCATCGGACCGAGCACAGCTAGAACAAAACTCTAGACTAGGCACCGTCACACCTTACAGACACACGTATTACCAGCACAGTGGGTCCCTGCGCATGTTTAGATAAGGCAACAGTCTTAAGTGCACAGAAGGAGGTGCCAGAGGCAGAGGTAGCCGTGGACAGTACCCAACAGAGGATGGAGGACAGACACAGCCTTGCTCAGCTGGCACAACTACAGAGCTTCAGGAGGCACAGGAAAGGAATCTCTACCTAGACCAGCAGGAGATATGCTCCTACATCTCAGAGTTCCCTAAGGCAGTGCAAGGTCATTGGCAGAGAATGAAGGAATCCATCAATTCATTTGTATCACAATTGTTCAGGGCTAAGAGAACATGAGCTCCTCCATCGAGTAAAAGGTCAATCTCATAGTGCAACATATGTGTCAGGACACAGAGTGTATGATGGGAATGTGTGGTACACTATGTAATCTTGGCTGGTCATTGGCACTGATGGCGCAAAGATGGCTGGAAGGCATGTCAGTTGTGCCCCAGCTGGTATTCTACTCCAGCCAGGTCTGAGGCACTGATCAAGGAACATAAAGATGCTGCCCTGTCATAATACAGCATTATTATCATCAGCCTCCTGTTTGACTGAGGGAGTAACTATGCAGCAGGGCCAAGTGACCAATGTTATTCCAGCAATGATGCCATGTTGCTGCCTCCGGAGATGCCTCCACTGGCACTTGCACAATGAGGACAACTATCACATGCATCTCAGCTGCAAGCTGAAACCAGCATGCAGGTAGCCTCTACTTCCTTCGAGATCAGAAGGAGAGAAGGGTAGAGGAGAGACAGACCAAAGACCATCAGGCAGAGCGATGAATGGGTTATTTTGGAGCACCATGTAAGTATTTGAGGCCTGAAGCCAGACATCTCAGCCACCCTTTATAAATAGTGAGTGGGATGGAGAAAAGGAATGAGGTGGTGAAGGGAATCATCTATAAACAGAAACAATGAAATCTTTAGGCCGATGTCCTTCATTGGTGGTAAGAGTGAGCTGTCCTCACAGATAGCTCAGAGTAAATTCTTGACAGTTTTATTCTCCTAGATCAGAGGGACTCAGTCGAAAGGAACCTAAATCAGATGATCCCTGACAAAACCTCACACTGAGTCCAGGCAGCTGTCTGTGCAGCCAGGGAAACCCCATGTTCTGCACATTTCCCTCCCCTTCCTATCCTCATCCATCTCCTCTTTCTCTGGTGAATTGTGTCCTTTGAGGGCCTAACTGTCCTCAGGTCTACATTGTCTAAAGGAGGAGGAGACCAGCAGCTCACGTACATCATGGTGGAGTGCAGTGGATGACCACCATGCATGTGATTACTTCCCTGCAGGACACAACTCATATGGTCTAGGCACCAGAACCCATCTCCTGAAGCCCAATAGCCTGTTTGATGATTGTCCTACTGAGCAGCTGGCTGGATGGAATAGATGGCACAGTTGGTGATGCCCTTCACCTAAGAGTAACCAGAGACAGCCTTTCAGCCTGTGAGGCTCTATTTATCAGGAATTGAATCCAGTCCCTGATTTTTACAAAAAGGACATCAGTGACCTGAAAGATATAGAGTTGGCAGGATCCAGAGTTCAACCTTGGAGGAACCAGAGGCAAAGCAGCTCAAGGCTACAGTGACTTTAATATCCACTAGTAGTCATGATGTAGAAATGCCGGCGTTGGACTGGGGTAAACTCAGTAAGAGGTCTGACAACACCATTTTAAATCCAACCGATTTATTTGATAGTAAACTTGCAAGCTTTCAGCCTTTGTAGCCTTCGTCAGGCGAATGAGGTTGGATTTAAAATTGGTGTTGTCAGACCTCTTACTGAGTTTAATATCCACTGACAGGGCACAGTGAGCAGTGCTGCGAGATGTGAATTCTTCAACAACAAGGGCACAACTGTCTGTGATCATCTGCCCAGATAAGTACAGTCTTTTCTGGTACTGCTTTATTTTCATCTCCCAACTTAGTTCTATCTTCGGCAGTCTCCATTATCTTTCTGCCCTTCATCCATCTCCATTGCCTTCCACTTAACCAGTGTTTGGCCTTTCCTGCAGAAGATTTCACCGGACCCTAAATCTGACTTGCACTCCCATTAACAGCTATTGCCTCTTTGCACTTAGAGGAATTTCAGTCCTATGTGGAAGGCTTGGACCCTCTTATGCCTCCATTTTGTCAGGATGGTGAAAGCCCCCTGTACTGCCCATACACTTACTGACTACTCTGCCCAGATCGCCAGATTGCACCTGGATGCCATTAGTCCCTCTCAGCCATTTTTCCTGTCATGGAATTCACTTAATTTTTATGGAGCCCATGACTGGCTTCCTGTTGTATTGTTGCCTCCATACACCCAATTTATGTTTGTCCCAGCTCACCTTGCAGCTCACGTGCCTCTAACAAGATCTGAATATAGTTGCCAATGAGCTCTTTAATAATCTTAATTGACACCATTCTCAGATAGGTTGGTTTCTCAAGGCCACCTTGTATCTGCCTCTGTGCAGGCAATAAAAACAGCATTTTAATTTCCTGCCCACTTCTGATCCTTCCCCTAACAGAAGCATGAAATTCAGCCCTAGATATTAACTAACAGAGATTAAGTACCTCAGATTGAAAAGAAAGAGAATGGTTGCAAGAAGTCTGCTGACCAACAGGTTCCAGGTAAGGAGCCACACATTAACATTTTGATATCTTAAAAAAACGCTTATCCAATGCTAACTGTGCTGACAATATTTAATGGTTTATCATTATCTGTTTGAGAGTCGCAAATGATCTGCAAATTCACCTCAGCTATGTCAAATGGGTACTTCAGATAATGGGAAGGAAGGAGATTAAAAACTACAGTTTCCTTAAAAGCCACAATGAATAGGAGGAAAGGTGTGCTTTAAATACAAGGACAAATCACAGAGAGCGACGAGTTGAAATGGAATGATTAACAACTAGCTTTGTTTGCCGAGATATCAGCAAAAAATTACTGATTGATATCTGAAAGAAATATGTGTTCATACAGCATTTTATATCAACCCTCGGGAACTTTAATAAGTACTTAACATATATTGAATTTGAAGGTGGGCATTTTGTGTTACAGATAGTGATGACACGTATGATCAGTTAACTAGGATTTTTGATTGCTAGTATAGGGTCATCCGCCAGAACATTGAGAGAGCTGTCTGTTCTATAATGTTCATCTGACACACTGGGAAAGGTAAACAGGACTTTGGTTAAATTGCCTCATGCAGCATCCCATGATGTCATCAGAATTATCCCTCATGGAGTCATAGAGATATACAGCATGGAAACAGGCCCTTTGGCCCAAATTATCCATGTCGCCCTTTTTTTAACCACCTAGCTAGTCCCAATTTCCCATGTTTGGTCCATATCCCTCTATATCCATCTTACCCATGTAACTGTCTTTTTAGAGGTCAAAATTCTACCTTTGGCAGCTTGTTCCAGGCACTCACCACCCTCTGTGAAAAAAGTTGCCCTCTGGATCTTTTTGTATCTCTCCCCTCTCACATTAAACCTATTCCCTCTAGTTTTGAACTCTCCTACCTTTGGGAAAAGGTGTTGACTATCTAGCTAATCTATGCCCCACATTACTGTATAGACCTCTATAAGGTCATGCCTAAGCCTCCTGCGCTCCAGAGAAAAGAAGGTCCCAAGTCAATCCACCCACTCCTTATATCTTCAAGTCACTGTTTTAGTATCTCTTCTGGAGGACAGCACCTTAAATTATGCAGTAATCCTTCATGGAATGTGAACATTGCTGATAAGGCTGGCTTGTTGCCCATCTTTGAAGGTGATGGTGAGTTGCCTTCTTCAACTAGTGGTGTACGTACACCAACAGTTCTCTTAGGAAAAGAGTTCCATATATTTCCAGATCAGGATGGTGTGTGCCTTGGAGAGGAATTCCAGGTGCTGATATTCCTATGTATCTTCTCTTGTCCTTCCAGTTGGTAAAGGTCATAAGCTTGGAAGGTGCTGTTGAAGAAGGTTTGATGATTTGCTGGAGTGCACCCAGAATACATTATTGCCACTGTATGTCAGTGATGGACCGAATGAAAACTTAAGGTTGTGGATAGAGTACTGGAAACCAGTTACTTTGCCCTAAATTGTGTAGAATTTCTTGTGCACCGTTGATCTTGCACATCAGATCCCTGAAAGTAGGCAGTCAAGTCAATAAGGTTGTTAAGAAGGCATATGGAGTCTTAGCTTTTATTGGTAAGGGGATTGAATTTCGGAGCTGCAATGTCATGTTGCAACTGTACAAAACTCTAGTGTGGCCGCACTTGGAGTATTGTGTGCAGTTCTGGTCCCCGCATTATAAGAAAGATGTGGAGGCATTGGAGAGGGTACAGAGGAGGTTTACCAGGATGTTGCCTGGTATGGAGGGCAGGTCTTATGAAGAGAGGCTGAGGGATTTGAGGTTGTTTTCGTTAGAAAGGAGGCGGCTAAGAGGGGACCTTATCGAAACATATAAGATGATTAGAGGTTTAGATAGGGTGGACAGTGATAGCCTTTTTCCTAGGATGGAGAAAGCTAGCACGAGGGGACACAGCTTTAAATTAAGGGGTGATAGTTATAGGACGGATATCAGAGGTAGGTTCTTTACCCAAAGGGTGGTTCGGGAGTGGAATGCCCTGCCTGCAGCAGTTGTGGATGCACCAAGTTTGGTGGCGTTTAAGAGGTTAGTTGATAAGTATATGGAAGAGAAGGGAATGGTTTAGTTTGGAGGGTCATTGCTTTTTATATTGGTCGGCGCAACATCGAAGGCCGAAGGGCCTGTTCTGTGCTGTTATGTTCTATGTTCTATATCCAAACAAGTGGAGAGCATTCCATCGCTTTTCTGACTTGTGCTTTCTAGATGGTGGACAGGCTTTGGGATTTAAGGAGATGAGTTGCCCACTGCAGAATTTCCAGCTTCTGATCTGCCCTTTCATCAAATATTTACACTGCTGATTTCCAGTCAATGGGCACTCTTTGAAGTGTTGATGGTTGGCAATGCTATTGAATGTTAAGGGGAGATAGGTAAATTCTCTTTTGTTGGAGATGTTGATTATTTGGTATGCTATGAATGTCACTTGCCAATTATTAGCCCAAGTCTGAATCTTATCCAAGTCCAGGTCTTGCTGCATAAGGACACAGACTCCATCAGTACCTGAAGAGTCATGAATCATTGTAAACATCCCTACTTCTAATCTTTTGATGGAGGGAAGATCATTGATAATTGGGCCCAAGACATTATTCTGAGGACACTATTCTGCAGTGATGTTCTAGGGCTGAAATGTTGGCCTCCGACAGCCACAGCATTTTGGTTTTAACCACAGTTTTCCCCCTGATTCCTATTAGCTCCAGTTTTACTAGGGCTCCTTTATACTATATTCCACCAGATGCTGCCTTGATGTCAAGAGCAGTCACTCTTGTACACTCATGTTCACTTTTATTAATCTGAAATAGTCCCTTATCTCTCCCAAAAGCATCTTATCTTCCTCATTAGAGAGATTCTCCCTTGTTGCAAAGATCCAGGCCATTTTATGTCAGTTGAGATGACTGCTCTTCAGAACTGGTTCATTTGTCCATCTGTTCTGATGAAAAGTCATCTTAATCTGAAACATGAAGGGGGTGATCTCCCAGGTGCAATTATACAGCACTTAAAAAAAAAAAAGAGCCAGATGTGATTCTTGCCAACAGGGGGAGTGGGTGGAGCCTATTGATGCTAGGAAGCTGGCTGCTGAACTCGAAGGGTGTCATTGTGCAGGCACTTCAATTCCCAGGACGCTGTGAATAGTGTGTTTACAATGCACTCCCACCCCCCCAACTGCCACTTCAGTTGATTGTGACCCCTCCCCGATTGCTACCTCGGGCGATCACTGCCTCCCCGATTACCACCATCCTGATCCCCACACCTCCCCATGTAGATTGCCCCTTCTCTCCCCACACTACAGAACTCCCTTACCTTCCTGTTGTGCTCTCATTCCCCCCCTTCCTCATGGATCTGCCCCCTTCATGTCCTTCCCCTTCAGTGCAGACACTGAAATTGTTGGGGGGGGAGGAATGTATGTCCTGATGCCGGTGAAGATTGGGGTAGGGATGGTCAGGTCACTCTGATGCCTGCGTGGCCGGGGGTCAGTGACCTGACCATTGACTGACAAAGGGAGTTGGCGCTCTGTGTTCAAGGGTTAGGGATGTTTCCCTTGTGCCCATATCTGTGGAGAAAGTGGCAAGTGGCCTTGACTTTGAGATCGGAATGTTGTTTGAAGCAGATGCCCCAACCTCTATGGAGGCGGCTTTGCTTTCTTTATCATGTCCCGCGCTACAGGAATAATGATGAAAAACATGTTCCCCTGCCTTTTTTTTTTTTAAACAAAGTGAAGTGAGAGCCTGACTGTTTCTGGGGAGAAACATGCCAGTTTTCAGTCAGAACCTGACAATATGCTTCTTTAGGAAAATTCCACCCAAAGTGTTTTACTGATCTTTTGGTGGCACAGATTTGGGCATTTCTGAAAAAAGAGGCCTGCCAAAGCTTTTCATCTTGCATTTATCAAGACACCCACAAGAATACCAGTAATTTATACTGTATGAAAAGTAAATGCTGATTGGCAAATTGACTCTGATTAGTAGAGGCATTACCATGAAAAATTGTACCAGGTGACTGAAAGTTAACTGCCAAGCATTGTTTAAATTTAAACCAGTCAGGTTGACCCTGATTATTCAAGGCATTGCCCTGTGGAATGAGTCAGCAAATGGCTACCAGTTACTTTATTTAGCTGAAAGAGGTGAAATGTGCGTTTGTGTTTTTCCTGTCTGTATGTGAATGAGGCAATGCTTTTATTTCCATCCCTGTTGGGAAGCACTCATCTTGTCAAGTAATAATTGAACAGCAAAGCATAATACTATTGGCTTGCTCCAGACTATTACTCTTTCAAAATAAATTTTCATTCAATATGTGTTATAGAAATACCTATTAAATGTTTGATATGTAATGTCAAGCAGTGTTTTTCACTATAACTTGAAGCACAAAACAAGATTAGAGTGGCAATGGCTATCTGTCAGTCAGAAAAATGCTGTCATTAATTATTACTTCATTTAGATCAGGACTTTCCCATATCTTTATCACTTTTAAATACAAAGATAGTTAATTAAAATCAGTTAATGGGCTGTTGAACAATAACCTATTTCAACCATGCAAATGTTTGCAACAGCAACAAATTGAGGCAACCCTTCTGAAGCACCAGTCCTGGCTCATTGACAAATGTTTACATTGCTAGTATTACATTTCCTCAAACATTGTCAAGCTTGTATAAAAAAAAATTATATAAATATTTGGGAGCTCTTAGCTCACCCCACCCAGCGTAAACCAAGTGAAAATGATGCTGAAATTTAACTCCTGAATTTTAGTTGCTGTTTTCTTGGCGATTCAGGTGTAGGTCTCATAGAAATATAAATTGGAATACCGTAATAGCATTAGGATGGTGAGGCCACTTTAATAGTCTACTGAGTGAAGCATTTGAGGAGCAGGAGTGTTTCTCTGTGATGATTGGGCCATTAAAGCCCCACAACTCCGTCTTCTTTGAGACAACAGTTTCAGACTATCACCAACCCAACTTACCTGAGTGCTAGTTGGGCAACCAGTTAGCTACAAAATCTGCACAGCCCCAGGTTAATGAGAAACCACTGAAACCCATTTTATATAGGCAGCTAAGGAGTGAAACTCAAGTTATAATGGATTGTTGATTCTGCCAAGGAGTTAAAAATTTCCTGTATTGTGTGGGGGTTTCCCAATGACTTCATGGGGAAATGCAAACAATTCCGATGTAGAGATGCTGTGATTGATCTCATCATATCTGGGATAGTGCAGCAGGAACCGTTTCTAGCCTACACGTGTAGTTCTCCTTGTGAAAGGGCATTTGAGGATTTACAAGTTGATTAGCAACGGGTGGATTTCAAGTGCAAGGCCAGTATTTATTTCTTATCCCTAGTTGTTCTTGATATGGTAGTGGTTAGCTGCCTTCTTGAACAATTGCAATCTCTATAGTGAGGCTTCTCCCACAGTGCTGTCAGATTTGGTGGGGGGGCGCAGTGTGGTGGGAGGGAGTTCAGTGATTTTGATACAGTGATAATCAATGATTTGTGACATATTCCCAAATCAGGATGGTATATGAGAGGAATTGGCAGGTGATTTGTTCCCATGCACCTGCTGTCCTCTCCATATGAATGGTAGAAGTTGCTGATTTGATGCATGCTATCAAAGAAAAAATTTCAGTTGTTCCAGAGCATCTTGTGCTTGATACAGAATGTGGCCACTTTGCATCAATGGTGGAGTGGGGGGCGGGGGGTGTTGGTTGAATGATTAAAATGGTCCAGCTGGTGTTGAGTTTCTTGAGTGTTGTGCACTTATCCAGGAAACTAGAGAGTACTACATCTCACACCTGACTTTTGCCATATACTGATGGACAGGATTTGGGAATAGAAGATGAGTTACTCACTACTGAATTTCCAGTCTCTGACTTGCTCTTGTAGCCACTATATTTATGTGATAGGTCCAGTTCGGTTTCTGGTCAATGGTAGCCTCCACTGGAGAATGTGATTATGAAAATGTCACTGAACAGCAAGTGAATTGGTTACAATCTTCTTTGTTGACTATGATTATTACATGGCACTTGTGTGGTGTGCATGTTATTTGTCACTAGTCTGGATTTTATCCAGATCTTGTAGACATATACTGCATCCTTGTCTAAGGAGTGATGAAAGGAACACAACAGTGTGCAATCATCAGCGATCATCTCCACCTCTGATCTATAGGAGCATTGACAATAGGGGAAGGAGTAGACTATGATGGAGGTAAGATCATTGATAAAGCAGCTAAAGGTGGTTTGCCCTTGGACACTATCCTAAAGAACTCCAAGAGTGATGTGTTGGGCTGAGCTGACTGGCTTCCAATGATCACAACCATCTTCTTTTGTGCGAGGCATGATTCCAGTCAATTGAGTGTTTTCCTCTGAATCTGAATGATCACACTCAATCAAATTGATGTCAAGGTGTTCAGTCTAACCTCATCCCAGGATTCAGCCTTTTTGTTCATATTTGAACAAAAGCTGGAATGAGTTCTGGAGCCTGGTGATGCTGGCGGAACCCAAAATAAATAATGGTCATGAGGTTGTTTGTGAACAAGTGCTGTTTGATAGAACTGTTGGCAACCTCTTCCCTCACTTCGTTGGTCATTGGGAATAGACCATTGGGATTTAGATTTGTCTTTTTGGTGGACAGGACATGCCTGAGCAATTTGCAATTTGTTGGGTAGATGCTTATGTTGTGGGTATACTGTGAGATCTTGGCTAGCAACGTGTCTGGTTCTGGAGCATAAGTCTTCAGTGCTAGAGCTTGGATGTTGTTGAATTCCATAGCTCTTGCTATATCTAGTGTGCTGTTACTTGCTATATGGAGTAAATCTGAGGACTGGTTTTTGTAATGGTGAAAAGTTTCAAAGGAGACTGAGATAGATCATCCATCTGGCATTTCTCGATAAAGACTTCAATCTTCTCATTTGCACAGTTGTTTGGGCTCAACATCATTGAGGCTGGTTTCAGAGTTAGAACTGACTCGAGTTCAGTTGTTATGTCCCTCATGACGTTCAGGTAGAATTTTCCACTTCTAGCTCAGGAAATAGTACGTTGCAGGAAATAATATGTGGCAGTTTTCCATCCACAAAAAAAATTATGGGTGGAAAATCACGAACTAGGCTTGTGCAATTTCCCAAAATGTTCTCCCAATATGTGTGTGCCAAGAGTGTAGAAGTGGAAGTTCCCCCACCCAATACACTCCCTAGGTTCCAAGAGAAATAACCTTTTGTTTGGACTGTAAAGGTCTCTTGATCCCCAAGAAACTATACCTCTAAAAGGCCCAGCACTTTCAGGAAAAGACATGATAAAACTGGAAGAATAATGTTATGTCTTCCATTTATCCATTGGTTTAAGGATTTTAAAGCTAAATGTCAGGTGTGACCCACAAGTTTCCAGGCAGTTGAAAATAAAGCACAACATTTGCTGACATGTAGTTTAGATTTTAAATCCAGTCACTGATTCCCCAGTGTTCCCTGTATTGTTGGTCATACGTTTTCACAATGCACATCATATCTTACATAGAAAGCTCTCAGTTGTTAATTCATAGCCTTCTAACTCTGTTGGCACTCAGCATGACTGTGGGTGTGTTAGTAATTACTATGGGTGAGACAGGAACAGGACTGCCTTATCTCAGAGATTTTCCAGTGTCACTAAATGCATTTTGTTTTGAGATTCTTGATGGTGCTTGGCAAAGATAAACAATATCTTCCATCAGGAAACCTGTGAGCTATTTCCAGAGGAAGTTTCAAATCACTTAAGTAAATAAATTCCCTTTAAATTATTTCAAAGTGTGTTGGTTAGTTTGGAGGAAGATTTTAAAAAGCAGTGAGGCTGTTGTTTTTCTATCAGTTAATCCTGTCTTATAGTTAGCCAATAATCTGTGAATGGTTCAGATATCTAAAATATCGAGCAGTTGATTAATACCTTTCACGAGGTCAGAAGTTGGGTTAACCTTCTAATGGCTTGTGTGGTACTTCTCATTCACTGAAAAATATTTTTAAAACCAATAAACTTAAATTCTAGTTTTAGTTTATATTTAAAATGAAACTATTGTTCTTGTGGGCTACTTTGACTCTATCTTATACCCTGATTCTAATTTAATGATGTTCTCATTTACATTGTTGTTTTAAAAAAACATTTTTTGTCATATAATTATATAATAGACTTTTTTATTAATTGGCTTTTTTCAGCTTCGTGAACAGTAAATTATGTGACAAAGGCATGAGACAAAGTACTAATGTAGTACATAATTTTGATATATAACCAGATTATGAATAAATTGTCTTAGCATAACTGAATGGAGTTAATGAAGGATAGACAATTGGAAATGTATGTTGGAGTTACAGCTGAAGGACAAAGTTGAAAATGAGCATCATTGAACTTGTATCCCTGATCTGAGTTGATAGATTTTATATATGTGTGCAGTACCTGTACACTTGCCTTTCCAAGTTACAGTCAACTCCAAATGGATGCAGGCTTAATCTAGGCAAATGTCTGATCCATGAAGAGATATCTAGTTTTCAGAACTGCCTCCAGTTCATCCCTTTGGACAAAATCAATCCAAACGGCGTGAATAAATACAAAATCTTGATCCTGGCTTAAAATGATAGAACTTTTATATGCTTAACATAGTGAAAACAGTGAAGCCAAATTCTGAACCTGCCAAATTCCATCCAGTGCTTTAGGCATTTAATCACTTCTGTATAGTTTATTTGTTTTTGTTGTGAGTTTTCTGTTGTGCTTAGGTTGAATTGCTGAATGAACAATTAAATGGCAGCAGTGGTGCAAAGGTTAGACACTTGCCTATTTTTATCTGTGGGTTACAGGACTCCTTATCTAAGCACAATCCTGATCCAAACATAACAGTTCTTGGCAAACTAGTCAAAAGTTTATCAAGATTGAACAGTATTAGCATTGTATTATTCTAGTGTGTATTAACAACTTGCGTCCTCTTCTTCACTTCCACCACACGCTGTATATTTATAGAACCTTCCACTAAGACCACTTTTGTGAGTCATCATTAGAGGGTGCTGTGACAGACACTGTGGAAAAAAAACTGTTAGGTTTATTGTAATCAAAATATAGCAAATTGTGATCTTCCACTACAATGTTCTCACTGTTTTCTTGCTAGGACACAGTTCCATTGTTCTAAGAAATCCTGTTGAAACTGCCAAAGTGACTATTTTTCATGTCAGAGCACGTGCAAAGAGTTTTGGTAGGCTATTCAAATGTAATCTACTATAACCAGGTCTGTGTCTTGTCCTCACTTGACATTCACACATGGATATTTTGGAATAGGAAACATTGGATACAAATTACGGAGGGCATGGCATTAGGTGGGGATGGGGATGATACCTTGGCTGATTTTTGCTTCCGTGTCCAGGACACTGAAGTCAATTATTGTGTTCCAACTGCTGCACTGATTGAAATCTTGGTTTAAGTAGACGATCAAACCAAAGATCTTCCAAGATTTAGTGGACCACTGCCTGGTGAATTGACCAACTAGACCATTGTAACAGCTCCATTGTGACTTTTAATTTGATTTAATAATATTGATGTTGAAAATGGCCATTTCACTTGACTATACATTTTTGTTTGCTTTATTAGATGTACCTAATGAATTTGGATTTGAGATTGGTATGGGACATAATACATTACCTATTGAAGGTGATGACCTGATTCTGTTCTGCCGAGCCAATAAATTTCTATACTCAAATATTGCTTGTCGTATTCTGAGCCGAGACAATCATACGACATATCATCTCAACAGCCTAAATGAGATAAACACCAAAGAGTATTCAATCGCTTTGAACTTTACCATCAGAAATGTGTCTCTGGATCAATCTGGAACTTATGAGTGCACAGCCAATAACGTTATCACTCAGGAGGAGACAATTCAAAAGCAGAGGATTTATATTAGAGGTGAGTAGATGTGTTTGTCCTAATGTGAATAGGACATAAATAATACCGTGAGTTAAATAGAAGTGTATTGTGATTCTGACTATCTGCTGTGTAAGTTTTCTGTTTGTTACAAAAATCATTTCTTGATTTAAAAATTGTAGATTTACACTGGATTACTTTGATGTGTTTATTATGATGTGATTCAGATATGTACAATAAAATTCACTGCCACTAAACTTTGGTGGCCAATTGGTTGTACAATCAATTGTCAAATTACCTTGATACGATTATTTTCAGAGATTTTTTCATAATACAAGTGGGCTGCATAATAAATAAGGCTTTATCATTAGGGATGCAATCCAAAATGCCTATATCTGTTAAAGATTGTGAAATGGACAATCTATTAGATTACTGATGAAGCTGAGAGAGAGATTTGGTTGAATTTGTTTGGAAAAGGAGCAATAATTAAAATGACATTTGCGTAACTGAAATGTATTGGTAACACCTGACTAAATCAATGCAAATTAAGTCAACTGATCATTTTCTTATTTCTAATGAATTGAGGTTAATAATTCAAATATGATCATTACTAAAATTGCAGTATGTTTGTCCATTGTGATTTAAAAATAAATAGCACATTCAGTCTTCCATCATCTATTCTCCACCACTTATAAACAGCAAATTTGTTTTCCTTTTGGATTTATTTTTCAACCAACAAATACATGAAAATTCAATGAACAAATAATTTTGATTTTACTTAGGTAGAAACATCCTGAAATAAAGCAATCTCCTGTTGTAAAATTCTTAAAACTATTTTTGTATTAATGTTAATCAGATTGGAACTGAGTAAGTGCATATAGATAAAGAAAATAGACTTGCAGCTAACACTGAAATGTGGAATGGGCTGTATCTGGTCTTTTTTTATATATTGTAAATATTTATTTGTTCAGTTTTGTTTCATTTTATCATTGTGTCTTCGCTTTTATTAGGTTCCTTCTGCTCCATGCACACTTCCCCAGCTCAAACAGTGGACTTGAAACTTATCCTTAAGCCACTGCCAGTGCCACTTTGTAACCAATGTTAGGAAGTTTCTGAAGCTTTGTGCTCTTGTATATCTCCTTTCTCATTGAGCAGAATTTTTTTTTCTCATTTTGGCAATCTACCTGAGATCAGATTCCATCTATGGCATTTGTCTTTTACCTTCATATACAATTGTAGAAATGAAAATTGAACAAAAACGGTGTTACCCCTGTGAGGCAAGCTTAAAGCTACCCCAATATCCTTGAATAATTAATTTTTTATTTAGTGATTTTTTTTTTTGCTGAATTTCCATAGACTCTATGGTGCATCTAGTACTCTTGGAAGTGCACTACTCATCTTGTAACAAGATAGATTAAAAAAACTTTCCAGAAAGACAACTGGAGCAACAAAAATTTGAACTTGTTTGTCTTAAAATACATACATATACAACACCTCCACAAAGGGAATTCTATTGGAATTAAGTGGTGCAGCCTTCTTTTAACATCTTCCTAGGCATCTATCAACATTGTGGGTCTGTTATTAAAACTAGCTGAGACATTTTTTTGAGTAAACCTGGTTCTTAATGTAATCATAGAATCTCTACAGTGCAGGAGGAAGCCATTCGGCCCATTAAGCCTGCACTGACAACAATTCCATCGAGGGCTTATCCCTGTAACCTCAATATTTACCTTGCTAATCCCCTTAACCTATGCATCCCAGGACACTGAGGGACAAGTTAGCATGACCAATGCACCTAATCTGCACATCTTTGAACAATGGCAGGAAACTGGAGCATCCAGAGGAAACCCATGCAGACATGGGGAGAATATGCAAACTCCAGACAGACAGTGACCCAACACAGAAATTGAACCCACTCCCTGGAGTAATGAGGCAGCAGTGCTAACCGCTGTGCCACCACGACACACCATACGTGAAATGACCAAAAGTGTCACATTATTGATAAACCTACAATTAAATGAAATTTAATACTAAAAGTAATAAGACTTTGATAAAATGTTAAAGAGGTGTTTACCAGAAATGACACAAACCAGGAAGAAGCAATGATGGACAATGGGTGCTTCTGTAGGATATTCTTCATCAAGCTCCTTGCAAATAAAGAATTCTTAAAATTCTCTTTATTTGTATGTTCATAAGATGACAGTATCTTAAATTGTATATCACTCTTCAATTAAGTGCTATGTTTTATTATAAAAAAGTCATTAACTTTTAGTCATTCTTTTTTTCCTTGCTAATGATTTATCTGAATACTAAGTTACTGGTGCTGGCCGTATGAGGGAGGTGAAATATGGTGTGGAGAAACGGTATTACTTCAGTCTTGAATGTTAATTTGGCCCTTTTGCTGAGTGTAATTCCTCCAATTCAGCAACTACTTATGAAAAATGGTTAAAAAGAAACAACAAAAAAACTGTGCAAGAGGAATGAGTGTAGTTTTAACTCAAACTTTTCTCTTTTTATAGAGTACTGATGAGGATACAATACTAGCTTTCAGATTTGCATTTGCAAAACAGACTGCCCCAGCTACAGCCCTCTTTGTATTGTTTCATCCTGTGTGCTTGTGAATCTTTATTATTTTACTAACAAATGTACGCATTGTATCCGCTGTTAGGATCGCTTCTCAAAAAGGGCTGAAGCATTATATTTTAGTGTGTTTGTTTTATTAATGAAACAATGCCTGCAGTCTTCAGCTGAAGAGGATTTGAATGGTTGTCTCAGATGTGTGTGCTGCAGTATTGCATTAAGCCAGCTGGCTTCATGACAAGATGATTAGTATGTTATTTCATTTTGCATCAATTAAAAATAAGCAAGATTAATTGACAGATTGGCAATTAGTTGGTCTGGCTTCAACTCCACATGAATTTTATTACATGCTGGAAATCACGTCCCAGTTATCTTCTTTTTGTTGGATGTATCTGGACTGCAATGTTAAAAACGTGGTGGAAACAAAAACAAACGTTTATAGATTTGAACATTGTTGTGAATGAAAGCTCTCGGTGGCACGTAGTAAGGCATATCCCATAAAAAAAAAACTACTCATTTGAGAGGTGGAACCAGACTGACAAAATCCAAACAGTTTCTCGTGCTTGTGAACTTCTAAACAGACTTCCTCCTTTTAAAAAGTGGCACAATGCCCTGAAACTGAACTTATCTTTCACATGGGAATATCTTTTGTGGAGGGTAGAAAAGTAAACAATAGAATTTCCCCCCTTGATATCAGGTTCACAGAGAATTTAAGGAGAGATCTAAAGATGGAAATTGTGAAAGTTTCTGTGCTAAGAATGGGCAAGTTTGTAATTAAGTTCCCAGTGTGATTATTTTACCTAAATCAAACAAACACAGTCCATGCTCACATAAGCTTCCACTTGTTTGTTACTGTAGTTTGTTACTTTGGCACAGTTTCACAAATAGCACCAGCCTTCTGGTACTGTGCTTAAGTGAATACACATTCTTCTTATCATCACATTCATTATCTTCTGTTACCTTTGATAAATTAAGAACTATTTTGACATTTTTCAAAGAGGAAGTTCTCTCTGTTGTTTTTTGAGTAAAAATACAAATTGGAATATCTGTTGTTCTTAACATTGAACATATCTGTACTAAAGTGCATATTTTCCACTTTGGAACTTACTCTATAATTCAGATGTTGATCTTAAGGGTAAAGGTATACTTATGTATATATCTAATTGAAAAACTTGCATTTTATCCTTTTTTAAAATCGGGTCACTGAAAATTAAGTATTCTAAGTGGTATATATTGCCATGTGTAATCTGAAAATGTCAGGAGGGAAGGTTGAATAAGCTGCCATCAAAAGTATCTCTTTAAAGGCTATAAAATATTTTATAGTAAACCTATCTTGTGTTGTAAATCTCCAACTTAAAACTACGATCTCTTTGATTTCAGCTCAGGAAGCCCCATACCTGCTGCGCAACTTAAGTAACCAGGAGGTGAACATCAGTAGTGCGATTACTTTGGAGTGCCAGATAGAAGGTAGACCAGTGCCCCAGATAATATGGTACAAAAACAACCAGAGATTACTTGTGGAATCAGGTGTGGCTTCTACAGAATATGTTTACAATATAATATTACTATTGGAAACCAACATTGTAAATGCTTAAATATATTTATGGTATTCCTTTGAGGTGTTAACTACTCAACATCAATGTAACCTGGTTTGACAAACAATTTCTAAACTGTATAATTCCTAAAATGTTCCTGCAATTATTTTCTCAAAACTGAAGTGATATTACTGAAGTGGCAAACTTGACTTTCATTACCATCAGTTAGAAATTAGAATCCTGACATTTTAGGGCAATACTGTAATTCCACCAGCATCAGGATTTAAAATGTTAGAGGTAGTTTTCACAATGATCATTTTGTTTCTCATTGTCTTCATGCTGTACTTGTTTATTATTTAGTGTTTAACATGATTTTTAAGATAAATTTCATAAAATGGCACAATGCATGAGCACATCAAAATGCTGTGCCTCTGAGAATATGGGTCTATGTCTACAGTTTCTATGAAACAAGTATTGTCTGCCAGGGAAAAGGTTCTGAGTAACCATCTGATATTTTCCCACAAGCTGGAGGAAATCGATCACAGAGTCACACCAGGGTGCCTCCAAGTTCTGATGAGCAATTAAAGTGATCTGCCACATTGGCTTCATTCTCACATATGAGGGGAATGGGAATGGAAAAAAAAGCAATGAATTGGGGGAAAAAAATTACAACATGCTTTCCAAAGAGATATAAAAATACGAGTTTTCTGCGTATAACATTCCGTATTCTGCTGAAGCCGATAAATTAGCACTGCGGATTTCTGAAATTATTCCATCAATATAATGGACTTTTTCTTGTTTTCTATTCAAATACCCTATAATGTCTATATGAAATGAACAGCATGATAATTTGATTAACTTTATACTTTATTACAAGGTGGCATGATGGCATATTTAGCACTGCTGCCTCACAGTGCCAGGGATCAGGGTTCTATTCTGGCCTTGGGTGACTGCCTGTGTGAAGTTTGCATGTTTTCCCTGTGTCTATATGGCTTTCCTCTGGGTAGCATGGATTCCTCCCACAGTCCAAGGATGTGTAGATTGGGTGGACTGGTAATGCTAAATTGCCTCTTCGGCTGGAATTTTACTGCCCCCCCCCCCAAGGGAATCAAAGTGGTTGAAGGGTGGACATTGGGAATATCTGTTGGCCTCAAGTGGGATTTTGTTTTCAGGATGAGTGAGGCCATAAAAGCCTGCCTCAGTGTTCCAAAATATGTAGGTTAGCTCTAAAAGACAAAAAAAAAGATATGTAGGTTAGATGAGTCAGTCTTGGTTAATGTGTGGGGTTAGGGGATAGGGCAGAGAAAGGGCCTGGACAAGAGAGTTGGTGCAGATGTAATGGGCTGAATGGCCTCCTTCTACACTGTTGGGTATCTATGATTTTTGCACCAACATACAGGCAAAACAACCCAAATCCATTGCTGTGTTTGCCTCCTGTATGATTTGGGTAATATTGTTAAGAATAGACTAAATAGGAAGTTGTCTTTTTTCCCATAAAGACAGTATTATTATAACAGTGTATCTGTGTCATGCAGGATGTCATAGTATTAGATTGCCGTCTGGCTTTTCGGCTTATAGATCTAAGTAAATGGGACTTAACTATAAACAAGATAAGGCTGTGTGAAATACATGAGTCTAATTCTCTGTCACATACTTCATTCAAAGGTATCACCCTGGGACCAGGAAGCAAAACGTTAATTATTGAACGAGTCAAAGAAGAGGATGAAGGCTTATATCAGTGCCAAGCCACAAACAGGAAAGGCTTTGTGGAGACTTCTGCTTACATCACTGTTCGAGGTAACTTGCACAAAATATATGAAGGATGTTAAAGTCATTTTAAAGTAAACTGCAGGTTTGAACTGTTGAATCAAAATGTTAGAATTCTTAAAGGAAGTGTTTTGTGATTGACACTGCTGTAATGTCCACCTGGGTAAAATCACCATTACGTGCATGAAGTCATTTTGCAGTGACTGATTTTCAACTGGTGCTGATATTTTAACAACTAGTTCATTGGAATATCCAAAGAGTTGGCAGCATGTTATTTTGCCATGAGTAGGATGTTGGTTAGGAGGTAGGAAACAAAGAATAGGGAAAATGAGGACTTGTGCCAATTGGCAAAATGTAACGACTATTGTTGCTAAAGAATTTGGACAGGGACCTTCAGCTTTCACTTTATCAATAATTAAAGATGAAGCAGCAGTAGACAGTGATATTTCCAAGTTTGCCAATGATGCTATAAGCTGATGGCAGAGCAAGAGGTATAGTTGGTGGCAGAAGGTGCAAAAAAAATTGATGGCAGATGAAATTGAATGCAGAGAAGTACAGTGTCATCTAATTTGGAAGAAATAATGGACAAGTAGAAAAACAGTTAAAATAATAAATGAAATATTAGTCTTCATTACAAAGGGACTAGAAGTTCGTAGAATAATAGAAAGGTTGAAGCACAGAAATAAATGTCATGATAAGAAATTTTATTTCTTTCACATTCTCCTCATTAAATTCTTTTTAAAAAATAGACAATTACTGGGCTGATAAATGGCAGTAGGTGGTTAAATATTTGTAACTCTGAATATTTATAAACTATTACAATGGACAATGGCTAACTCATCAACTTTCTAGAATGTGACCATTCCAGCCAAGTCAACACAAAGGACTAGGATATCTGCATCAGGCAACTCTTGGCAAAGACTGACTAGGACTCCTCATCTCCAACATTGTGCTAATAGTTCCATAGTTACCTGCTCAAAAATATTATGGGTTTTAACAAGGGTCTTTAAAGTACATAATAAGCTAAATGGCCCGTGCTGAAATCACCCTGCTTGCACGGCCAAGCTGTTGAGCTCTGAATTCAGATCCAATTTCATCCCAGAAGATAAAACTGGATTCCAGGCTAGCAGTCTGCCTCTGACCTCCATCTCTCTCAAAGTCAAATCTTCAGAAGGAATTTCATATTTCGCCAACAGGGTGAAATACAAGAATACTTTCTACAACTTCACCTACTTCAACATTCTCAGACCAGAAGTTTAGCCAGACAAAAGCACCGAAAAGAGACTTCATTGGACGTTACTGAACTCTACTTACATGAATTAATGTCTTGATTTTCTTTTATAAATTGCAATTTGTAACTTCTTTCCCTTTCTTATGCTGCTTATCTACTTTGTATGCTTATGAGTGTGAATATGTGTCACGATCTGGTATTAATGGATCTTAGTTTTGTTTCATCTTAAAGAATTTGCAGTGGGATTATTGCTAATTTTGGACTTCATAAATTGGAATTGGGAATCACACCAAGGCCTATTTCAACAAGGAAGAGGATACCAAGAGAAATAAATTAAATCAGAAATTAAACTCTCAAGGTCATAAATAGAAGAGGGTAACAGTAATAATCAAGCAGGAGCACCACATTCGATTCCCAACATTGGGGAAATTGTCTCCAATTAAATTGGGAGTTGAAGGGAATCCCAACTGACAGTGGGATGTCAATCAGGCTCATAATGAACCATTTGGGATCAATTGTCCTTGAGTCCATGGGAATTTAGTGTTAACTCAGATTTAATGGGATGCATGTGCACTCCTGTGTTTCCCAAACCTCAAACACCAAACCTTTTATTTCCAGCAGCATTGTAGAGTGTGTCCCTCGTTGTCAGGTCCAATTGAAGAACCCAACATTAGGAAAGAGATGAGGCCACTGATAACTACCTCTGTCCCTCATTTCTCTGGTGACCCCATCCTTGTGACCCCCAACCCCAAACTCCCACCCCCACCTTTTGCGTCACCATGTCCAGAGATCTAGTGGTAATCCTCTGGCTGGGCTTTGAAGCCATACAGGCAACCAGCGGTCTCGGTGGAACTGCAAGCAATGTAGAACTCAGAATGACTGGCAGCTCTTGGCAGTAGGATTTCTGCCACACTGAAGGATTGAATGTATGCAGTACCCAAGGATGGATAGTTAAGAGCCTGAGGACACTTAAATTGCATTGGGCTTCCCCCATGGAAGTGATGGCAGAGGATAGACCCCTGCTGCTAGCACTAAACCTCAGACTATAACTCAAAATGCTGATAGCTCGATGCTGATCAGATTCAATAAGGTAGAGAAAAGGAGACTCATAAGCATTGGCATAAACCTGTTAGAACTAGTCTATGTAGTTTACAAGTTTGTCCAATTTTTCCTCAAGAGGCTGCATCATGTGAAAACGTGGCAAATTTCTTTAGAGGCTGGAGAGCTGGCGAGAGCCCCATGTTGCCTCTTTTAGGAATATCTTGTTCCACTTAGGAACTTGACAGGCCCATGTTGGACCTTCGATAGACAGTAGAGGATCTGCTGCCTCTGGTTGGCTGCCACTTGATTAAACATCAGCACCACTGGACAGGCAGGGCTACTACCAGTCTGACACTCACTGGAGACTTAGGATTGTCACTGGATCACAGACCAGAGGTGAGTAACAGTGATGAGGGAAGGTGGGTAGCTGTTGTGGAGGTGAGGGGGGGGACAGCAGCCAGGGCAGTGGGGTGGATTTCAGTGGGCCACCCCTTTCTGATGCTAGATCCCTCTGTTAGCACTTTGGATGACAAACATCTCTCCAACAACCGTACTGCCTACAAAAAATCCTGCACACATTTGT
Organism: Sphyrna mokarran; assembly: GCA_024679065.1. Taxonomy (NCBI): domain Eukaryota; kingdom Metazoa; phylum Chordata; class Chondrichthyes; order Carcharhiniformes; family Carcharhinidae; genus Sphyrna; species Sphyrna mokarran. Next base: position 76,388,919 of record JAGIQG010000010.1, on the reverse strand, counting down.
TTGTTGTGTTATTGCAAGATCAGCCCCCTGCCCATTGTTGAGCTAATGTCAGCAGCAATGGACAAGACCCTTAAGTGGGAAGTAATTTTCTACTGAAGGATCTCAATTGATGATGGGGCTGGAAGGCTGTCTGTAGGTTTTCTTGCTACAGGCTTAACTGAAGTGGAGGTGGGAAGTGATGAGATCCTAACCACCACCCACCTGTCTGATTAAATGACCCCACAACCATGCCTGCAACTGGTTGGGTACAGAATTCCACCCTGCAAGTTTATGCCTTCGTAATGGAAGACAAATTGTGGATAACTAAATTGACGACTCTCACCAACTTTTACAAATGCACCATAGAAAGCATTCTTTCAGGTTGTATCACAGCTTGGTATTGCTCCTGCTCTACCCAAGATCACAATGAACTATAAAAGGTCATGAATGTTGTCCAATCCACCACACAACCAGCCTCCCATCCATTGACTCTTCATACTTCCCGCTACCTCGCCAAAACATCCTGCATAATCAAGGATCTCATGCACCCCAGACATTCTCTCGTCCAACTTCTTCCGTTGGGAAAAAGATACAAAAATCTGAGGTCACGTACCAAATAACTCAGGAGCAGCTTATTCCTGCTGCTGTCAGACTTTTGAATGGACTTCCTTGCATTAAGTTGATCTTTCTCTACACCCGAGCTATGATTGTGACACACCGTTCTGCATTCTCTTTTTCCTTTCTGTATGAACTATAGTACTAATAAAGTGGGTTAATGTGGGGACCAGAAGACTAGCAAGAACAGCTGAAATCAATAAAATTGAAAAGATTTTAAAAATTTTGTCCGTGTAGCATGCAAGAAACAATACTTTTCACTATGCTGATACAGGTGAGAATAATAAATCAAATCAAAGAGCTAGCTTACATTTTGACAAAATACATAAAAAGGAGAATAAAATTATAGAAAACTAATAGATGTGTTTTCTAAAATGGCTAAATATGCAATATTTTGGAAACTTTTAAGGTTTTAGGAGGAAAGAATTTGTTTTTTTTCTAATGTTAATTGTGTATTTTCAGGACCAACAGAGAATTCAAATTTGGAGCTGATCACACTGACGTGTACCTGTGCAGCTGCTGCACTCTTCTGGCTACTTCTGACTCTCTTCATTCGGAAACTCAAAAAGGTAAGGGCCAGCCACTTGGAAACATTAACGTTTATTCTTTCATCCACAGATGCTTTTTGATTTGCTGAGTGTTTTCAGCACGTTCTGTTTTTGTTTCAAGGCCTCTGTTCTTCACATTAACCCTCAGGATGCAGTGTAATGGCAAACTTACATCTTAAAGCTACGTCCAATGTTTTGGCAATTTCTCTGCTTTGAAATCAACCATAATAAACTGCAGGGCTACCTAAGCATTTCAATTGCAATATTTTACCTTTGCTGTGGAGCACAGTGCAGGAAAAACACCTCTAGAGATGATACTCTAGATACATTAGTATGGCCTCATTTATATTGCAGTGTTTTTGCCAAAGCCAGCACAATTACATGTGACAAAACCATCAGATTTCGGAGCTGGGTTATCTTAGTTAACTGATCAGCTGATGCAGAACAACACTAATTCCCAGACTGGTTGAGGTTATTCATGAAGGCCCCGCCTTCTCAACCTTGGCCCTCCCCTGAGGGTGTGGTGACCCTCAGGTTAAATCATCACCAGTCAACTCTCTCACTTGGGCAGCCTATGGTCATCTGGGAGTATGGTGACTTTACTTTTTTTTACCTAACGCAGCATTAACCTCACCATCATGTCAGCCAGTGGTAAAAGGTTTCTTCAAGAATGCTGCACTATCTAAAGCTTATTACAGCAATGAGGCCCTAACCTCTAACATACTTCATATCTTTAAAAGTAAAGACACATTCACTGATTAGATTGAAGCATCTTTTAATAAGAGAAAACCTCTCCTTGCTCATACCTCACACATAGGAACATCACTTACTCAGAAGGAGGAGCTGAGATGGCTTCCCATTGCCTTTCTTAGAGTTTCTAATCTTCAGAGTACCTTCTCTCTTAAATAAAGAACAATACAGCACAAGAACAGGCCACCTGTGCTGACAGAGATACTTCTCTAATCTAATATTTTCTAACCTCTACGTAGTCTATATCTCTCTATTCCCTGCTTATTCATCTACCTATTCACTACCCTCTGTGTGAAAAACCCATCCCTTACATCTCATTTAAATTTTCTCGTCTCACTCTCAGCTTATGCCCCTGAGTAACTGACCCTTTTATTGTGGGGAAAAAGACGCTGACTATACATTCTATCCAAGCCTGTTACTTCCTTAAAGAACTCAATCTGTGAGATATGATGTCCCCTTCACTAAGTCATATTGCTTATTGCTAATATTCTCTTCCAGATGTGAGTACATCCTGTCCCTAAGAATCTTCTCCAATTATTTCCCCACCACTGATGTAAGGCTCACAAGTCTGCAATTCAAACAAATGGAGAGAAAGAGATAGGAACTTAGCTAAAAAGCAACAACATATTCCAGAGAAAAATGCTGCATTTGCTACAATCCAAAGTAAAAACAGAAAAGTTCAGGCAGCAGCTGTAAAGAGAGAAATAAAGTCAATCTCTCAGGCCATGACTTTTCATTAGAAATGATAGCTGGAATTCTTTCAAAAAATTTTGAAGTGTCCAATTAGCGTGAAAACTGGACTAAATCACGTTTTTCAGTGAGAATTCAAAGAAGAATCTCCCATACTTCTGCAGTGCAGAGTTCATTAGATTGAATAGCACTAAAATTCAGAGACTGGCACTATAGCACTGAGCGGTCCACTACACATGCGCTGATCTGTTTGTGCCAAGATTGGTGCATGTGCAGTGGCCCCTGTCCGCTAGCTTTCTGATCACATGCCAGCTCAATTATTGGCCAGCCCCGTGACTCCTGCACCACTGGCTGTACATCCATGGCCTGATTGCTGCCCCCTTCCCCAGACCATGTCCCATGACACCTCCCATCCCACAGCCTTGTTTTCCCATACCCCCCCATCAGTTCCTCCCACACAGTTCCAACCACTCCTCCCTGCAATCCCAACCCCTCCCCAATAGGTTGACACCTCCCACCCTGATCGTTGGCCTTCATCCCTCCTCCACCAATTCCTTTGCAGAGGGCCTGGAGGATTCCCCTAACCTCACCCCACCAATTTCCCACCCCCATAGGTTCTGCCTCATAGGCTGCACCCCCTTGGTACTGCCCACATTCCAAGGTGCCCCCTGGACATTGGAACTTTGCTACTTAAGTAGTGCCTTGAGGCTCAAGCTGGCACTGCCAAGGTGCCAATGCTACAGAAAGGCAACTCACCAGGCAGATTATATCCTCCTCATCAAATATCTTGCAATACTGGTTAAAGTCAAAATAGCCTTGAGCTTCTTTGCTTCAGGCTCCTTCCAAGGAATTAGTGCAGACCCAACTAACATCTCAAAAACAGCTGCACACTATTACCTCTATCACTGCCAGGGGGCAATGGGTTTGCAGTGGGTTGAATCCCACCAGGTGCAGGGCATCATCAATCACACCCATGTGGCTATCCAGGTACTGAGTGACTAGCCAGTGAGATCCATCAACAGAAAGGACTTCCACTTTCTCAATATCCAACTGCTCTAGGATTACAAGAGCCTCATCTGTTTATGCACTCATGTCCCTCACAGCTATCATGACTCCTTCACTTGCCTCTCCAGGCAGCGGATAATAAAATAACTAACTAGAGGACGAGGCTCCACTCATATCCCCATCCTCAATGATGGGGGGACCCAGTACATTAATACAAAAGACAAGGCTGAAACATTTATAACCACCTTCAGCTACAAGTGCCAGGTGGATGATTCATCCTAACTTCCTCCTGACGTCTCCAACATCACAGATGCTAGTCTTCAGGTAACTTGATTAATCCCATGTGATATCAAAAATCGCTGAAAGCACTGAATACTGCAAAGACTGTGGGCTCTGGCAACATTCTGACAACAGTACTCTCGATCATTAACAAAATGATGGAAGGTGTTGTCGACAGTATTATCAGGAGGTATATGTACAATAATCAACACCATTTAGGACAAAGTAGCCTGCTTATTAGCATCACATCCAACACCTTAGGCAGTCATTCACTCCCTCCACCATCAACACAAGATGGAAGCAGTGTTATGTAAGATGCACTGCAGGAACTCACAAAACTCTTTTGACAGCATCTTCCAAACCTCTACCACTTGGAAGGAAAAGAGCAACTGACACATGAGAACACCACCACCTGCAAATGCCTCTCCAATATTGCCATTCTTTCACAGTCGATGAGTCAAAATTCTGGAATTCCTTTTTTAACAGCTCTGTGGGTGTACCTATGCAATGGTTCATGTACTTATGTATGGAAGATGACTGCCATCCTTTTAAGGGCAATTGGTGATGGGCAGTAAATGCCAGCCTAGTTAGTGGCATGCATTTCCTGTGAATTCATTTTTAAGAAGTTAAGTCCAGATTGGCATTGATGAATCATAGAACAAAGAACAATACAACACAGGAAACAGGCCCTTCGGCCCTCCAAGTCTGCGCCGCTCATGCGTCCAACTAGACCATTTGTTTGCATCCTTCCATTCCCCATCTGTTCATGTGACTATCCAGATAAGTCTTGAACGATCCCAGCGTGTCTGCCTATACCACCTTGCTTGGCAGTGCATTCCAGGCCCTTACCACCCTCTGTGTAAAATACGTCCTTCTGACATCTGTGTTAAACCTTGCCCCCCTCACCTTGAATCTGTGACCCCTTGTGTTCGTCACCTCCGACCTGGGAAAAAGCTTCCCACTGTTCACCCTATCTATGCCCTTCATAATTTTATACACCTCTATTAGATCGCCCCTCATCCTCCGTCTTTCCGGGGAGAACAACCCCAGTTTACCCGATCTCTCCTCATAGCTAAGACCCTCCATAACAAGCAACATCCTGGTAAATATTTTCTATACTCTCTCCAACATCTCTACATCCTTCTGGTAGTGTGGCAACCAGAACTGGATGCAGTATTCCAAATGTGGTCTAACCAACGTTTTATATAGCTGCAACATCATACACCAGCTTTTATACTCTATGCCCCGTCCTATAAAGGCAAGCATGACATATGCCTTCTTCACCACTTTTTCCACCTATGCTGCCACCTTTTAAGGATCTGTGAACCTGCACACCCAGGTCCCAAATCCCAGAAGGATCTGCTCTGCCTTAGGTGCCAGGCCTCCAGTTCCTCACTTCTCTCTGGTGAAATGGAAGGTTTTGGCACAAGCTGCAGATCTCTCCCTCGTGACAACCAGTAGTCTCAGTGATGGCTGGGGGTATATAAATTACTCTGAGCCTTTCGTCTTAAAAATAATTGGTTAGATGAAAACTGTGAATGAATCTCTGTTAAGTTGATATTCTGTGAGAAATGTTCAAAGTTTGAAAAAGGAAATGCATTCTAAATCTATTCAGTGTCTACGAAGAACAGTTTCTTAAATTAATTTGTATTAAATTAGTTCTTTAAAACATAACCTGAAAATATAACCTTTAAATATTTGTGGGTACTGTTGTGCATTGAGAATTGTCTGTAGATATGACTAATATACTTTCTAAGATAAACATCTTGCAAAGTTCTGGTTACTTTTCTTGCTAAAACCCTTTCAATCTTGCTTCCATATAAATTTCTAAATATATAATTGTTCTTGTTAAATAAACCTTAACACTGCATGATTACTTTATCCGTGCCTGCTGTTTAATCAAGACAGTTTGACAGGCTACATAACTTACTGCTAATTAGTCCAGTGAAAGATGCCATTTAGTTTTGAATGGATCACACTGGTGGTTTTGTTGTAGACTGGTGAACCCTGAAGGTTACTTCAGCTGAAATGCTTAATGATACAATGTTTTCCTTTCCAACTACTAACCATTAAGATGATGAGTATTGGCATGAAGACTGTAAAAATCTGCAGGATGAAAATACAGGTCTACTCTTGCATGAACATATTTTCTCATATTTTGAATTTGTAGCCTAGGTCAGCAGAAATAAAAACCGACTACCTGTCAATCATAATGGACCCAGATGAAATGCCACTCGATGAGCAATGTGAACGCCTTCCTTATGATGATAATAAATGGGAATTTCCAAGAGACAGACTGAAACTAGGTATGAGTGCAACATTTGAATGCTAGCTTTGAAATGTAAGAGGATACACTAGTCAATTTTATGCTTTTCTGTCAGTGGTAAATACAACCTTTCATTTTTAAGAAATAGCTGATCAATAGCTCAACTTGTTACCCATTTTTTCTTCAAATTCTTGATTTTCTTTTATTCATTCATGGGGTGTAGGCATTGCCAGCAAGACCTGCATTTGTTTCTCTTCCCTAATTGCTAGGCCACTTCAGAGAGCAATTGAGACTCAACCCCATTGCTTTCAGTTTGGAGTCACCAGAGATTAGAGATCCAAGTAAGGATGGTAGCTGCAGTGGTAGGATTTGATCCATGCCCCCAGGGGTCTATGGATTATCAGTCCATGACATTACCACTCATTGACCATCTTCCTACATCCTTAGATAACAAAAACTTAATAGTCTCAATCCGAAAAATTTCTGTTGATTCAGTTTCCAGATCCAATATTAAATCATGCATAAGACATGAGTACGTATTTGTACTTCTATAATATCATTCATTTTCATCCCTACTTCAATCCATCTGCTGCTGAAATCCTCATCCATGTTATCATAACTTCCAAACTCAGCTTTTCCAGTATTGTTCTGGCTCCATGGTCTCCCACTACGAGAGTTTTGAATAAACTTGACTTTATCAGGAAAGATTGAAGAGGATGGAACTATTTTCTCTAAGATAGAACTCTTTAAAATTATGAAGGGTTTCAGATTGATGGACATGGAAGAACTGTTTCCACTCTGGGTGAGTCTAGAATAAGAAGACATAAATGTAAGATAGTTACTGATAGATCAAATAAAGAATTGAGGAGGAATATCTTTACACACAGAATGCTAAGAACATGAGATTTACTGCCACGTAGATTTGTTGAAGCAGATAGCACTATCACATTTAAGGGGAGGTTTAATGCATAAGAGATTAGAGATCTGAGTAATTAATAATCCGTCTAGGAGGAGATTTGTGTACAGTATAAAAGGTAGTATCTCATCCGATGAAGGAACAGTGTTCCGAAAGCTCATGATATCAAATGAACTTGTTGAACTTTAACCTGGTATTGTGAGACTTCTTACTGTACAGTATAAAATGCAAACTTAGACCAGTTGGGCAGAATGGTCTGTTTCTATGACGTAGATTCAGTGTAATTCTACATAGCTGGAGGCACATTCTTTATTGGTTGAAGTTGATGATCTGTTGTCTGATGGTCCTTGCTAGCGGTTGCAGAGTGTCATGACTCATTTCTCTCTCTACTGAGATTCTTTGTTATGAGCTGAGAGCTGTGGCTACAGCATCATCTTCTTCACATTCAATTCTTGGAAGTTCCAATCACTTTATGTAAGATTCAACAAGGCACACCATCTTCAGAAACATGATAGATTTTATGCAGTAGTATCACAGACCTGTCCAGGCACCAAAAAGGCAACTTAAGAATTCCTATGATCTATTCCATAATATTTCTGTGGTACCCAATGTCATATCAATTTTCATCCTCTGCAATTGGATTCCAAAACAATGTCAAGGATAACAAGGGTGCCCCAGATCTGAATCCATATGAAAGTAAATTAAATCAGAAGGGTGCCTAAACTATCTAATACAGGAAAGAACAGCAGACTAATGGTGCTGATTGGTATAATCCGGTGCTGCCTAAACCATCCTTACACTTAAAAATTCATGTGTTCTTATCACCTTCATGAAAAAGGCAGTGCTATTAGTAAAAGGAAGGTGCATGCCAGATTGCAACAGTTCATATATCTGTGTTGGTGTACGAGAGCCTTCTCGGACAATGGACTGGATTTTATGCAGTTTACTTTAGTGGAAACCATGGCGATCAGGTCCACTCACTGGGAGATTCTCCTGGCAGCAAGAAAACCTCTCCTGATTAAATTGGAGGTCAAAAGGGAATAAGACTATTCCTGGCAGATTAGTTTGAATCACTAATAAGCCAATTGACACCCATTATCCCTTGAATCCACTACAATTTAGTGATAGTGAAGGAGTCAATGGAGACACACATGTCTCCTGTGCCCTCAGAAGGTCGACAAGTAATACCTATCAGGCTTGCCAGTGGTCTTCCAGGTGGGGGGAATTATCTCACTATCAGGCACTCTGTGCCCGATTGAGAAACCTGACCTTCTTCCTTGCTTCTGACCTTCTTCCCCTCTTTTAACTTTCTGTTCCACATTCAGTCATCTGTGACCTGAGGTTCCTCCATGATTGTAGGCTTCAAGTGGGTGCAATTTCACGATGACACCATTCCTGTTGGTGTTGGCAGCAGAAGGAGGAGGAAAGTTCTGATTGGTCAGCTGTACTTGGTCTCAAACACAGAGAAGGCTAATGTCCGCTAGTTTAAGTGCCTGAAGGCCACCACGTTCTGTGTGGCCTGCCCAAAACCCCATTGGTTTCCCTTCAGCCTAGCAAAATGGACTATCTAAAAAAAATTAGATATGCCTATGGTCTGGATATCTATGGCACATTTACCACTAGGGTACTACCACCCATATGCAGCTATTGGCTTTTATCTTCTATCTGATCATTATATTCCTTAATGTACAGGAACAAATTAGTTCCCAGGTTTAATCTATTACTTTACTCTGTTCGTCTCTTTCAATTCTCAGAAAATTGCACAAAGAATTGTTCACACTCAAAACCTCTAGCTTTGGAGCAGTTGATGTTTCAGAACCTGATCTGTCCCTGATCACAGCCTCCCTGTATGCTCCGCACCCCTACTGTGGTGGTAATTTGCAGGATAGCTGGAAACTCAGGAAAATCTCAGCCATGCCTCCTAAAATGCTTCCGGGGGTGGATCAGATTCACAGTGGGATATGGAGATATGGAAAAGGAATTGTGATGGCTATTTTAAATGATTTTGTGAGACTGTCTTTAAACTGCCCCAACACCCTGAAGTGCCAACTGCCCACATGGGGACCTACATGGGGGTGTGAAAAGGGTGAGGTCCTTTATCCCCATAGTGTGGTGGCTTTCATTTTTTTTGGTGGGAGGGGGGCTGATGCCAATGCCAGTGATTTGGGTGGGGTGGTGTGGTATTGGTGATTGGAAGGCAGGATCTTTGCCAGCAAAGTTGGGTGGGGGAGGGGGGAACTGTAGAATTATTCTGAACTCAACAGATCTCTGAGGAATTATCCTTATTTGGGTCTCACACATCCCATTCACTGAGCAAATCACCCCAAGCTCCAAAGAAATGTCTAAGTGTGGGTGGATTGCGATTGGAATTGCGCCCACTCACCCGACGGAAATTGTACCATCTTTCCTGTCAGAGACCTCACTTAGAAATGTTTTGGGAGAATTGCGCCCGTAATGTCTTTAAAAATCAACTGAACTGTTTTCCTTGCCAAAAATGAATTGGTTCCTTGATATTATTTAAAACAGGAAGCTTAACTTACAGGTTAAGCTGATAACAGAAACACATTCCAATCGTGCTTGTGTGGGTGAGTTTTGTGTAAGATCCCTGAATCCTATGAATTCCTGAGAGCTATATCCTACAGAGCGAGACAGGATATAATTAGTGGAATCATAGTGAGGGCATTGGTTTTGCTTCACCTTCACTACCATGAAGAGTAATTGGTTTGCTAAATTAGCAGTAAAATACAATTCCACGAGGCTATGCTAGATTATCTTTAAGTAATGTATTCAGAATGCTTGTTTCAATGAATCCCTTTTCCTTAAAGGTTAATGAAGGAGCAAGTAAGGTATTGCACAATTACGTTGCTTCTGCCAAAGATGCACCTTTACTCACTTGCCAAACGTGGCCTCTGATGATGATCCCAACTTCTAGTGAAACTGAGATTATGGAAATTCACAATGTGGGCTGTTCACATGCTGGCTCTGACCCCGCATGCCTCTGATTTCTAATGGGTTGGTGAAGGAACTCTTGCATCTGTGCCTGAGCTAATTTTCTAATCTTTCCACCACCGTAGAGTTATGATGAGAGTACAGTGATTGATTAGGTGGAATCACCATGCTCAATTCTCCCTCAGTGTTACGTGAACTATAGTGGAGTGTGGTGACTACAGGTTTTACACAGTAACTTCATTTCAGTGTGAATGTAAGCCTATTTGTAACTAATAAATAAACATTTTAACTTTAATAAAATGAGGAGTTAAATATTTTCACCAATATTTTATATCTATCGCCTGTTTGTGACATTATATTTTAACAGTTTTCCTTTGGAGTGATGTGTTAACTTCCTATCAACTAATTACACATAGTACAATTATTGTCACCATTCTTAACATATCCATTTTTTACAAGAAGATAGTCAGAAATCTTACTTGCAGGTCTGATGGAAGTATTATTTTATAGCTGACATTTTAAGGTTTTTGTTAAGGTATCTATATTTGAAGAGTACAAAAATAATTATCAAATGACTGGAGCACCAGTTTATCTCAACTACTATTACTGATTATTGCATTGTGAGTTTTAGAGAGCATGGTAATAATCCTATTTGAAACTGTCTATTTAACTTTGCTTGTCTTGATCAACAGGTAAAGCTCTTGGCCGTGGGGCTTTTGGGAAAGTTGTGGAAGCTTCTGCTTTTGGCATCAACAAATCATCTACCTGCAAAACTGTTGCAATTAAAATGCTAAAAGGTAATCTGACTCGGATATTTCTGAACTGTAATAATGACTGTAAATGTATAATCAAAATATACTGTTGAAGTTGTACACAACATTGGTAAGGCCACACTTGGAATACTATGTGCAGTTCTGATCACCCTATTATGGAAAAGATATCATTAAAGTTGAAAGAGTGCATGCAGAAAACATTTACTAGGATGCTACAGGAACTTGATGGTTTGAGTTATAAGGAGAAGCTGGATAGACTGGGACTTTTTTCTCTGGAGCTACGAGGTTGAGGGGTGATCTTATAGATGTCTACAAAATAATGAGAGGCAAAGATGAGCTAGATAGTCAATATCTTTTCCCAAAGGTAGGGGAGTCTAAAACTAGTGGGCATACTTTTAAGGTGAGAGGGGAGAGATACAAAAGTGTCCAGAAAGGCAATTTTTTTCACACAGAAGGTGGTGAGTGTCTGGAACAAGCTGCCAGATGTAGTAGCAGAGGTAGGTATAATTTTAAAAAGCATTTAGATAGTTACTTGGATGAGTATACAGGGATATGGGCCAAAAGCAGGCAATTGAGATTAATTTGGGGGCTTAAAAAAAGAGAGCAGCATGGGCAAGTTGGGACAAAGGGCTTGTTTCTATGCTGTAAACCTCTATGACTATGATTTGGGAAACATTGAATTGTTTTGTGATTGTGCCAAATGAGAAACACCTCTCCTTATTGGTTAAATATTTGAAAGTCTGCTGCAAAATATTTCCCTGGCCCTGGAATTCTTCTTCAGGTTGCAATCCTGACAGTTAAGCCAGAATTACACACAAGGATGGCCTCAGCACTGGCTCTGCTAGAATGCAATCAATTGTTTGACATCTTATATAGATGGAACATCTGGATACAAGACAGCGCATTAGGTGCATGTACAGTGTTGACTTCAGTATCCACCCATCCATGCTGTGAAGCATTGTGGTTAAAGGGTGTGAAACTATGGATGATAGTTCCCTTCTACCACAGGTCAGTCTAAAGAACTGAAATCCCCAATTTAGCAAGGCCTCTCTCTGGCTTCCGTCTTGACCATCATTTATCTTGCAGTGAATGTCCAAGAGTTTCATGTTTGCAAGACAAAATAAGGAACCTCCCAGAAACAGTAAAGACCTGGACAGGAATTCTCCAATCTCACCCGTGACTGGGATTCTCAGGTCCCACTTCAATGAATGGAGATTTGGCTGAGCGCCAAATTCTCTGTTCTTACTGACAGCCATAGGGGGATGTGTGAGACTAGAGAATTCTGGCATTGGTCTCAATGTGTTCCTAGTGATTCTACTAATCCATCATGGTTACAGTGGAAGGCCAGCAGAACCCCTTGTACTAACTGGAGGCCTGAGTGTTTGCCACATGATGCTTGTGCCCTGTATGGTGAAGACACTAAAGTAACGAGTGGTAAGATTATAAAACAACAAACATTCATTTTATCATTAGTATTGATGATGTTTACATAATTATTCCAGTTTTTTATATATGTGGTTCATATTTGCATTTTGTATGTCTATATAGGACAATGAAACCTTTATTTTTTTGTTAATGGTAGGATTTTGAAAATATCCAAACTAAAAAGTACAATTAAAGTTCTTTAAGTTGTTTAATATTTTTTTTTCCCAGAGGGGGCCACAGCTAGTGAATACAAAGCTTTAATGTCAGAACTAAAAATCTTGATTCATATTGGACATCATCTGAATGTAGTGAATTTGTTGGGGGCATGCACCAGACATGGAGGTTTGTAAGATTACAACTGAATTTTGATTTGATTTTTGATTTATTAATTCGTATGTATTAATATACAGTGAAAAGTATTATTTCTTGCGCGATATACAGACAAAACATACTATTCATAGAGAAGGAAATGAGAAAGTGCAGAATATAGTGTTACAGTCATAGCTAGGATGTAGAAAAAGATCAACTTAATGTAAGGTAAGTCAATTTAAAAGTCTGAGACTTTTTGTATCTTTTTCCTGACAGAAGAAAGTGGAAGAGAAAAATGTCCGGGATGCATAGGTCCTTAATAATGCTGGCTGCTTTGCTCAGCAGCTGGAAGTATAGTTATTGGAATTTAATAATAGCACGGAACAAAATCTTATGAAGGTTTGACTGTAAGCTGACGGTTTGTTTGAAAGACAAACCAATAGCAAAGTTAACCAGTTTGGAAGATCCCTTCTGTTTGCTGTTTATAGCAAAACTACAAAAAAGCACATTTATCATGCTACAAATAACAAACAGAAGAAATTTAGTTTTGTGTGAAAATATTTAGTTTTTTCTAAAAAGTGCCATTTTGTTGACAATATGCTCTTCAACATAATGGTAATAATTCGAAAAGATTTGGCAAACTAAAGCAGATGCTTGAGTTTGGAACCCTAATTTTCTTTAATTTCCTAATTGTAGCTTTGCTTTCATTTATTAGGATAGGTTTTAGGAATTAATACATTATAGGGCATGGATGCTGGGTTCCATGTCTTACTGCCAGCGGCAAAATGAGGGGGAGTGCAATGGCAATGGTGGAGGGATATAGGGTTACATTCACCAGCAATGTAATGTTGGATGAACACTTCTGTATGTCCTGGCTCAATACAATTTTCAAATATTTCTCAAAAAGCTTACATTTATTTAGTAGCCACGTGGGCCACTTTCCATTCATTTCAATGAAGAAGAAAATTATGTGGCTTGTAAAACAGGCTGCCAATTGTGGAAGTAAGGTTCACACTTTTTCTGGCCTTGAGCATTACTACATTACTGGCAGGAGGTGGGAAGATTCAAACTAAGATATTGCCAGCGTAAATCCTGTTTTTGACCACTTGTGAGATTTGATGGTATTACAGAGTATGCAGGCCACAATTACATTGCAACCTAGGTACTACTTGAATTCAGGTTGCTAATTAAATAAATACCACACAAAACATTTTTTTATAATTTCCAAAGCAAATAGTTGGCTTCTCAATTAGATGCCTTGAATTTTGCATTCCATCTGAAATATGGGACCTTGTTTTATCATCTTGATTTTAAGTACTGTGTGGGTTTCAAACTGGGAGTGTTTCAGATACAACTTTGAACCCATATTCAGGTGTCCCTATACATACTCTGCCTGAAAAAATATCAGCGATTCTGAATCGTGTTGCAGAAGCCTATGGGTAGGGTTTAATGTGCCGGACCTCCTGTAGCTCCGATCGGTGCCTCCAATTGCGCATGCACAGAAAGAAAAAGATGAAATGCAACTCGCCTGCCACATCATTCCCGGGCCAGATATTGCCCCCCATGGTGCCCACAGATATTGCCCCAACCCCACAACATTACTGACCCCCTTATCCCCCACCCCACTCCGTCATTCAGACTGATCATGGGCCCCTCCCCCTCTTTCCCCCACCAATCTTAGGCAGAGTGGCAGATGAGCCCTCCCTTTCCGCCTCACTGACTTCATGCAGAGAGCTGTCGGATTCACCTCCCCCTACCATTCCCACCAAGCTGTCAGTTGCTCAGCACTTATCTCCTCACCTCTTCACTAACTGGAATGCCTGAATCGGATTTTTGTGGAGCATGTCTGTTTCGTGCCAATTTTGGATGGGCAAACACAATGGTAAAGGGAGAAGTGCCAGTAAGGTTCATTGTGCAGCTCATTAAGTCAATTTAAATGCCTACAAATGCATTTAAACATTATGCGCAAATAGAATAGCCCATCAAGGCACCAGTTGTTGAATGTTACACTTTTAAAAATTCATTTTTAACAAGGTTAGTCATTAGATCTTGAAATTCTCACTTCATGCCTGACTTTATCAAGTTTTCATGCCCATAATGGGCACAACTTAATGATAAAATCGGGTCTATGAAGTCCTTCTGCTTAGTCTGAAAATCAGAAACCCGGTCTGTTCTGCTTCAAAAGGTGAGCAGCTGAGGGTGCTGAGAATAGAAGTGGAAAAAGGAAACTTGATGTATCACTGTCTAGCTACAGAAACATCATACATAAATAGAATAGCCCCATTATTGCACTAGTTGTTAAATGTTACATTTTAAAAATACACTTTTAGCAAGAATAGTCATTAGATCTTGAAATATTGATTAAATTTATGAATCTGGCACAAAACCGTCTGTATTTTGCATGTTATTATCATGGTGAGCATGCTCTTGATTTGATGTATACAAACAGCTGGAAACACACACTGAGAGAATTACTCCATGTCTTATCTTACTGCATGATTTTAAAGAGTTATATTAGATTTACACTGGGCTTTTATTTTTTGATCACAGGTCCTTTGATGGTGATTGTTGAATATTGCAAATACGGCAACCTCTCCAACTATCTGAAGAGCAAGAGAAACAGCTTTGTGCTGCATAAGGTGATTGCAACATAAAAAATCTTTATTTTAAATATGAATTATTGATGTTTCAGCTTAATGAACATGATAAGTAAGAATTGATGTCTGTGGGGAGTATTTTCATTCACAGCAGAAAAATTCTCCGTAATGTATCTGTTTCCAAAAACTAAAAATTCTGGTCAACGAGTGGCTGAGGTACACTACTAAATATTCAAACTTGATTAACCTTGATTTCTGTTCTATTTAGCAACAATCATTGACATGAGTAGGAATTGACCACATGGAGAATCATGTGCAGGACTTAGGTCACACCCACTTTGAGGCACAGGACTAGAAATATATTTTGGCAGTTTTCAGACATTCAATTGTCACAGGAAAAATCCCTGCACCCAAAGGAGGAGATGTAATGATTGTGAGAAACTGATCTTCAGGCCTTGTCTATATGTACGGGACTGGTCACATTGACTGTTCTTGGCTCCAAATTAGTTTAAAATGAAAACCAAACTTATCACAGTGATGGTTGCTGGCTAGACCACATCCATGTTTAGAAAACCTTAGAGGTATAGGCTATACACCTGCTCTACTCAAGGCATCCTAAGTTCACTGATGCTAAAACGCATGTCAGGCCTATGAAAAGGACCATGCTTTGATCATGTTTTGATCAAATTTCATCTGGGATATTATTCAAGCATCTTGAGTCAAAATGAAATTAGACTTTGAAATTAGGTCTCATTCACACCAAGGTTTTGACGTGTCCACAACTATAAGTTCTTCAGTGATGCTGAAAAACTACGAATATTACCATAGTAGATAGAGTTGTTTATCTGGTAAAACCAAGCATTCTTTTTATCTAGTATTCACTTTCTTGAAACTGAATTTTCTTTCCTAACATGAACTCTCTTCAGTTAGTTTAGCACTGTCATCTCTGAAGGAATTAGTCCTTCATTTATTATTTCCCTTGGCTGCACTTTGAGCAACTATGGCTGAAAGAGGATGGAGACAGGCAAAACACAATAAGATGTATGACGTTTACTTTAACAAGGAGTCGCTGCATATTTTCAAAACATGGTTTTGTTTTTATAAGTTCTGTAAGATTTCTTCCTGTGTTCTATCTGTGCATAGGAAACTACACTGCAGTCAGACCCAGTTCAAGAAAAGGCCTACATGGAGAGTAAAAAGAAAAGGCTGGCTAGTGTCACCAGTTCTGAGAGTTCCACCAGCTCTGGGTTTGATGAAGATAAAACTCTAACTGATGTTGAAGAGGAAGAGGAGGGTAAGATCAGATTCCTTCCTGATTTCTTCCTGATTTACAGCCTTCAAAGTTATTTTTATACCAGACTGAGTATCTTTGATGTCCTTGCTGATTATCTATGTAATAAACATCCGTGGGATATTCTTAATAGGAGGAGGCACACCTTTCAAGTTTGGAAAGGAGTAAAAATACATGGTGTGCTCTGAATGACAATTATAGTTCTTATCAGATTGTCTCTAGGTTTTCAGAACACTAGAGAGGAAACCTCACCTTTTTAGTTTGCCACTAATTGATGAAAGGGTGTTCCAGGGAATAAGCGAATATTAGCGGTAGTTGTAGCTTCAGTGTTGCCTAGTCGGGCTGGAGCTCCACCAGATGATCTGAAATGTTACTACTCTAACCAAAGCAACAGCTGGTCAGTGATGACAATATACAGGGAAAAATTCAGATCTGAATGTGTCTCCTCATTGAGTCAACCAAATATACAGAGCAATTTATCCTTCTCAAATCACATATCCATTTCAAATCTCTATAGCTACTGAGCAAACTCATGTTTGAGCATAAACTGTACCGTTTGAATCAAAAAACAGCAAAGATCCAATGAGTGCTCAAACTCTAATGACAATTAGTGTCACAGAACAGCGTATTAAATTCAATCTCAATGAAATATTTGATATTGATTTCCAGGCTAATTAATTAGTGCCAGGTATTGTTAATTACTCCTCACCTTCATATGCAAGCCTGGGGCAGAGTGGTGTGAGTCCAGTTGGCTAAATACATACTGCTTAGGTTAATTATATGAAAGATGGATTTCAAGCATGATACTAAGCTCTTGGTCACTTTAATCCCACCCCTCCAAAACCATTTCAATAAAAATCAATGCTAACTCGAGGAATTTACCTTACTGTTCAGCACCTCCCAGCCTTAACATTTTGGTAGAAATAATAGTAGGAGGGATTATTATTTAGAAGGCAAAGCTGCAGCATGCTATGGTGCAGAGGGACCTGGGGGTCTTTGTGCATGAATTGCAAAAACACAGTCTGCAGATGCAGCAGGTGATCAAGAAGGTGAATGGAATGTTGGCCTTTATAGCTAGGGGGATAGAATATAAAAATAGGGAGTCTTGTTGCAACTGTACAGGTTGCTGGTGAGGCCACAGCTGGAGTACTGTGTACAGTTTTGGTTGCTGCATTTGTGAAAGGATATATTGGCCTTGAAGGGAGTGCAGAGAAGGTTCACTGGGCTGATACTGAAGATGAGGAGGTTAGCTTATGAGGAGAGATGGAGTAGACTAGGTTTGTACTTGTTGGAGTTTAGCAGGCTGAGGGGGGATCTTATGGAGACATATAAGATAATGAAGGGAATGGATAGGTTAGAGGTAGAGAGATTTTTCCCTCTTAGAAAGGATAATAGGACTAGAGGGCACAGCCTCAAAATAAGGGGGGGGGGAGTGAAGTTTAGATTGGAGTTGAGGAAGAACTTCTTCACTCAAAGGGTGGTGAATCTCTGGAATTCTCTGTCTATTGAAGTGGTGGAGGCTACTTCGCTGAATATATTTAAGTCATGGGTAGATAGGTTTCTGATAGACAAAGGAATTAAGGGTTACGGGGAGAAAGCAGGAAAGTGGAACTGATTCACTTCAGATCAGCCATGATCTTATTGAATGGCGGGGCAGCCTACTCCTGCTTCTATTTCTTATGTTCTTATGGAGGTGAATTACTTCAGATCTTAATCACCTATTTTCTCTTGGACCTAATTGGGGTGGTTTAACACTCCACTGCCTGTGGATTTGAAGGCAGTGGGGTTTGGGGAAACAGGATGGGGAGAGGAGTTCTTTAATCCTACTGGCAGCTTGATTGTCATTATCCCATCCACACCTTTTCCCACTGCAATTATACGACTGATCCAATGAATTTCATTTAAGGGCCACATTCTGCAATTAGCCAGTGATGGGAAGGCACATGTCAAGTAAATAGGCTGGTTCAGGGGTGCTGACAAATAGGAGGAAATCCCTCCTTAATCGGCCTCTGGACTCATCGAAGGGCCTCCCAAGGCTTTATATCCCCACCAAGATTATCTTCCAACATGGACTCTTAAATCCCAGGCCATTCTTGTCATTGGGAACTGTCAGCTTGGCACTTGGCCTAGCCCCCATCACGTACCCAAGTGATCCAGTGCCACATGCTTGAAGTGCTGGAGAACTTCTGGCCTCTGACTGGCCAGCAATTCTCTGAGAATGGACTTGCTTTCCGCGAGGAGTGAAAATCCTGCTTCCACTCTTTGTAAAATTCAATTTGCAACTATTTATACCTCCTGTGATTCCATCTTTTGATTCCATGTTTGTCCTTCCTGAATGGTAGGAAGGAATTAGTTGTTTTGGACCATCATGATAAGCAGGGGAATATACCAAAAGTCTGTTTCAGTTGATTATGGCCAATAGCTATGCGTCTTCCCCACTGGATCACCCAAATCAACATTATTGCTAGCCAAAAAATCAAATTCTGCAGATGTTTAAAATCTGAAACAAAAACCAAAAAATCCAACAGACCAGGATGTATCTGTAGAGAAAAGAGAAAAAAGCTAATGTTTCAGGCATATCCCTTCATTAGAACATTTTTCCTGAATTATTTTTGGTCACATCCTGGTTCAAAGGAACAATGGTATTCAATGGAATTGGTGAGGCTTTCCTGTTAGATTAAAATCTGTTAATATACAGATGACTGTTAATACAGATTTCTTCCCTATTCCTTCATTGACTGAAAATTTACATCAACTCCAAAGAGTTAAATCCTAAGATGCCTTATACAGTGACTGCTTTATTACTGAACCAATAATTGCAATAACAATTCAAAATTAACAGTGCACTCTATTTTTAAATAATTGGTAGATGCTGATGATTTATACAAACAACCAATTACCATGGAGGACCTGATCAGTTACAGTTTCCAGGTGGCCCGAGGCATGGAATTCCTGGCATCAAGAAAGGTTTGTGAAATTCTGAAACTCTGGTTCAGTGAGATTAGAAATCACTAATCATCTCCCAGCAAACTGTCATATTAATGTGCAGACCTGTCAAATATAGCAAAATCCAGAGCAACGTAATGAATATTCATTCAGTATTTCATTTTAATTATAATTTTGTATTTAACAGATTGGTTTTCAACTATGTTACAGTTTTATGAAGTTACCTTCTTCTGATAAGCAATCAATTGGACAGCATCTTCAATTATATTACAGATGCTATCTATGTCAGTGGAAACAGAAAGGTTTTGAACACATTCATGTAACTGATGATTAAAAATATTATTTCAGTATTATATACAATATCTGGGTGTTTCATTTTGAACAGAAGCAAATAGACAACAAATCCCAACAGTTCTAGAGCTTGTTAGTTTTTTGTTTGCTCGTGGGCTGTGAACGTTTCTGGCAAGAGATGCATTTGTTACCCATCCCTAATTACTTTTAGGAAAGTGGTGCTCAGCCACCTTATTGAACCTCTGAGGTCTAATTGATGTAGGCATACCTGGATGTTGGGGAGAGAATTCTAGGTTTGTGACCCAGCAATAATGAAGAAATAGCGGTATATTTCCAAGTCAGAATCATATGTGTTCACATACATCTGCTGCCCCTGTCATATAGATGGTAGAGGTCAAAGATTTATAAGCTGTTAAAGAAGGTTTGGTGAGTTGCTTGATGTATTTATTGCATCTTGCAGATGGTGCAAACTAATGCCACTGAATGCCAATGTTGAATGGGATGCAGATCAAGTGGTATACTTTGCTCTGATAGAGTTGAACTTCTTGAGTGTTGTTGGAGTTGCTCTGTCCAGGCATGTAGAGGGTATTCCATTGCAGTCTTGATTGTGCTTTCTGGATGGTTGATGGGATTGGGAGAGGTGAGTTATTCTCACCTCTGACCTGTTTTTGTAACTATGGCATTTACATGGCTGGTTGAGTTAAGCCTTTGGTGAATAGAAATTTCCAGGATGTCAATAGTGGGGAATTCAGCAATACTAATGCCATTGAATGTCATGGAGAGATGGTTAAATTTTCCCTGATGGAGGAATGATTATTGCATGGCACTTGTCTGGCACAAAATTTTTTTTATCCATTTACAGGATGTGGGCATTACTGGAATATTTATTGCCCATTTCAGGAGCATTTAAGAGTCAACCACATTGTTATGGATCTGGAGTCACATCAAGTCAGACCAGATAAAGACAGCAAATTTCCTTGTCTAAAGGGTATTAGTGAATCAGGGTTTGTACAACAATCAACAATAGTTTCATGACAACTATTAAATTTTTAATTCCAGATTTTTATTAGATTCAAATTTCACCATCTGCCCTGGTGGGTCTCTGGATTACTAGTCCAGTGACAATATCACTTTGTCACTTCTTCCTTCTTAAGTGCTATCTGCCATTTATCAGCCTTAACTTGAATGTTGTCCAGGTTTTGCTGCATATTTGTATAGACTAATATCTAAGGAGTTGTGATTGGTACTCAATACAGTGGCACTAACTGCCATAGCTGTAAATCTATTTTCTACAGCATAACTGAAGTGATAAAGTATAAATTAAGGGATTCCTTTCACTAATCAAACCTGCCTTTTATGATTAATCAGTTGACAAAAGTGTATATTAATTTTTAAAAACTGTCATGAAAAGATACATTTTTATAGGTTATAAGTTATTGAAAATATGAACATTAATAGCAGCCTACAGCATATTAATCACCTCAATTTATAAGAATTTCATCAGTTAATTAATGTGGTACTATTTTAACATAATTATAAAATTAAAAACAGAAAAGTTGCATTGAAAAGTTTACATTGAAAAAAAACCAATGAAAATCTCAGATGGAACAATACTGACCATTTATGTTTACAGCATTTATAACTCTCAGTATTAAAATCTTACTGTTCTTAAAAGAGAGGAATAATTTATTACCATCTGCCTACACTCCCAGTCATTCAGAACAAATCTGTAAATGTAGCTTTTTTTCTCGTGTGTGATTATGAAAATGCAATGGAAAGATCACAGTGCAACTTTGTACATTTGTTCTCTTACCTGTTGTCCTTTTGCCAATTTGGAACGTTTATGTAAACCAAGCTGAAACACTTGTTCCAACCATTTAGGTGCAGTGTGTGTGGCTGGACGTGTGACGCCCAGCTCTTCCTCACACCCAGATCTGCACTGAATGATTATTACTTTTAATGACTTGGTTTCAAGCTGAGATTTCTGAAAACAAATACATTTCTTACGCACGTTCTAAGGAACCTAAGCAGACTTCCTACTTATTTCCCCAGGAAAAAAGTTAAATTATTATTTTTTTGTATTGTTAAGGAAGAGGTTTTACTAAAAAAGCTTCAATATAAATAATGATGTCAGGAAATTCGTGGCAAAGATTGAGGAAATGAGTTTTAAGAGTGCAACTCTTTTATTACAGTGTATCCATCGAGATCTGGCAGCAAGAAACGTCCTTTTATCTGAGAACAATGTAGTTAAGATCTGTGATTTTGGACTTGCACGAGATATTTATAAAGATCCTGATTATGTACGAAAGGGTGATGTAAGTTTATTTAATTACATTGCTTGTAACTTGAGAATTAAAAATGAACTTAAATAATGAGCCAGTCATGTGAATAACTGTTGTTGATCACTATTTGTAGGCAAGGCTCCCACTCAAATGGATGGCCCCCGAATCCATATTTGACAAAATTTACAATACGCAAAGTGATGTCTGGTCTTATGGAGTTTTGCTGTGGGAAATATTTTCCTTAGGTATGTCATAATAATTACATCTATCACTGACATTGAAATACAGGATACTTCAGGGCTGCAGATGTTTGATTGATATACAGGATATATGATAGTAAAGAGATACTAATATTAAAGTAAAATCAAAGTTGTGAAGACGATAGAATATAACTATAGGCAAAAAGAGTTGGATTGTAATTCCTGAGCTAGAACACCCACATTATGATGACTTTTGGGTTCTGACATTGCACAGGAAACATGCATGTGTGAAATTTTGATGCACAAAGTTCTTAATTGGCCAGGAGTCGCATTTGCTATCCAATTAGCAATGGAGGAAGTAAGAAGAAAGTAGGGACAAGCCAGTTTTCTGAGTGAGTAGCAGCCATTATTAAGCCTAACGTCATTCACAAGATGGGAGCAGAGGGCAGCGGGAAAGGAAGGTACCCATGGCACAAATATGCAGTAAGTCCATAAAATATCCAGAGGGAAAAGACAGATTAACACCTTGGTTTGAATAGTAACAAATCGATTTATAAAATACCTTTAATGTGGAAAAACTTCCAAAACAGAACCATGAGGAAAATTACTAAACCAAAGAAGAAGAGGCCATAAAAGGGACCTGTTCTTCAAATGTTAGCCAGTGCTTTCTTTTTATAGATGCTAGTAGCATGTCACTAGAGTTTTCTAAGTTTAATTTGATCTGTTTTGAATGCATAATTCATTATAAAATCCATCTGTTAAAAATTTGAGGTGAATCAGAATTGATGATGCTAAAGATGTATGATCAAAATAGCTTTTTGATGAATCTGATCCCAGACCAAAGTATGCTCTACATCCCAGAACCATACCTGTTACATAATTTATAAATTTTGCTAGTTGCAAAAATTATGGCAACCAATCACATTCTATCAAAAACATTTCCATGGCACAACTATTATGTCAAAAATATGTATTCTGTTTTTATTTGAATTTGATCGTACTGATAAATCTTGCAGCACATTCCAACAGCAAGTTGGTTTAGAATGTGCAAAGATCCAACAACTAGGACAGAAACTAAATATACCGGATCGCAGGTTGCATCTCTCATTTTCCTACAGCCTTGTTTAGGACAGATTGCTGATCTATCTTTGATGTGGCCTCCTTCAGCAGAGCATGAAGGACTGGGAACTTCCATTCCTAGGAATGCTTCAATCCTGCTGGGGTGTCCACTAACCACCTTCTGACCAGGGGAAAAATAGCCCAACTGGCAGCTCAGAACCATTGAAGAACACAACCATTGCAGGAGAGGAAGTGGCCCCATGTCTGTTGACCACTTTTAAGATTCAAGGTTTTGATATTTCAGGGACTGCCCAATACTGACTCTTCTAATTTATCTGAGATTAACCTGAAGGGTATGGAGTCATGACAAAAATATTGGAATATGAAAAGTTTTCTTCAGCCCACATAATCTTTGGAAAAGATTGCTCGTGAGCTGATCCCAGCAAGTAGGTGTTCAATTGGTTCCCATTTGAACCATGAACAAAATGACAATGCAAGAGGACTTTGGGTGGTACATATCTGCACCCAGCCATGAGAAAGCATTATTTGTCATTTTCTATATTGGATCCTTGAAATTCAGTAATATCATTGCAATGATCATTACACTAAACATCCCAAACATCTACACATTTTCTTGACAGGTGATAATGGTGAGGAGAAGTGTTGACATTTGTGGCATCCCACCTACTGATTTAACTGAAAATCCATTTTCAGAAATTGTTAGATCTGACATTCAAAAAAAAATTCAGCCCAAAGTGTTTATGGCAAACAGAACTCAACTCAAAACTGTATTCATAGGAAAAGTGACATAATTAAATGTTACCTCTGTATCTATACTTAAAATATGGATTTATCTGCATGTTGGATTCAGGAGCATCACCATACCCAGGACTTCAGATTGATGAGGAATTTTGTCGAAGATTAAAAGAGGGCACAAGGATGCGAGCTCCTGAATATTCAACTCCGGAAATGTAAGTAGTCTGATAGAACAGAGTAAAAAAACCATGGTCCATCTCACATCCTGAGCATTGTATAATAAAACCTCTGATTCAGAGTAGAACTTCAACCTTTCCTACTCACTGTAGTTTATCTGAATTCAAGAGGCCTTAAACTGAATGGTTTCAACGAATTAACAATTGGCTAAGGTAGAGATAAGACAGTTAAGTGTTTGAGCACATGTTATATATGTATATGTGTGCAAGTAATGTTAGAATCCTGGATCAGAACCCAAAATTACATTAGGAAGACAGATTAGACTGCAACAATTTTTCTATTGTTTCTATCCTAAAGTGAGGATAGATTTTTCATTCCAGGAGTAAATCCACTAACAAATTAGTTTATGGTAAAACAACCTTTATTTAATAACACAATTTAAATATAACTCTAACAAATGGATCAACTTAACTATTAACAGTTAAACAGTATTTAAAAATAGAAGAAAACCACCTTAATTTCTAACTTGCATCTATTTTAGTTCCAAGAAAGCAACACTTCTTTTACAGACTCAAGAAACATGTTAAATAGATTTAGCAACCACAAATACTTGCTATAAGTGTAGAAATTCTTAAAGCTTTCAGAGGAAGGGAACGAATTTCAGCAGCTTTTAGAAAACCTCTGTCTTCAAACAATTCCTAGCCAGAACTGAAAAGTTGTTTCCCTGCCACAGATCTAGCTTCTTCCATTAATCATAGCATCATATGACACTGCATACCTAAACCCATCTTCCACTCTTTTAATCAAAACAATAGGGGAAAACCTCTATCTATGAATAAAAACCCAGTGGCTCTATCCTAAGTAAACAGTGCATGGCTAAAATTAGTAATTATTCTGCTCTCGCAGCATCTAAGCTAAATGTTTTCCAGATGCATTAGGCCCTATTTTATCATTTTAATTCTAAGTGCTGGGTGGAACTGAAACTGGAAGTGTTTTGGATCTGACTTTTAGACACATTCTGAGGCACTCTCATATGCACTTTACCTGAAAAAACAGCAGCGATTCTGAATCATACTCCAGAAGCCTGTGGGTGGATCTTAACGCACCCAAAGTCCTGCTGCTCCGATTGGCACCTCCAATTGCACATGTGCAGTAAAACAAAATAGAAAAACGCTCTCCTGTCACATCACTCCCAAGCCAGATAATGCCTCTCCCTGCTCCGACAGACA
The DNA here is from genome assembly GCA_024679065.1 of Sphyrna mokarran. Lineage (NCBI taxonomy): Eukaryota > Metazoa > Chordata > Chondrichthyes > Carcharhiniformes > Carcharhinidae > Sphyrna > Sphyrna mokarran. The sequence continues at coordinate 76,363,587 of JAGIQG010000010.1, read as the reverse complement.
TTGCCCCATCCCCACAACATAACTGACCCCCTTATCCTCCCCAGTCCACCATTACCCAGACCGATCATGGTCCCTGGCCCCCATTCTTGCCCACCGATCACACACAGAATGGCAGCAGACCCACCCTCCCTCCCAAGCAATTGCAAACAGAATGGCAGTGGACACCCCCTGTCCTGCCTACCCACCCACCCACCAGAGAGCTACCTGACCAACTACCCCCACCAGCAATCTGAGTCAGCAAGCCGCCAAAAGCTCTGAACATACCTCAGAAGCCGGAGCACCCGAATTGTACTTTTACAGACCATGTCAGTTTCTCCCCAAATCTAGACGTGTGAACATGTTGTAAAAAGGGAAATGCTGGTAAGTTTGGGCGTGTAGCCGTTAAGCCAATTTAAACGCACGCGCGGATGCGGTCACAGAACACACGACTCATCTCATGTCCAACTTTACCAAGTTTTTGCGCCTGAAAACGGGCGCAACTTGATGGCAAAATCGGCCCACTGACTGCCTGTAGAATAGAGCTGAATCCATAAACAGTTCCCTTACACATTGTCATCACATTGATGTAACACTAATAAAAATAATTTTGATTGTAATGTGCTTTCATAGCACTTAAAAAGGAAATTATTGGTTAACAATAATGTTTGGTATCTATTTGCTAAATGAGTTATTAGCAGAATGAATTTCTTCCATAGTTTGAAAAATTGGCATTATTTCATTAAAACACTGTTGTTATATGGGGTGATTTGATAGTCATGTCTCTAATTATGAATGGTGGTGCCATAGAACCATAGAAAATTACAGCTTAAAAACAGGCCTTTTGGCCCTTCTTGTCTGTGCCAAACCATTTTTTGCCTAGCTCCACTGATCTGCACTTGGACCACATCCTTCCACACTCCTCTTATCCATGGACCCATTCAAGTTTTTCTTAAATGTTAAAAGTGACCTGCATTTACCACTTTATCCAGCAGCTCATTCTGCATTCTCACCATTCTCTCGTGAAGAATCCTCCCCTAATATTCCCTTTAAACTTTTCCCCTTTCAACCTTAACCCATGCCCTCTGGATTTTTTCTCCTCTAGCCTGAGTGGAAAAAGCCTACTTGCATTCACTCTATCTATAATCTACAAAATCTTATACACCTCTATCAAATCTCCCCTCATTCTTCTATGCACCAGGGAATAAAGTCTAACCTATTCAAACTCTCTCTGTAACTCAGCTTCTTAAGTCCCAGCAACATTGTTGTGAACCTCCCTGCACTTTTTCAACCTTATTTACATTCTTCTTGTAACTAGGTGACCAAAACTGTACACAATACTTTAAATTTGACCTCACCAATACCTTACATAATCTTACCATAACATTCCAACTTTTATACTCGCTACTCCGATTTATAAAGGCCAGTGTACCTAAAGCACTCTTTACGACCCTATCCACCTGTGACGACACTTTTAGGGAATTTTGTACCTGTATTCCCAGATCCCTCTATTCAACTGCACTCTTCAGAGTCCTACCATTTACCCTGTACATTCTACTTTGGTTTGTTCTTCCAAAGTGCAATACCTCACACTTGTCTGCATTAAATTCCATTTGTGATGTTTTGGGATTACTATCAAATAAACTGGTTGGACTTAAACCTGGTGTTGAGACTTCTTACTACATTAAATTCCATTTGCCATTTTTCAGCCCATTTTCCTAGTGGGTTCAAATCCCTCTGCAAGCTTTGAAAACATTCCTCATTGTCCACTACATCTCCAATCTTTGTATCATCAGCAAATTTGTTGATCTAAATTTACCACATTATCGTCCAGATCATTGATTATAGATGACAAACAACAATGGACCCAACACCAATCCCTGTGGCATGCCACTCGTCACAGGCCTCCATTCAGAGAAGCAATCCTCCACAACTACTCTCTGGCTTCTTCTGAACCAGTGTCCAATCCAATTTACTGCCTCCCCATGTATAGCTAGCAACTGAACCTTCCTAATTAACCTCTCATGAGGGACCTTAATAAAGGCCTTGCTAAAATCCAGGTAGACAACATCCACCACCTTCCCTTCATCCATTTTCCTGGTAACCTCTTTGGAAAACTTCAATAGATTGATCAAACAAAGCCATGTTGATTCTCCCTAATAAGTCCCTGTCTATTCAAATATTTGTAGACCCTATACCTGATCACACCTTCCAATAACTTGACCACCACCGATGTCAAATTTACTGGCCTATAATTTCCTGGATTTCTTTTGGGACCTTTTTTAAATATTGAACAACATGAGCCACCCTCCAATCATCCGGCATCTCCCCTGTGAATACTGACATTTTAAATATATGTGCCGAGGCCCCTGCAAGTTCAATAATAGTCTCCCTCAAGGTCTTGGGAATACCATGTCCTGGGATTTATCCACTCTGATTTGCCTCAAGACAGTCAGCATCTCCTCCCCTGTGGTCTGTAAACCTCCCTACCAATTTGCCCTATTTCTGTAGACTCCATGTCCATTTCCTCAGTAAATACTGACGCAAAAAACCCATTTAGTATCTCCCTCATCAGTCTACCACTCTGGTCTTCAAGAGGACCAATTTTATCCCTCACTATCCTTTTGCTCCTCACATACCTAAAGAAATTCTTTGGATTTTCCATGATCTTCTGCTAAAGCAACCTCCTGTCTTCTTTTAGTCCTCCTGATTTCCCTCTTAAGTAGCTTCTTGCACTTTTTTTTACTCCTCGATCATCTGATCTATTCCTTGCTGCCTGCACATTACATACAATTCTCTCTTCCTCTTAATCAGTGTTACAATCTCCCTCGAGAGTTAGGGTTTCTTATTCCTATTTACTTTGCCTTTAATCCTGACAGGAACATACAAACTCTGCACTCGCAGAGTTTCTCCTTTGAAGGCCTCTCAGTTTCCATTTACATCCTTACCAGAGAACAACCAATCCACACTTTCCAGATCCCTTCTCATTTCATCAAATTTGGAGATAATTTCCACTACTTAAGGGTTAACTGTGTCTTAGTTGATAGCACTTGAGCATCTGAATAAGGAAGTTGTGTGTTTGTGTTCCACACCAGAACTGGAGCACAACAATTTTGACTGACATTCCAGTGCAGACTTCCTCAATACTGCACTATCAGCTGCTATCTTCTGAATGAGATGTTAAACTGAGGCCCTGTTTGTCCTAAAAAGTGGACATAAAAGTTCCCATGGTGCTCTTATGAAGAGGGGAATTATCCATGGTTTGCTGACCATGGATATTATCAGGTCATTGCTATTTTTTCTGGGAGTTTTGTATGCACAAATTAGTTGCCATATCCCTACATCATTTGATTGGCTGCAAAATGCGTTGGGAAACCTGATATAGGTGAAAGGTGTTTTTTAATGAATGCAATTCTTTTTAAAAATCTATGTAGAATGAGGATACATAAAATTAAGTACAAGATAGTTATGGCTGAGAACAGCAGAAACTGTCTTACACAGAATAATGTGGTGTTTAATGAAGTTAACAATTGAACTAAAGACTATAGTGAGAATTTTATCCCTGCCCATTTAATGGAAACTGGGCAGATGGGCAGTTCAGATTGCTTGGGAAAAATAGCTGTCCACAAACTGCTCTCTTCCCACTGTCTTTCATTTTAATCTGCTTTGTGGAGAGATGGGAAGGAAAGCTGCCAGGAAGTGGTAAGATCCTTCTTTAAAGAAGCAGATTGGAATCCATGCTGGTTTCCTGAGACTGAACATCATTTACTCAGTGGCCCAAGTGGAGAAACCTTTATAGTTTTTCTGAGCTGAAGTAGCAGGTGACACAAGATCAGAAGCCTTCATTTTGGAGCACTTCTCAGTGCACATCACCCTAAACTTTGTTCAATCTAACAGTGACAGGCCATTTGGTGCTGGATTAAAAAATAGCTTCTGCTCATGTTGTTCATTCGAAGTATTTGTTAACATTTCCCTAAAGGCGGCTATTATATCATTATGGCTGCTTGTCTCAGTTTCAAAAGTTACAATTATCTCAACAGGGGATTCTAAATTCTAATTCTAAGAAAGTTTGATTAGCACTTTAAGGATGATATTAAAATGAGATTTTTCGATGTGATGTCTCAATAGAAATTTGTTTTCATTTAATAAATTTATGCTTGAAAATTTTAAAGCTTTGAATGGATTTTATAAGTTGGGTTATTTTCGCTATCAAATGTAGGTGTGAGACTTGTATTAAATTGTTAGACTTTTTTTTCATCTGCACACAGCTTCCAAGGCCTGCATGATATGCATGCTGCATGAGCACTTAATGAGAGTGGCATGGGGATCACATAGAATCCTATAGTGCAGAAAGAGGACCTTCAGCCCATTGAGTTTGTGCCGAACACAACCCCACCCAGGCCCTACTCACATACCATACCCACTAATCCCACTAACCTCTGTTATTCTGGATACTAAGGGGCAATTTCTTAGCATGGCCAATCAACCTAACCCACACATCTTTGGACCTTGGTGGATGGTGTGTGAGAACTTGGCATTGAGTTGACTCGGAGGGTATGATGGTAGGTGAAGAGGTGTGAGAGGTGAAGGCTAGAGCATCCTGAAGCAAGAGGTATATAAAGTCTTAGAGAACTAAGACAGGCCTTCTCACCTTGGCACCTGCCTGGCTCCATGACCACCTATGTTCTGCCTTTGAGGTAAGTTGGCCCAACTGAATCCCAAACCTGCCATACCACGTCCTCTCATGAAATTTCGTGAATGTCCACTTCGAAAGCCAAAATCTAGCCCTAAGTCAATTGAATAATTCAAAACTTCAATATATTTTCGTCAGGAAGGGAATCTGAAACATAGTTAGGTAAAAGGAGTTGAGATATGGATTAACCAGGATCTAAGTGAATAGCAGAACATGCTGAATGGCCAATTTGAGTTCCTGCTTAGTGGTGTGTACAGATTTTCTCCAATCTTTTAATAACATCAAAGTCTGGGGACATTAATTAACATTAAAAACTTCTTAAGATCAAATCTTTCTCCAGCAAATCAAAAGTGATATAAAAAGTCAACTGCACAGAATTATTTTGATTTCAGGACAGTGTTGCATCTAGAATTTATTTTACATTGTCATTAAAAATATAAATTAACATTTCTAATTATTTGTTGGGTATATTCTAGTTATCAAACATTACTTGACTGCTGGCATGTTGATCCCAAAGAACGACCTACTTTCATTGAGCTTGTGGAAAGGCTTGGAGATTTATTGCAAGCAAATGCTCAACAGGTACTTGAATTCTGCCAATGCACTGCATTTCTTTCACAATTACATATCATGTTAAAAAGTTTTAATTCAAATGTTCATTATTAAGTATCAGATTTAAATTGTTATAAAAAAGTGATTTGCATGTCACTATTTTTGGTTATTTTAATTACAATAATTTTCTTGAAACTCAGGTTTATCCAGACAAGTGGATTATCTATATTTTGTGTAATATTTATAATGTATTTGCCAGAAAAAAATAATTTAAGGAAACATATAGAACATAGAACAGCATGTTCTATATATATTTATATATATATTGGGGTGGCACGGTAGCATAGCACAGTAGAGCTTTGACTCTCGATGTTGTGCCAAGCTTTGCCCAAAACCAAGGTCAAGCTATCCCACACCCTATCAGTCTGATGTGCTCCATGTGCCTATCCAATAATCGCTTGCAAGTTCCTCAAATGTCCGACTCCAGTATCACAGCAGGCAGTCCATTCCACACCCTAACCACTGAGTAAAGAACTACCTCGGACATCCCTCCTATATCTCCCACCATGTATCTTATAGTTATGCTCCCTAGTAACAGCAAATATTAGTATAATTGTTAATCACATGTCCTTGACATAAAGTTACCATATTTGAAAATCAGATATTTATGGATAATTTATGTTCAAAACCAACTGTTCCCACTTGTAATATGTTCAGCAATGAGAGGACTCAGATTTAAAGTGATTTTCAAAAGAAGTAAGTCTGATGTGAGAAAAAGCCTTTTCAGACATTGGGCAGGATTTTATGGCCTCACTCAGATGAAACCGGAAATTCCCATCTGAGGTTAACAGAGATTTCTGTTATTGGACTCTAGCCCGTGCTGATTCCATGGCAGTCAAGATGATAGAGTTCTGGCCAATGAGTATTTGGGTCTGGAATGTACTGCCTGGAAATGTGGTGGAGGCAGGTTCAATCGAGGCATTGAAGAGAACATTAGATCATTATTTCAATAGAATGGGAAAAGGCAGTGGAATGGCACTAAACCAAGATGCTTGTTTGCAGAGTTGGTACATAACGATTGGTCAATGGTCTCCTTCTATGATTTGCATAACTTTTTTAATAAATCAGTTTTATTTCAGTGTGCAAAGTTATGTTAAATCTTTAGGGCACAGTAACGCAGTGATCAGCACTGCTGTCTCACAGTGACAGGGATCTGGATTTGATTCCTGGTTTGGGTCACTATCTGTGTGGAGTTTGCACATTCTCCCCGTGTCCAAGTGGCTTTCCTTTGAGTGCTCTGGTTTCTCCCCCATTCTGAAAGAATGTGTTTAGGTGCATTAAACTGAACAGGGTGGACTGTGATGGGAACTTCATTGTGTTGTTAAAACAAGCCTTAATTGTGACTAATAAATAAGTGAATAGGATTGGCACACTAGACATGACAACCTCACTTATAATTGTTTCACATTTGTTTTGTGAAATTATAAGGAGCCCAATATTCTGTAATACTTAAAATAGCTTCTGATTCAACCTGTATTTACAATATAAAAACTGTTTAATACTTTAAATTATTATGGTTCAAAGAATTGGATGATGTTATAAATAATAACACTCACCACTTCTGGGACTTGAGCATGAACCTAGCCAGGAATGATAAAATGATAAAACTCTCTTCCTTTGTAAAAGTCCCAGCTGAAGTGAATAGATTTGGTTGTAATCAAGATCCAAATGGCTATTCATAGCACAAAGTTACTATTAATTAACCACAGATTTGCCTTGCTACTCAGATAATGGCTGATAGGAGTAATGGAAATGTCACATTGATCCAATAAAAGGTATTTATTCTGAGGCAGGAATTACACAACATTGAGGGAATATTTCTCCTGCCATTTATAAAGAAATTTATAAAGAATGCATTTATGAACTTGCTTCATATAAGGATGAGAAGAAATCTTGCATTTTTATACAGTCCTAGATTAAAGCTAACAGATTCTACTCCTGGCTAAGTTTAGCATGTGCCATTATTAGCAGCAAGGAGCAAAATCCTTCACTATTTTTAAATGTAAGCATTTTTGTTTTTGCATTTATAACAAAGGAAATGTTCTCATTTCTAGGATGGAAAGGACTACATCCCATTGAGTACTATGCTGGGAACAAATGGTTTCTGTTTTTCAGTCCCATCACCAGATTCTTGCTTGAGAGAAGAAATGAAGTCAAAATTCACTTCTGAACATACAGGAAGTATTGGGTAAGATGTGTTATCCTTCATCTGTAAAATTGTACATTTACTGAAAGTGGGCTGAATTTATGGAAGTGCAGGGGAGCAGGCATGATGCGAAGGTGGGGCACGAGATGGGAGAATCAGGCAGGAAGACCCGTAACTGATTCCTAGCTTTGGGAATATTGTCCCCACTCAGTTTAATTGGGAGTGGGAAGAGTCAGCCATGGAAATCCTGCCTGCTGATGGCAAGATGCCAATTAAGTCATAAGCAAATGACTTACAGTCAATTATCCTAGTCATCCTAATTTTGTGGTGGCTCAGGGATTTAACAAAACTCTCAAGTCTCTCATGGCTCCCAAAGGCCACTTAACAAATGGTTTTGTAGGGAAATCTCTAAGTGACAGAAATTCCATGCCCAATAGAAGGATCAATCACTGGGGAGTTGGTGTGCCACTGACATTTACCCTTGTCCTTGCATCTGATCCTCGCCCTACGCTGTTACTACCCGTACCTATATTGATACAATTAAAATCCCCCATTATAACTGCTGCATAGTTCTTGCATCTTTCTGTAATCTGCATGAACAAGGGGTTCTGAGTCTTTTAGGAAACCCCTTCTTAGGAAGCCCCTTCTAATCCCTGTTCTAGATCGTGAAAAAAGTAGACTATCCCAACCCCATGATTGCATTCCACCAATACACATCTGTCTCCAAGGCTCCAGTGTCTATTCTCTGGAGATGGGATTTCCAACCCTCTGAGGACCTCAATTGCAGTGGAAGACTTGCACTGGCCAATTAAGTGCCTGAGTGCAACTTAAATAGTATTGGGCTATCCGCACAGTAGCATCACCGAAACTAAATTCTGTCCAAAGTCACCTCTACCAAAAAGATTAACAATAAAACTGTAATTATTGAATCATTGTAATTATTGAGATAGCTTACTAAGAGCACTTTGCAAAATTACCCAATATGAGTTTAATTCCATGAGATTTACTGCAATTTTCTTCATTGATTGCAAAATCCCTCAATGAATCTGAATTCCTAAACAATATCAAAGTTAACGGAAAAGAAAATTAAGCTAACTGTGGATAGGGCTTAAGATTTGCAGTCTCTTCAATTGTGCTACAATTAAGCCTAGTTTTTTTAAAAATTATTAATGTCACAAATGGACTTACATTAACACTGCAATGAAGTTACTATGAAAATCCTTTAGTCACCACATTCGGGCACCTGTTCAAGTACTTTGAGGGTGAATTTAGCATGGCTAATTTACCTACACATCTTTTGGACTGTGGGAGAAAACTGGGGCACCCAGAGGAAACCCACACAGACACAGGGAGAACATGCAGACACCGCACAGACAGTAACGCAAGGCTGGAATTGGCCCCAAGTCTCTGGTGCTGTGAGGCAGCAGTAGTAATCACTGAGCTTCATCCTCAAAATATAAAATCAGACAAATGCAGATCCATTTAAACTGCATGCAAATTTTACTTGGTTTGCTACAAGATTTTTAAAATGTAACCCGTGCTAGCCTTCCTTCATCATTCATCAATTTAAGAGCTAATGCTCTTTCTTTGGCCATCTTCCTGCTGTTTTCATATAATTCACAAGTAGAGCAATCTAAGTGACTCAGTACTTACTACAAGTGAGGGGGAGATTTTAATAGAATGGTAGCTGCAGTGCATGGATAGCCCGAAGCTCTGAAAGAGACAAAGCCCAGCTGCTTTTAACTGACCAATCTCACTTTAATATTCAAAATATGCCGTCCATTTGAAGACAGCAAGTATGATGTGAAGGCTGCACCAAATTAATGTTGGTTTGGAGAGTGAGAGAAAGAGGCACGGCATGACCATGGATTCTTACTGAAGAATCAAAAATATTACTTCCCGCAAGTTTGTCTGGCCACTCTGCTGCTTCCTGCCAGAATTTCTGTGGCAGTTTTCACTGCGGGGGGTGGGGGTTTTACCATCTGAGTCATAGGAATCACATTTAATGCCAATGATGTCACAGGCCCAGACTTACATCAGGAGTCTAAGCTGACTTCAAAGTTGGGGGTGAAAAGATGTTGCTGGGTGGAATTGGTCCAGATTCAGTATCGATAAATAGACTAGGCCAATTTTAACCTGTCCCATTTACTGTTCGTGTTGAGCGGGATGGGGGTGTGGATGCAGTTTAAACCATGGTCTCGCCATCCTTCAAGTATATAGTTACTTATATGGATTTACATTTGATTTGACTTGACAATTGCTACCAAACAGTACAATAGAATTTAGTCAATCTCAAAAGTATACAGCTTCCACACAAGTTTATGCTCAATTCAATTTTAGCCATTCTTCTTAGTTACCTGTACTGATGTCATTCAGTCTTCTGCATAGAACATTAAAGTCATTAGAGAGCATCAAACAGAATCTAATGATATGATTTAAGTTTATTTGTTAGTGTCACAAGTAGGCTGGCATTAACATTGCAATGAAGTTACTGTGAAAATCCTCTAGTTGCCTCACTCTGGCACCTGTTTGGGCACACCAAAAGAGAATTTAGCATGGCCAATGACCTAACCAGTACATTTTTCTGCCTGTAGAAGGAAACCCACACAGACACAGGGGGAACATGCAGACTCCACACAGACAGTGACCCAAGCCAGGAATCAAACTCGGGTCCCTAGCACTGTGAGGCAGCACTGCTTATCACTGTTTCATCATGCTGGCCTCTTTTTTTTAAAAGTTTAAAATTTTGCTCATATTTAAATCATTTTCATGTTTCCATTATTGTAAGCAGTTATGAACTAGGAAATGTTTTTTGCCTTGACTTAAATTCTGACATGTGGCCCCATTTCAACATGTAATGTATTCCTGTCTCCGCAGGTATATTAATACTTGTATGAAGAAACAACCACAGAATTTAAAGACGTTTGAAGAGTTACCACTTGAGCTTACAACTTTAACAGATGTAAGTTTTCTTATGAATCGAGATTGTCGAGCACTGTTTGATAGCTTTGGCTCTATTTCAAAACTTGAGTTACAATACAGCTTTGCAGGCGTCCTTCCCCACATTACAATGAATAGATGTTATCAACTGTGTTACAACAAACTTCACAAAATACTTTTGGTTTCCCATTAAATCTTTGCCTCTGCCTTTTGAATTTTTGAATATCTTAAGTTTTATGATAATGATGATGAAATAGAGAGTAAGATATCTCAGGGAATGAAAGCCACGACAGTCTCCCAAAATTTTTGGATTCTTCCCATGCTTTGAAAGTTAATTTTAATCTAACAGGAAAAGATGTAACTCTTTCAGCTTAAACTCCAAGAGTTCTTCTGAAATAAATGATGCTTTCTTTTGTTCACTACTTGAGTCAAGTGTGACTAATCGTGTTGGGGTAGATTTGATTTCCGTACTTATTCACAATAAGCATTATGCCACGTATTAAAAACAATTCATTCTTGGCAATAAGGTGCAAGTTTTCCTCTCAAAAATTAATCCACTTCAGTCAAAATTGTTGAGCAAATAAAGTCTGCTGTCAAAATTATTATAAGGTACAAAAATGAAACACTTAAAATGACAGTGGGAAGGAACTGAGCCAGACATAACAATATCCCAGGATGGCAGGTTAATGACAAAGAAATGTTAATCAAAAGAGCTGCACACAGTGTGATAGAACAGGGAGGAAGGGGAGGGAAACAGCAACATATCTTTAAACATATTTTCAACCACCCCCCCCCTCCCCATCCTTTCATTAATATTGTTCAATCTGGATAATACAGTCTGAAGATTAAAATAGGATCCTGGAGGAGATTACACAAGAGTTAGTGGCATACCATAATGTTAGTGAATCCTTATGCCCCTAACTAGAATGATACAAAATATATTACATTGCTTCCATCCTCCCCTTCCAATCTAGACATCTGTCATCTTATATTCAGGGGTGATCTAAACTGTGTTATAGATCCAAGGCTGGACTGCCCAGGTCCAAAGACGCCCCATCCAGTGTATCCAAAACTCTTTTCACATTTATGACTCAGATGAATTGTGTTGACTCTTGGCATTTTCTCCATCTGGCCCAAGGGACTTGATCCCTCTTCTTTGCTGGAGGCAGAAGAGAGGAGGGAGGATCATTCTCTGGTAAGTGGGGAGGGGGCAGAGGAAGGCCAGATTATTGTCTGGTGGGGAGGGCAGAAGGAGGCCAGATCATTCTTTGCTTGGCAGGGTGGGGAGGAAGCCCAATCATTCCTGGGGTGGAGAGGGGTGCAGAAGGGAGGCCCGATCATTCACTGGTGGTGGGGAGGCTAGATGGATCTCTGGTTGGGGGCCAGGGACGGTGGGGTAGGGCAGGTCTGCTGTCATTCTGCAGGCAATTGATGGAGAGAAAGGGGGGCAGAGGTTCACGATTGGTCTGGTTAGTGGGGGGATGAGTGGATAGGGGAACAGTTACATTGTGGTCTGTGGAGGACCATCGTTCCTGTTTTTTTTTGTCCCGGGCCGCTTTATCTGCTTTTTACAGCCTGTGAATGATGTGAGAGGATGCATTTTTCAATTTTCTTTTCACCACATATGTGCAGTTCAAAGCTCCAATCAAACCAGCAGCATTTCAGACGTAATAAGCCCCACTCACATGCAATTCAGACTCGCAATTTTTTTTCAGGCTGTGCGTGTATGGAGGCGCCTGAAAACAGGTTTCCAAGTCGGATCTGAATTGCACCCAGATTCAGCACTTAGAATGTAAATGGTAAAACCTGGCCCATTGTCTCAAAGTTCTCTATCTCCAACACTTACTAAAACTTCCATCTCACTTATACTCATTAAAGACAGGAACCCTGTGAAATGTGGCTCATATCGGCCTATCTCTTTTTTAAATGCAGATGTAAAGCTGTTGGCTAAAGTATTAGAGTGCCATTTGGAGCCTTGTTTTCCTGGTATATCTGATGATTAAACTGACTTTGTTGAAGGGGATCAATTATTTTTAAATATATGCCGTCTTCTTGGCATTATACATTCCCCAGCCATCTGACTGGCCCTGAAGCTGTTGTCACTGTAAATGCAGGGGGCGGGGATACAGAGTTTGACAGGGTGGAGTTGGAGTATTTGTTTATAATTTGGGATAAATTTGGTTTTGGTACACTATTTAATAAGTTTTCACTTATTTTCCTATACCTTCTGTACCACAAGTGTGCACACTAACTCTCTAGACTGAGTATTTCCCCTATTCCAAGGAACCCATCAAGGGTTTTCTTTTTTCTCATTCCATTTTGCTTTGGCATTAGAACCTCTGTTCGTAGCCTCAAAGTCATCAGTACTGTTAAAGGATATCCACCAAGCTGGTGTGGAACACCCTGGTCCTTGTATGCTGATGACCTCCTATATTATTATTAACTTTATGATGACATAACGAATATTCTCAGCACCTTTGGCTCATTGGCCAGATATGATCTGAGGAGATCCATCAAAGATGCCAAAAGACAATGTAGACCAAGCTAGATCCCAGGCTAGCTGTACAATCCTCAACTATGGCAATGTCTGCAAGACATAACAGGCTGCAAGATGAAGGCATATAAAATCGCCAGCTCCAACACACCCTTGCCTGATGAGCTCAATGTATTCTATGCCTGTTTTGAGCAAGAGGTCAGCAAGAACATGCCCTCCACTCTGAAAGCCCTGGATGAATTTGTATCTGGGGTCATCATTCAGATGTCAGAGCAACTTTCTTGAAGGTCAACCCATGGAAAGCAACTGGGGCGGATGGGTACCCAGATGTGCACTCAGATCTTGCGTGGATCAGGTAGCGGAGTACTCACAGACATCTTCAACCAGTCTTTACAACAATCTGAGGTCTCTACATGTTTCAAGAAGACGACCATCATCCAAGTACCTAAGAAAAGCCAAGCCGTGTGCCTTAATGATTATCATCCCGTGGCTCATGACATCCATCATTATGAAGTGCTTCGAAAGGTTAATCATGACATGAATTAATTCCAGACTACCTGGATTTACTGCAGTTTGCCTACCATTGCAACAGGTCCATAGCAGATGCTATTTCCCTGGCCCTGCACTCAACTCTGAAACACCTAGATAATAAGGATACGTATGTCAGCCTCATTTATTGACTACAACTCAGTCTTCAACACTATTATTCCCACAAAACTCATCTCTAAACTCCATGGCCTGGGCCTCGGTACCTTTCTCTGCGACTGGATCCTGACCTTCCTAACTCACAGACCACAATCAGTAAGGATAGGCAACAACCCGCTCCACGATCATCCTCAATACAGGTACCTCACAAGGCTGTGTTCTCAGCCCCCTATTATACTCCTCATTCACCTATGATTGTGTGGCCAAATTCTCCCCTAATTCAATTTTCAAGTTTGCTGACAACACCACCCTAGTGGTTGGATCTCAAATAATGATGAGACAGAGTAGAGGAATGAGATAAAGAATCTGATGAACTGGTGCGGCAACAATAATCTCTCCCTTTAATGTCAACAAAATGAAGGAAATTGTCACCAACTTCAGAAAGCATAAAGGAGAACATGCTCCTGTCTACATAAATGGAGCTGAAGTAGAACCATCGAGAGCTTCAAGTTTTTAGATGTCCAGATCACCAACAACCTGTCCTGGTGTCCCCATAGTAACACTATAGTTAAGAAAGCCCATCAATGTCTCTACTTAGAAAACTAAGGAAATTTGCATGCCAGCTATGGCTCTCATTAACTTTTACAGATGCACTATGGAAAACATTCTTTCTGATTTGTATCACACTTGGTATAGCTCCTGCTCTACTCAAGACTGCAAGGAACTACAGAAGATTGTGAATGTAGCCCAATCCATCATGCAAACCAACCTCCCATCCATTGACTTTATTTACACTTTCCACTGTCTTGGCAAAGCAGCCAGCATAATTAAGGATCTCACAGACACCAGACATCCTCTCTTCCACTCCTTCCTTCGGGAAAAAGATACAAAAGCCTGAGGTCACGTACCAACAGACTCAAGAATAGCTTCTTCCCTGTTGCTGTCAGACTTTTGAATGGACTTACTTTGCATTAAGTTGATCTTTCTCTATACGCTAGCTATGACTGGAATAGTATATTCTGCACTCTCTCGTTTCTTTCTTCATGAATGATATATTTTGCCTGTATAGTGTGCAAGAAACAATATTTTTAATTGTATGTTAATACACGTGTAATAAATCAAATCATTTACTGGCTATAAATTGAATATCAACAGAAGTGAATGTTTCCCAATCAACTCTATTGCTAAGCAAATCCACCATCCCCCTGCACCTCCCCTCCCCCATACCTCCCTTCACTACTTAAATGTGAATATAACATTTTTCTTGCATCTCATCATAAAACAAACTTTATAAACCTGGTCACCAAAATTAGAATGGATTTCTAGTGCTGGGATAAGTATCTTCTTGCTGGCAAAATTCAATCTATAAAAAGGAACATTCTGCCCAGATTTTTATTTATTTTTCAATGTCTTCCTATCTTTTTGCCAAAATCACTTATTGTTATGATAAACAGACTGATATCTGGGTAGGCAAGACATCTAGAAGCTGTAGAGCAATACTTCAGAGGCAGATAGGTTTGGGGGCTTGCATTATTATTGGGCAATCAGTATTCAAAAGGTTTTAATATGGCGTCATGATCCAAGTATAAATTAGTGTCTTATGGCTATTAAATTTATGGCCAGAGAATGATTTGATTTATTATTATCACATGTATTAACATACAATTAAAAAATAATTTCTTGTGCAGTATAAAAACAAAATATACCATTCATAGAGAAAGAAACAACAGAGTGCAGAATGTACTATTACAGTCATAGCTAGAGTATAAAGAAGGATCAACTTATTGCAAGGTAAGTCCATTCAAACTCCATTGTGATTTCTATTTTAAAAATATGGAAATAATTTCATCAACATTTTAAATTTACTATTCCTCTCTTGGGTCCTATTTGTAACAACCACTTGGCCTTCCAATCTTGGTAAAGTTTTACAACACCAGTTTTAAATCCAACCAATTTATTTGATAGTAGATTCGTGAGCTTTCGACTCTATGGCTTTCGTCAGGCAAATGCAGTGTTCTGGTCTGCAATAGCACTCATATCAACACAGACAGTCACACATTGCTGATTAGAATGCGAATCCTTACATCTAACCTGCTATTCAAGTGTTAAAGTGGCTAACAATGTGTGTGAAGGAAATCCTGAGCATTGGTTAGAGAATTGTGCATTTTCTCCAGACAGCACAGTAAGTGAGGTTTTTTGCTAACCCAGGCAAGTTACGGGGGTTACAGATAGTGTGACATGAAGCAGAGATCCCTATTAAGACCGTCCTCGTGTGCGGAACTATCAGTCTCTGCTCAGCGACTCTGCGCTGTCATGTGTCACGAAGGTCCCCTTGAAGAACATTTACCACAGGTCGGAGGCTGAATGCCCATGACTGCTGAAGTGTTCGCTCTCAGGAAGGGAACTGTTTTGCCTGGTGATTGTTGAGCGATGCTCATTCATCCGCTGTCGTAGTGTCTGCATGGTCTCCCCAATGTACCATGCTTCGGGACATCCTTTCTTGCAACGTATTAGGTAGACAACGTTGGCCGAGTTGCAAGAGTATGTACCGTGTACCTGGTGAATGGTATCCTCACGTTTGATGATGTCATCCATGTCTATGATCTGGCATGCCTTGCAGAGGTTGCTATGGCAGGGTTGTGTGGTGTTATGGTCACTGTTCTCTGAAGGTTGGGTAGTTTGCTGCGAACAATGATCTGTTTGAGGTTGTGCGGTTGTCTGAAAGCAAGAAGTGGGGGGGGTGGGGATGGCCCTAGCGAGATGTTCATCGTCATCAATGATATGTTGAAGACTCCGGAGAAGATGTCGTAGCTTCTCCGCTCCGGGGAAGTACTGGACAACAAAGGGTACTCTGTCCACCATGTCCCGTGTTCGTCTTCTGAGGAGGTCAGTGCGGTTTATCGCTGTGGCACGTCGGAACTGTCGATCGATGAGTCGAGTGCCATATCCTGTTCTCAGGAGGGCATCCTTCAGCGTCTGGAGATGTCTGCCACAATCCTCCTCATCTAAGCAAATTCTGTGTATACGGAGGGCTTGTCCATAGGGAATGGCTTCTTTTAACGTGTCTAGGGTGGAAGCTGGAGAAGTGGAGCATTGTGAAGTTGTCTGTCGGTTTGCGGTACAGTGAGGTGCTGAGGTGACTGTCCTTGATGGAGATGCGTGTGTCCTAGAATGCAACTGATTCTGGAGAATAGTCCATGGTGAGTCTGATGGTGGGATAGAACTTGTTGATATCATCATCCTCCATGTACACAGAATTTGCTCAGATGAGGAGGATCGTGACAGACACATCCAGATGCTGAAGGATGCCCTCATCGATCGACAGTTCCGATGTGCCACAGCGATAAACCGCACTGACCTCCTCAGAAGACGGACACGGTAGACAGAGTACCCTTTGTTGTCCAGTACTTCCCCGGAGCGGAGAAGCTACGACATCTTCTCCGGAGTCTTCAACATATCATTGATGACGATGAACATCTCGCTAGGGCCATCCCCACCCCCCCACTTCTTGCTTTCAGACAACTGCACAACCTCAAACAGATCATTGTTCGCAGCAAACTACCCAACCTTCAGGAGAACAGTGACCACAATACCACACAACCCTGCCACAGCAACCTCTGCAAGACATGCCGGATCATAGACATGGACGACATCATCAAACGTGAGGATACCATTCACCAGGTACACGGTACATACTCTTGCAACTCGGCCAACGTTGTCTACCTAATACGTTGCAAGAAAGGATGTCCCGAAGCATGGTACATTGGGGAGACCATGCAGACACTACGACAGCGGATGAATGAGCATCGCTCAACAATCACCAGGCAAAACAGTTCCCTTCCTGAGAGCGAACACTTCGGCAGTCATGGGCATTCGGCCTCCGACCT
Source organism: Sphyrna mokarran (assembly GCA_024679065.1). NCBI lineage: Eukaryota > Metazoa > Chordata > Chondrichthyes > Carcharhiniformes > Carcharhinidae > Sphyrna > Sphyrna mokarran. The sequence goes on along the minus strand of JAGIQG010000010.1, from coordinate 76,346,194 downwards.
GTGGTAAATGTTCTTCAAGGGGGCCTTCGTGACACATGACAGCGCAGAGTCGCTGAGCAGAGACTGATAGTTCCGCACACATGAGGACGGTCTTAATAGGGATCTCTGCTTCATGTCACACTATCTGTAACCCCCGTAACTTGCCTGGGTTAGCAAAAAACCTCACTTACTGTGCTGTCTGGAGAAAATACACAGTTCTCTAACCAATGCTCAGGATTCCCTTCACACACATTGTTAGCCACTTTAACACTTGAATAGCAGGTTAGATGTAAGGATTCGCATTCTAATCAGCAATCTGTGACTGTCTGTCTGTGTTTGGTATGAGTGCTATTGCAGACCAGAACACTGCATTTGCCTGATGAAGGCCATAGTAGATTCGCGAGCTTTCGACTCTCAAATAAATTGGTTGGATTTAAAATTGGTGTTGTAAAACTTTACTGAGTTTACCCCAGTCCAACGCTGGCATCTCTACATCATGACTTCCAATCTTGACGAGAGTTTGTTTTGTGGAGGGAGGGAGGACTCAAACATTCTGCTGAGCTGTTTGTAGATGGGACCTTTGCCAATTTCAATGGGTTTGCAGCCAAATTTAATCTGTCTCAATCCAGTCTTTACTGCTATTTTCATGCCTATGATTTTGTTAGCTTTCATTGCTCATCCTTTCCTCAGAACCTTGAAGTACATTATTGGAAAGGATTTTGTCACTGTCCCAAACTCATAGAGGTCTTATCTCAAGTTTATGTGATCTCATGCTATCCTCTGATCCCTCTCCTTTTCACAAGATCAGAAATGATGGGAAGCAGAACTTGGACTTGACCTTGCAGGTGACTGGTGGGAGGAAGTCCTACTTTTGTCAACTCCATATCCTTCTGCGCTCGGTTAAGCTTCATTCAATTTAATGTTTGCACTTCACCAAGACCAGAATCAGCAAGTTTGTTTCAAACACAAACAACATATGAGATAGCTGTTCACTGGTCCCTGCAAACTAGCCCCACATGTTCAGATTGTGTTTGAAGCTGGCTGATTTCTGGTTATCCTTCTTTGACACTTTTTCCAAAGCTGTAGATATTGACTTGTAGCTCTGTCCTTTGGAGGTCATATTTGGAGACCCATCTGAACTGGTCACTAAGACTAAAGCAGGTGTCACTACACTTGCTTCACTGATATCTGCCTCAGCAGCACTGCCAGCACCAATGGGAAATGCACCGATTTTACCACTGGTGGCAGCACTTAGATATCATTCAAAAGAATCGCAGGCAATTGCTTCCAATGATTCTTGGTAATATCGCTTATGTCCGTCTTGAATATATGTTCAGCAAATTATGACAGCATGTGGTCTCCCTTTTATGGAAATCCATTTTGCTTTTAAAATCCACGCTTGAAATTAAGGGCCCTATCTTACCATTTTGATTCTAAGTGCTGGGTGGATTTGAAAGTTGGAGTGTTTCAGATCCAACTTTTAAACCCATTCTCAGGCACCCCCATTCACACACTGCCTGCAAAAATATTAAAGATTCCAAATGATGCTGCACTAGTCTGTGGGTTTATTGCACCCGAAACACTGCAGCTCTGATCGGTGCCTCCAACTACTCATGTGCAGGAAAAAAACGTTAGGATGTTGTTCCCCTGCTGCATCCCTCTTGGGCTGGATAATACCTCCCCCCTAGCCCTACAGATATTGTTCCATTCCTGACCTGACCCCTTTATCCCCCAACCCCTAGATGGATCATGGCTACTCCCCTCTGTCCCCCTCCCCCCCCACGATCTCAGGCAGAGTGTCAACAGACCCCCTTCATCCCCACTGATCTCAGGCAGAGTGTCAACAGACCCCCTTCACCCCCACTGATCTCAGGCAAAGTGTCAACTAACCCCATTCACCCCCACTGATCTCAGGGAAAGTGGTAGTGGATCCCCCCCCACCTCATCTCAGGCAGAGAGGCAGCGGAGCACCCCCCCCCCCACTCAGATGGAGTGGCAGCAGACCCACCTTCACCCAAATTTTACAAGAAAAGCTTAGAACGAAATTTTACCAATGCCCTAAATTTTTCATACAAAATAAATGATTGAACAATCCTGAAATATTGCATGTTTGAGGAAGATATGATCACACCATACAGTGTCCTAGTCAGACTATACTTCAATATTGCATCTTGCCACGCTTTTGAAATTTGCCCCTTTGTCAGGTGAGTGGAGAATTCTCGTCTCAAACAGAGCATATAAAAGCACACACAGTATACAGAATACTGATTAGAGACCAGAACTCCCCAGTCACCTGATGAAGAGGCAAACCCTGAAAGCTTGTGGGTTTACTATCAAATAAATTTGTTGGACTTTAACTGCTAATCAGTATTCTGTAAACTGTATGTGCCTTTATATGCTTTGTTTGAGGCCAGAACTCTACTCATCTAACGAAGGGGCAAGCCCCAAAAGCTTGTGGGTTTATTATCAAACTTTAATTTGGCGTTGTGAGACTTCTTACAGTGTTTACCCCAATCCAACACTGGCATCTTCACATCATGACTACTGTCTCTTTTTGTGTCAGAAACTTGCCTCCTGTGGGAAGCTGACTGAATTTCAGATTTTCTTGAGGGTGAGTCATTAATTGAGATGGAGACTTGTTTCCTGCCCATTTTCCCATAATAGGGGAAGTAATGGAGACAGGTTTCAGACACTCATTGCAGCTATCCCTGAGCTACTGCTTATCCTAAGGGAGAAAAATTGTAGAATCATAGAATCCCTACAGTATATAAAGAGGCACTGACCACAATCCTATCCAGGCCCTACCCCATATCCCTACATATTTACCCACTAATCCCTCTATCTTACGCATTTCAGGACACTAAGGACAATTTTTAGCATGGCCAATCAACCTAACCCGCACATCTTTGGACTGTGGGAGGAAACGTAGCATCCAGAGGAAACCCCTGCAGATATGAGGTGAATATGCAAACTCCACACAGACAGTGACCTAAGCCGGGAATCGAACCCAGGGCCCTGGAGCTTGAAGTAGCAGTGCTAACCACTATGCTACTGTGCTGCCCAAATTGTACCAAAGCCTTTTCCAGTACAGCTACATTATTAGCATGTATTCAACATGATGGAAAATTACCCATCTATGTGTTGTCCACAAAAAGCAGGACAAATCCAATCTGGAAAATTATCACCTCATTAGCTTCTTAACCATTAGCAAAGTGATGGAAATGGTTGTCGACAGTGCTATGAAGCGACACACACAGCAATAAACTGCTCACTGATGCTCAGTTTGGGTTTCCTTTGTCATTGTCATTACAGCCTTGGCCCAAATACGGACAGGAAAAGCTGATGTGAAAGTGATATTAGAGCAGTTTTTGACTGGAATCAAGGCACTCTGACAAAATTATTATCTCAGCTCCAGATGGCTGCGGTTCCAACAATGTTCAAGAAGCAGAAATCATCCAGGACAAATTTCTTCATGAGTGGCATGCTATCCATCTAACTAAACAATCACTTACTCTGCTTTTGATGCAGAGTGACAGCAGTATCTATAAGTTGGACTTTGAATGTTCCTTTGAAAGCACCTTCCAAACCTGCAACCTTTATCATCCAGAAAGACAAAGATAGCAGATGCTTAGGAACATCATCTTTCGAAGCCACTCACCATTTGAATTATATTGGGGATCTTTTACTATCACTGGATCAAAATCCTGGAATTTGCTACTTAACAGCACTATGAGTGCATCTACACCATGGACTGCAACAGTTCAAGAAGGCAGTTCACTACCACCTTCTCAAGAGCAATTAGGGATGGACAACAATTATCTACATATTAGTGACTGAAGCCTTGATTTTCAAAAGCCTAACAATTGCATCCACATTCCATGAAAGAATGAAGATATCCGGGAAGGCACTGGTATATAACAATTGGGAGAGACAGGAGGCCCTATTCCAGGTGAGTGGCAGAATGCAGCTCACTGTGCAGCAGGGCACCTCTCTCTTCCCAGCTTTTTGGCGCCTGGTGATCAGAGCATGATCTTACTGATCCAGGTACTGGATTCAGAGCCATCTGATCCCTCAATATTCCATTTGTTGTGATTCTGTTTTGCTGTCAGTAAGAAGTGGGCAGCACGATTGCACAGTGGTCAGCACAGCTGCCTCACAGCACCAGTAACTGGGGTTCAATTCCCAGCTTGGGTCACTGTCTGTGTGGAGTTTGCACATTCTCCCTGTGTCTGTGTGGGTTTCCTCTGGGAGATCTAGTTTCCTCCTATAGTCCAAAGATGTGCTGGTTAGGTGCATCGACTGTACCAAATTCTCCCTCTATGTACCTGAACAGGCACCAAAGTGTGGCAACTATGGAATTTTCACGGTAACTTCATTGCAGTGATAATATAAACTGACTAGTGACACTAATAAATAAATAAATATCAATTGCCTCGTTGATGCACCATTGTACAGCCTCTAGCGATGCACTGCATAGGCCCGCAGCTGACAAAGGCACAGATGTCATTGCCCATGTTCCTAGAGAGTCACAGTCTCCTTTGTCATTGGTTCTCAGTCATCGACAGGTGTTTTTGCCTCTGTCATAGATCCTGTATTCAAGTTAGTGTCTCCTCCTCGTATCCTTGACCTTCTCTTCCAGCTCCTGATGCCTGACACTCCACCCTTCCTGTGCAGACTGATGCTGTTCAAATCCACTGGCCTCAATTTCTAAAGGTTCATCACCCCAGTTTCCAGTTGCAATCATCCTGGTGCTCAGATGGAGTCCAAATGATCCACTGCCAGATAACACCAAGAAAGTGAAGCCCCCTCCAAACCATTAAAGTTCTTAGTTCTTAATTAAAACAGATGGCCACATGGATAAATGTGGGTTAATCAAAGAGTGCCAAGATTTATTAAGCTTAAATAACTTGCTGGATTTTTTGAAGAATAACAGAGAGGACTGATGAAGGCAATGTTGCTAATTGGACTTCTAAAAGGCATTTGATGCAGTGCAACAAAACAGACTCAGAAGCAATGTTGTAGCTCAGATACAACAAGGTACAAAATTGGCTGTGTGATAGGGGACAGAGAATAATGTTTAATTGATGCTTTGCAGGCTGGAGGAAGGTTTCTAGTGGAGTTCCCCAGGGGTTAGTGTTGGGACTCTTGCTTTTCCTAATATTGCTAGTGATCTAGACTTTGGTGTACAATTTCAAAATTTGCAGATCATATGAAATTTGGGCCAAAATTCCCCCGTGTCGTCCCTTGCTGGAACTGTAGTGGGTAAGACATAAAATTTGGTATATCATTCAAAGGTCCATTGAGCTTGGGCAGGAATTTCCAGTCTTGGGATGTGTGTGACTGGAGAATCCAGCCCTTGGAAACATTGAATTGTGAAGAGGTGGCGCAGAATTTAAGAAGTCATGGACAAGTTTGTGGAATGGATGAAGAAGTGGCAGATGAAGTTCAATATAAACAATGTGAAGTAGTTCATTTCGGTAGGAAGAACACGGAGTAACAAAATAAAATAAAGTATGCATGAGAAGAGGACTCAGGATGTTTATATGCATAAGTCATTAAAAGTGGCAGGACAGGTTGAGAGAGTAGTTCATAAAGCATACAATACCTTACGCCAGTAATACGTGCTGGAATACAAGACGTTATGCTGAACTTGTATATGGCCCCAGCTGGAGTATTGCATCCAGTTCTGGTTACACCATTTTCCAAAGGATATGAAGGTACTAGAGAGGGTGCAGAAAAGGTTCATGAGAATGGTTCCAGGGATGAAGAACTTCAGTTATGAAGGTAGATTGGAATGTTTTCCTTGAAGAGAAGGCTAAGAGGAGATTTGAGGTATTCAAAATCATGAGGGGATTGGACAGAATAGAAAGGGATAAACTGTTCCCACTTCTGAGAGGATCTAGAATGAGAGACCACAGATTTAAAGTAACTGGGAAAAGAAGATAAAACAACATGAAGAATGTTTTTCATGCAGTGAGTGGTGCCGGCAAGTATGATGGAGGCAAGTTCAACTGAAGCATTCAAAAGGATGTTAGACTGTTATCTGAAAAGAATGTGCAGAATTATGGGGAGAAGGTGTGAGAAAGCAACAGGTGAATTGAGAGAGCTGATGAATGTGGCCCATAATGACCTATCTTTTAATGGCAGATGTAAAGCTGTTAACTAAGGTAATAGGGTGCCATTTGGAGCCTTGTTTTCCTGGTATTTCTAATGGTCAAACTGACCTTGTTAACAGGAGTGCCAGTTACTTTTAAAAATACATCGTCTTCTTGACATTATACCTTCCCCAATCACTTCAACGGTTCTGCAGTCCTGAAGTTGTTATTGCTATAGATGGGGTTGGGGGGGGGTGTTGGTTTTGTACAATATCTATTTAATAAATTTTCACTATTTCTCTATACCTCCCCTACCACAAGTGTGCACACTTAACTCTCTATACTAAGAGTACTTCTCCTATCCAGAGGAACCCATCAAGGGCACCCTTTGTTTCCATTCCATTTTGCTTTGGCAATAGAATCCCTGTTCATAGCTTCAAGATCATCAACAGCTGTTGTGTTGAACCAGTGTAGACCAGAGAACACAGTCTCAGGATATGGGGTAGACCATTTAGGATTGAGATGAGGAAAAGATTCTTCACTCGAAGGGTAGTGAACCTGTGGAATGTTCTACTTCAGAAGATTGTGGAAGCCAAACCATTGAATATATTTAAAAAGAGAGAGTTTTTTTAGATTTTAATGGCATAAGGATTATGGCGGGGGAAATGGGAATATGGCATTGAGATAGAGGATCATCCATTATCATGTTGAATGGCAAGGCAGGCTTGAAGGGCCTAGTTTCCATGTTTCTAGACTGCTGTTGATCTATCAATTGCTGAACCTCAGTGAAAATTAATTCACTTTTTGGAGATAGATAGTCCAAAAATAAATAAATGATGCCTATAATAAAAGTAACGAGTACTGGGGCTCGATCCCTGCCTGCCCTTTGGAAAAATGGGACAGGGCTGAAACAGAGGTGGGACTTCTGACTACGTGACTCAGTGGCCATTTTTCTTTCAGTCGCCACTCTGTTCCTATCTGATCAGGGCTGGGAAAATCCAGCCCTTAGCTTCAGTCTAATTTATGAATAAAGATTGGAGCAATTTGAGTTTTTCACTTTAGAATGCAGGAGGTGATCATAACTATAAACCAATCTGGGAAGCAGGGTAAAGAGGTAGAACTTAACGATAAACAATGATTTGATATCAGGATGCTGTTCACTCAGAGTGATCAATACTGGACTGCTGGCTGATGCAAGTCTCTGCAACCATTCAGGAACAATTAGAGAAGCAGAGAAAGGAGTATAGTGTCTTTCAAGAAATTATATTCAACATGCTTTTTATTCAACGTAGCCATTCGGCCCATCTAGTCTGCACCAACAATATCTACCACTAAAGGTATGCTAATCTCACTTTTCTGCATTTTTTTAATATCCTTGAATGTTATGATATTTCTAAAAATACTTTCTAAAGGCTGTAAGGTTTCTGACCTCAACTACTTTTGCAGGCAATGCATTTCAGATTATCTGTATTTTTTCCAAATCCCCTTTGAATCTTCTCCCCCTCACCATAAAATTATGCCCTCTTGTGAATGATTCCTCAATCAAGGGGAACAGCTGCTTCCTGTTGACCTTGTCTATACCCCTCAATCTTATACACCTTAATCATGTCCACCCTTAGCCTTCTCTGCTCTAAAGAAAACAATCTAAGCCTATCTAGTCTCGCCTTATAGCTCAAATCTTTCATCTCTCATGAACCTTCTCTGTACCCCCTCTAGTGCTATCACATATTTCCTATTGTGAGGTGCCCAGAACTGCACACAGTCCTCCACCTGTGGCCTTACCAACGTTCTGTACAACTCCAATATTACCTCCTTGCACTTATACTCTATGCCATAACTGATGAAATCAAATATCATATACCTACATAACTATCCTATTCACCTATTCTGCCACCTTCAGGGATTTATGAATAAGTACTTCAACATCCATCTGTTCCTCTGAGCTTTAGTCACTAGAATAATCTACTAAACAATATAGCCAGTAACAAAGTTAAATAGTAATCTGATGTGAATGTTTTTTTTTCAGGATTATCAGACAGATAGTGGAATGGTTCTAGCATCAGAAGAATTGGATCAACCAATATGGATGGATAGCAAATTGCGGCATTCACAGTCTTTTGGGTAAATGAACATGTACAACATCATTGTTAAATGCAGTAATTATAACAGGAAATTCGATCACATGGTTCAGCAACTGAAATAGGCCAGAGCAAGAATACATGCAATTTAACAGTGTGTTTGCTTGAATTTGTGGGAAAATGGTTAAGTGAGAAATCCTTGTTATGCTTTTTAAAAGTATGACTAATCTTGTGCTGTATAAACATCATCTCAAGTAGTGACAGCCAAGTAAATTTGCTATAACAGCATAATTCCTTAGTAAACCTTTGCTAATTCGGAGTATTCCATTAATTATCTGGTAGCTTTGTGATTCATTCTAACTTGATTAGGTTGCAAAACTTAGAATAAAAATACCAGCAGGTTTTTCTTGTGAAATCCTTCCTGCAATTTTCCTGTTTCCCAAAGCATTTTTCCTTACTTTATTTGCAAAACAGAAATAGATCCAGCTTGTCGAGTTTTTGTTAACAGCTGTAACTACTACCGATTGATAAAAATGGGCCTTTTTGTGTAGAGACAACGGAAGAATGTAAAGCAGTCAAATATAGAGATGGGAAATTGGTGTAAGGAGTTTTTTCAAAAAAAATGAACGATGTTAAATGGTTCAGGAGTGAGTTCTAACAACAAAGACATAATGTAAGAACATAAGAAGAGTTCTTATAAGAGTTCTTATGTAAGAACATAAGAAGCGGAAGAGTCTCTCAACCTCTACCCTATCCATCCCCTTCATTATCTTATATATCTCTATAAGATCCCCTCTCAGCCTTCTAAACTCCAAAGAGTACAAACCTAGCCTATTCAGTCTCTTCTCATATTCCAATGCCCTCATCTCCGGTATCAGCCTAGTAAACCTTCTCTGCACCCCCTCCAAGGCCAATATATCCTTCCTCAAATGCGGATTCCAAAACTGCACACAGTACTCCAGCTGCAGCCTCACCAGCACCCTATACAGCTGCAACAGAACCTCCCTACTTTTATATTCCATCCCCCTATTTCTTATGTTCTTATGTTCTTAAGAAATAGGAGCAGGAGTAGGCTATCTAACTAAGGTGGCAATGTCCTATGGACAGCCCCTGCCCTCCACCCACTGGATTGCTCCTCTTTCACATTAGCGAGATTGGGCTCATGATGCCTCCCAAATGAGGAGCTATAGTAAATCCCACTGCAATAAACCATTACTGACAGGGGGAGAAACACTAGCAATCCCAGAGATTTCAGTCCCAGGTCTGCTAATCTTATGTTAAATACATTTAAATGTGTGTTAATGTAAATTATGCAGCTCTGCTAATGGTACCAGAAATCTGGTGCTCGGAGACTCGCAGAGGTTATGCTGCCCAGTGGGGAACCTACTACACGGCCTCCACTCGAGTCTTCTGGCCTGCTGCACTACAAAAACAGTGCAGTGGGCTGGAAGGGTCCCCCTGCCTCCTGCCCCCGCAACCCCCACTCTCCGCCCCCCCCTCCCAGCCCCCGCCCGCCCATGTTCTTTTTTGTAGTTGAAGAAAGCATGCATTTCAAAACGTAATTCTGCACATTCTCTAGTGTGACAAAGACCTTGAGCACATTATGTACCATTAGTAAAATGATTTAAACATCTTTACTTTCATGTCTTGGCTACAGTTGTGCCATTAATAGGAACTAAACATGAAATAAAGGATATCCTAACAGGTTATTCTGCCATTGATTTTTTTTTCTAAAACCAATTTATGCAAAGAAATAAAGGACAGCACATAGACAGGAGGATGAGAAATGAAGGAAAACTATATTTTTGCAAAGCAATCCATTATAAGAAAGAAAGTGCTTGTTTTTAAAAAGTTTTCCAAGTGATTCATGTCAGCACATAGTTTTTCAAATACAATAACTGTGGTAAATGCGGTAGTCAATGTTTTGACAGCAAGACTGTATAAATAGCAGACAATAAATAACAGACAATAGCTTTGGTGCTGTTTTTGAAGGAAGAATATTGTCTGGGATCTCCAGGAGTATTCCCTAGTCTTTCTGGAATCATATTGGAGGTTATTTTATATCTAATTGAGTGGATCATCTGAACAGCAACACCTCCAAGTTTACAACCCTTCCTTAGTACTCTGCTGACACATCAGCTTAGATTGTGTGTGCTTGAAGTCAAACCAGACACAATAACTACTAAGCCAATCTAACTCAAATGTATAGAGTTAAACTATAGCGACGCATTATATTATATAAGATGACATTTGTTCATTCATGATCCCAGTGGAGGCATATCAAATAGAATGACATATAAAAATAGAATTCTGTATTTCTATTCTCTAATTAGGTCCACTAGGGAAATTTCAGTGAGGTACTCAGTGTTCTGATCAGAGGCAGGGAGCAAACGGAACCGCATCAATCTTCCAGAACTAAAAAATGTCCTTGACCAAACATACACTTTTAACCCCATCTCATGATGTTGTGATCATATCCTGCAATCTGCTCTTTGGACAAAAGCACCACATTTACAATATTCAATTTAATTGCATTTCCAGATAACTTATACTTAAGTGTGTTGGCTTCATGTATATATAACTTTTGCTAATTTCCTTTCTTACTCCTAACTTCCTGATCCTTAGGAAGAGGTGCACTTTTCTCTACAACCATCTTTTGTTCAAAGGCACTTTGGCCCAGTGTAGTGCTGCATACCACAAAATTAGAAATACCGCAATACTCTTCAAAAGGAAGGCCATTTATGTAGAAGCCTCCTATGGAGTATCAAAGAATCTATGACAGGATATAATGGAATTATTTAAGTTCAAACATTATCTTAGTGATAAACTTCATCACCTTAAGGAATATACAAAAACATGATTCACCCCAAGTCACTCACCATCCTGACTTGGAAATATCTCCCCATTGCTTCACTATCACTTCACAATTTCCTCCCTAACATTAATCAACAACATCTGACTTTACTAATCCCATTTTCCAGCACTTGGCCCATAATCCTGGAGGTTATGACAGCACAGGTGAATTTCTAAATACTTTTTAAATGTTATTGTAGTTTCTGACTCAACCATCTTTTCAGACAGTGAGTTTGAGACTCCTACAATCCTCTGAGTGAAAATGCTCCTCCTCAACTCCACTCTGTCTTTCTACCTCTTGCCCTAAATCTTTGCTTCCTAGTTATTGACCTATGTACTCATGGAAAATTCCATGATCCACACTATCTTTGCCCCTCATAATCTTATATACCTCTATCAGTCCCCTTTCAATTTTTAGTGCTCCAAAGCGAAAAACCCTGCCTATCTTTTCTGATAGCTCAGGCCTTCCAGCTTAGGAAGCATCTGTGTTGGTGTAGATATAAATCTCATTGCAGAGACCTTGCACAAAATCTACATTGCACTTCAGTCCAGTACTGAGGGCAGCACACCACTTTTCTCACTTGACTTGACCTCACAAAAGATTGCTGCAGAAAGTTAGGGTGCACAGAGTTGGGGGTAAGGTGTTAGTGTGGATTGAGTATTGATTATCTAACAGGAATCAGGGAGTTGGAATCAATGGGTGCTTTTCTGGTTAGCAGTTGGTCACTAGTGGTGTGCCGCAGGAATCAGTCCTGGGGCCTCAACTGTTTACCATTTACATAGATGATCTGGAGGAGGGGGCTGAGTGTAGGGTAACAAAATTTGCTGATGACACAAAGATGAGTGGAAAAGCAAATTGTGTGGAAAGTCTGCAGAGATATCTGGATAGGCTGAATGACTGGGTGAGTACCTGGTAGATGGAGTATAATGTTAGCAGATGTGAGGTTATCCACTTTGGTAGAAATAATACTAGGAGGGATTATTATTTAAAGGGTGAAAAGCTGCAACATGCTACAGTGCAGAGGGACCTGGGGGTCCTTGTGCATGAATTGCAAAAGCCCGGTCTGCGGATGCAGCAGGTGATTAAGAAGGTGAATGGAATGTTGGCCTTTATAACGAGAGAGATAGAATATAAAAACAGGGAGGTCTTGCTGCAACTGTACAGGGTACTGGTGAGGCTGCAGCTGGAGTACAGTGTGCAGTTTAGTCCTCGTATTTGCGAAAGGATATATTGGCCTTGGAGGGAGTAGACGGAAGATTCACCAGACTGATACTGGAGATGAGGGGGTTAGCTTATGAAGAGAGATTGAATAAACTGGGTCTATACTTGTTAGAGTTTAGAAGGCTGAGGGGGAACCTTATAAACACTTACAAGATAATGAAGGGGCTAGATGGGGTAGAGTTAGAGAGATTCTTCCCGCTTAGAAAGGATAGCAGGACTAGAGGGCTCAGCCTCAAAATAAGGGATGAGGGCGGGCAGTTTAGAACAGAGTTGAAAAAGAATTTTTTCACTCAAAGGGTGGTGTATCTCTGGAATTCTCCACCCACTGAAGTGGTGGAGGCTACCTCATTGAATATATTTAATTCACGGGTAGATAGATTTCTGATAGACAAGGGAACTAAGAGTTATGGGGAGAAAGCGAGAAAGTGGAACTGATTCACTTCAGATCAGCCATGACCTTGTTGAATATTGGGGCAAGCTCGAAGGGCTAGATAGCCTACTCTTGCTCCTATTTCTTATGTTCTTATGACACTTAGTCAGACAAATGGAAAAATACGCACATTGTTTTCTTATTGGAAGCATAGCAGGAAGATTATTGTTAACTTGAATAAAATTGTGTAAATGAAGAAATAACAAGTGAAATGGAAGGCAGAGGTACTTGCTTTGACCAGGGCACAAAAGTTCTGCTTTCACTTGGATTCTGACACAGTTCTTCAGATCCCACTATTTTACAGTTATTTAATCATTTTGCTTCAATATTTTGGCAAGACATTTACATACAGATATCAGGAATTCGATGTCATATAAATATTATACAATAGTTTTTTTGATTAAATGCATGAATGAAGCATGGATTCTTAGATTATGCCTGACATTGAATGTATTTTTTTTTTCCTAGTCTGAAATCAGCAAGCAAGAGCAAAGAGCCAGTATTATCTGAACCTGTCAATCCAACAAGCACTAACAGTGTTGGTTACCACCTTGGAGATGAAGGCAATCGAATGCCTGAATGTGAGAGTTTGGGTTTGTTGAATTCCTTTGAGACAGCAATGAGTTGCTGTACACCTCCACCAGACTACAATTCACTAAACTTTTATACCTCACCACCATTTTAAAGAAGGGCCATTTCATTAATACGGCAGCAAAGTAAATCTGCACATTCAAACGTTTGCAGCGCACCTTTGAAGGAAAATTTTTCATTATTGCCTTTACCAATATCAAACCATAGTGCACTGCTCACCAACCATAAGCAGCTATTGAATGCATCCAGGCATTAAAAGAATTGGCATCAAAGATAGTGGCCCTGATTTCATGGTCAGTGGCAAAGCGACAGTGTTTACTGCTGATCTCAAAGAAAGCTTCTCAAAAAGATTTAGCAATCTTTATAGCATGGATTTTTCTGTTGCTGACATCAGTTTGAATCTGGTGCCGAGTCAAGGTGCCCTTCAAGCATCCAGCAATAGATGTATCAACACAAGGGATAAGCAGCCAATCGAATTGAAGTATTTTCACCAACAGGAAACCAAGTAGTAAAATGCTCTCATTATCCTTACTTATAGTTACATTTCACAGAGAGCAAAATAGCTATTGGGCTAGGCAGACTGGATTTAAGAGTATAGTGGTATAACTGTTGTGTTACTGGGCTAGTAATCCAGCAGCCTGGACAAATGATTTAGAGACCTGAGTTCAAATCTCACCTTAGCAACTGGTGAATTCTAATTTGAACAAATTAGAAATAAAAAGTTAATATCAATAATAGTAACCATGAAACTATTTTGTTGTAAAAACCATGTGTTTAGTTATGTCCCTTAGGAAATCTGCTGTCTTTACACAGTCTGGTCTATATGTGACTCCAGACCCACAGCAGTGTGGTTGGCTCTTAACTGTCCTCTAAAATAGCTTAGTAAGCCATTCAACATGATGACTCACCATCACCTTTCCAAGAGTGATTATGGGTGGACAATATAGAGCATTATCCTCAATGAATAAATTAGAAAATACAAGCTGAAATATTGTAAATCCAGTTTAAAAAAATTAAAGGCGTGTTTTTTTTTGTGTTGTAACAGAAACATTTTACATTCCACATATACCAAATTTATTACCAGAGTCAGAATGATTTTTCAGAGTAATTGTGAACATATTATGTAGATTCACAGAATCCCTGCAACGCAGAAGGAAGCCATTTGGCTCATCGAGCCTGCACTGACAACAATCCCACCAAGGCCCTAACCCTGTAACCCTATTTATTTACCATGCTAATCCCTTTGACACTAAGAGGCAATTTAGCATGGCCAATCGACCTAATCTGTACATCTTTGTACTGTGGGAGGAAACTGGAGCACCCAGAGGAAACCTACACAGACAGTTATCTGAGGCCAGAATTGAATCTGGGCCCCTGGCACTGTGATGCAGCAGTGGTCACAACTGTGCCATCATGCTGCCATTACATTGTTAAAGTCCCAGTTAATGTAACATTCAATGAGGTGCAATCTTTTCCAGGGTTATTATGGTGAACCAAATAGCAGAAAACTGCAAAGTCTTGTCCTTCTAGGATTTCTACTTGATTTTATTGATGGTTACATTTGTGAGGCACTTAACAGTACCTTCCTGTTGGGAAGGCAAGAATCACTGCGAGCAACCTCTGGATTTCTGTGTTTAACTGTGCATGTGCAGACTCCAGTGGTTGCTGTCATTTTCAGGGGAATAATAGTGCCAAATGCAATTTTGCTATCATTAATGTGGCAAAATCCTGAGCCCAACACTGAGAATGGAATTTTATTCTCTTTCCACCTCATGACTGAACACTTCCTGAACACTTCCCATTATAGAACTAGAACAAGTACAATCACTACTTGTTAGGTTTCCAGCTGTTTTTAGACTATTCCAAATATTGTATCTGTAAGAATGCCCAAAAGAGCAATGACATCTTACTTTCCTGCACCAGACATTAAAAATCCCATTTGAGTTATCGCAGGCAAGCTGGGGTATGTCAAAGGTAGTTTGGATCTGAGCCCCATGGTAATGGATTTTCAGCTGCTCAGATTTACTTTAGTGCATACAATGCATGTTAATAAAGCTGCTGTCAATACAAACCTCTATTACAGATTGCATGAATTGTGACTGCTTCAGAAATGTGTAGAAATCTCCCTTTCTTGCTAAAAGTAGAATCTCAAAATACTTCTAACTTCTCCAAAAATGTGCTTTGATGAACTGGAAAATTTTACAAATTTTACAAAGCAAATAGTATTTTCACAGTATCCACATTTCCAATACATTCTTGGAAGGAGAGGGAGGAACAGAGGGAAATCTAAAGCTATTTTTTAAGTTACGTTTTTAAACAAGGCATTCTATAAATAAAAGAATAATTTTTTTAAAAAAACTCAACTGTCAGGATCATATGTAGTATTGAGAAAACCTCAACGTGATTGTTATTTTTTGAGACTTTTTTTGCAAAAGTTTCCATTTCTTTTTATCCCATATGAGCGTGGGATACAAATGTGACACTTTGACCTGGACTTTCATCTCGGACTTGGGAAATGTGAAAAAGCCCGTTTCTGACTTCTGAAAACCGAGCCTGCCTCCATACTGCATTCCTACCATATTTTTATCTCTGAGGGACATTGCCACCCACCTCATTGAAACTTGCAGAATACTAAAAAGTGTTGACAGAGTGGACCTGGGAAGGTATTTCTTTTAGAGGGAGAGATTAGGACCCAAAGGCATAGATTCAGATAAAAGGACAATCTTTTAGAACCAAAATGAGAAAGAACTACTTCAGCCAGAAGGTGGTATATCTACGGAATTCATTGCTGCAGAAGGCTGTGCAGGCCAGGTCATTAATTGTATTTAAGACAGAGATGCATAGGTTCTTGATTGGTAAAGGGAACAAAGATTATGGCAAAAAGATGGGAGAATGTGGTTGAGAAACTTATCAGCTATGACTGAGTGGCAGAGCAGATTCAATGGTCCAAATGGTCTAATTCTGCTCCTATATCCTATGATTTTATTGCTTATTGTTGAGCAGGAGTGTGAGTGCAAAGGCAAGCACATGAAGAGGACTACCTCAGTTCTCTGGGCAGTTCTCAACATTGTTCTTCATTGTGGTTCAGGTCAGAAATTCTAAAGTTTTATGAAGCCTGCCTGGATCATAAATTTTGTAGCTTGAATTTAGTTAGAATAAGCATGACACATTTCATTTCAGATATGATTCAAATGGCCCACTAGAGAGCTTTTATCAAACAAAGTTTATTTAAGAATATAGTTAATATGTGTGGAAAGAAAATTAGCAATAACTTTTATCAATTGCAAATAAAAACAAAATAACCACAAAATGTATAACATTTAACAAATATATCTAAGATGTTCCAATCAAACCAAAACCTTCCACAGACAAAACCCTTTAAATAATTCAACACAGCAAAGTCAAATACTCACGTGATACTGGAATTGAGTTCCTTGGTGGAGAATTGAAAACTCTTGGTCTTGTAAGTTAATAGTCCACTTGATACACCCAAAACAGTTTCAAGTCTGAACAGCTTCCCAGAACCCTATGTAAATGCTGGTCAAGCCACCAACATCAGGTTTTCTACTGTAGGAAAGCAAGAAGCCTTGCTTTCAGCCAATCAGCAGAACTTTTAAAACCCAGGGAGAGAGAGAAAGAAAGACACTGTTCTCAGTCTGATGCCCATTCCCTTCTAAACTAAACACTACTGCCAACCAAAAACAGAAAATGAAACCTTCAATTCCCTAGCAAGAAAACAAAACCCTACCAGAACCTATGACCTTCCTCCTAACAATGCAGAGCCACAAAACAACTCAGAGTAAAAACAAACCTCATTTAAACCACTTAAGGAGCAATAAAAGGACTAGCATAGATAGCCCTGCAATAATGACATCAGATAAGGCTATGAGCTACAAACATGATTTTTTAAAAAACTCTTAAAGGTATGCTTAGGACACACTTATACCCTCACAAATCTTACTTCTGCTCCACATTTCCCCCCATTCCCTTCCCATGGCCACTCATAATTTCCATTACCACGCTATTCTCCAGGTATCCTCCACATCTGCTATCCTGTATCCAATACAGGCAGACTTCAGGAGGCATATCTTTGAAGTGCACATGAAAAATTAAATTTCTAACAATCTAATGCCATCAAACACTTTACACATGGAGAAAAACTCTCATTTTTAAAAGCCATTCAAATTATTTAAATCCCTCAATTGAACAATCTGTTGAAAAACACATTCATTTACCACATTAAAGATAGATAACTCTTCAATAACCTCTTAAAGCTGTCCAACAAGCAGTGAACATATCGTTGAGGTAAGCGTTTCTGGAGCTTTTGAAATTTAGTCAATTATTCATAATAATCGCAGCTATCAAAATAAGCCTTTAGAAAGATAAACAATAAAACCAATAAAACTGGAAAACAGGGCTTTTTTTATATAAGCCATACCCAGTGTTCGATCAATCAAAGCAATTGATGAACGGATGGCTGTGTTTTCTTTCCCTAAGGGAAAGCTGAAGTTTTATTTTCAATTTAAATCAGTTTGATAATTCCAAGCGCTGTTACCAATGGGAAAAGTGCTTTAATGCATCTCAACACTTAAACAATGCTAATTAATGTAATGAGCAATTCATCTGTTCATGGCCCTATGATGGACCACTGAAGTAGAATGTCACAATACATCAGCTAAGAATTACATTTGAGATTGTCAAAAAATTTAACATCGATCAGAATGTCCCACCTTCTCAGCAGGCTTCTCTAGTGGTCATGAAGTCTCCAATGCATCAAGATTTATTAGGTCTCCCAAAACCCACACCAGCACATAAAATTCGCAGAGTGGAAGGAAACTTAAATTTCCTATAGGGCTCACAATGGCAACCGTGACCTTAGCAGATATGCATGTGGCTCCAGGATTCAAAGTCCTCCTGACCTATGAAAATATCATACAAAAATAGAAAAGGATTAAGAAGGCACTAGAAATTTAAAATGACTACAAATGTTTTAAGACTTTGTCAGTGTCAACCCTATTGTCACCTCCATCACCAGACAAAAATCTAGCCCTCAGGTAGTCAAACAGTTGATACCTCAATGCTCAATGAAAGCTGCAGCAATGAGTTCTGATCTATTTCTGATTTTTGCTTATATTGTGCCTGGTATCCACTTGGAGCTACCTATAGTGACATGACTAAAATCAACAGTTCAGCTGTTTGAGGATTGATGCTTTCTCCCACATTATGGTGCTATATGTTGGTGCTTCAAGATGTTTCTTCCAATTTATAAATAACCTTAAAGGATTATGCCACCTATTCTCTGATGAATTTATTATTTGTGCGGCTACATAATACATTGTTACAATTATACATTGTTATGGAAATAAATTCCAATAGAAAGAGTGTGTGAGTAATTTTAGCCTTATTATTCATGATTCTGGATTTTGTTATATAAAAAGAAATACTTAATCTAAATTTAGATGCCAAAAGAAAGGTAACAAAAATTCAAATATGAAAACATGAACTCATAATTTTCAAAGAGGCATGCAATCAAATTCCTTTAAGTAAATGTAGAACTATGGTGAGCGAGGCATTGAGGATCATTATCCCCCCCAGGGCAGAAGTGAAGAACTGAGTAGTTGCTGGAGAGCCAATAATTCTTGTACATCAGGATGGACAAAGTCATTTTTTTTGAGGGTTTACATTTAATGGACCAAAGGATTTGAGCACAAACAATGTGAAATCAAGTCTGTTGCACAAACTGTGAGCAAGTTCATACATTTATTTTGCACAGGCAAAGATTTCTTTTTTAAACAGGAAACCAGATTTTAGACTGAACACAAGAGGTGATGTGCTTTATACTTCCTCGGTTGTATTTTGAAATTAGATGGATTAAAGCATTGGCTGTTATTATTGTCTTCCATTCACCACCATCCACCTCCCCCACTACTCCATGTTAGCAGAACAATTTTAAAGTAATTGTGAAAGCCTTCACAAATCATCCACACAGATTACTTCAAACAATAGAACAGATGGGCCTGAACCTCCTTCTTCATAAGTTCATAACGTTTAGGAATAAAATTAGTCTATTTGGCCCATCAAGTCTGTTCTGCCATTCGATCATGGCCTATCAAGACCTTCTCACAATAACCCTTCAACCCGTTACTAATTGTAAATTTCTCTAACTCTTCCTTAAATTTGCTCATCGTCCCAGCATACATCACACTTTGGGGTAGCGAATTCTACAGATTCAGTAGTTTCTCCTCAACTGTGTTTTAAATTTGCTGCCCCTCATCCTAAGATTATGATCTCTCATCCTAGAATGCTCCACAAGCATTTGCTCCACGTCTACTTTATCCATACCTTTTATCATCTTGTCAGGGGAAATTTAATTTCCCCTGACTTTCCTAAATTCCAGACAGCATAAGCCTAAACTGTTCAATCTTTCCTTATACGGCAAGCCACTCATCTCTGGAATCAATTCTTCTGGCACATTTGTAAGACCTAAAAATGTACCCAACCTTGTCTGCATCCTGCCAATGACAATTTACAATGAGGCATCCTCCCAATCATGTTAATGTCAAACTTAAAATGAATGTGAGTTAGAAAAAAATCACTTGGATTCAGAGAAATCCCAAACACACAACCGTACATTTCTCCATAAAATCTTAAAATTTAAGTTTTGACTTGTTTAGCCATCAGTCATTAGTCACAGCATGTTTAAGGAATCACAACCAAGGAAGCTGTTTAATTTCTTATGTGACATATGTTACATAAAAACTTGTGTTTCTTATGTCATTAAAATGCAATAAATGAAAGAAAATAACATTGTTTTCTGTTGTATTGATGCACTTGTGAAGAAGCCAATACTTGAGAGAAGGAACATGGTGAGAAATGAACATATTCAGCATGTCTTTTAGTGTATGTAAAAGATCAAAGAGTCTCAGGTATATAGTATTATAATTCTGCAAGTAACTCACTAACCTCCACAATTCCATGCAGTGTAACTGGTTTGCTCCAGATTCAGAGTTTAAATGGGCACAAATGCAAAGGAAATTCGAGACCATTATCTGGATCCTGTGAGTTTGTTAATGAAGTGAGACTTCCAATTCACATACGTGAGTTTTGAATCATTTAAGCATTGTCTATACATGGTAAAATCTTGTTAAATGCAATATTTCCATTTTGAGCAAATATGCATAAACAAGAGAGCCTTAGTTATTGCAATCTTATTATCTTTAGTGTGTATCTAAGCTCATGCACAAAAATATTTACGTGTTCTTGCCCAAGGTGAACATACTGCGTAGATGTTTGGAACCTTTGCATACTGCAAACATGCCTTGGATAATTCCAAATCCCCAGCATGCATTCATCAAACAGATATTCGTAAATTGCACAAGAGGTTTCGGACCATCTACCGTAATGTTCATTTTTAATATCAATTATGAAACTGTACTCACTTACAGCATTAGGGTCAGGACCTGCAATAAAACATCACATGAAAATTGTGCATATTGCCAGGCAGTATATTAAGTCCAAATCTTTATATATTGTATTTATCAACTCACTATTCAAACTCTCAGCTGACTGAAATGTCTCTAGTTGTACACAGTTTGTCCTGACTGAAGGTGAAGTGAATTCTGTAACTGTCTTTTCTTGGAACTCGTACTACTGTTAAGAATGTATTTCTATATAAAATAATAAAAATTGTTTTATTACCTCCATGACATTGCATCATTTATTTTACCCATTTTAGCCTTGTTGTTATTGTTACTTAGTAGTACTGCCCAATTGCGAAGTCACATTTAATGTTCTGAGTTTTGCAAACATAGGCTAATTGAATGCAGTCTGTCCCCTATCCCGCTGCAAACAGATGAAGAGACATGCTGCTTCACATGATCTGTCAGGTCTTGGGACATGCGACCTACATACCTTTCATTGCAGCAATACTGAAATTCATAAACCACATTATCATTTGTGAGGTAAATGGAATCTCATTGTCCTGACAGCAGCATCCTCCTAGTGAGAAACATCACTCATGCTGCCGCTATATGAAGCAACTGACTAGCTTCACCCGTTGTCCCAACCTTTCAGATACTTTGCCCTTCTGGGTAGACTCGGCACTTTGCAGATCCAAAGGGGTGGCCTTAAGCAAATTTATGAGAATGCACAAAACACAGTGAGCAAAGATCTGATTGGGGTCACCATTATCCTGCAGGATAACTTTGATAATGGCGAGCTCTATACTGTAGAGTTTCTATAATTCTATGAAATGGCTCTGGCCCTATTTATGAGATTGCCGATAAAGCCAATCTTGTGGTACGTGTAGCAGTAGGAATCCCAACGTGTCCAGTGAAGGGAATAGACTGTAGCAGAAAACCCATTAGCTGATCTTTCAATGATAATGTCCAGGGAGAGGAGCTTGTTAGACTGCTCCATTTCAAAGCACGCAATGCAGTGCATTAAGCTGCAGCTGCAGAATCAAATATGTCATTATGTATCAGATATAGACAATGGGGTGGGACGTTCAGAGTTATTCCATTGAAAATATGTTACTCATGGAAATGAACAAAAATGAGAGCACGAGTTGAACCTAGAGGGAATTCCACGGCAGCACCACTTATTTGAGCAGACATGGCATCACTAAAGCTTTATTCAACTGCCTGTGTTACTAAGTCATAAAGTCAATGAACACAAATTCAGAACATGGCAATCCAGCATGCAAATATGTATGTCTGGGTTGGCCTGATTGCTTTGCAATGCCACCAGACATTCACCTAGCAAATGGAAATCAAGCAAGTCATTGGCTATCCCACAATATGTAGATATGTGCTAGGCACACTTTCAAAGACTCAGTGGTTTCATTAGATTCTGACTTGTGGTGGCAAAGCTGAGAATATAGGAGTTCAAACTCCACAAATACAGTTTCCCTTTTAGTGTGAGATGCAGGAACACCAAAGTTGCAGCTATACCAAGGACAAAATCCTTTCTTTCAGAGGGTATGTGGTCAGATGGATTCACTACGTGCTTGACAGTGTCACTAATTGTAAAGAGACTGGAATAATCACCCTTTTCTTCCCTTGATGTGGCAGTTGATAAGTCCGCTAATCGATTCTCCATAACTGTTAACTTGCCTTCACTGGTCACTCTACGCATTGAGATTCATTCAGCTCCTGTGTGACAAGACTGGCCTTAGTGGCAATTCCATAAATAGGATCCAAGCCACATTTGTTGTGCAGACTTGATGCTGAAATAAGGCACATGAAAGCTATCCTGGATAACGATGGTGACTCCAATCAGATCTTTGCTTGTTGTGTGTAATGTATACTCGCAAATGGGCCTAAGGCAGCCAATTTCAGACCTCAGAAATCTTAAATTACCCAAGAAAGGTAAAATATCTCAAACCAGCAGGTGAAGCTTGCTGTTTCATGG
Organism: Sphyrna mokarran; assembly: GCA_024679065.1. Taxonomy (NCBI): domain Eukaryota; kingdom Metazoa; phylum Chordata; class Chondrichthyes; order Carcharhiniformes; family Carcharhinidae; genus Sphyrna; species Sphyrna mokarran. Next base: position 76,323,535 of record JAGIQG010000010.1, on the reverse strand, counting down.
CTGCTATTATGCAGTGGCAACATGCGTTGCTAAGGATTGTACTAACAACAGATTTAGGATTATCATTTGGACCCACAATATAGCTCACTTATGTTTACTGGAAGCTACATATTCATTTGCAATGACCTTGACCTCAGCAGACCGTTTTTTAGAATAAGCAAAATCACAGAGGATGATAACTCCCTGGTTCATTTGCCATTGCAGTGTCTTGATGAACCAGAGTCAACTAATCAACACTCCTTTTCTCATACAGTATAAATTATTGTTCCTTCTTGTGTCTGTTCTGATAAGTGCAAAATGAAAAGCTTTGACAGTGAGTCTCTTTTTTCAGCAATATTCATTTTTCTTTGTTGCATCAGAAATCTGATTATTTCTGTGTTCTGCAATACAAGAACGGTACAAACAATAAACATTGGAGAGTGAAAGTAGAATTAACGCTTCAAATCCGTATGAATCTTCTGCTTTGAAGAAGAGTCAGACAGACTCAAAACATAAAGGCTGGAATTCTCCAGAAGTTCGGGCCTGTGGGATTCTCTGGTCCCATCCCTGCCCACAGGTTTCCCGCCGGCATGGGTAAGGTGGCAGTCAGACCACACGCTGCTGGGAAACTGGCATTTGGGAGGCTGGAGAATTTCACCCTTTCTTCCCTCATTCTATTTTCTCTCTTCACAGATGCTGCCAGACTGCTGAGTTTTTCAAGCATTTTCTGTCTTTGTTTTAGATTCTAGCATCCGCAATATTTTGCTTTTAAGCAATAGAATATGTTTTTTTTCGAAAAATGTCGAGTTCCAGAACGATAGAGAAATAATACATACATCTGACCAGAAATGTTGCCTTCTTGGGTACCTTCTGAAGAAGCCTGGGCAGTACTAGTACACACATCAAACTAAGTTTGCAAATTAAGGTCCATGGGAGCTAATGCTGAAAGAAATTGGATGCATTAGTTAGATCAAATGGAAATTTGACGTTAAGGAGATTTAATGTCTCCTTGCATTAATTTACTAATGATTAGTAAAAGGCCAATAGAGTAGTAATTAGATTGGGATTGGGGATTAGATTTACCCTGTGATTTTGTGTGTAGGACATACCTGGGCAACCTTCCAAGTGGCTCATGTAATTAGAGGAGCTGATCATGGTGCATAGGACTTAAGCTCTATCACTGGGATGTTAGAAGGACCCTGAGCTTTTGTTGTGTCAGCTGCTTTGAATCTCTGGTGGAATCCATTAAGAATGTTTATGAACATGTCTGTGGGCAGCCTAGTGTAGTAAAATGTTTGTACCTTATTCTGCTGCTCCAGGCATGCCTTCCTATATTTTGCATTGAACCAGGGTTGATCTTATAGCTAGATGGATATCAAATAATGGAGACATGTCAGACCACAAGGTTACAGATAGTAATTCTGTACTGTCACTGCTGAAGGCCCCCACCCCCCCCCAACCCAGTTACTTGCCTCATGTTTTGTGCTGCTAGAATTAAGATTATTCAGTTCCACACAATGTAGGATTATTGTGGATCAGATTTTAGCTGCAAATGTGTAGCCGCTGATGATTTTCCACGTCAACCTCAAGAGGTTGGGAGAGAAAATGCAAATGGACGTGGAATAGGGATCATTCCCAAACACTTCTGGTAAAGCCCACGGATATCAATATGTGGTATAATTTATACAATTTAGGTGTGTACAATTTAGGTTGTGTACAATGTGTACAATTTAGGCTTTATATTTTAAAAAAATTTACTTACAAGTTTAAAACGATCGTGAAACATTTTCTATCTCCTAATATATATGAATTAGTTTGAATGCACAGTTATCTCGTCACAAGATTTCTTCAAACTAACATTTCTTTTTGTCAGAGAACAGTTCTAAACAACAAACAACAACAATAATTTGTATTTATATAGCCCCTGGTTGCAAAAGATTAATTAAGTCAGCAGGGAATGATGCTGGCTACTTGGAAGAAGTTGTTTGCTTCTGAGAGGCCTGGAACATTGGTCATCAAATTTTAAAGATCTATTTGCATTCATTTACGGGATGTGGGTCTTACTGGCTAGGCTAGCATTTATTTCCATCCCAGATTGCCCTGGGGAAGGGTTAGGCAATAAATTATTATCTCATCAACAACACTCACATTCCATAAATAAATGAATGACGAATGTCTTAACTTACAGTGCAGCTCAGGGAGAAATCACATAATGTCTGAGCACCCCACTGGAAGCTCAGATTAAAATAATTAAACCTCAGTTTGTTGCAAACTTAAACTAATGTCATCACAATTGTTGATATCAGCGCTGATCCCTATGTTGCTTGATTGTTGAATTTGCAAGTGTTCTGATGAATTTGCCATGTTAGGACGTTGGAATGAAATGAGAAGTCAAGAATTGAATAAAAAAAGAAACTGACAGGGATTTAGCTGCAGTGAGGATCTTATGAGATGCAGATTAAGCTTACAGATAGCAGGGTGAAATAGATACTTTGTTAAGCAAATTGGAGACTAGCAATCCAGGGACCTAGATTATAGCCACTCTCAGGTGCAAACCAGAACTCTCTCAAAGAATAAAGCTGTTGTGTAGAAAAGAAAGCAGAAGAGACCCCAAAATGTGAGACCCTAAAGTCTACTCTAAACTAGAAGAAAGATTTCCAAAAGAAAGTTGTGTGGTTGAATTTGGCTCTCAGTGTTTAAACCCAGGAGATGTTGTTTTGGTGAAGATGGATTTCTGGCAGGCAGTTTTTCCGTCCTATCTGCCAGGGGAGCAGGCGGGACTAGATCATGCAAAGGTCTGCTGACCTTGGGCAGGATTTTCTGGTTTTGGGGTGAGCTCTGCAGGAAAAATCCCACCATCAGACTTCAGAAAAGTAGAATGATTAGATTGGGTGGTGAGGGTAGGGAATAAGGGGATAATTTAAGTGGACTGCCTGATAACCGTTATTGTTGTTAATTGTAAATACTGTTCTTTACTGTTGTCTTTCATGTCTACTGTAAAGGTTAATAAATGTTTTGTTATTAGGCAATCTGCAACAAGACTGAGCCTTTGCCTCACTGGATTTCAGCTCTTTTCTTACATTTTTTTCAAATTGCAAAAGTAAATAGTTAATAATGGGAGTTTCATGTTTCCCCTATGGGATTTGGGATGCCTTTGCACTGAACAGCAATGGGTTCATGACAGCCATCTCTTCCACACCAGAAAAGACAGCTTCCAACTTTTCACACATCCTTGTGCCAAGTTGAAGTTGGAATTCTTTATGCTCCTCCTCATTAGCGACAGACTTGATGCCAGGCCTACTAATGCACCAAGCATCTCAGGTCTTTTCTGTACATAGGCCCATATAAATCCTCATCTTTTCTACGTCTGGTGAGCTAGCACATGCATTATCTTTCTCCCCAGCCTGACTGCAGACTATTCTTGCCTGGTTATTCACAAGATGTAAATTCCACCTGTAAACCAAGCTCCAAGGCATGTACAACGCCAGTACATTAGTTGATGACTAAAAGTGTCAGATCCAGTGATAGCATTTCTTTCTCTGGGTCTTCACCCTCAGGAACCACTGGTTGATCAGGTGCTAGGTGTTAGGTATCTCACAGCATATATGCACAAGGGCAGATATGGGAGGAGGAGGGAGGGAGAGTAAGGGAAACCAGAGCACATGGTTACATCATCTGCAGCTTGTATGTCCTTTCAGAATACAGGGAAGTAGAATTTGAAACTAGATGGTACCAATCATTTGTAGGTCAGAGCAAGAGGGGGCAATAGACATTGGTGAACAAGTTGAGGCTTTGCAACAAATTTGCAGATTTCGTTGCTATTTTTCACAACTTTCCCACAAGGGGATGATGAATTCACAGCTTCCTCATTCAGTGCCATAAACACTAGGCTACTGCAGAATAATGCCAACGGTGTGGGTTCAACACCTGCACTAGCTATGTTGTCCCAGGGAAGCCTTACTTCCTTACCTTGCCCTGAATTTGTAGTGTGGTGCCCCTTAAACCATGGGTTGCCAGAATTGTCTCTCTCTGACAGTGCGAGAAAAGTCCAAGCTCCTCTGGGACTATATGTATGTAGCTATATATGGCTAAGATGAAATGACTTCACTTCACAGCTGAAGTCCAGGTCAGTGTAAATTAGGATCAAGGTTGCAACGTAGATTTGCAACAATCAGGGTGGGAACTTGAGGGAAACCAGTCAGCAAAGGCAACCGGGGTTAGTAACTGATCCTTTATTAAAGTTGTTCAAACAGTGCAAGGTTTCTATGGAGCAAGCAAAGAGGGAGGTTTATTTGTATTGCAACCAACATATGAGCTTTGAGGAGGGAGCTTTTGTCAATGTCTTAAAGATTTTCTGGAGTTTTTTTGAATACAGGATGGAAAGATATGTTTGCATACCAAACATCTTTGTACTCTATCATTAATTTATCTTGTTTTGGGATGGGATTCTGCACTGTGTCAGTTCCTGGTCTGCTTGTAAATCAGGAATTCCTTCCTACTGCAGAGACTGATTCCGGAACAAAGCAGTGAGATCAAAAAGGATTTGCAGTCTGGAATAGACATCAGGAACGTGTCAGGGAGTGAGTGTTTCTGTGCTGGGTGGAAGAAAGTGCCTCTCTGAATTGAACAATACTGAAGAGGAGTTAGAGAATTGAGGGTGGATTAGAAGGGATAGAATCTCTGTGAACTGGGTGGGTGATGGAGACAAAATTAGAGGAAGTGTGTTTTGCCCCATTGGATGGGGAGAAGGGAATATTTATTGAATGTGTGTGAGCTTTCCAATAATGATACACCCGTATTGGACAGTTACAAATGGACTAAAGCTACTTAATTTAGTTATAGTTTTTAAAATAAAAACATTTGTCAACTTTGAAATAAAAATATTGAAGGGAAACAAATCAATTGTAAAGAAAAAAATAGCTTGACCATTTCATTATAGCATTAGAATGTAATGTTTTCCAGAAGGTATACCATGAAATGTGCCCTTTGTGAGTTTATCTGCACTGGAGGAGGAAAAGCAACAGTTGAAAAGAATGTGTACTATTTGAACTTCCTGCCTACATTCCAGTGCAGGATAATTCCAAAATACCATTTTTTAAAAATCTGTTCTCTTCAGAAACACTGTACAAGGTGCACAATGACTACATTTGTGGCGTAACTTCTGTAATCCATGATCTTAATGATCTGACATTACTCAGGGAAAGACATAAGGATAAACAGAACTAAATTACTTCTGTTTCTATCTCTGAGCTCACAGAGAAAGGAGTCCAGTTGCTGAAATGAAGTTCTCTGTTTTTCTTTAGAAAATTTTTGATGATGAATAAAGATAGCTTGTCTGGTATTTTTAATAATTAAAAAAATATATAATTTTTATCCTTTCATGAGATTTGAGTATCACTGGCTGGGCCAACATTTATTGACCTTGAGAAGATGATAGTGAGCGGCCTTTGTGAACCACTGCAGACCACGTAGTGTAGATGCACCCTCTGTATTATAATGGATGTTTTTGCACCATTTAAATTTTTAGTGAATAAAAATTCAGATGATGTCCATAAGGATGCCTAATCTCATCCAAATTAGGTGAAAAAAATGATTCATTTGCTTGGTTGGAATACCTGATATAAAGGATGTCTACTAAGCTCAGGCTTCTGGCCTTTTCTGGCAGTGGTAAGGGGTTTTTTTTATGTAGAAATGCTTACATCAGCTGAAGGTAAAAATAGATAAATAATTTTTGCAGGGAGCTTCACGTTCTCTATAAACCTATATTGTAACAATGTCCTCCCATAGCAAGCTATAACCACACACTAACAACCACTGTAGAAAAATGAGAATTTATCTACCAAATGTTATGGACGCTGAGCCAGAAAGTCAAACGGGAGCAAAGGATATACCTCCGTGGGGAGCAGAAGTTAAATGTCCCTTCGCTCAGAGATGCAGCTCACTGAATGATCTTGCCCACTGTATCTAATACAATGCCCAATGACAGGTAGTAACTTGGTATTACAAATGTATCACAATTGGACAATGACATTGTTCAGAAATGCATGGAAATAAGGGAGAAATTGATCATGAGGCCCATCAAGCCAATTCTGTCCAGTTGAAGGTACAAGCACACACATCCACTCCCAAGCAATGTTATCTCCCGAGAGGGACAAAAAACATTTCAGAAAGACTCACTACCAATTCAGGAATAACTTTGGGAATTCTTTCTCCATTTCCTGACCAGCAAATTCTAGGAAGCCAATTAAAGGGCTAAGTTATTAATTAGCTACTAAGGTTACAGACAGAATAAGACACGAATAGTACTACCGGTAAAAAGTTAAATGATCCTTGAAACAAAGTTAAGCTAATGAGACAAATGGTTCACACATGCATAAATGCAGTAAAGAATCAAACAAGTAATTATGATTTTAAACTATTATTAATATTTTAGAATGTATTTTAAGTATTGCATGGATCATTGTTCACTTCAGCCAAGAGAAGATTGCTGTAAGGGATGATGGTAAATGTAAAGAGTTCAGAACCAAAAACCCGGGAAAAGAAAGTTTCTGGTGAGGGAACATATTTTGCAACTTTATGATTTGGGACATTCATTGCCCAGACATAGAATAGATACATACCTGGCCACAAGATCACATGGCCATGCAACTTGGCAGTGAGCCAATGAGAATGTTCACATTGAAGTTTATGATGAGCATCTATCATTACTTAGAAACAAAGAAGTGAGTTTAGCTAAGATGGGACTTAGTGTCTGGTTTGAAGACAAATGAAATACCACTATTCTGAATGGTAAAATGCAACTGGCTGAGGGGTATGTCAAAGATTATTATCGATGTAAGTATACTGAATGTAATTGATTTTAAATTAATATGAGATGATATTAACAAAGAACAAAGAACAACACAGCATGGGAAACAGGCCCTTTGTTTCAATGAGCCTGCGCCACCATTTTAACGGTGTGAGTTCCCTCTTCCACCCCAACACTTGTCTGTGCTTATGGAAATCCACAATGGAAACCAGATTGAGGGGAGACAACTTAGGGACAATTTGTTACACCAATCAGCCTAAGAGCACATCTTTGGGGTTGTGGGAGGAAACCAGAGCACCTGGAGAAAACCCACGCAATCACAGGGAGAATGCACAAACTCCCACAGATACTGACCCAAATCCATGTATCTGCACAGCAAACAGTGATAATCACTGAGCTGTCACGTTGCCCATGAACTGGTCCAGCTTAAGCGTACACTAACGACATGAAGCACAAGGCTACTCTCGAAACATCCTAGAGCAGCCCTCGCACGACCTATTGCATGTATGCCCCTTGTTGGACAACAACACGGACTGAAGCACCTGTGGATTAAAAGAGAAAAACATCAATAACATGCACCTCTTATGCAAACATTCAAGGGAATTTCCAAATGCTCAAAAGTAAAACAAATGAGCCAGAAAATATGTTGGAATTGATTCCCAGGAACATCCCAAGGCTCTTGATCCCTATTTAAAACAGTCTCCTGTATCCCTTCATCTCTATTCCGCTCATGTGCCTATCTAAGTATCCCTTAAATAACTCCAGCATGCCTGCCTCTACCACTTTACTTTGCAGTGCATTCCATACCCCCACAACCCTCTGTGTGAAAAACTTCCCTCTAACATCCAAATTATGCCTCACCCCCCTCACCCTAAGCCCGTGGCCCCTCGTAATATTTGTTTCCAATCTAAGAAAAAAGCTTAACACTCTTTACTGTATCTATACCCTTCATAATCTTATACACTTCTATTAGATCTCCCCTCAGTCTCCGTCTTTCTAAAGAAAACAGCCCCAATTTGCCCAATCTTTCCTCGTAACTCAGACATTCCATACCAGGCAGCATCCTCTGCATCTCTCCAGGGTCTCCACGTCCATCCGGTAGTAAGGCAACCAGAACTGGACGCAGTACTTCGAATGAGATCTAATCAACGTTCTATACAACTGCGAATTGATGGGTAAGAAAATCTATAACTGATCTGTTTTTGATTGTGCACACTAGGTTCATTGGAGAGATTCTGTCACTCTATTCCAGAATCACATAATCCTCTTGATGAGCTCCAAGTAATTGTTTGTTATGTTTCTATTTTAAATAAATATTCCATTTTTAGCAGCAATACTTGCCTCATGAGTTTTACATTGTTTAAGTTAAAACATAATTGGCCATCTCAAATTATCCTACAGCAACTATAATTACCCATAAGATAATCACAACTAACATACTCCCCCTAACTGGAAATGTATTTCTTCTCAGGAATTTGTACCTCTCCTAACTTAAACATAAATAGTATTTCATTCGCTTTTCTGATCACTTCGCTTTAATGGGGTATTTTTGCACAGCACATACATACTAATTTCCTAATCCCAAATTCATGTTACTTTACTTAGACTGTTATTATCTAAAGGATTTGCAGCTCTTTAATCGATAGACATTCATGAAGTCAATGTCTCCATATGTGTTCCTGGAACTCTCATAAATTCAACAGGGTTTTTCAGTAATGGAGAAGGGCAAAGTTGAGGTTAGAATCTTGTCAGCGATGAGGGTAGAGTAGTAAAATGTTTCTCCTTGTAGCTTTCAAAGTTTTTGGCATTATTTTCAAAAGCAAATTGTTTATTTTTTTCCATTGAATTTTGTTATCTCATGGTGAAAGGACTAGGCATCATTGAGAAATCTCAAAGCACGGGTTTTATGTAAACCACGTCTTTGTTGGTAGGTAACATTCTTACTCCTGAGTAGGGAGGATGTGGTCTCAAGTGCCTCAGGGATCAGTGCTGGGTCCATTGTTGTTTGTCATTGATATCAATGATCTGGCTGATAATGTAGTAAATTGGATCAGCAAATTTGCTGATGATACAAAGATTGGAAGAATAGTGGACAGTAAGAAAGGTTTTCAAAGCTTGCAGAGGGATTTCAACCAATTAGGAAAATGGGCTGAAAAATGGCAGATGGAATTTAATGCAGACAAGTATGAGGTATTGCACTTTGGAAGGACAAACCAAGTTAGAACATGCAAGGTAGATGGTAGGACACTGAAGAGTGTTGTAGAACAGAGGGATCTGAGAGTACAGATACATAATTTCCTAAAAGTGGCATCACAGGTAGATAGGGTCATAAAGAGTGCTTTTGGTACATTGGTACTTTATAAATCAAAGTATAAGATTTTGAATGTTATGGTGAGGCCAAATTTAGAGTATTGTGTGCAGTTTTGGTCACCTAATTACAGAAAGGATATTAATAAGGTTGAAAGAGTGCAGAGAAGGTTCACAAGAATGTTGCTGGGACTTGAGAAACTGAGTTGCAGAGAAAGGTTGAATAGGTTAGGACTTTATTCCCTGGAGCATAGAAGAATGAGGGGAAATTTAATACAGGTGTGTAAAATTATAATGGGTATAGATAGAGTGAATACAAGCAAGTTCTTTCCACCGAGGCCAGGGGAGAAAAAAATTAGAGGACACTGGTTACGGGTGAAAGGGGAAAAGTTTAAAGGGAATATTAGAGGAAGCTTCTTCACACAGAGAGTGGTGGGAGTATGGAATGAGCTGCTGGATAAAGTGGTAAATGCGGGCTCACTTCTAACATTTAAGAAAAACTTGGATAGATACACAGATGAGAGGGGTGTGGAGGGATATGATCCAGGTGCAGGACAGTGAGTCTGGCAGAAAAATGGTTCGGCACAGCCAAGAAGGGCCAAAAGGCCTGTTTCTGTGCTGTAGTGTTCCATGTTTCAATCGTTCTAAGGCCCATTCCAGGACTTGAGTACCAAAGACCGACCTTCCAGTGCATGACTGAGGGAATGCTGCACTGCCTTTTGGATGAACTGTTAAACCAAGGCCCTATATATCTTCTTAGGTGGCAATACTTAGAAGATGAGTTTATCCTTGATGTTCTTATCAATATTTATCCCTCCACCAACAGCGCAGAAGCAGATTATTTGACTATTTTCACATTGCTGTCTGTGCGATCTTGCTGTGTGCAAATCACAAACTGCATTTCGCACTAGTAACTGCACTTCAAAATACTTCACTGGTTGTTGATAGTCGGGGGATTTACTATATAAATACAAATCCTTTTCCAGCTGTAAATTCTTGTCCTTGGAGACTGATGATTGGCCCCTAAATACAAGCCATAGAAATACATTTAACTGGACATCATTTGAATTATACCTTTCAATTTACCAACAACTTAGCAGTACATCTTCCCCAACTCAACAGCGATCTCGGGCTGTAAGTTTGAGGGATGAATCCATGCCCCTTCCCTCCCGATTCATTTTAGTTTCATGTTTTTAACAGTTTCAGTAACAATCGGTTGCAAATTGTCATCCATTAGTTTAAAGTTTAAGTAGTTCTTCAATGCAACCAAACGACTTGACATTTTCAATTTCAACAATAAAAGTGAACTCTGAGCAGGCAGTGCTGTATGCAGTGCTTCCATACTATTGATCTTCCATACTGTTGGTTGTTGTTGCACAAGTTTTACTTTTGGACAATCAAAATCCTTTGATTTTGCTTTAGAATTGGATAAAATAATATTCAACAGCAAAGCACAAGAAATATAATTCTAACTCGCTTTTGGAGATTTTTGCTTCACTGTTAATTGAATTCAGGGTGATGCAATGTGTAGGGGGGTAATTAGAGTTAGGCAGAATGAAACTTTGGATTCCCACAACCATTGGGGTATAGTGAAATGAGGTGAACTTAACAAACATTTACAAGTTAATCTTTTCTAATGTACTACATTCAAACATTTATTTTTTGTTCAAGGCACAGTAGGTATATCAAAAATCCTAAGATGACATTAACACTGTCCCCAAGCACCAGTTAATTTCCACTTCACTTAAAGAGGAGAGTAAAGGAACAACTTCAGAAGAGCAACAGATACATTTATCCCATTTTCAAATAGTTAATGATATGTAAAGTTTTTAAACCACCAGATTCCTTGTATAGTCTACATGCCCGGTTTGTGATAACATTATAGAGATACCAGCTATAATTTAGAAATAGGATGCATAGCATTTGGCATGACTGGCAAATCATGCATTGTTGCTCAAGAGAGAGAAAAGGGATAAATCAAGAAAGCACAGGTTACATTACTTTGTAATCAATTGAAATTTTGTTAGAGGTCACAATGGCAGACATAGTTAAAAGTGCCCTGGAAATCTGAAACTGCGTCAACTATTGAAAAGAATAAAGAATCAAAGCATTCAAAAGTTGAAGGGAGTAAACTGCTTGGTGTAAGTAACCAAGGGGACACCAATTTAGGATTATTAGAAACATAAAAGGAGATGTTAAAAGTCTGCCTCTGCTAAGCGTGCAAAATATGAAAGTGCTACAGAAAGTGGCCATTGAAGCCCAGGCAATCAACATAAGAGAGTAAAACACAGAAAAAATTAAAAGGTGCAGGGGAAGAACAGGATAATAGGATTAGAAATATCTTGATGTGGAGATAATAGTAGCCCAGTTATTATGGGTTGGGTAGTCTCTTTCTGTAGCAATATTGCTGTGATTCATGCACTCAGTTCCCATAATGAGCAGCAATATAGACCTCTCCTGTAGATCAACTGATTACACAGAATGCTGATAAAGAACAATCTTTACTTGGTTTAACTGAACTCACTTATGCTTTATTTCTATAGCCAGAATTAACATAATTGGAGTTACAGAGGTTGACTGTTAATTATTATTAATAGGGATTATTCGGCACCAATTGAGTCTAACAGTTTGAAGAACGAAAGCAAATCCTTCTTTGAAACAATGGGCTCAATAACCTTTCGAGACTAATCCTCAAATCTGCTCAGTACTGATGCTTCTTCAGGAATAGCAACTAAAATTAACAGAACAAAAGAATGTTAAAATTAATTCTAATTTGATGTTTTAAATGGAATAAATTCATTTGTATAAGACCAAATATAGCATTCAAGTCAAGGTGAGTTAAAAGGCAGGTGGATAATTGGATCAAAATGAGGTGGGTGGATGAAGGAATGGAAGGGTAGAGGGATGGAGAAATATTAATAGGGAATGAAATCTGACGTGCCTCAGTAAGAAAGAAGGTGGGTAGGAAATGTTAGTCCGCACTGTAGGCAATGGGGAGGAGGGTGAGCTAAATCTGAGGACAGGAAATCTGCTAACTTCTATCAGTATGGGCCAGGTGTATTGCTAAACTATCAGGCTGACTCTTGGTTTAGTACAATTAAGACATAGTTTATTTATTAATTTACAAGTAGGCTTCCATTAACACTGTAATGAAGTTACAGTCAAAATTCCTGAGTCACAACACTGTGACACCTATTCAGGTACACTGAAGAAGAATCTAGCATGGCCAATGTGTCTAACCAGCACATCTTTCAGACTGTGGAAGGAAAGTACAGCACAGGGAGGATACCCATGCCAATACGAGGAGAACGTGCAGACTCTGCAGAGACAGTGATCGAAGCTGGGAATCGAACCTAGGTCCCTGACGCTGAGAGGCAGCAGTATAAAGCCGCTGTGCCACCCATCAGTTAGATTAAACAGCATCGGCTGTCATGAAGGACAATGAAACTTGTCAATACCAGGTAACTTCAGTAGCTTGTCAAAGCATTTCCTCCCTGAGGTTTGAGTATGTAAGTGCGTGTTTTGCTACTAAGATGAGAAATTGTACCACACTTAGCGTTAAGAAAATTTGTTCACTTTGCAGGAAATTAGGATTGTGCCCATGTTGCTGCAGCAGCATCTAGTGGTCAATGTGGTATTTGTTGGATTACCTGCAGAGACAGGTTAAGGTGCAATGCAGAGTGGGCTCAGTGTTCACGCGGTCAGATTATTTGAATTAGATAGGGTATAATGAATAACGGGATATACGTACACGCTATACACAAATGAAATTGGGTTTGACATCGGTTCAGTGGCAGGGCGTCGGAATTCTGTTTTCAACATCAAACTGAGGGACACGTCCAACAATATTTCCAGATGTAATTAATCTCCTAATTTGCTGCCTCTGCACTCGAGCCATCCTATAGATGTTGCTGGAGCAGACTGGCAGTTCTTGAGCCTCAGCAGTTCTTTCCACCTTCCCTGCTATCACTGAGGTAGGTTTGGAACTGAGATAGTACCTCAACACAGAAGTGTCTCTGGCAGGAGTGCGGGATGGCCGGGGAGGGGGGGGCGGGTGGGGGATGGGGTGGAATGGTGGGAGAAGTTCTTAAGGATGGAGGGGAACCTCTTCTAAATAGAGCACTGAGGGAATGTCTTTCCTATCAGTCTTCGCAAAATGAAAGATCGGGTTTGGCCAGTCGTTTGCCTCCACAATGCTGGTGATTTCCAAACTGAGAGGGGGAGCTACTACACCATCAAACAGTCGTGAAAAATAACCTCAAACTGGAGAACTAGTAATTGAATTGCTCCTGTATCTGAGGCAGCTCGTCTCGGATCCCATTCTTCCACTGGGAAACTTGCCTTTCACCAGGAATGCATTAGGGAGCTGTCTCCCCTATTATTGCCCACCTCCCCCCCCCCCCCCCACCGCCCCACCCCCCCCCCCCCCCCGCCCACCATCTTATGGGCTATAAAATTCACCCATTGAAATGAGCAAGCTGCGGGTCCATGAGGTGCCTGCGAATTCACTGCAAATGTTCAAAAGCTGGAAGAACTCCTGGAGGGAACCTGCACAGTGGGATGTTGGTCAAGTGAGAAATCTCATGATCATACTCATCTCCTAGAACCCCTTACTTAATCACCTTCCAGGATAAAGGGAAATTGTCTATAATTCTTTCCTCACTAAAGTGGTGGAGTATTTTACTGAAAAAAATCTACTTTGTTTGGCTGTACTTTTTATTTGTTGACGAGATATGGTGGCCACTGACTGGACCAGCATTTATTGCTATCCCTAACTGCCCTTGAGAAAATGGTGGTGAGCTTGCCCTTGTCCTTGTTGATTAATGGTGGTCATTATGGGTTTGGAAATTGCTGTCTGCCTCTGTTTTGCAGATGACCCAAAAATATGTTTTTTTGGGTCATCAGTTAACCCATGGTTAACTGATTCTCAGTGACTGTAAATCAATAGCGGGGACTAAAAAAAAAATTAATATGGATCAAGCAAGGATTTGTGAATGAACAGGTGCAAAATGTGATATTTCTCCAGCAATCCTTCACCAAAGACTTCTGTTGTGGCGAGAATAGAATTGACACCAGAAATGTAAATACAATGATAACCACGTTTTCTATGGGAAGTCTATAACCTGCCCATACAAACTGCAATCTGAAAATATTGGTATTGATTTTTCTTTCCAAATGTGGGCGAATGGTGGGAGGATTTCACCTCGTCTTTGTAACTGGTGGTGATGCTTCAGTACCATCTAGTGGCAGAAATCAGGAACACAATAAACTGGGCTGTCCACCAACATCTTGTATTTATGCAAGGTCTTTATGTGAAATATCTTGGAGTATCTTTATTCCAAGATATTTCACATAAGAAAAAAAAGCAAAAGGAGATATTTAGAGAGATGACCAAAAACAGCCTGATGTGAAGGAGGATGAATTAAAAAAGTGGATGGGTTTAAGAGAAGAGATTGCAAAGCAAGGGGACTAGGTGACTCATGTACAGCAGCAACAGTGGGTGATTATAGCAGTGGGGAAGATTATAGATAGAGGGAGGGGCACAGCCCTAGAGGATGAGCATTCTACATTTTGGGAAATGTGACGAAGAGTAAATGGAAGTCGAGAATAGGATGATAGATTACAACACCAGGTTAATGTGATTTGGAATCACAAGCTTTCTCAGGTGATTGTTACCACTGACAGTGTAAACTGCCAGCTCAAAATGGAGAGAATCTCCAAGAAGCTCGCTAAACCTGGACTTTAACCTGTGACTCTTCTTACCGTCCCCACACCAGTTCAACATCAGCATCTCCACTTCAGGATGATTGGTTGACTGCATCCTAGTGGGCATCATGAGCCAAAATTTTAAGTTGGAAGTTGTAAGACTGCTCAGTTACGCCCAGGACTATCTATTTTTGAAGAAATAAAGACAGACATGCAGTTTCAGCAACAGATGGACTATACACACAATATTTATGTTATACATATACAATCATTTGATAGCCTCATTTATGTGACAAGCAGAACATTTTTTTGACTTGAGGGGAACATCCAGATTGGTAAATACCCTTTGTGCTGCTACCACATAATAGCACCATGAAAGATCTAGTTTCACATGTTGTTCAAATTTTTGTGATATCTTGCCCTGGTACTGTGGTGTATCAATTCCAATGCCAGTGTGATGCTAAGTATGTAGACTGCACATTCCAAAGATAAAGGGAATTAACAAAGAAAATGTCCCTTCCGCAAGACACAGACATGCAAGATACAGACTGTACCTAGTAAGTCCTTGTTTGCAAAATTCAAAACTGTCTCCAACATTAGATGTGATTCTGTGAATGCACAACCTTTAGTAAATAACCCTCAATGTGCTAAGAATTACACTGACAATCGATTTAAAAGTGTGGTGCATTTGTGTGTACTCAAAGCTACATGCATTAATACACAAGTTCTTTGGAGACAGAAAGAACATATATACACATTACACCTGTTTCAGTTAAACAAAATAAGTGCCAACTATTTGCTGATTCATTCCTCAGAACAATATCTTGACCAGAGTCAAATTGTCTGCCTTAAATTTTAAACGTGCTCAGCAGTTAACTGTCAATCACCATCAATCGATGCAGTCCTCATATAATGTCTCTGCCAGAGTCCACTTGCCAAGAAATGACAGTCTCTTCCTATATACATTTTTCATTTCTTTTGCATAGTTTCTTGTGAATGCCCTGATGAGTGCAAGATGAAAAACTTCAACCAAAAAATACTCAATGACAATGATTTAGGGCTCAAAGAGAGAGGATAATTGAGAGGCTTCTTGTAAGCTTTAAGGCTTCTCAAATATATTAATGTTCACATTAATAAGTTTAAACAAATAAAGTGACTCAATTAAACTACTTTTCTATGATCTGCTCTGTACATGAGGGTCAGATGCACAAGTTGCTAGTGAGGTCACACCCGGAGTACGTATATAGTTTTGATCTCCTTACTGGAGAAGGTTTTTATATTCTTATGTCTGTTCATTTTCTGAAGCTCTTTCCTAATTGGGAAGGCCAATTAACTTCAGCCAGTTTTCGAATTTGACCAAATCTTCGTAGAGATACAATTCAATTAAAATAGGATTGGATGTATAATTTGAGAGAGAATTCTTAAATGACATTCCTCGATAGGAAGCCAGTGTAGGTCAGCGAGTGTAGGGCTAATAGGGAATAGGACTTCCTGCAAATTAAGGCAAGGGCAAGCAGAAGGTTAACAGGAAAATGAGTTAAGACATCGGTAGCAGAATTTTTGATTACCTTTTGTTTACAAAGAGTAGAATGTGGAAGACTAGACTGGGATAGTCAAGTCTAGAGATAATACAGGGATGGATGAGACTTTCAGATGAATGGAGATGGTGATGTTAGACAGTAATGGCATGAAGTCAGAAGCTCATCCAAGGATCAAATGTGAAACCAAAGTTGTCTTAATTTCAGGTTGTTGAACTGAGGGGAATAGTGTTGGCAGCCTGTGAACAGAGCTGGGAGCAAGGTGCAATACAAAGGCTTCCATCTTCCCAATATGGAAGAAATTTGCACACCAGATATGTTAGCATGAACAGAAGATTGGCTAACTAATGGAACACAAATTTGATATAAGAGGGACAATTTCATAGCAATCTGTAACTAGTGGAGTGCCACGGGGATCAATGTTAAGGCCACAATTATTTTACAATATATATTAATGTTAAGTTATGCACTTTGGTAGGGAGGATAAAAGAACTGAAACATTATTAAAAGGAGAAAGATTCAGAAAACTACAGTACAGACAGCATTTGGGGACTTTATGCATAAATCGCAAAAAGCAAGCATGCAAACTCAGCAGGGAAAGCAATTGGAATGTTGGTCTTTATTTCAAAGACAATAGAATATAAAAATGAGGAGATTTCACTAAAACTTTACAAGGTACACCAGGGCAGGTTCACTGGGTTGATCCTAGATATGGAGGGATTTTCTTATGAGGGGTTATGTAAGTAGGGCGTGTTTTCGTTGTAGTTTAGAAGAAGGTTACCTTATTGAGATATGTGGGAGTCTCAAAGACTTAGAACATAGAACATAGAACATTACAGCACAGAACAGGCCCTTCGGCCTTCGATGTTGCGCTGACCAATATAAAAAGCAATGCCCCTCCAAACTAAACCATTCCCTTCTCTTCCATATACTTATCAACTAAGCTCTTAAATGCCACCAAACTTGGCGCATCTACAACTGCTGCAGGCAGGGCATTCCACTCCCGAACCACCCTTTGGGTAAAGAACCTACCTCTGATATCCGTCCTATAACTATCACCCCTTAATTTAAAGCTGTGTCCCCTCGTGCTAGCTTTCTCCATCCTAGGAAAAAGGCTATCACTGTCCACCCTATCTAAACCTCTAATCATCTTATATGTTTCGATAAGGTCCCCTCTTAGCCGCCTCCTTTCTAACGAAAACAACCTCAAATCCCTCAGCCTCTCTTCATAAGACCTGCCCTCCATACCAGGCAACATCCTGGTAAACCTCCTCTGTACCCTCTCCAATGCCTCCACATCTTTCTTATAATGTGGGGACCAGAACTGCACACAATACTCCAAGTGCGGCCGCACTAGAGTTTTGTACAGTTGCAACATGACGTTGCGGCTCCGAAATTCAATCCCTCTACCAATAAAAGCCAAGACTCCATATGCCTTCCTAACAACCTTCTCGACCTGACTGCCTACTTTCAGGGATCTATGCACATACACACCAAGATCCCTCTGTTCATCTAGACTACTAAGAATCCTACCATTTGCCCTATACTCTACACATTTATTATTTCTGCCATAGTGCATTACCTCACACTTTTCCACATTAAACTCCATTTGCCACCTCTCGGCCCAGCTCTGCAACTTGTCCAAGTCCCTCTGCAAACTATAACACCCCTCTTCACTATCTACCACTCCACCGACTTTAGTGTCATCTGCAAATTTACTAATCCATCCTTCAATACCCTCATCCAGATCATTTATAAAAATTACAAACAGCAGGGGCCCCAAAACAGACCCCTGAGGTACACCACTTGTCACCGAACTCATTTTAACTCAATTTAACTTGACAGGGTAGATATGGAAAGTTTGTTTCCCCTTGTGGGAGAGTCTCACATCAGAGCATAATCTCAAAGTAATAGATTACCGATTTAAGACCGAGATGAGAATGAATTTCTTTTCTCAGAGGGCAGTGAATTTGTGGAATTCCTAACCGCAGAGGGCTATAGAGGCTAGGTGGTGAGTATTTCAAGGCTGAGGCAAAAAGGTTTTCAGTCAAAAAAGGAATCAAGGCTTATGGGCTAAGGAAGGAAAGTGGAATTGAAGATTGCCATATTAGATTAGTCACAGTTTCATTGAATGGCTGAAGAGACATGATGGGCCGAATCATCTACTTCTGCTTGTGTCTTACGGATGTTGGATAAACAATGTGACAATTTAACAACAGCAATGGATTAGAGAGGTGATGATGAGGTAGAGTCGGTATCACAGCACACATACACAAACTAATGCTATGCTTTTAGATGATATTGTTGAAGGGCAGCATGTAGATGAAAAATAAGAGTGGATCAAAGATAGATCCTTGTGGGACACCAGAGATAACTCTGCAGGAGCAGAAGATGATTCCCTGGCTACAAACAGGCAAGAATCGAACCAGGGGAGTGCAATTCCTCTCAACTGGACAACAGTAGTTGTAGGTGGTGAGCTCTATCAAAAGCTGCAGACAAGCTAAGGAGGATGAAGAATGCTTACAGTCATGTAGGATCTCACATGATTTTGATAAGAACTAAATTCATACATAGTATTTAACTATTCACTATTTTTTCAAATTGCCTAATTTACTGTATCAAATATCATTCCACAATATTGAATCACTTTCACCAAACATTATTCAAATTTTCAAATATATGAAGAGAGAAAATACAGGAAATATTCAGCAGGCCAGGCAGCATCTGTGAAGAGAGAGAAACACTCAATGTTTCAGGTCTGAGACTTCATTAGAATTGAGGAATGCTAGAAATATTCTGAGTTATTAAAGAGGAGGAGTGGAAAAGGAAAACAAAAGGGAAAGTCTGTGATAGGGTAGAAGGCGGGAGTTAAATGGCAAAATGTTTCAAGGTTCAGAGCCAAAAGGAATAATGTATAAAGAAACAAAATCGGTGGACAGAAGCCATCCAATTGCAAAGGAAAAGGATTAAAACAAAACAAGAAAAATTGTCCACTTTATATATATATATCAATGCGAGAAAACTTAACCAACAAAATAAAAACCCATACAGATAGGACAGATCAGGTAATTAAAAGAGTATTTCTTTCAATTTGGTATGCTGCATTCACTGCTCATGATGTGGTGTTTATATTGAAAAGGTGGCAGGATGGCACAGTGATTAGCACTGCTGCCTCACAATGCCAGGGACCCGGATCGATTCCAGCATTGTGTGACTGCCTGTGTGGAGTTTGTATGTTCTTGTGTCTGTGTAGGTTTCCTCCGGGGCCTCTGGTTTCCTCCCACACTCCAAAGATGTGCAGGTTAGATTGATTGACCATCCTAAATCCCCCCTTAGAGTCTGGGAGATTAGCCTGGTAAATACATGGAATTATGGGGATAGGTCTGGGTGGAATTGTCAGGATGTGAAGATGCCAGCGTTGGACTGGGTTAAGCACAGTAAGAAGTCTCACAACACCAGGTTAAAGTCCAACAGGTCTATTTGTAGCAAATGCCACTAGCTTTTGGGGCACTGTTCCTTCGTCAGGTGAGTTGGGAGTTCTGATCACAAACAGAGAATATAAAGACACACACAGTTTACAGAATATAGATTAAAATGTGAGTCTTTACAGCTAATCAAGTCTTCAAGGTGCAATGTGAGTGGAGATAGCATTAAGCATAGATTACAGAGATGTGTATTGTCTCCAGACAGGACAGTGAGTGAGGTGAGAATTTGGTAGCAAACGCCACTAACTCCAAAAGTTAGTGGTGTTTGCTACCAAATAAACTCTGTTGAACTTTAACCTGGTGATGTGAGACTTCTTACTGGAATTGTCATTGCAGACTTGATGGGCTGAATAATCTGCTTCTCCACTTTAAGGATTCTATGAGTTGTAGACTGGGTGAGTGCTTTGCAACATACCTATAATCAATCCACAACCATGATACTGAACTCTGTAATTCTCAACCTTGTTCCCATTCTAAAAAAATAACAGGCCAAGGTCAATGAAGCTCAAACAAACATGGCACATCTTTCCACTGGGCACATAACAGTTTTATGGACTCACTGAAACAATTGTACATTTTTTATTTGTCGGTGATTTTATTGGTTTGGTTTTTCTCTCTCAAATCTCTTAATTTTGGATTGGGACAGCTTGATATCCAGCTGTTATCTATCCATTTCATTCAGACAGATCTTTTCACTCCTACATTTATTACCACTTTGTTTAGCTTTAAAGCCATGAAAGCTATTGCAATTTAATCCCTCATCCTCCACCCTATCACCTTCCTTTTTGTTTTTCCCACTTTTCTCTGCATTATTTTCTCAAAATCCAAAACATTTCTAACTTTCCTCAACTGAGATGAAAGGATTCAGACCTGAAACATTAATGCTTTTTCCCCTCCACATACGTTGCTTGACTTGGTGAGTGTTTCCAGCACTTTTGCTTGCTGCCAATATCATACTTGCACAGTTTGATTGTGTTACTCTATGAATAATTGTGAGTTGACAGTAGCCAGGACCAAAGATGACACTGCTCACAACTGTTTTAGACAGCAACATAACTTTACTCATCCTTAAGGCATTGTTAATGGTACCATATAGATGACAACAGTTCCGAATCACTAGACAGTAAAAATACCTATATTTAACTTTATAAATACATGTATAACTAACTATTTAAAATCGCAACATCACATTTTAATCTCTGGGGAAAAGAAGTGAATTGAATAGACTATTTGGGGAAAAGTCGCAAATTGCAACCCGTTTCATTAAACGTGTTGTTTTTACTGCAAATGAACTGTTTCCGTTCCATTAAAAATGCATGTGCCGTATTTATAGAACAATAATGTTTCACTATGTGTCTGAGCAGCTCTGTGTGAGGAGTACTGACATTGCTTCATATACACAAAAGGCCAGGGCTGGACGCAGCTGAGTCATGTCATTGGTTTTCTGAACATGCATGGACTAATACAAAAACGGCTATCAGCAATCATGGTGCATAGGCAGGAGTCATGGGGTACATACTCTACTAAACTATTTCTAAGTGTTGCCCCCGGTGAGGAAACGGCTGAAATCCCCGACAGGTGGGTTGACGCGATCTGGATCACAATTCCACCTCACGCCCCCCATCATTTTTTTTGGAATTCGGAGATTCCCGCCGGGAAAGAGATGTGTGGAACCTAAAGGCACCGGCAAGGTCGGCTGCTTGGAGATCAGGGCACCTTTTTTAAAAAGGGTGTCCCAATCGCCAGACAATGCTGCAGATTCTCCCACCTCCTCCAAAGACCCTCGATTACCTCCACTCTGAGGTATCAGCGCGTCCCCCCACCCTAAAGAAACCCTACTACGGGGTCGCCAAAGATCCTCCCGCTTCAACTCACCCACCCATATGCCCTCTTCCGTTCAAGCTCCCCCCCCCCCCCACTTTCCCCACTTCAGACCCTGTCGCCTGGCAGTGCTAACCTGGCAGTGTCCTCTGGCACCAGAATGCCAGCACACTCCAATCATGTCCTTGGCTATCCAGAAATTTCAACTGCCTCCAAACACCACCGCACCACCACCCCCGCCCTCGGCAACAGTCAGTCTTTGTAGAAGTTACCAGCGATTCCTGCCCGCTGCCCATTGTACTGGCAGGTTGGTGATACTGGGAGCCAGGCGAATCCAGCTAAACCCGGATATGTATATTTAAATTAAGATTCAAATATGGTAATCTGGGGGGGTGGTGGTGGTGGGTGGGGAGGGAATGCGATTATTTCACTGTTGGGTTGTTTGGGGAGGGGGCAGATTCCAAAGGGAGTTCTTAGCATAATGACCCCACTCATAAGATTCTCTGGCCATGACGCTATTTGCGCTGGAGTGTGCATGGCTGGAGAATCACCCTCAAAATGTTTCTATTATTTTAGATTTCCGTGCATCTGCAGTATTTCACTTTTGCAAATAACTAATTTTGGCAAGCTGCTGCTCTTCCTGCTGTTTACGTACAATTAGCAGCTTAAGATTTAGAAATAAAAGCTTTTCCAAGAGTGTATTGGGAAATTGTAGGAACCTGAATGGTCACAAATGAGCAAACAGAATAATTACAATTTTATCGCATTGCTGCCTGTTGCCAATTAATCCAGTTGGAAACTTTGTGGATCCACTTCAGTTGCAGATATTCCTTTAGGAAATACTTCCTGAAAAATCAAGACTTAGATATCAACCCTTAATTAATAACTGTTTACTAAATATAAACAAGATCCTTATTATAACTTACTTTCATAAACGTGCTGATTTACATTTATTGCTTTACTCTGTTTCTTTTGAAACAACATCCAGTATTTTGTCAAGCCAATAGATCAGAATTATGCGTTGAATCTTTAAAGAATAGACCTGTCTTGTATTAAGTTGATCTTTCTCTACACCCTAGCTATGAATGTAACACTATATTCTCCACTCTCACCTTTCCATCTCTATGTATTGTATGTTTTGTCTGTATAGCGCACAAGAAACAATACTTTTCATTGTATTCTAATAAATATTATAATAATAAAGCAAATCAAATCAAAAAGGCTAAAGCACACAAACTTACTTCTTTGTGAATTTCACAACCTGTCTGGGGTTCAATTTCTAAGTTCAATAGCTCATACCAGCAAACTGAAAGGGTAGTATGGAAAACAGAAATGTCTTAGTAATGCTGGGTGGAATATTCTTCATAAGTTTGGATTAAAACACACTTTGGAATAATGCACAAGTTTAATTGATCTTCTATACAATGCTACCATTGTAAAAATTTGAAGCAAAGTATTCTAATCTCCCACAACCATGATAGATATAAAATTCATGCTCCCTCAAAAGGTTGTTTTCACCAAGCCACTCAGACATACACAGAAGTCTTTTTTTCCCCAATTTTGAATGTTGCCCAGAATGCTTGGAGAATATGGTTCTTTCCAACAGTGGCATAGGACATTCCACCTAACAAAATTAAACAGGCAACTTACTTTAATGTTCCATCCATAGGGCAGAATCTGCAATAATGTTTCTACAGTACTTCCTCAAAGCTGCCTCAGAATGTTAGCCTAGATTATGTTTTAATTAAATTTGAAGGAGCTCAAACACTTGGAGAAGTTACAGTGCTACTAACTGAGCACTTTGATAAAAACATTCCCTTAAAGTGAATCATAAAGATGTTTAAATTACAACTGCAGGAACTCAAACAATACAACTGGAGTGAAGATCTTTAAACTACACTACAAAAATCTAAGATGATATTTTCCATTTGAGGATTTCTAGTATGTCAATTTAAAAAGCAACAAATTAATTGGCGAAATACAGCAAAGAAATAGATCTCAAATTTAACCAAGTTTAGAGACATTCTTAGTTATATGTAGGGACTTTATCTTTTACAACTAATAGTAAATTCACTTTCTGATAAAAGAAGTAAAGAGTGTAAAAAAGTAAAATTCAGCTGTATTTTACTGCACTATGAAGTTGAGGCAAGTGTTTTAAAAGGAGTCAAATCAGATAAAAAAGCAATCAGAAACTTATCTATTTTAATGATCAGTGTATTTATTGCAGAAACACAGAACTGCAACATTGCCAGTAATGCTTAAAATTCTAATTTATTTTATACTTCATTGTAAAATTACCTGATAATATCCTGGTATGCATTGAGATAGTAATTGGACAAAGGGCAAAGAGGGAAAATAATTCCTGAAATGTGCACAAAAACTTTCTTGATCAGTGTTTCCAGCTTAACAAGGAAGGAAGCAGCAGTGAATCTAGCGAGGCTAGGGGACAACTGGAGCTAGATTCAGTAGGAAAGCATCTTGGAAACAGTAATCATAATATCTTTAGGATTATTATGAAAAAGACAAGTTGCAATCAAGAATAAAGATAATTTACTGGAGGAAGACTAATTTTATCAAAATTGAAAAGTGGATCTGGCCCAAGTGCACTGGAATCAAACATTAATTAGCAAGACAGTAAATTGAACAAAGGGAATCCATCAAAGGGTTTAGGTAAAATTAACACATTTCCAAGAGGAGAAAGGAATGGCATTTAGGCATATGTAGCCTAGGAATAATTAAAGAATAAAATTAGACAGGAAAAGGAGGACTATGATGATTGTAAGATTCAGCAAGTAGAGAGCTAAAAGTGAGTAAAAGGAAGAGTGTATGTGAATAAACCAGCAAATAAACTAGCATAAAAGTACTTTATGAACATATAAATAATAAAAATGTAGTCAAGGGGCATGGTCAGTTTTGTGGGGATGGGTGGGAAGAGAGAGGAAGCTATTCTTGTGAAGTCAAAGGTATTTAATAAATACTTTACATTTGTATCCATAAGAGAAGAGGATGCTGCCAACCTACTGTGAAGGCAGCAAAAGCATATTGAATAGGAAAAAAAATGAAGTAATAATAAAGTAGTAATTAAAAGATTGCAGTCCCAAAAGTAGTAATGTCACCCTGTCTAGATGAGATGCATCCTACATTACTGGGTGAGACAAGGGTGGATATTCTGAGGAATTGATCAAAAATTTTCCAATCCTCCTTAGCATAGGAGTAGTGAAGACTGCAAATGTTACACCCCAGTTTAAAAATGGGGAGAGAGAGATGAACTGAGCAATTACAGGTCAATCAGATGCATGCTAGCAGTCGGGAAGTTAGAAACCAATAATACACGATAAAAGCAATTGATATTTGACAAAGTATAGAAAAATTAAAGCCATCACCATTTATTAAAATAAAATAGTATTTGACTAACTCGACTGCATTCACTGATAAAGAAACAGAGAGCTGATGAGGATAATCTTATGTACATAGTCTTTTAAAAACCTTTTAATAAAGAATTAAATAATAGACTTGTTAACAATCTTGTAGCTTTTGCAACAAAATAAGACAGTGTCAACATGGATATAAAATTGACTAAGCAAGAAAAAACATGGAGTAATAGTACACAATTCTTTCTCATACAAGGGGAAAATGTACAGTGGTGTTTTCACTATTAGAACTGCTGTTCTGTTGCTTATGATAATAATCTGGAATTGGTTATACAGGAAATAATTTCAATGTTTGCAGATACTATAAAACTCAATCATAGTAAACAATGAGGAAATGGTAACAGACTTCAGGAAACAGACTCATGAAATGGAAGACACATGGCAGATTAAATTTAATTAAGAGAAGTGTGAAGTGATACAGTATGGAAAAGGGAAGACAATATAAGAAAATGGCATATAGACCTGGAAGGGTATGTACACAAATCTTTGAACATAGCAAGCCAAGCTGGGAAAACAGTTTAAAAAAGGAATGGGATTCTCGGTTTCATTAACAGAGGACTAATACCTAAAAGCAGAAAGTTCATTAACCCTTTATCACACACTGGTTCAGCACCACCAGCTGAAGTACCACAGTCAGTTCAGGGCAGTACACTTCAGAAGGGATGTCATGGCATTGGAAAGGATGCAAAAGACATTTATGAGAATTGTAACATAGGTGAGGGACTTTAATTGTGTAGTGATTGGAGAAGCTGGGGTTTTCCTGAGAGCAGAAAAGTGTGAGGGGATTTAACAGAAGTAGTTCAAAATTATGAATGGTTTTAATACTAAGAATGAAACTTTTTTTTCAGTGGCAGAAGGGTCAGTAACGATAAGACACAGATACAATGTGCTTGGCAAAAGAATCAGAGGTGACACGAGGAAACCTTTTTTTTAAAAAACAAAGTTGAGATCTGGAATGGATTGATTGAAAGATTGTTGGAAACTGATTCAAAAAGAACATTCAGAAGTGAATTGGACAAAGCTTTGAACAGGAAAAGAAATTACAGTGCTATTGGGAAAGGGCGGGGAGTAGGGTTAACTGGATAACTTAAGAAATAGCTGGCACAGTCATGATGAACAGACTGACCTCTTCCTGTCCCATATCAACAACAGTCTATTATTAAAGACTCAGGTAACCAAAGTGGAAAATTATGAATGATAAAAGTTACACATGATCTTAAATTCTAATTCTGAATGCAGTTATGCCCTGAACCGATTCATTTCCTGAGGACTGAATTACAACAGTGTAATAGTTCATAAATGCATTACTTTTAAGCATGCGGTGGTAAATGTGAATTTTCTATTTTTGAGACATTCATCTTGTCACATGTGTAATTATTTTTTCCAACTGAATGTATCACCTTAAAAATTGTACCTATTTCATTTCATATTATATAAATGATGCAAACTTGCAAAATAATAGCTGGTAAATTCTGAAATACAGCAAATAATTTTCACATTAATGTGGATTTCTGAATTATTTGTTACTTTCACAAACAACATATAGGCTAGACTTGAATTCTGGTATTCTTTATTAAAATACTGCTGTACACACAAAAGTTTAAATCAGAGATGGAAACATTTAACATAGAGGAGGGATCGTAGCAGACAAAACTGATCAATTCTCTTATGGTAGCTGGTTTAAGGATTTTTTTTTTTCTTTACAAAGAAACAAAATAAGGCCAAAGTGGAACATGCGCTGGATATGCTTACAAGGTTTTCTTACAAAAAAACTGTTACATACAGAATATATAAAAACTATTTTTTAGTAATACACATATGGATTGTTTTAAACAGCATTAGCCAACTGAAAACCCTGTATATAATTGAAAATAATTTTCAAAGAATACATGATTTCAAAAGTTGAAGTCACCATGTGATTTCAAGGGCTGGCACTGGATCATCAAAAGGAGCACATTCCTCAATGTATTTCAAGACTTTTTAAACTGTTTTGAAATAGCTGATGCATTAACTTAAGTACAGGTGCCCAAGATTTTAAGAAATCAATAACAACTTCAAAGCCCAACTGTAAATATTCAATAACTACATGAACCGGAAATAGTTTAGCACATTTGGAACACTTCCAAATATACATCCGTAGGTAAATTTCATAGATCTAGACCTAAAATCTCATGGTGACTAGAGATGTTAAATATGGTAACAAAGGAGCAAAGAATGTATAATCTGATGTGCAAATGCTCACTTGGGCTGGATCATGAATACATTCAAATTAATATTGTAGGTATTTAGTTACCTCACTATAAAATCACATTAGAGGTAAGAACAGAGGAATCAGAATTCTTTTTAAATTCAGAATTTTTTTTTGCTTTTGATAATCCAGAGGCAGTGTGCTGGTTGAGTAAACATCAAAATTTAAGCCCTGTTTACCTCTGCCTTTTACCCAAATATTGGTCCATAACTGAGAATGAGGAGGCCAAGCACTCCCAACCCTTAATACCCATAGATGATCCCCTTTCTGCAATTATTCACAAACAATGAAGAAACAACAACCTTTTGAAGTGCACAGAATGATATAAATACAGTATTTCTCCTCATTATGTCAGAATACCATTTTTTTGTTTTTTTATGATTTTATAAAAAAGAATGCATTTTTTCCCCAAAACATACAAAAAACAGCTGCTTCTCTGTCAAACAGATGAGCTATTGACACAACTTTACTTTGGACATTATCCATGAAAGAATAAAGCAGAGTTTCCTCAATTCCTTTACAATTAAAATGAGAGAAACATTGCGATTGCTTCTACAGCCTGGTCATAGGTCAATTTGCACAGGATGCATACAAATGTGTCATAATCACAAATATATGTAGTCTTTCCCCATTAATTTCAACTGATGCTACCAAATGAACCTTGTTGTGGTCGCCAAACAAGTTTACCTTCCAAACCTTTTGCATGAATGGTGTTGCCAATACTGAAATAAATCCAATCTACAGAATTTTATGCTTATAAAAACTGGACTAATGGGAAAGAACTTTGAACTGTAAAGACTGTATTGCTTTAAGTATCAGCATTTATCCCACAAAGCAGCCAGTACTATAAAATATTTAATGCTGGGAAGAAAAGACATGTCACAGTCATTACACTGAATTCACTTTCTTTATATTCACTTCTACATTTTGGCCCAATGGATTTGGCAGTCATGTATGATTGTTTGGTTGAACAAGTCTGCATTGAATTGTGATATGTTCTTCTTATTTCCCAAATGGTTCAGTTTTAATTTTTGACAACACATTTAGAATTTGATTTTGCAAGTGAAATAACTTCCCCCCAAAAAGTGATATAGTTTCTAACTTCAAGAAACTGAAACATCACACTTTGGGTAGTTCCACATATCTATAATTAGGATGACTAATTGCAAAGCCAACTTTGGGGCAACAGTATTTTAAAGGCACAGCAGCCCACAATCCTTCCAAAATTGCACAGGTTATTACTGTAAAACAACTGCTGTGTTTTGTGCAAGTGTACTTGACAAAGTTCTTGTTTGTTTCCTTATCCAGTGTAAAGTACCCTATTAAAGCTGCTGTTCAAATAATAGAACTTTATACAAAATTAAATGATACATAACAAAACCTAATCCACTCCTGACATTTCAGGTATTGAACCCAATTTAAAAATTAGTCTCCTATAAAAAAAAGCTTGCATAAATGTAGAGGCATCTTACCTGTTCCAATTACACTGAATTTGTTTTTTTTAAAAAAGGCGCTGGTAACTGTATGAAGCAAAAAAGCTACTTTTTAATTTTGTTATGAAAGATGTGTAGCTGTGACAGTTCACAAAGATGCCATCAACACTGACACACAGGAGCTGTTTAGTTCCTAGAAGAATAGCGTCCATATAATATTCCACCTGATTTCCATAAAAATATGCTTTCTGTAGTTTGGTTTTCTAAGTGATAGCACATGGCAGTCAGTCTGAAGTCCAGCGTGTCTTTTGCCAGAAATATAACCCATCGGGATTCAGTTCACCCAAACAGCATATCCAATGGCATTTTTACCTAGTTTAGTCCTTGCCATAGGTTTGGTTGCAGTTCAGTCACTTCAACATCTTCCTTAGGGCATATGCTGTTACCCAGAAAGTAATTTTAAAGATAACGATTTTCCCTTATCAAAATTACATGTGGTAAATCCTTAAAGATCACAAGTCTTGAACTTAAAATTAGTGCACAAACATGTGAAAAAATAAAACTGGGATCATCATGCATCTGATGCCGCTTCCCAATTTAAAAACAGTCTTCACAGAAACAACCTCTGATGGCAGTTCTAGGCTCCTGTAATATGGACGTTTTTCCTTCAAGTAACAGTGTACCTGACCGAAGTGCAAGCAGCGCTGCTCATTTACATTTGTCTTTTAAATGTGAAATGAGGTGGCATGAATACAGTTGTAGTGCAATTAGCTCTTTATATTGTTCATCGGCAATGTTTTGCCTGAGCACAGCAAATACTACAACTGTCCATTTGAAGCTGCTAGGAGTTCCGAGAAAGCGCTTTCAAAACAACGCTTCAGATCAGCATATGTCACCACAAGAACACTCTTTTCGTCTCGAGAAACAAGGCTTATTTTTTCTGGTACGCCAGCATCCAACTGCAAACAAACGAAAAGTTAACAGATATTGATCAATTTTCAAACACCAGAAAGCACAAAAATAAAATGTTAAATTGTGTATTTAATACGGAGTCAGTTGTATGCTTTGGGGTTACCAAAGAAAACTAAAATTATTTTGCAAATAATTGAAATATTGTGCCAACAATGTTACCAAAATACTATGGCAGTACCTGCTATATTATCACTCTGCATATGATCTATTACCTTGTTCAAACAGGAGACTATGTGACTGAGGTCAATCCATGGAGTACCAGCTTCAGTCAACTGGTGGAAAAGATGATCTCTGAACAGCTTTAATAAGTATCGGTCACCTGTTTCTGACCAGGTTGGATCCTTTTGGAACCTGGCAAAACAAATGTGCACAACTTGAATGCAGCATATCTATTTAATGTTTAGACTTTATGTTTCCAATCATCAAATGGCACACATCAGTTTAAGATCTATATTACATGCTTAGTAAAAGTAGCATGCCGAATTTTAAAGAGAGATACATTTCATCTTCTTGAAATGGCAATCCAAAAGCAAATAGGAATACTATTGTAATTAGTTTTCTACTCAAATGTGTGCTGATTCTCTGTAATCTACTCAGGGACTTCAACTACATGTATAATAATTATATCTCAAACTGACTTCAAGGTTTGGTGAAGACAAAACACTAAGATACTCGTTCTTGGTCACAACTGTGGGGTTGACATGCTATACTAAAGTATTAAATACCTTCACTAATAAATGCTTTTAATTTTTTTGTGTGTGTGTGTGTGTGTGTGTGTGTGTGGGGGGGGGGGGGGGGGGGGGGGGGGAAGATAGTGACAATGGTGAAACATTTTAACGGATTGATCCCTTTCCAGCACTATCATGAAAGTCATTTTGAAATCAATATTTCAACAGGCTATTTTGTAATGTTTTTATTGAGGTAATATAAAAATACCTTTACAGTTACATTTATGGCCCAATTAACAGTTCCTCAAAATTATGAGTTTATTATCTGATTAAATGAATAGTTACAATATTTTTAAAAGGCATATCATTTCTACGAATTGGATTTGATCGTTAAAAATATGCTTTGTTTGTTTGCTTTTGCACCATTTGAAGTAGTTAAATGCACAACTGTCAGAAAGATTGAACATCTGGTATTACATCATGCAGAAATTAGCAATAACAATAATGCTGCTTGATTTCAGTAATAATTGTTATAACAATTTGGTGTTTGGCATTAGGGTGGATAAATATTTAGAAACCAAATGGTTAAACTAGCAAACAGTACAAATTTTATTTCAGTTAAACTGAAAATCTTAGATAACCTACCTTCAGTATGGTTTACCTTATTCTTTGAATGCTGTTCAATCTCCACGTCCAAATTAACACATTTATTAAATTGAGAGAACTACAAAACACCTTGTGTCAGTAACCATGCATCCATGTCATTTCCTAATAGCCCTCACTGCATAAAAGTTTCAGTGACTGTGTCCTTGTTCTTTTGAAGGAGCCAGCAGCAGAGATTCAAGTTGATGCAAGAAGGCAGAACACAGATATGCAATTACCTATCTTTGGTAAAGTCCTCTTCATTCTCCCACATACCTTCAGGTTGGACTCATCCAAATGAAGAAAAGAAAAGTCACTGAGGCAATGCCTTCTTGAGAGATGTTATCTGCTAACTATGCAAGAATCGTACTGTTTCCCCTTACAGACCATCCTCTGCTTCATTTCAGAAAATACAGCCGGCAGCAAAAGTTTACAATTACAAAGTGAAAGAGTCAAAAATAAACTTGACCCAACTGACTGCACTTTTGCCTCTGAGACAGAGAAGAAGAAAAACAATAGAAGAACTCACCTTTCCCATTGTTAGGATATTGTAAAATATTTTGAAACCAATGAATCACTTTTCAAGTCATTATTGGTTGGTAGGCAGTTCAGCAGCTGTTGCACGCCAGGTAAACAGGAATCATCTAAATGACCAATTAGTCTGTGTAAAAGGATGTATGGTAGCCTGACCATGATATGAAATTTCTATTCTAATTCTAAAAGGTAGCATGGAATTTATCAAGAGAACATCCGTAAAATGGACCATTTTACAATGCAGCACTTGTTAAGGATTGCAACAAAATTTTAGCCTTGATTTGTGTTGTGAAGTCCAGTGAAGATCTATCATTGAATCAAACTGAGACCCAAAATACAGATACTGTAGGTTTGAAATTAGTTGTGGCCTGTTTTCAGGTGTTTTAAATATACCTGCAACAGGATGCTCACGCCCATCAAAAATTGGGTCTCGGGGCAAATTGCAATAACAGGTGCAAGTGGTAAGAATTGTCACTAGATGCAGTTTGCACCTTGCTGTTATAATTGAGGCTACTTCCACATCTTTTGCTGCGTCCTCTATAAGTGAAGCTACATAAAGATTAAGGAGAGTTGACGAAGCAGGTAGAAAATCCGTTACATATCTATGAATTTCACTGTGGGTTTGTGAATCAGTTGCTAGGTCCCTTACCAGCAGGTTCAATTGGCTAACAATGACACCTAGAAGTCAGTTTCACCTATACTGGGAGCACCCATATCACAACAGCAGAACATTAAAACATGCAATTAATCTTTGTTGTCCTGTTGTTGTCATGCTGCAATCTAGGCTCTGAATACACAACCATTGTTAACCCTTCAGTATTGCAGGAGAATTATATTAAATGAATGAAGCATTAAGCAAATAATCCAGCTGCCTGTTCAGGTGGATAATAAAAAAAATCATGTAGAATTATTCCAAGACAACTGATAGTTTGCATGTGATGTTTCTCCCATAACAGCGCTACCAAAACGGATTAATTGGTCACGTTCTCATGACTACACGTAGGACTTTACTGTATGCCTGTATTGTAACAATTAACTGGCTGTGTAGAACTTTAGGCATCCTGTACAATTGCAAACTTTTTCTTTACATTCGTGGTTAATTTGTTATTTTACTGGATAATCTTGTTTTTAAGCAAGTTATTTGACCCAACTGCTCAAAAGTAGCTAACTTTAATGTTCAGCAGCTCCAAAGAATACCGTTTCAGTATACTGGGAGAAGGACAAATTTCATATGTAGCATTTGTCAATTATTAAATCTAAACAAACTTGCATTTATCTAGTATCTTGTAATACCTTTCCAGACGTCCCAAAGTTCTTTACATTCAATGAAATGTTTTTCTAAAATACAGCAAGTTCATAAAAAAAATGCAGCAAACTGGATTCTACAGTGCAGAAGGTGACCAATCAGCCCATTGAATCTGCACCAACCACAATCCCACCCTAGTTGGTATTCCTGACACTAAGTGTACACACTAGTCCATCTACCAAAACTGGGTTAGCAACAGGAGCTATCTAAAATTATGTAGCAAATAAAATTTGAGCTACTGTTTAGTTTTGGATTAACCTTTGGTTACATTCATGCGGAATGGGGTCTGTTTTGGGGCCCCTGCTGTTTGTAATTTTTATAAATGATCTGGATGAGGGTATTGAGGGATGGATCAGTAAATTTGCAGATGATACTAAAGTTGGTGGTGTGGTAGATAGTGAAGAGGGGTGTTTTAGTTTACAGAGTGACTTGGACAAGTTGCAGAGCTGGGCCGAGAGGTGGCAAATGGAGTTTAATGTGGAAAAGTGTGAGGTAATGCACTTTGGCAGGAACAATAAATGTGTAGAGT
Organism: Sphyrna mokarran; assembly: GCA_024679065.1. Classification (NCBI taxonomy): domain Eukaryota; kingdom Metazoa; phylum Chordata; class Chondrichthyes; order Carcharhiniformes; family Carcharhinidae; genus Sphyrna; species Sphyrna mokarran. The sequence goes on along the minus strand of JAGIQG010000010.1, from coordinate 76,290,128 downwards.
ATAGGGCTAATGGTAGGGCTCTTAATAGTGTTGAGGAACAGAAGGATCTTGGTGTATGTGTCAATAGATCCCTGAAAGTAGGCAGTCAAGTGGATAAAGTTGTTAAGAAGGCTTATGGAGTCTTAGCTTTTATTGGTAGGGGGATTGAATTTAGGAGCCGCAGCATCATGTTGCAGCTGTACAAAACTCTAGTGCGGCCGCACTTGGAGTATTGTGTGCAGTTCTGGTCCCCACATTATAAGAAAGATGTGGAGGCATTGGAGAGGGTACAGAGGAGGTTTACCAGGATGTTGCCTGGTATGGAGGGCAGGTCCTATGAAGAGAGGTTGAAGGATTTGAGGTTGTTTTCGTTAGAAAGGAGGCGGCTAAGGGGGGATCTTATTGAAGCATATAAGATGATTAGAGGTTTGGATAGGGTGGACAGTGATAGCCTTTTTCCTAGGATGGAGAAAGCTAGCACGAGGGGACACAACTTTAAATTAAGGGGTATGAGTTATAGGACGGATATCAGAGGTAGGTTCTTTACTCAAAGAGTGATTAGGGAGTGGAATGCCCTGCCTGCAGCTGTTGTAGATGCGCCAAGTTTGGTGGCGTTTAAGAGGTTAGTTGATAAGTATATGGATGAGAAGGGAATGGTTTAGTTAGGAGGGGCATTGCTTTTTATTTTGGTCGGCACAACATCGAAGGCCGAAGGGCCTGTTCTGTGCTGTATTGTTCTATGTAATACCAGAGTTGGTAAAACATCCACACAGAGAAATTGGTGCTCATCTTTCAGAGGAATACTGGAAAAAGTCATGCATGGAGGATTCCAAGAACACTAATTGATAAAACAGTTGAAATTGGGTAATTTTATCAAAACACAAAATAGACAGTACAAAAGTTGATTGTTGCCAGAAAAAAAGACATGCTGTCGAAGCTTTCTGTCTTGCACTCATCAGGACACATGCAGGAATGTCAAATTTCAAAAGGAGCAACGTTTATATTACGTGAGCATAAGGTGCTGACTGGAATCGATTCTGATAGTAGAAGCTGTTGCATGGAGAATGTATCGGGGAGCTTTTGTCTCATGTCATTTAATTCATAAAAAGGTACAATACCCAGACAAGTTACTTTTGCTTGCAGAGCATAGGTGTCAATGTAGAAGTATACATAACTTCTAGCCAGCATAACTGAACCACATTGCGAGCCCTACTAATTGGTTGTTAGCATTATCCTTAGTGTACTTGTGACTGTGAAACAAGTACTGTTCAATCACAGCATGTTAGATGTTATAAATCGAATTTTGCCAGCATGGACTGGTTGAGTTACAGTCGGTATTCTGCCTATTGTGAACAGCTAAAGGAACATACTGTTTGCTACTGAAGTAACAGCTCCTTGGTTCATTCTCCAGGGCAACACCTCAAATAATCAAGGTTGACTTGCAATCAGCACCCCTCTATCCAGCCATATAAGATGTCTCTTTTAACATTTGGCATTCTTATCCTAATAAATGCAACATGAAAAGCTTTGACAATATATCTCTTTTATCGGCAATACAAAATAAAATGTTATGATTTGACTGCCAAAACCTGAAGCGACAGCTTATCATGATGAAATACAAATGGATGCAATTTCCCATGCAAAATATTTAAATCCATCAGATGACATAGATCAAAAAGGTTTACGAGGAATAAAAATCTAGATTTATTTTGAGTGTTTAAATGTAGAACAATGTCAAAAAGTACTTCATTGATATAAGCCCAACGAGATGATATTTGCAAGGAAATTAGGGAGCATAATCAAAGTAATTAGTTTTAACGAGTGCCTTAAAGTGGTGTAGGGAAGAATTCTAATAAACGAACACAGCTGATCTGATTTTGGTACCAGGAATTATTTTTATTACCGTTTTTACCAGGGGCATGGTATACTGACGTTATGGGACAGATTTTAAACAAAACAGAGGGCAATTCTCCTTTGCTTTTTATTGTGAACATAAAAAGCAATTAATCATAATTGCTAAATTATGATTAGCAACATAATTTACGTTGATTATCTGCTATACTAACTAGTAAATTGGGTAAAGATATTTGGCCAGTAGGAGGCACATGGAACTTGGAAAATTGTACTGAAGCAGAAAAGCTTTAATTTCAAAATGGAAAAAAGTTGACTAGGCTCCACAAACAATCGTTATTAATGAGTCAGAGGGATAATGCACATAGAAGAGAGATTGATGATTGTGTGGATAGGAAATCAAAGGATTGGGAAACTTTGGATTGTGAGGTTTGGGATAGGAAGCATCATGAGACGAAACGCTGAATAAGGTTAAAAAAGCATTGGGTGGTAGGCAGGTTGGGCTAGCCCATCAGATTAAACAACAGGAGGATCCTCCCAGTTGTCCTGGTATGCCATTGTTTCCCTATTCAAATGATATTGAGGAAGAGGAGAAATTGACCTTTAGACCCTCCCCTTCAAAATGCTCTTTGAGTTAAAAAATCTCCTCGATGTTGTTCAGCTTCCTCATCAATTAGCTGATATTAAATGTGTTGCGCATAAAAAGGGGAACACTCTTGTGCAATTAGGGAATGCCCGTGCCGATTCAGCTGCCAAGGCGGAGCTGTATCGGCCTGTGTGATTAACCCCAGTGGGAACAATCAGGCTCTAAATCGGGTACTTGCATTAGGGACGAAGGACATGCCAGAGATAACTGAGGTTCAACATTTACACAGGGACGCTTCTGATTCCAAGCGCACACTATGGAAGTCAATGGGACATTCATATTCATTGGTGCAGGACCTCTGGCTTACTCCAGTTGGTCAAGTTTGTATTCCAAATTCTTTGCTGCCGGTACTTATTGACTATTTGCATTCTTGTACCCATCTTGGTAAGGAGGGAATGGTACAGCTACTTCTAAAGACTTGGTGGCACCCAGATTTGAATACAGCAGCGCAAACACAGCTGAATCAATGCCTCATTTGCATGAGAAATAATAAGGGTAAAGGTATTAAATGCCCTACTGGAACCATTCCCTTGCCAGGTAGTCCTTTTGCCTGTATACAGATTGATTTTATTGAATTACCAAAAGTACACTGAGTTAAATATTGTTTAGTAATAATTGATGTGTTTAGTAAATGGATTGAAGCCTTCCCCACCACGAATAGTACTGTACATACAGTGGTGAAGTTATTGCTGACAGAAGTTATTCCTCATTTTAGGGTACCTAAAAGTCTTGAGCTCAGATAATAGACCACATTTTGCGGCTCTGATCAATACTGAATTGTGCGAAGCACTCATTATTAAACAACTGCACTGCGCATATCACCTGCAGGCAACAGGAATTATGGAAAGGCTAGTAAGACTTTAAAAGAGAAATTATCTAAATTAACTGAAGAACCTGGGTTAAACTGGCTACAGGTATTGCCCTTGACACTGTTTCACACACGAGTGACTCTCCATTCAGGGGCCGGACGATCAGCTGCAGAGATAGTCTACGGTCGGCCAATGAGGACTCACTGAGATGCCCACAAAAAGCTCTGGAGGGAGTAGACTTCCATATGATGGAGGAACTGATGCAGAATTATTTGAAGCAATTAACACTTTCTTTGAAGTTTCTCCACTCACAGGTGAAATAGGCAACATCTCCCAGTGACAGCAGGGACTGCCACCTCTCGATATCCAGTGATCAAACCCGAGATTACGTATTGGTGAAGAACTGGGAAAAAAAGAAACTAGAACAACGCTGGAGTGGACCTTTTCAAGTAGTATTGATCACACTGAGTTCCGTCAAACTTGAAAGACATTCAAGTTGGATACATCTATCAGATTGCAAGAAGATTATTTCCAACCCAGATACAAACAAAGGTTGAAGATCTTCATTATATTTTTTGGACTTTCTGGACTATTTGGCTTTAGTGGCTACTCAGTAGTGAAAAAGCAAACTACCCAGGGACTGCATGCCAATACTTATTTATATACATCATATACGTATGCTGAAAAATTGAATATAAGTAAGTGTTGGGCTTGTGCCCACATCCCTGTCCATTTGAGGGAAGGAATACCTCTCCAATCTCTCCCACTGCATATAGCAGAGGCAGCCTGAATGGATTCTACATCAAAACCAAACAGGGATCGGAGGAGATATGATAGAATGAAAATCGGCTGGCTAGGAAATGATTAGATTTTCAGCTTGGTACCAGCCTATTTATAATCATGCCTTGATTCACTCTCCCTTTTCGTCCTCTCGAGTGATGTGCGAGGTTCCCTATGTTTTAGTAAATCAGGAAAAGGAAAGTTGATGGAGCAAAGTAGATGCAACCTTACAGCTAAGTGGCAAGGACCAGTGGCAAATCTATCTACCAAGGGTTGGTCCAGGGTTTGGAATATAACTTCCAGTAGCTCTTGGGCACATACTTCCCCAATACCCCAGATGACACTGGCTGATGATTTTATGGTCTATAATGGAACAACAGGCAAACGTAACAGTGGCAGAATTCAGGACAACTGGACAGGCACTGGCCGAGGTCTCGGCTGAGCTGGTGCTGTCTGGACTGTGACATTACAAAATTGACTGTCTTTGGATTATGTGTTAGCCTTGTAGGTAAGAATGTGTGCCACTGTAGGTCAGGAATGCTGTACTTGTATCCCAGATGCCTCTGAAAATATCATAACCTGGCTGACCATATTGAGAGACAGGCTGCTCAAATTCAAAAGACTAGTCGTAACTTTTGTGATTATGTCCCACCGGGTTGGTTGGGATGGTTGGGTCGGTTGGGATGGTTGGGTCATGGATTATTTGATTGGATCTTTAAGGCCTTCGTGCTACTACTACTATTGTTACTGGGGATAGGAACGCTTGGTTGCTTGTGTAAATGCATTTTTAATCGAGTCATGGATATACTTATTTAGCTAGTTGTCATGACATGACAAAAGGAGGGAATGTGAAGTTGTATGTACGAAATAGTGGCATGATGGGAAAATTGGTCAAGTATTTAGTCACAAAATAAGGAAAACTGACTTTGCATAATGTAAGACATGAATAAGAGCGGAGAAGGTCATGACCTGATAAAGCTGACTCCACATAACCTAGGGCTGTATGAGTATGAAACAATAACATCAGAGATGAAGGAGTCACCAACCTTCTTCTATTCTATCAAAGGACAAGATGAAAGTATGACTCATGAGACAGAGTTTTAGGAGGTCAGCAGGTTGTACCACCATTTATGGCATTACGTATGATGCCACTATTTGATCAAATTCCTCAATAGCTCTGGTAATGCAAACTGATAATGATAATATATAAATACTGAATTGATTCTTTACGTAAGGGCAGACTTGAGGAAGAATTAGCAAGTCATAACGATGGCTCTCTGAACTCAAGTTTTTTTGCCAATACTGCATGCAGTGTTTCATAAATAAAGACTACTTGTTTTGTCAGAATTACTTTTGTTGAGTCTTTCTACCACAGTCAAGAAGCAAGAAAATTTCCACTTCAATACAGCTCGTGTGAAAATGGGAGAGTTGCAGATCCATTTTCTGACGCGCCTTTACTGCCAATCTCTGTGGCTGCACGTGCACAATTCCAACAGTAGAGGCCTAGAGAGAGAGAGAGAACACTCTCAGGCCTCTGCTCCTGCAGTCACCCTGAACCAAGGCCCCTCCCTACCATCCATCCACAATCCTGGGGCATCACGACTGATCGCAAGCCCCACACCACCTGAAAATATCAGCCCTGCCCAGACTGATTGTACCCATCTCCCAACCCGGTCACAGTTACAGAGTGACAGCACGCCCCCTCACTCACCAATTGGGCTGCCCCTCCAGACCCCACCCCTCCCAGCTCTGCCTCTCTAGGCCCTGACTGATGACTGATGGCAATGCCAAGGTAAAACATGAAGCACAGATGTGACTGGTAAGCAGAACTTGGAGCAAGTTGAAATATAGCAGTGAAGTTTTAGATGAGTTGAATTTTGTGGAAGGTGGGAGACTGGCCTAGTGGTAAGACATGGATGAGGCCCTCAACAGCAGATGAGCTGAGGCATGAACAGTCAAATGATGTTATGGAGGTAGAAGTAGGTAGTACTGGTGATGGAGCAAACATGATTATTTTCTAATATTCAGTATTAAAATGAACAATGACCAACAAACATCCTGGTAACAGGCACTTGCCTCTACTGAGTTACACACATGGTTAAAAAAAATTAAATAAGGAATTTTGTTCCAAATACCTCAAAATTACTTTTCTTAAACAAGATTGTTCCAGTACTTCAAGTAACTTAAATATTTCAATGCTGAACTACAAATTAGATGGTTGTGTGTTTGTAGATCAGAGGCACCTGACAGTCAAACTAATGTGACTTTAACATGTTTCATTATGAAAAACAAGTTCTAAACTAAATTTTGTGAACATTTAAAAGAAGTCTTTCACTTAATTCCACCTGTTTTAATTACTCAGCTTATCCCAGGCGATCTGTCTAAATCATTCACTTGATTAATTAATCTTACAGATGAGTCGCTGGCCTACACAAATGTAATGTACATTTAGAAAGAAAAAAATAGAAAGGAAGTAGTTTTGGAGAGATTGGAAGAATAAGCCTGTAGTTTCATTTTCTAATGTGAGTTTCTGTAAATAAAGCTTACTCTGGCCTCTCATTGATGGTTCCCAGTTTTGCTAGTAGCCTAAACAGCCTTCCATTTTGCACCTCCTGTAAGACAGAAAACACAAACAAATGAAAACAGAACAGAATCAAGGTACGGCAAAACCGTTTGCCTGTTCAAGATGCTGTTAAGATGCAACTCATGCTCTGTTTCAGTTCCACCATTTGGCTCCATATTTCATTATAATATTTATTCAAATGTAGTCAAAAGGCTGAACTCCAACAGAGAGGCGGGAACTGCTACTCTTGACAGCATTAAGGAGCTCGAGTAAAACTGGATCAAAGGAAACAGGGGTAAACTCTCCATTGGCTGAGTCATAACCTAGTGCAAAGAAAAAGACTGGCACAGGGAGGGGGGTGCTGGAGACTGGGGCGGTGTGGGACGAGGACAGACATCAAGAATCAGGCGTCAAGAGTGGCCCGGAAATGGTCAGGGAGGCTGCAATCAGGCCTTGATGGGGTTGGAGGGGCAGTATGGTAGGGGTCCTGGGGCCGGCCATGCTTCCACAGAAAGTATTCCTGCTTTGTAGTTTCACCTGGTTGACACTTCAACCTGCTGTTACTCCTTGGCAGCTTTTAAATTATGGAAAGATTTTGTAGGCTAAATGTAGAGAAGATGGTCCCATGCAGGCCATAAATATAAGATCCATCACTAATAAATTTAATATGGAATCCAGAAAAAAACAGGCAGAATTTTCGCAAAATTTCTAACTGTTGAATTTGCAGAAAAACTGGAGTAATTCATTGTGGTTATTTTTTCAAGAGGAGTTCACACTAGAATCTCCCACACACTATGGGTCACCAGCGTGAATATCATTAGATTTGATGGGGCAGGCCACTGCGTATGCACAGTGGCTCCGAACTGTCAGCTTCCTGTTTGCTGGCTAGTTCAATCACTTTTGAGATTAAAACCCTGTACTGTGAAAACAAGTTGCCTCTGAAAAATATTCTCTTTATCCCAGTCTTAAAATGGGCAGTCGCTTATTTTCACATGATGACCCCTAGTTCTAGATTCTCCCAAAGAGGAAACATATTTACCACATTTATCCTGTCAAGACTCATCAAGATCTTAAATGTTTCAATCAAGCCTTTTATTTTTCTGAACTCCAGCAGATACGAGTCTAGCATGTTCAACCTATCTTTGTAAAACAATATACCTATTCCAATTATTAATGTCGTAGACCTTCCAACCTAAGTGTCTAACCCGAACTTAAGTTTGGAGATTTTTGCAGAAGATATTGGGCAGCACAGATGAATCCATTAGATGTTTAAATTTCCAGGGCAATTACAGTACTTGTGCGTACACAGGATTTCTATGGGATCTTGACATGCAACTGCCAATGATGTGTCCCATCTCCGAAGGTCTGGAGATGAGATGATTTGGGCCAAAACTTTATATAATTTCTTGATTGCATTGATTGCTTTGATATGGTATATAAAAGGCAAAAAACAAAAATGTTTTGATGGCATTACTTGCAATCAGCAATAAATAACTTCATGCAAAAGTAGTTACACTGAACATTTTCAAAAAAAAAATCATTATTTCAGTCTAGTACCAGCACCTTAATCTGTGTATGTGTAAATTAGTTCCATTTTTTACCTTCATCAAATCATCTTCTATCACATCATTTCTCATCTGTGCAGCATCTAATTGCGTATAAAAACGTGCACCAATCATCGGCATAATATCATTTACACTGCGTAGACGGTTTTGGTCAGTCAGCAAATACCTAGATTTAAAATTTAAGAATAAAGTAAGATTTTACGCTTCAAATTTGTGCATGTCACATTGCTTAACAACAACTTCTCCACTTTCTTCTGCTTGCCGATAACTGTTCATTCTTTCTTAAAATCTTCCCACCAGCAATTAGTGTACTTGGTATGGAAAACTCTGGTCATCATGCTAAAATTTTATTTTGCAACTGGAAATGACCGTTTCCTTCGAAATTCATTCCTTTTTCAGAATTAAATTGGCATGCTTTGTGGTTATAGACATTAGTAAGACACCTGGAATACTGTGGACAGTTCTGGTCACCTTATTATAGATGGGATATTATTAAAATAGAAAGAGTGCAGAAAGCATTTACTTGGATGCTAATGGGACTTGATGGTTTCAATTATAAGGAGAGATTGGACAGACTGGGACTTTTTTTTCTCTGGAGCGTAGGAGGCTTCAGGTGTGGGGGGTCTATAAATTAACAAGGGGCATTGATAATTAACATATTTTCCCTAAGGTAGGATAGTCTGAAACTAGAGTGAATAGGTTTAAGGTGAGAGGGGAGAGATACAGAGTGTCCAGAGGAAATTTTTTCACTCAGATGGTGCTGAGTGTCTGGAACGAGCTGCCAGAGACAGTAGCGCAAGCAGATACAATTTTATTTTTTTAAAAAACATTTAGACAATTACATGGATAAGATGGGTATGGAGGGATATAGGCCAAATGCAAGCAATTGGGACTAGCTTAGTGGTAAAAACTGTACAGCATGGACAAGTTGGGCTGAAGGGTCTGTTTCCATACTGTAATGACTCTATATGTCTATTTTCAGAGAAAATATTCCTGCATAATTCTTCAGTATTTTGATCATTTTGAATCTGAATCATTTCCCCTGTTACACATTTATTTCCAGTTTCAAAATTTCATCATCATAAAGATAAATGCCTGAAGTTCCTTTCACATTTTTTTAAACAACCAATTTACTCACTTTCCCAAAAGCTAAGTAATACTAGACTTGGATTAAACACAAGGGGCAGAATTGTCCAACTAGCGTGATAATTGGAGACTTGCAAATCCATTTTTTGCAGAGTCTTCACTCTGAATCTTATGCATTTAGTGCATGAAAAAATGGGCAAGACTATTCCTAGCAACTATGGGGAGTGGGCAGGGCTCAACACACCAGCTATCTTGCTCCAGCAGCAGAAGAAGCTATTGCGCATATAAAGACCTCTGTGGTTGCACATGTGCAACTGCAACAGCAGAGGGTTGACACAGAGAGGGAGCTGGTAAGCCCCTGCAGCCAACCTCAATTCATTACCACCGCCCTCTGGCATTCATGGGGGCCCATGATGGATTGCATGCCCCATATCGCCAAAAATATCACTCCCACTACCCAGACCAAACACGCCAGCCCGACCTGTCCCCTCCATTGATTGCAGTTGTAGAGTGCGCCGCCACCACCCCTTCTTCCCACTGATTTGGGGGATGTGGCCTAGCCCTGCAGGCCTCGCCCCATATGTGCACACGATCTCTCCACCCCCCCCCAAATCCCTGGTACTGCCTGAGTGAGCTATCTATCGATGGGTGGGGCAAGCTGATAAAATTGTGGCCAGCATCCACGCTCAGGTATTCTCAGATGGGGCCTCCTCAGGCGACTGTTTCATTTGAGCACTGTATATTGCTAAAGTAGTTTGCAATACTCCACTGGTTGATTCCTTCATGTTTTATACTACGTGTTGGTGTCTTAAGAGCTCAGGATGAGGAGAGTAGGGTGATTTTGTAGAGATACGAATACTTTTGATGCCAGGATCTTAAATAATTTGTCATGCAGCTCTGGGTTGCACTATGTTCCACACTGTTACTAACTTTACTTGCTATCACTAGTTGCCTCAAAGGTCCAATCATTCCACCTGCTTTTGATCTCATTTTAAATCCTTTTGTTCACTTTCACTGTTTTTGATGCTTGTCTAGCAATATCCTGCTATTGTAGGATATAAATCCCCAACCCAACCCAACTATACCACTCACATTTCCTCACTTCTGGCTCTCAGGTCTGGTACAATAGCCATCCCATAGTGCCCGATATATTAATGGACCCATTGCTGGTTCCATGTCTCCTAATTCAGGACTGATTCCTCAGCATTAAGCCACAAATCTAGACATTTGGGCTGGAAATTCTCCAGCCATTCATGCCGGTGGGATTCTCCGATCCCACTGGCAGTGCACCTCTACCCGCAAGTTTCCTGCCAGTGTGAGGTGAACTCAATGGAAATTCCCATTGACAGCAGTGAGACTAGAGAATAATGGATAAATGAATAGATATATGCAAAAACTTAAGAAAACATTTGAGACAGACAGAACTTTATTTGGTCAATTTTTTCTTTTCTTCCATTCAGTCTAAGTAATTGATATAACATTCAGATTGATTTTTATTATCGCAATACTCCAGACAGGAGGCAAAAGGCATTAGCAAAAGTGAATCATGGAGAATTCAACTCATAAGACTTAGATCGAGTTAAATAATACTTATACATTTTTAGAATTTTAAAGGTTTAATAACTTAGTTCAGTTAATTGTCATTTTGTGTACTTCTTTTATCTAAAAAAAATTGGAAAGATTGACAAAATACAAAATCAGTTGAGCACCAAAAAAAATTGAAACAGTATAAGAAATTGCTTTTCCAGAAATCCATGGTTACTTATGATTTAGAGAAAAGAAAGACTTGCATCTACACACGACCTTCCACAAACATCTTCCAGCCATCTCAAAGCATTTTACAACCAATTAAGTAGTTTTTGAAGTGTAATCACTGTTGCAATGTACTTTTAACTGAATCCAGTGATTTATAGAATCCATTTTATATGTGGATGAAGTTTAATCTTCATACACAGAATAGGAATACTCTTCATTGTGTATTTCTTTTGGAGAAGGAGGGGCAGGGAGAAAAGTCAAATACATTCACTTGCATTCCCAGTCAGGTGCTTCACCAAAGCTCTGATGACATAAAAACTTAATTAGAAACTTTTTACATGCTTGGCTAGTACTAAAATGGTGGCCGCACGGAACTAATCAAATAGGAAAACCAATATCTGCATCGTAACTGGCCAAATATATTTTAAAATCAATTGCCATCATAAACCAGAAAGTGAAGTCGTCAGAGGAAAAAATGTTTGAAAAATTGAAATCAGCCTCCAGAACACGTATGGTTCATTCTTCCAAAAAGAATGAGAACTAATAAGTCTCGATGAGAGTTTCAAACCTTCAAAAACCCAACAAAAATAATTGTTGGAGTAATAATGAAAATAAACTCTAAGACAACATGGGTCGTAAGAAAAACAAACTTTGTCTTTAATTTTGGGTACATTAGTGAAAATTTAAGATACAAAATTACCTCCGTTAAGTTAGTCTTAGGGCTAGGAAGCGGGAGCCCTCGCAAAATGGCAGAGGAAGACATCATTAGAAGGTGCACCAGTGCACCTGTTTTTGGGGTCTGCCTCCTGCCTGGCCACAGCATGTTTAAAAAAACCTTACCTACAATGGTGCCTCAACATGGAGTTGCCCTCTTCCTCTTGTTCCAAAGGAATGGCATCTCAATTGCTGCTATTGCTGAAGTTTCTGTACTGCCAGCCCTTTGAGTGAGCCATCACCTCTGGAAGATGGGCCATCATTCTCAACTGGAGTACAGTTCAAGATTGCCAATGATAAAATGCTGTCCAGGTAACCATTGCATGGACTTGGATCCTGCTCTCACTCCTAGTGGCAGGAGTACATGCCCTCTAATAAAATTCTGGCCAAAGATTATCTCAATTTTGAAATGTATTTTTGTTCCAATGAACTACATTTCCCTGAAATCTGAAGAATATTTGTTGCCTTCTTTCGTTAAAGAAAGGAGCCAATAAAAGAGGTGTGTAGAGTCTCTTCCACATCCTCAGAACATCCCTAAACAAGTACTTTTGAAATATTATTGCTCTAATGTGGGAAAGATAGCAGTCAACATTGTATTGCAAACTTCCCCAAACAGCAATGTATTAATGGCCAGCTAATCTGAGTTTGTTATGTTGAATGAGAGATTAATGTTGGCCTTGACACTGAGGGTAACTCCTATGCTCGTCTTCAAAATAATGGCCATTAGATTTTTTTTACATTCACTTGAGACTACAGATGGAGCCTTGATTTAATGTCATCCAAAATAAAAACACCTCTGACACTGCAACTCTCTCCTTATCAGTCTGAAGTGTCAGCCCAGACTTGTGTGAGCAGCTCAGGAGTGGGTCTTATTAACTCATGTGCTTCTGACTCAAGAGTTATACCGACTGAGCCATGGCTGACAGGTGCTAACACAGGAAAAAAACATATTGTTGGCAGAACATATAACCGCAGCTTAGAATATTTCAATCAAAATAGAAACTTACACTAATTAAGGAACAGCTTTGCAAAATAACTTACAGAATTAGGTTTTTAAGATCTGAAGAATAATTGAGGGACACCAGCTCCATAGCCTTTTGTAAATTCTCTCGCTGGATTCCTGCCACAGAGTTGCAAGCTAAGGCCAAAACCACTTTTCCTAGAGAAATCAGATCGGCTTGCTGGTGCAAGAAAACACAAATCGGGAATTGAAAGTACATCATGATGATCAGTATCAGGTTCACTGCAAAAACATTGGTTTATGTGTCTATGCTTGCTACTTTAAAACACTTTTTTAATACAAAACCTCACATAGTTTAAACTTTATACATGCAGATGAAAACCTATGTCTTTACTCATGGACTAACTGATTTGGGAGCTGCTTCTTTCTCCATTCAAACTTGCTGCTTGCAACAAACTCTACCTCCTGCTAAATAACCATGAACACATGATTAATGCAAGGATAATTAAATTGTAACTGAATATGGAAAAGTTTCTCTTGCACATTATCGCTATACCAGCTTACAAGAATATGTTATCAGGTTCACATCCAAAAGAAATGTCATTACAAAGCAACATACAACCAGGACACGAAACACTATATAGAATCAATGTTGCTTTCTAAACAAAAATGAATGGGACATGCCTCATTATTTGGACAAAGCAAAAATAAAATGGATGCTGGGAATCTGAAATAATAATAGAAAATGTTGGAAATACACAGCATGTCTGGCAGTATTTTCAGTATCTCCTGCCCTCGTTAATTAGAATTGCTCTTGCTTATTTAGAGGTTTTTTAAAAAAAGTTAACATTTAAAGTCCTAAATTTTTATCTACAAATTGTTGGAAGTGCAAGCCAACAAGTGTTTGAGGCAAATGGACCCCTAGGTGAAAAATGGGACAAATGTGGTGAATTAAAGTGATAAATTCAATGCCAAATCATGCAAAGAGATGGGGGGGGCGTGCGGGGGGAACAGTTTGGTAGAAAGATTGGTTGTGTGCAGGCTGGAACAAAGGAAAAGAGGATGAAAGACAGAGAAAAGAAAGGAAAAAGTATTCATAACTTGAAGGACAGAGTTTACTTATACTTTTATTTACTTTTACTGTTTACTTTCAGGTAATACAACTTGATTAATGATGAGCACACTGCATGTTTCAGTGCAACATTTGGGTTTGTTTCCAAGTTTAATGGCCAATTTGCAAATGGAATGAAAATAAGAGTAAGGTTAATTGCAAGATGCTATTTTCACAGCAGCGCAGTGCAAATTGGCAGCAACTATTGGCTATTTGCAATTCACAGGATACCTTTTCCTTGCTACATATTGCTGACCGATGTGCATATTAATAATGGTTTACATTGATCAGACGCCACCACATATGAAATACAACACCAGGTCTTGCACTTATTATGCTTCAAACAAGCCTCAGAACTTCAGTAAAATATTGGAAATGAGAAGGCCTGGTAATTAAGTGGCTTAGCACTACAAGCTTGTACCTTTTAACAGCTAAATGGCTGAAACTATTGTATACTTATTTAATACAATAACATTCCTTCTGGCAGAGATGGTATTTTTGACCTCAAGTAAACTCATTAAAACCAAGGCAAGGTAGCGCAGTAGTTTGCACTGGTGCCTCACAGTGCCAGGGTCCCAGGTTCAATTCCAGCCTTGGGTCACTGTGTAGAGTTTACACTTTCTGTGTCTGTGTGGCTTTTCTCCGAGATGTGGGTCAGGTCAGTATTTATTGCCTGTGCCTAATAGCTCTCGAGAAGGAATTGAGCCTCTAATCGATATATTCCCCATAGTGCTCTTATATAGTATGTCCCCCAGGATATTTACCCAGTAGTGAAGGAAAAACAATATAGTTCCAAATCAGAATGATGTCTGATTTAAAGGGGAACTTGCAGATGGGAGTGTTCCCTTGCACCTGCTGCCCTTGTCTGTCTAGACAGTGAATACTGTGCATTTGGGAGGTGCTGTCAAGTCTCATAACCTTTGATCTATCAGTGTGATAAATCCTTTGTTGATATACGTGGAGTGAATTGAAGTGGCCTTCTGTGATGGTAGGAACTTGAAGAGGCAAAGATGAATCATCCACTGGCATGGTGGCACAGTGGTTAGTTTTGCTGCCTCACAATTCCAGCGACCTGGGTTTAATTCTGGCCTTGAATGGAGATCGCACATTCTCCCATGTTTCCTCCAGGTGTTCCAGTTTCCTCCCACAGTCCAAAGATGTGCAGGTTTGGTGGATTGGTCATGCTAAATTGCTTCTTAGGGTCCCAAGATATGTAGATGAGAGGGATCAATGGGAAAAATGCATGCGGTTACAGGGTCGGGGTAAGATGCTCTGTTGGAGTCGGTCCAAATTTGATGGGCCGAATGGTTCCTTCTGCGCTGTAGGGATTCTTTGATTACTGGATTTGGCAGATCTGCAAAGTTTTGATTTACTGGATTTGGGGTTGCTTTAATATGTCTCAAGCATTTTGCTTTTGCTGTTTTGCATGCATTATTGTAACTTATTGGTATGACACCTCATCTTTAGGTTTTACTGGAACTGCTGCTCAATGCTCTTCTACATTTCTAACCGACAAAAGTTAGCCCAAGGCTTGATGACAATGTGAGAGTTGGGCATATGCTGACTATAGACTGCAATGAAATGTATTCTTTCTGCTGTTGATTAAAAGAATTTGTCCATGCAGTGCTAAAATTCAATTTGCTACTATTGTTAACTATTCTTCTTGTTAATGAAATTTCAAACAACCAAAATAAATTAAATTTCAATTTGTTAATTTATTATACACCAGCTTCTCTTTCATGTTTGCTGATTTCAATAAGTTTGATTTAAAAGTATGTTTTACTGATTGAGCATTCTAGACTGACATTTCAGTCTAGAATATCATTCAGTCATTTCAGATTAACATTTCAGGACTGAGAAGAGCAGAACTTGAACTTCTGTCAGCTGCTGGTTTGTGATCCAAATGAACCAACATTCAGCATACCTTGAACATGCCACATGAGTTGCATAAAATGCAAACAAGTTTGTGCTTTTGCAGGTGTCTGGGCAAATTAAGAGTTTGCACTTGTAATAACATATGACATAGGACAGTTGTTTTCCAAACTCTGGCTCTTACTTTTTTTAAAAAGATCAAAAAAATTAATCAAATTACTATATAGCTCTGTTGCTTTTTATCTTTTAAAATCCAGGATATTCTAAAATCTCCAACAGTAGATACAATCCTTCCTGCTAACTAACAAAACTCACAAAAGCGAAGGCATGAACAATGGATGAGTACTAATAGCCACCTTTGGACTTATGGAAACCAGATGGAATAATTGTGTCTGCAAATAATACAATGTTTAGGAATCATGTCAAAATGATTTAAATACCCTGGAGGTGGTGGAAGTTGGTGTATTACGAGAAAGAATGTAAGTAAACAATAAAAGAACAGCAGTGGAGGCAAGGTGAAACCGTATTAAATTCTTAAAAAAAAATCGAGAACAAAAAGATAAAGCGCAGGTGTAACCAATAAAGCCACAGGGAAGGTCTCAGTTTAATCATTTTCAGTGTTGTGTGGTGGACAGAAAATGGATTATACAATGAATCTGACAGACCCACAAAGTTGGGAAGCAATTAAAATTCAAGCAACTTAATGGAGAAAAAGAGGTTACAAATGTGAAAAAAATTACAGAAAACATACAAACTGAGCAACAGGGAACTGCTGCAGATTTTAAGTGCTGCAGTACAATATTTGCAAGCAAACATGAAAGCCAGGAATGGTAGCTAAATGATTCAGAGTTACTTGGGCAGAGATTTTGAAACAAGAAGAAAATGTCATCATTTGAAGAAGGGGGAACTGGGTGAGGTATAGTTAAGTGAAATGTTTTAGTGGCTAAAATGATTGAGTGATGGTAGACAAGGTCAAGATTAAAACAGTAAGGAAGCAGTTACATGGATGGGCTTGAGCTTAAAGACCGTAACTTCTTTGCAGATCAATCATAGGACTGCCACTCTGAGAAAAATTATTTATGCTAACTTCTTTTTATGCCTGTCTTGCCTGACCTTCCTACTCAGGCCAGTCAAGATGCAGGCAATGCAGTAGTCCTTGTGGTCCAGCATCAAAATCCAGCTCTGTTGGATTGAAGAAAAATATTCTCCTTTTTTATGGCACTAGCTGCTGTAAACCCGATTAAATTTAAAGTCCCCATTAAAGCGCTGAAGATTTTGAGGGAAGGTTTTTGGTTGGAGGAGTGTCTGGCCATGTCACAAAGTGGGAGATAGGGATGGTTTGGGTCTGACTATTTTCATTAATGTTCAAGTCCATATCAACAACTGTACTCACCTGATACTGAGGCATCATTCCCAATGGATTATTTTGACTACTGTCAAATGTTAAGACATCAAAAATTCCAACACAATTGACACGCAACCTTGAAAAAACAAAAATGTGAAAGGAGAAACAATTTCATGAAAATTGCAATTTTTCATGGCTTGAGACTTGTATTGAAACCTGAACTTGAAGGTTAACCCACTCAACTTTCATCTCGTTGAAAGTGATCTGTAAAGTGCTGAATTTGAAAGAATACCAAAATACGACAAACTAGATCAAGATTTTGTTGATTTAAAGCAAACATGCTGTGGAATGAATCAGTCATTTAAGTAAATGGCAATGTGAGAGTTAGAATTTGGAATATAGTTCAAAATTAAAATATACAAAAGTCTGAAGAAAATAGAAAGAATAAACCCAAAATTTGTGCAACTCAAAGATAAAAATCGCTGAATGAAATAAAGTTCTACAGAAGAAAAGACAGATTGGGGTTAAATGCTGATGTTTAAAGGTAGCTTACAATGTTCAAATGAGTGAAAACTCCCAAGTTTCTTGGTATTTTCTGTGATGGTGACTTTTTAAAATTTAATAACATTGTCCTGAAATTGCCAAAACTAATAGGCAAATAAAATTTGACATTTTATGCAACCCCTTTGAGTTTTATTTAATAAAGTCAAACCATAAATCTGTTTTAAACAAACAAGATGCTACATAAAGAATTCTATATTGTGTTACTACTGGATTTATTTTTGTGTTATTTCATAAATGTAAGCAAAGTAAAAAAGGAATAATTTACTGGTCAATAAATTAATAGAAACTTACTGCCAATGTAGTAAATATTTAAGCAAATCAGAACATTTGAAAAAGTATGAAAATTCTAAACAAAAAGTTGTTTATTAAGTATCATTTCAGAGTTTTACCTGGTTTTACCAGTTATAAGAATCTTGGTTGGATCCATGGCACGACAGGCCAGTCCTGCTGTATGAATGGTCCGCAATGCTGAACTCAGTTGTACGATATAGGCCCAAATAAGTGATTCTGGCAGTAATCCTGCATGTTGGCGAGGCAGAGGTCCATCATGCTGGCCTAGAACAAACAAGAGTATCCATTAGTATTGTAACAATTAAATAGCAGAGATAACATGAAAAGTCAGGAAAACGTCTTTCATATGAAAAGCTGGCAGTCAGGATTTTTATGTAGTGAACTCAGGGATAGCAAGTCTTTAAAGAACAAAGGGAACAAAGAACAAAGAACAAAGAACAAAGAAAATTACAGCACAGGCTGTAAAGGATCCTGAACTTTTGAATGGATAACCACTTAAGAGATTTTTGCAAATAGGACTATGAATGTACCTGCAGCAGATGCACTGCAGCAAAGTGGTGGCTCACCACCATCTTCAAGGGTAATTAGGTATGAGCAACAACTACTGACCTTGCCAGTGGGCCACATCCCATGAAAATTAAACTGAACCTTTGGATTAAGCTAGCAGGCCAATAAAGTACCAAATCCTACAATAAATGGAACTCTTTTCCATATATTCATTTTGAAACAGAAATCACTACAGCAGATCCAACTACAAACAGAAACGTAAAAGAATGAACTATGAAAAACTGAGCAAAAGTGGCGTATTGTAAATGGTGAAGTGAAAAAACATTGAAGTAGAATAAACAGCATCACTATGGAAAATGGAAATCTATACTTATGCATTTTTTGCATTTCCTTTTCAGGTGATGGTTAAGACAGCTACAATATTAGCCTTATGCAGGTGTTCTAAATGAGAATCAGCTTGAAACTAAAGCAACGTATTGGTCATTTGTTAAACGAGGAGAAAATTTGCTACCACATCCCTGACACATAAAATTCATGGACGAGGACACCAGATGGCTTCATATGATAAGACACTTCTACTGCCCACAGCGTCTGACCCAAGGAACCTGTAACCAAACCACTTAACCACAAAACTGAATTCTCAACTGTCAACTACATCTTTTGGTAAAACAAAGTAACGGGTAATATGGAACTAAATTTACCTTGCAGATTTAATTCCCTGTTTGTAGTTTTGTTTCTATTTCCTTATGACTTATTCATATTTCTTTTTGCAATGATGAACAGTGACATTACCACAGGAGTTTGCACTATGGTTAGAAGTTTCTTGGTAAAGTAATTTCCCTAGACTCATGACACTTTGGGTACAATAGATTCCATACATCTGTACCATCTTCTTGCAACAATTCTCAGCTCATTTAAAAATGCACACAACTGCAAAAATTTCCATAAATCAGAGTTTCTAAATATGCAAAATATTTTTCTTGAAAAGTCAGTCAATGTGAAAACCAATTAACCAAACTTGAGAACTTTCAAATTAAAATCCTGAGAAATCCATATCGAGATTTTCTTTGGCTGTTATGGGAAACATTTATTCTCTCCCATTGCCTGTGGAGATACTTCACTTAGCTAAACCCAGAAAGTTTAGCCACACGCTAGAATAAAATGCTGCAAGAGTTAGCCTGCTAAAACAATGTAGCTTACCATCACATAGCAAACTTTTAACGTTTTTCCAGATAGGCTGCTTATTTATTTATTGCCAAGAAATTATTGAAAGACAATTATTTTACCATCTAAGATTTAGACAATCTGATCAAGTACCTCAACTGCATCCCTCCTTTGAACTAGCCTACCTGGTCAAATATCCTTCAACCCTATTCTGTCCCTGAGCTCTGAACTCACATCTTCCTTTAGTTTCTTTCCTATCTTCCCTTTGAGCTTATTCTGGTCACGAGACACATGTCCTGTTCCTTCTATTCCATTCTCACTAAAATGCTGATCCCCAACTTTTCCTTCTGACCCCATGTTAACCAATATCCAAAACAGTTTGTTTTTCAAATGTCTCTCTCTTCTTTAAATCTGTTATTATTGCCCCTCTTCTCAAAATAACAAATGCTCGATCACAGTATTCTTGCAAATGAATACTATATTTCTAACCATCGTTTCTCTCCAAAGTTTTTAGATACGTTGTCAGCTCCCAATCTTTTTCCATTTCTCCCAGAATTCCACATTTTAATCTTTCCAAACAGGTTGTAGCCACTGAAATGAGTTTATCTAAATCACAAGTAACATTCTATATTATTGTGACAAAAGTTATGTCCCATCCTTCCTGAAAAAAGCTTCTGACACAGTCTACCACACTATCCCTCTCCAACACTTTTCCTGCTGTCATCCAACTTCCATTCTTTTCTCTCTAATTGAGCCAAGTATTCACTTACAATGGCTTTTTTTCTTGCTCCTGCAACATCACCTCTGGTGCCTACCATGGATCTCTCTCTAGTTCCCTCCTATTTCTCATCTACAAACTGCCACTCATCAACTTCACACGTATGCTGATAATACCCAGCTCTCCCTCACCATTATTTCTCTTAACTCCTCCACTGTTGAAAAATGCTTATTAGACATCCAGTACTGGCTGAGCAGAAATTTCCTCCAATTAAATAGCTGGAAGTCTGAGGCAACTGTTTTCAGCCACAGTTCCAAACTCCATTCCTCAGTTACTGACTCCATGGTTTGCATTTTATTATGGTAAGGGAAACTACTTGACAGTCTCCTGGAAGTCAGTCTGCCAGAAGCTGACATGAACAGAACAAGCCCATCCCATTGCCATAACACACTGGGAAGGGCTAAATTGGTTGAGTCTGGTACCTCAACCCTACAATGAGAGGAAGCCCCATCCTTAGAAGTAGCTGGCCCATCAGACTGGCCAGCAGCACCAGACCTCAGTCGTGGGTGATACCATGGCTGCAGAAAAGACATGATCATAGCTGTCCAAGTGAGGCAACTCATGAAGAATTAGAGCTGGGGGGAACCAGACAGCCTACAGAGGGGGAGTCTGGGTTTTGGACAGCATGTGGCATGAAAGGAAGGGAGAGATGACATCTTACAGGAGTGCCCCTGATGATTGCAGGGTATCTCCGAATGAGAAGCCACCCGTTCTCATCCTTTCCTATCTAGGCCTTAAAAAAAGTCTGCCCACACTAACTGCATTTTGGCAAGGGCAGTGTATCATTCAGGTCAAATGCCAAAGTCATCTTTATATATTTCTTTATATCTGATAGGGAATCTTCCAATTTAGTTCTCAGCAATCTAGCAAATATGGTCAGTTCCGTATCGAGCTAGCCACTTGACTTACTTTACATGCCTCCCACTGAAAACATGTCTGGTGTCAACGCTTAATACCCAGACCCATCTCTCTCCTTGACAAGTTTGTGTTTAAGTCACTCAGTTCACAATCTTGGTGTCACATTTGATCCCAAGATGAACGTTCAAACTCATATGTAATGAATCACTAGCACTGCCTATTTCCACCTCCGTAAGAGTGCCGGACTTCATCCCCATCTCAGCTCAACTGCTGCTGAAGCCCTCCTTCATGTTTTTCTTACCTCTAGACTCAACTATTCAAATGTACTCCTGGCTTGTCTTCCACATTATAGAGATCATCAAAAACTCTGCTGCCTATGCCTTCACTCAGAACCAGCCCTATTCTCCTTTTATTTATCTCTTGCTTGCAGACCTACACTGACCTCCAGTCACGTAATGCCTTGATGTTAAAATTTTGATGCTTGTTTTCAAGTCCCTTTATAGTCTCACCCCTATCCATTTTTGTACTCTCCTCCATCCATTAACCCTCCAAAATATCTGCATTCCTCCAATCCTAGCCTCTCAAGTATGCCAATTTTAATTCTTCAACTACTATTACCTATGTCTTCAGTTGTCAACGTCCAAGCTCTGGAATATCCTCCCTACATACCATCATCTCTATTTCTCTCTAAGACACTCCTTAAAATTTAATTCTTTGATCAAGCTTTTGACATAGTAAATCTATATAATGGTGTCATATTTTATTTTACAATACTTCTATCAGGCACCTTGGGACATTGCATTACGTTATAGACAATATACAAATAGAAGCTGTTATATAGGTGCTAACACAGAAATATCTTGACATAAAATGTATTTCTGCTTACCCCACTTTCTTTTTGTGAAATAGGCGTCAGCACCAGGATCATTGAAATGCCTGTTCATCATCGTCTCTGCACCAGCATGGAAGTCATAAGCAAATACAAGTGCTGTGGACAAATCAATCAATAAAATCTACATCAAAATTGAACCTGCAGTTCATTACAACTCTCATGCAAAACCATCTTGCTGCATTCCTTTAGCTCATAGAGATCTTGCCTGTTAACAAACATCACGAGGAAATGAGGTAAATGAAGCTTCAGAAACAAAAACAATCCTACATGCTTCATTGATTTGATACACAATATATAGTAAACGTAGAAACCTGGAAAGAACATTTATTTTGCTTACTGATGGAGAGCAGTCCCAGTATGACAGCTCATAAAAAAAACTGAGTATTTAGGCCATCATCTTTGAAGATTAAAAGTCTGCCCCCTTCAAATCATTCATCACAAAAACCTTTCCAGTCTTACCTGTGCCTCTCTGTATACCTAAGCCTGCCATAGTGCCATGGACTCAGCTCTGGTTACACTCCCCAGATGCACCACCACATTCATCAGTGAGACATGGTTTTAACAAATGGAATTAAGGATAACAGAAGTTCTTTAAACTTTTCTCTCCATCGAACATGGGCCATCTCCTTGATGACCTCCCCTCAGTGGGTTGGGCCCTAGAGTCTGTGTGTCATTTTGACAGCACTAAAGAAAGCATGCATGTTGTTGGTGTCTGAGGATTGTTGGATCTCTCATGCTCTTTCTACTCACTATTTACTCTTTAGGTTGTGAGTTTTAGGTTGACCACTGTCTTCAGTCACCTATAGAACTGCTGCTTTCCTCTTGAGCTTAGGTGAAGTTTCCAGTCAATTATAATTTGGGTTTATGCATGAATAAGTCCTGTATCCCTTTTCATTAAACAGTCAGAATGTTTCTTGTTAGAGACCAAAGGCCTTCTCTACCTGCTCTGTAAAGGATCTTCCTGAAATTTGGAAGATGCCGTGTATTTGACTTCAATCACTTAAGTGCTTACTCCAACTTGGAACTTAAGTCACTTCAGCATGGAGGCTAAATATTATTGCAATTACAATTGATATAAGGACGTCAGTGGCCCAATTAATAAGTTCCATTAACAGCAATAAATTATTTCCTGAAGTAGTACAAAAGCAAAAAACTGCAAATGCTGGAAATTTGAAATGGACACAAAATGCTAGCAATTCCAGTAAATCTCCAGGCAATATCTATAGAGATAAACGCAGAGTTAATATTCTGATGAAACCAACAGACTTGAAACCTGAACACTCACTCCACAGATGCTGCATGATGAGAATATTTCTAGCATTGCTTGTTATTATTTTCTGACATGAAGCTGATAGTGTGTGTTTTGGAAAAACTGAAACATGATGTCTGCTTGCGTGCAGATTAAAGAGGTTTCCCTTCTCAGGATTATCTTCAATAGATCCCTGAAAGTAGGCAGTCAAGTGGATAAAGTTGTTAAGAAGGCATATGGAGTCTTAGCTTTTATTGGTAGGGGGATTGAATTTAGGAGCCGCAGCATCATGTTGCAACTGTACAAAACTCTAGTGCGGCCGCACTTGGAGTATTGTGTGCAGTTCTGGTCCCCACATTATAAGAAAGATGTGGAGGCATTGGAGAGGGTACAGAGGAGGTTTACCAGGATGTTGCCTGGTATGGAGGGCAGGTCCTATGAAGAGAGGTTGAAGGATTTGAGGTTGTTTTCGTTAGAAAGGAGGCGGCTAAGAGGGGATCTTATTGAAGCATATAAGATGATTAGAGGTTTAGATAGGGTGGACAGTGATAGCCTTTTTCCTAGGATGGAGAAAGCTAGCACGAGGGGACACAGCTTTAAATTAAGGGGTATGAGTTATAGGACGGATATCAGAGGTAGGTTCTTTACTCAAAGAGTGATTAGGGAGTGGAATGCCCTGCCTGCAGCTGTTGTAGATGCGCCAAGTTTGGTGGCGTTTAAGAGGTTAGTTGATAAGTATATGGAAGAGAAGGGAATGGTTTAGTTAGGAGGGGCATTGCTTTTTATTTTGGTCGGCACAACATCGAAGGCCGAAGGGCCTGTTCTGTGCTGTATTGTTCTATGTTCTATGTTCCCATGAATCATATACCTTACAGTAGCCTTTCATACAGTGTTGAACATTGAAAATTACCCAAGTTCAGTACCCAATGTAATGATTATGGGATCTGGTTACAGGAAACAGTCAGAACTATTTTATAGATACAGGAGCTGGATGTTGTTATTGATGACTATGAATTGACTTGTAGATCTAATGGAGATAAAACAGATTTTTCATTTTTGAGTTATAAAATGTTAAAAAAAAGCCAAAGAAATTATGACAGCTACCTTCAAAAATAATCTTCACAACAAAAGTAATTCCTCAAACCCAACATTTTTAAAAGCTACTTGATGAGTAGCTCAACAGATACAACATGTGAAACTGCAGCTTACAATGAGAAAAAAAGCCAATCACCAAGCCAATCTAGTTTTCATAATGGCTCTCAATTAAAATGCATGACCATGTAGGTTCTCATTTAGCCAAATATTAATTATGTCAAAAGAACAATATAGACTGGAGCTAATATTCATTATGCTATTGTGAGAAAATTAACATGGGATGCTTGCTAGAGAAACACACAGGAATGATGGAGAAAGCTTGATTAAATTTGTTTTCCACAATATTATATCACAGAACTATGGCACAGAAGGCAGCCATTTGGCCCATCACGTCTTCTCCAATTCTCCAAACTTTCCAAATGAATATCATGATTTAGTATTATTCCCCTACCTTTTTCCAGCACCACTGCATATTGTTTCTATTCAAGTAATCATCTAGTTCCCTCCTGAAAGCCTCAATCTCCACCACACTTCCAGGCAGCAGACCTGAACCATTCACGTGAAAAAGTTTCTCTCATCACATTTGCTCTTTTTTTGCAAATCACTTTAAATCTGTGTCTTCTCATTCTTGATCCTTTTACGAGCAGGAACAGTTTCTCCCTATCTACTATGGTCAGCACCCTTATGATTTTGAGCATCTCTATCAAATCTCTTCAGTTTTCTTCTCTCCAAGAAACAATCCCAACTTCTCCAATCAATCCTCATAACTGATTGGTTTTATCCCTGAAACTATTCTTGTAAACTTCTCCTGCATTCTTTCCAATACATTTACATCCTTCCTATAGTGTGGCAGCCAGAACTATACACAGTATTCCAGCTAAGATCAAATTAGTGTTTCGTATAAGCATAACCTCTTGTTTTTATCCTCTATGCCCCTATTAATAAAGCCCAGAATATGATGTGCTTTATTAACTGTTCTATTCACCTATCCTACCATCATCAATGAATGATGGGGCAGGATAGGTTCCTATTTCCAAGAAAGGGAATAGGGAAAGCCTGGGAAATTACTGACCAGTGAGTCTGACCTCAGTGGTTGGTAAGTTGATGGAGAGGATCCTGAGGGACAGGATTTATGAACATTTAGAGAAGTTTAGTTTGATCAGAAATAGTCAATGTGGCTTTGTCATGGGCAGGTCATGCCTTACGAGCCTAGTGGAGTTCTTTGAAAATGAGACTGAACACATTGATGAAGGAAGAGCGGTGAATGTGGTTTACATGGATTTCAACAAGGCATTTGATAAGGTCTCTGTGCAAGACTTCTTGAGAAGATGAGAGGGCATGGGATCAAGGGGCTTTGGCCTTGTGGATCCAGAACTGGCTTGCCTGCAGAAGGCAGAAAGTGGTTCTGCATGGAGGTTGGTCACCAGTGGAGTGCCCCAGGGATCTGTTCTAGGATCCTTGTCATTTTCATAAATGACCTGGATGAGGAAGTGGAAGGATGGGTTAGTAAGTTCGCCAATGATACGAAGGTTGGTGGTGTTGTGGATAGTCTGGAGGGATGTCAGAAGTTGCAACAAGACATAGATAGGATGATGCAAGATTGGGCAGAGAAATGGCAGATGGACTTCAATGCAGATAAACGTGTAGTGGTCCATTTTGGCAGGACCAATGGGACAAAGGAGTACAATATCAAGGGTAGGAGCCTTAGTAGTGTTGAGGAGCAGAAGGATCTTGGGGCCTGGGTCCATAGGACTCTTAAATCGGCCTCGCAGGTGGAGGATGTGGTTAAGAAGGTGTATGGTGTACTGGTCTTCATTAATCGAGGGATTGAGTTTAGGAGTCAGAACATAATGCTTTTATAAGACCCTTGTCAGACCCCACTTAGAGTGCTGTGCGCAGTTCTGGTCGCCTCACTACAGGAAGGATGTGGAAGCTATTGAGAGGGTGCAGAGGAGATTTACAAGGATATTGCCTGCATTGGGAGGCATGCCTTATGAAGACAGGTTGAGGGAGCTAGGTCTCTTCACCTTGGAGAGACGAAGATTGAGAGGCGGCCTGATAGAGGTTTATAAAATTTTGAGAGGAATGGATAGGGTGGATTCTCAGAGACTACTTCCCAGGGCTGAAATAGTCACTACGAGAGGACACAGGTGTAAGGTGCTGGGCAGCTAGTACAGAGGAGATGTTAGGGGTAAGTTTTTCACCGTGTGTGGTGAGTGAATGGAATCGGTTGCCATCAGTGGTGGTGGAGGCAAACTCACGGGGGTCTTTTAAAAAACTTCTGGATGAGTACATGGGATTAACTGGGATTGGGAGTTACAGATAGGTCTATGGCCTAATAGGTATGGGTATGATCGGTGCAACTTGTGGGCCGAAGGGCCTGTATGTGCTGTAGTGTTCTATGTTTTATATATATCTGGGTCCCTCTGCACCCTTTAAGAATTTCACCCCATATTTTAAATTGCCTTCCTATGTTTTTCCTACCAAAATGCATCACCTCAAAATTCTCCAGTGGTACAATGGTTAGTGCTGCTGCCTCACAACACCAAAGATCCAGGTTCCATTCTGGCCTTGGCTGACTTTGTGGAGTTTGCACATTCTCTCTGTGTCTGCACGGGTTTGCTCTGGTTGCTTCAGTTTTTGTCTACATTCCAAAGATGCATGGGTTAAGTGGATTGACCATGGTAAATTGTCCTTTAGTGTCAGGAGAATTAGTAGGGTAAATATGTGGGATTACAGAATAGGGTTTGGGTGAGATGCTCAGTCTCAATGAAGACTCAAAGAGCTGAATGGCCTCCTTCTGCACTATAGGGATTCTACAAACCGCATTAAACTTCATCAGCCAACTATCTCTGCACGCCACTAACTTGTCTAATTTCCTTTTGGAGTTCTACACTGTTGTCTTCGCAGTTTACAAATAGTTCTAAATTTTATATCATCTGCAAACTTTGAAATTGTCCCCTGCACGCTGATCATTAACGTGCATCAGGAAAAGCAAGGGTCCCAATACTGACCCCTCGGGAAGACCACTAAAACTCTTTGTCCAGCTTGAAAATATCTATTGACCATTACCCTTAGCTTCCTATGATTCAGTCAACTGTGCATCCATGTTGTTACTGTCCCTTTTATTCCATGAGATACAACTTTTTATTATGTGGCAACATAATTAATGTCTTCTGAAAGTCTACATACACCACATCAACCTTTGTTACCTATTCAAAAAAACCCCCAGCAAGTCAGTTAAATATGATTTCCCCTTTAGAAATTCATGCTGGCTCTTCCTAATCAGTAGACATTTTCCATTTGACTATTAATTTTTTCCAAATGATTGTTTCTAGAAGTTTGCTCACCACTGATGTTAAACTGACTGGCCTGTAATGGCTGGGGCTATGCTTACAACCCTTTTTAAACAAGGATGTAACATTTGCAATTCTTTAGTAATCTGGCATGTGGTCTTAGTTTTTATCATTATATCACAGAATCATAGAACCCTACAGTGCAAAGAGAGGCCCATCAAGTCTGAACTGAACACAATGCCACCCAAGCCCTACCTCATATCATACCCACTAATCCCTCTAACCTACGCATCCCTGGTCATTTCTTATGACAAGGGGCAATTTCTTAGCACGGCCAATCAACCTAACCCACACATCTTTGGATTGTGGGAGGAAACCGGAGTACCTGAAGGAAACCCATGCAGACACGAGAAAAATGTGCAAACTCCACATACTCAGTAACGCAAGCTGGGAATCGAACTCAGGACCCTGGAGCTGTGAAGCACAGTGCTAACCAATGTGCTACCGTGCAGCCCAAATGTCTGTGCTTTTATCATTATGCAAGAGGGAAAGATCATAAAAGCCACAAAGTTTTATAAACCTTGGTTTTGGATTAGTTTACCAAACGTAGAAGTTTACCAAACATAAAAGGACCAATATGAACAGTTGGTTCAAGGGTGCACTTAGTAACATGGGTTCAAACTCCATATCAGTTGAGGTAGTTCTTGGGGTCTGTTTCTTCCCCATGCCCCTTGTGATGTTATGGCATTAGTTCACCTCTTTCAAAATGTTAATAAGTTCAGTAATTTTTCCCAGCTCATTTCTCCACCAGTCATAATCTCCTACAGTTCTTTCCTCCCTGCTGCACAAGAATACAATTGTCGTTTAATCCTCCACCCTTTGAATCTGCCAAATCATATAATTCTTGCAACTAAGTAGGTGGTGGCCATCTTTCAGATGGATTGCCACTATATTTTAATCAATCAGTATATGCAATGCATTTCATTTGTCCTTTCAGTTTATGAGGACATAGCTAGGAAAAAAGTTCAATAAGGATAAAAATGGAAACTCATTCTGCAGATAACCTGCAGAAGGGTTATGTTGTACATGTACACCACAAAAATTGAGCTCTGAATAACATCTATAAAACCAGTAATATCAAATTGGCTAATTGGAAAAATGCCACCAAATACAGTTGAAATTTTCAACCTTCTGCTAGAAAATGTACACATGCTACTTATGCTGGTTGTTATAGAGGGAATAAAAAACTCTACTCACAGTGTTCTCCAAATGCTTTGGTGGTGAATACTTCTCTAAGTGTTACTGTATTTGAATGTTGGATTTTCTTCCACATGTCCACTAAGACCATACATTTAGTATTTACAAGACGGAAGCCTGGAAAAGTACGCAAAGTACAGTTAAAATTGTATTATTTTATCTCTAGGATCTGATCTAGTATACTGTTGATTTAAAGAGTTCATGTGAAATTTGTATAGTTTGAACTTCTTTGTGCACAGAATGGCTGTGTTGTTCAGACTATTAGAACTGTTATCGTATATGCAAACATGCACTATTGTAGTAAGGAATGGGCTTCTGATATCTTTGCAATGTATTAAAGTTTCAAATTTGCATTTACCTAACTACAGAGTACAAGGTAATAACACTGGCCTCCCAAAGTTACAAATGACCCACTTCACATTACCTGTATCTCTGACCTACAGGACATAATTACTTAAAGCAACCTTAACAGAACACTGACAAGCAGCTAATATAGGATGACTGTAAGTCTGGATTTCCTTACCATGTATTCTGCGAAGACAGTATGGGAGGTCGTCTTTGCTACTGATCGCTTTATAACAAGATGTAATGAAACCAAAATTACTTGTTTTTTGTAGCCGATTAGCTGGTGGAGGCTCCAAAGGAAAAAGACTGTGGTAGTTGTCTACCTCTGTTGGAAACCCTATAGCAGATAATACATGCTTTATTATAATAACAAGACATGGCATACAAAATGGAACACAGACTTTCTCCCCTTTCCCATTAAGTAGATTAACATATACAAATCACATAAAAGATTCTTAGGAAATCCATTTCAAAAAGCTTTACATTGTTCTAACTAGACTGATTTACACCTTAACAGACAAAATTAAACTTCTTTAAACACTCAGATTAGTTAACTCAATAAGTACCTGGGCCTTACAGACCAGGAGGTTCCTCGATTAAATATTCTTGAACTGTACTGAATTAGATAATCCAAGCCAAATATAAATAGAATACAAATGGGTTGCGATCACTGGGTGCAGAAGAAACAAAACCTTGGGCCAGAAAGAGGATAAAAAAGTTGCCATTGTTCCCACTTGCAAGTGCTAAATGGTGATTCCTGATGGAGAAACGTGTACATCAAGATTAAGAAAGAAAGAATCTGACTAAGGAATACCCAATATGTATGAAGCAGCACCTCCGCAAAAGAATCAACACTTAGAAACAGGAGAGGTTGAAATGGTTAGAAAAAAGGGGTAAAACAAATAAAAAGGATTACATAGCTCAATAAATGAAAGTAGTATTGTACGTCTCAAGAGAAAATACATTTGACAGTGCAATTTAACAAAAAAAATGAAACATTAACCAACCTTGAAGTCAGAAGAAATAGGAAAATATATAACTGTATATAGCAAATCAGTTTATTGTATTCATAATTTCACAACTTATTTCAATTTCAACATGTGGTATAAGGTAATTCCAAGAGTTTTCTAAGCTGATTTATATAATAAGTCATGAAATATTAATATATGAAATGTACTTAAAGTATACAAAGATGTGCAGGTTAGGTTGATTGGACATGTTAAAAGTGCCCATTCATATCTTGAGCTGCATAGGTTAGAGGGGTTAGTAGATAAATATGTATAGATACGGGGGTAGTGCCTGGATGGGATTGTGGTCAGTGCAGACTCGAAGGGCCAAATGGGCTCTTTCTGCACTGTAGGGTTTTTGTGATTCTATTCCACTTTACCACACAATATTGAACCAAAAGAAAATTATCAATTCGTAATTGTATTGGTTTCACTGTATGGGGTGGGGAGTGGGGAATGAGGAATCACTACTTTCAGATCGTACTACAGAGCAAAGAAAGTCACTAGCCTGATGACCCTCAGAAGTCTGTGACATAATATCTAGCAAAAAGTGATGCAAATCCATCTTATAGGTTATTACTCAATGCACTTTCAGTTTAAAGTTTATTTATCAGTGTCACAAATAGGCTTACATTAACGTGGCAATGAGCTTACTGTGAAAATCCCCAGTCGCCACACTCTGGCATCTGTTCGGGTACACTGAGGGAAAATTTAGCATGGCCAATGCACATAACCAGCAAATCTTTTGGAGGAAACTGGACAACCCAGAGAGAAATCCATGCAGACACAGAGAACGTGCAGACTCCGCACAATGATCTAAACCCGGAATTGATACCAGGTCCCTGACACTGAGGCAGCAGTGCTAACCATTGTGCCACCATACCGATTTAATATGGATCAATGCAGTTTGGGCAATATAAATGGTTATGTCATTGGTCTAGAAATCCAGAGAGCTAGACCAATGATCAGGACATTAACACAAATCCAAACACAGTAGCTGTGAGTAAATTCAATTCAATTTAATTAAATAAAGGATAAATCACTTTCAATAATAATGGTGACTGTGATCCTACCATATTGGTATAAAGTTCTACCTGATTCACTGATGGTCTTTCAGGAAGGAAACTGTCCATCCTTTCCCAATTTGGCAAGGGTAACTCCAGAGCCGTAGCAAGGTGTCTGACTCTAAACTGCCCTCTGAAATGTCTTATCGAGTTATTCAGTTATACCAAACCACTACAGAAAACTAGAATGTTCTTCAACATCTGAAACATTCTTCCCTCACCTAGCCTATCCAGTCGCATCAAGATTTTATATGTTTCTAAGAAATTCCCACACATTCTTCTAAATTCCAGTGAGTACAAGCTCTGTCAATCCAGTCTCTCTTCAGAGCTCAGTCTTGTCGTTCCAGGAATCAGTCTGGCAAACCTCCATTAGTAGCAAGAATGTCCTTCCTCAGACAAGAAGATCAAAATTGCACACAATACTCAATGTGTGGCCTCACCAAGGCCTGTATAACAGCAGCAAGACATCCTTACTCCCGTATTCAAATCTTCTTGCTATGAAGGCCAGCAAGCCTTTAGCTTTTTCCACACTGCCTGCTGTACCTGCATGGCAACTTTCAGCAACTGTTCCATCATGACACCTAGGTCATGTTGCACCTCTTTTCCTAAACCGCCATCATTCAGGCAATAATCTTCTTTCCTGTTTTTGCCACCAAAGTGGCAAAGATGTCATAACCTCACATTTATCCATTTAATATCGCCCACTCAGTCAACCTGCCCAACTTGTCCTGCAGCCTCATAGCATTCTCCTCACAGCACACAGCCATCCAGCTAAGTATCGTCTACAAATTTGGAGACAGTGCATTCAATTTCTTCGTTCAAATCATCAATTATATTGTGAGTAGCTGAGGTCCCAGCACCAAACCCTGCAGTACCCAACTAGTCACTGCCTGCCACTCTGAAAAAGACTCATTTATTTCCACTCCCTGCTTCCTGTCTGCCAATTTCTCTATCCATGTCAATACATTATCCCAATATCATGAGCTTTAATTTTGCTTACTAATCTGTTGCATAGAACTTTGTCAAAAGCCTTTTGAAAGTCTAGATTCACAACGTCCACCCTTGTCCACTCTACTGGTCATATCCTCAAAAAATTCCATTTATCAAGTATGATTTCCCTTTAATGAATCCATGCTGACTTGGACTAATCCTGTCACTGCTTTCTAAATGCTCGGTTATGACATCCTTAATAACTGACTCCAGCATTTCCCCACCACCAACATCAGGCTAACCATTCTATGATTTCCCCATGTTCTCTCTCCTTTTTTAAAAAGTGGGGTTATATTAGTTACCCTTCAATCCACTGGAACTCTTCCAAAGTCTATAGAGTGCTGAAAAATGATTAATGTGTCCACTATTTCTAGGGCCACTTCCTTGAGTACTTTGGCATGCAGAGAATTAGGCCCTGGGGTCTTATTGGGTTTTAATCCCATCAATTTCCACAATCCAATTTCCTGATTAATAAGGATTTCCTTCAGTTTCTCCTTCATGGTAGGCCCTCTGTCTCCTAGTATTTCAGGCTATGAGCCTTGACAACATCCCAGCTATGTTGCTGAAGGTTTGTACTCCAGAATTAGCTGCAGCTCTAGCCAAGTTCTTCCAGTACATCTTTTAACACTAGCATCTACCCAACAAAGTGGAAAATGGCCAAAGTATGTTCTTTCCATAAACAGCAGAACAAATCCAACCTGGCCAATTACCCACTCCATCAGTCCTCTCTCAATCAGCAAAGAGATGGAAGATATAATCAATGGCAAAAGAGGCACTTAACCAGCGATAACATGCCCACTGACATGCAGTTGGTGTTTTCTGTCAGGAACACTAAGTTCCAGACCTTATTACCATCTTGATCCAAACATAGGCAAAAGAGCTGAATTCCTGAAGTGGAGGAGAAAGATATCTTGACATGAAGACAGCATTTGATAATGTGGTATCAAGTAGTCGCAGCAAAACTCAAGTCAATGTGAACTAGGAGAAAACACTCCAATGGTTGGAATCATACTTAGCATGAGGAAGATGGCTGTGATTGGTGCAAACCTATCATCTCAGCTCCAGAACATCACTGTGGGAGCTCCTCAGAGAAGTGTTCTAGGTCCATCTTCAGCTGCTTCATTGTAAGTGGGATTTTTGCTGAACGTTGCAGTGTTCAATTCCATTCACAGCTCCACAATTAATGATGCTGTCCATACCCACACGCAACAAAGCCTGAGCAGCATTCAGATTTCAGATCAGAAGGTAAGGGCACTGAATCAGTACTTCCATCACAATGACTATGTTGGTTCAAAAACACAGCTCACCACCACCTTCTCATGGACAATTATTGTGGGCAATAAATGTTGAGCTGGTCAGCAACAACCACATTTCATGAATTAAAATACTCCCTTTTGGACTTCATTCTATCATCTGCGTGATTAATAAGACTTGTTATCAAATTTTACAGTACATAAGCTCAATGATGGAAATTCTTAAGTTGTATGTATTATTAAAATGCTGAGAAGTCTGTAATAGTTAGTATCTCTTAAATGCTAAAATACTCTAATGTAACTTCAATGTTGCAGAAAAAGACACATGCTAGCTAAGCTTTTCATCTTGTACACATCAGGATAGCTCACAAGAAATTACCAACAGCAATTTATACTGCAGGAAAAGAGAATGCTGAATGATTGACAAGTGGACTCTTATCAGTGGACGCATTGCCATAAAGAATGCAGGCGGAACACTTAACTGTCCAGTTTTTCAAATTCAAACCGGGGACATCAGTTCTGAATGGTCAAGGCATTGCCCTGAGGAACAAACCAGGGAATGATGTTCGCTAGGCTTTTGTTTAATTGAAAAAGGCACAAAGTGTGACATGTTCCTTCTGTCTGCAAAGAACAGGGCTGTGTGTGAATATATGCAGCTTCTGACGTAGGAGGGAGTCACTTTACAAACTGACTGACCATCTCAAATCAGTTTTCAATCAGGATTGTTTAGCAGTTGTCCAATTAGGGAATCAATGTTGGGCGCTATGTTTTGAGTTTTGCAAGCACAATACATTGCCTGTTGCGAAAAGGCAAAGAATATGTTGCTTGATACAATTCACCAATTAGCCTATATAACTGGCAAAGCAACAGTGCTGAAATTGAATTTCTGAACATTACATTTACTCCATGAAATCGGGTCCTATTAAAGACCTTACTACAATTCAATCCATCTGCTACTAATACTGTCATCTATGCAGTTGTTTCCTTCAGGTTAACCATTTCAACGACCTCCATAAAGGCCTCCACCCTTCATCCTTTATAAACTTCATTCAAAACTTTTACTGCCCATACACCATCATATATCGCTCCACTCATCTATTATTCCTGCCTTTATGTGGCCTTCTTCGACTACACCATATAGCCTTGTCCAACTGTACAATTCCACCATCTTCAAATGTTAAGTTTCTCTATGTCAGGCCCATTTTGCATCACAGTACCCGCACCCCCCCCCCCCCCCCCCCCCCACCAATCTTTGCTCTGTGTTTTTTCGCCACCTGGAATCCACATTGGAGAATTCACCTTCCGACCCTTTTTCTTCTTTTAAACTTCCTTTAAATATTATCGTTTTATCATGACCCCATTTAATATCACTTCGTTTGGCTTGAAGTCCATGTTCTGATTATGTTTTTGAAGCACTTGGGATGTTGTTGCATTAAAGGCTCTGTATATGTGTAAACACTCAAGTTTTTATAGAGACTAATAGAATTCTGTTAGTCATAGTTTCAAATGCATGATGAAAAATGCTATAACTGAACAGTGATAATGTCAACAATACTCTGTTTGCATCACTAAGTGGTGATCTGTTACGTGCCACCACCACAGATTTAAAACCCTCTCAAGAGCCCAAGGTTGGCATGTGTAACTATACTAAAAATGAATACATCTCACTTTTTTTAAAAATTAGACCACAGTACTAGCTAAAATAACTACCACTTTATCAGCATCCAATGATACCTTAAAGATAATCAGCGCATGAAGTATGGAAAAATAAACTCAAAAAGGTCAAATAACTTGAAAGTTCTGGATTTGTACAGTGAACATCTGGGCCTTTAACATTACTGTCACTGAAGCATGTGGGCTTTTCAGCTTTGAACAATCCAAAACAAATCTTTTTTATTGTCACAAGTAGGCTTACATGAACACTGCAATGAAGTTACTGTGAAACTCCCCTAATCACCACACATTGGCATCTGTTTCAGTACACTGAGGGAGAATTTAGCACGGCCAATGCACCTAACCAGGATGTCTTTTGGGTTGTGGAAGGAAACTGCAGTACCCGGAGGAAATCCACACAGACACAGGGAGAATGTGCAGACTCCACACAGTGATCCAAGCCCAGGAACCTGGGTCGCCTAGCACTGAGAGATAACAATGCTAACCACTGAGTCACCATGACTTCGTTGTGATTTTGAGAACTATTTGTGAGGATAGTACTGCTACCTCATAGCACCATAGACCAGTGTTCAATTCCAGCCTTGGGTGACTGTATGGAGTTTACGTATTCTCCCTGTGCCTGCATGGGTTTCCTCCCACAGTCCAAAGATGTGCAGGTTAGGTGGATCGCCCATAATTAATTGCCCTTTAGTGTCAGGGATAACAGGATAAATATGTGGAGTTACAGAGATAGGGTCTGGGTGGGATTGTTGTTGGTACAGGCTCAATGCACCAAATGGCCTCCTTCTGTATTGACAAAATCCAACTATACCACAATTACAGTTTTGTAGCCGCTTGGTAGTATAGAAATTGAATATGGCTGAAAAAGACGTTGTCAAAATTTTGTGGCTTGCACTCATCAGGACAGATTCACAAGAAAACCAAATCTTAAAAGGAACAACAACTTATACTAATCAAAGAGATGGTGCTGATTGGTTGGCAAGTGGACTCTGGTATTTTGTATTCTTACAAATCTATCTTGATGAATGCGCAACAAAAAACTGCAACAGCATCTCTCTCTTTTCAGCAACTATAGTTTTAGTTGCAATTTTTTAGTCAAATAAAAAAATTTCATATCCAGCAGAAAAGACTTTGGAAATTATAACTCTAAATTACTTTGGCATATGTAAAAATTAGTTTAGATGCAGTAAAAATGTACACAGACATATGTTGCAAATACAAAAATTATATTGAAGTGACAGATTCTTGCTGAATTCTGCAAAACTAGTGTCAAATGTTTAAGACCTATCTTACCTGGATTTTCAGTTTGGTCAATCTGTGCCATTGTTATTAAATGCTTGTGGATCAACTCCTACAAAGAAACGTTAATAAATTACATACAGTGGTTTCATCATTTATAACTTCATCCACTCTAGTTAAGAGCAAATGTATAAGTAACACAATGACAATATGCTGATTGACTACTATCCTGCTTTGTGAAATGACATGTTATGTATCATCCCAAGACCTATTCTTTCAGTCAAATCTTTACATTTTAAATGCAAGTAACTTATGCACTTCAGGTATACTGGCCATCCATTTTCTTATTCATTCACCCTTCCATTATCATCCCTCATCAATCCAATCTTTACTGCATAGTTCCACAATACACTTGCTAATTCTACAAAGTGCATGATCAGTTCTGAACACTTGATCACTGAACTTTCCCTCCTCAAAAACCTTCTTGCTGACATCACAATACACTACCTAGCACTGTCTCAACACCTTCAAAATGCCAGTGCCTCTCATGTATAAAAAAAACATTAAGCCCTTCACTATCCTCTCGCATTTTTTTTTCCCTCTAAGTCCTCAAATTGTTGTTTGTATGACAACTATGTCACTTTTCTCATTTTCAATTTCATGAGAGCCTGTAAACAGTCCCCAGTCCAACTTACCTCAGGTTGCCTTCTTCTCAATGTCCAAGTTTCTATCTTTCATTTCTCAAAACACTCATCTATTATTTGTTCTCCCTCTTTCCACTCGAATATTAGTGACTAATATTTGCTTTACAGAAGCTGAATCCCCTCTGTTTTCACTGCTAAAAACCTTACTCTTCATCCAATCTTTCTATCCTGCCTCCAACTTCATCCCAACTATTTTTTTCTTTCTTTTGATATTCATAATTTTGTAAAATACTAGAGACATCTTTCTAGCATGAGTTGAGTTGTGTTGTGAAGCATTCCAGAATACAAAGCCTCAGAATACTGTTCACACATTGAAATACTGTGGCTGAGCCAAGCTTAGTTATGGACTATTTGTTGAGTGAGGTGGAATCACGAATGGGGTTTCTTTTTTTTATATACAGCCAATCCAGACACAGCACAAATTGTGTTGGGTTTTCTTAAAAGAATCCAAGAGTTTCTAATCCAAGCAGAGCTGTGATATCTGCTGCATAACTGTCACACAGATGATGAAGGCACGTACAAGATTCAATTGCGTCTTTTAAAAGGGAAGTAAATAAGCAACTGAAAGGAAAACACTTGAGGCTATAAGGAAAGGGGAGGGGAAAGGGGGGAACAACTAATTGATCTTGCAGTCAACCAGCAAGGGCTTGCAGATGAAAGGTGAAATGGCCTCGTTCAGTGATGTAACCATTGTATGATTCTACGAATGGCATCAAATGCAGCCACGTGAAGCTACGGCCCACACTGAAAGCCACAAATACAGACACAGCTTCCTTATCCTTGATCAGCAGTATCAAACAATTTTTTAAAAACGTTGATACTTATTAGACACGGCATGGGAATTGTGTTTGTCCAATGGACCTTGCTACTGTGCAGAGGGTTCTGGGTGTCCTAGTGCAGGAATCTCAGAGTTGGTTTGCAGGTGCAGCAGGTAATTAAGAAGGCAAATGGAATTTTGGCCTTCATTGCTGAGGGATAGAGTTTAAAAACAGTGAGATTATGTTGCAGCTGTATAAGGTGCTGGTGAGGCCACATCTGGAGTACTGTGTACAGTTTTGGTCTCCTTACTTGAGGAAGGATATACTGGCACTGGAGGAGGTACAGAGAAGATTCACTAGGTTGATTGAGGAATTGAGCGGGTTGGCTTATGAGGACAGACTGACTAGACTGAGGCTATACTCATTGGAATTCAGAAGAATGAGGGGAGATCTTATAGAAAAATATGAGATACGAAGGGAATAGATAAGATAGGAGCAGGGAAGTTGTTTCCACTGGCAGACAAAATTAGAATTAGGCGGCGTAGCCTCAAAATAAGGGGAAGCAGATTTAGGACTAAGTTGAGGAGGAACTTCTTCACTCAAAGAGTTGTGAATCTGTGGAATTTCCTGCTCAGTGAAGCAGTTGAGACTACCTCATTGAATGTTTTTAAGGTAAGGACAAATACATTTTTGCACAGTAAAGGAATTAAGGCTTGTGGTGAGTGGGCGGGTAAATGGAGCTGAGACCACAAAAATATCAGCCACGATCTTATTGAATGGCAGAGCAGGCTCGAGGGGCCAGATGGCCTAGTTCTTATGTGTCATCTTACATTGATTATATACTACCATAATTGGCAATTTTAAAAACAATTTGCCATTCCACAATTTAAAAATGCATTGCGAGCACAAAATGGGTTAATAATTAGATAACACTGAAAAACTTCAGAAAAGAAGAAAACATGAATAGAATCCATTTGCTGATAATAATTGCTCTTTTCACTTTCTCCTTTAGGATTGATGACAGATGTCTTGGTTTCTCTTCTTTCTGCATATTAGCATTACCTTGATTCAGTTCAACTTGATTGAATTCAGTTCAGTGGATTCAATTCCAAAAGATAATAAAACATAAGAACAAAATTAGGCCACTTGGCCAAGTCTGTTCTGCATTTCAATCACGGCTGACATTTTTCTCATCCTTGTTGTCCTGCCATATTTCCTATAACCCCATTCCCAGGTTTGGAGTTTTCCACTTCAAAAATCTGAGTACATAATCTAGGCTGATCATTCAGTATATTAATGAGGAAGTGTTGCACTGATGGAGGAGTCGTCATCCATCATAAAGCCAAGTGCCCATAAAATATCCTATAGAAAGGTAACAGCTCAAGTAGGGTGCTGTCAACATTTATCCCTCAACCAACATTATTAAACTATGTACCTGACCAATTATTACAATGCTGCTGTAGAACTTTGCTGTATGCTAAATGTTTGCAACACCTCTCAACATTACAACACTGAATACATTGACTATAAAGCGCCTTGAGACTTTCAGGATCATAAACGATGATATCTGTAAGGTTTTCCTTTTTTATTATTAAATGTGTCAGCCAGTCTTGTCCATTTGCTTAAACAATTGCTCTAAGTAAAAAGGTAAGGTCAGCTGACAAATATAATAACTCGATCTTTTGGCTAAGATCAAGCCCAAGATTAGGCACAATGACTTTCCTTGTCAGCTTGGAACTTGTCTCTCTCTCTCTCTCGCAGGGACCATGAATGGAATTCAAGTTGAATTGTTTTTTTGCAGCAAGCAAGGTGATGAATTAAGGATCATCCGCCTACTCTGTGAACTGGCTTTGTACGTTAAGAACGGAGCAATTTTTTTAAACATTGCTTGGAAAACTAGTTGATGTTTCTGGCAATGAATTTCAATGGATTTCCTGTGAAATAACAATAGTTGGAGGGGGGAGGGGAAAACACATGTTGCGAGTGTGGCAATAGCTATGTTTCTGTGCGCTCTTGTGCTATTCATCCTTTAATCCTTTCACTTATCATGCCCATGCAGCCCATACTTACTTAATCAAGGAGCAAGAACTCCTTATTATGACTCTAAGATTTCTGGCTAAACATTGGTGACAAAATGCTGAGAAACATTAAGAAAACTGCTGATTCTTGAGAATAATCAGAAATAACTGGAGTGGAGTCGAGTCTTCAACACTGACTCAATCCATGAATAGGCTCTCAATCTGGCACTCTCAAAGGCATTAGAGCTGATTACTCCTAATATAAAAGGTCGGATGAGAAACTTGGCTCATTAGTGCAGAATATCAATGCTCATGCTTTAGATCACAGTAAGAAGTCTGACAACATCAGGTTTAAGTCCAACCAATTCCATTGGACTTAAACCTGGTGTTGTCAGACTTCTTACTGTGTTTACCCCAGTCCAATGCCAGCATCTCCACACCATGCTTTAGAACAACAGAATACTGGTAAAAAGCTTGATGAAGCATAGGAGAGAAGCCTTACTACCAAAAATGCAACTTCCTCAGTTGAGGCCTGCTTACAATCCTTGGAAAAGCAGTCAAACGGTATGTCAGAACTCCTAAACAATCTAAGAATCGAGGGTGGATGAAAAACATCTGGGTTGTCGTTTTACCAGAAGGAGCTGAGCTTAAGTTCCCCCAAGTTAAACTCCTCGAGAGCTGGCAACCCATGTTTTCTTAATCTGGATATGAAAGTTGGGCGTATTAACTTAGAAACAGTACACTATAGCCTGTTTCTGAGGCCTAAGGACCATCAGCAACGCTGGCCCACAATTATGTGTTTTCATAACTTCAGAGATTGCCTAAGAATATTGGAGGCAGCTAGACATAATGGGATCTTGTTCTATTATATAACAAGTCTCTTTCTCCCAAGATTTCTCAGTGTAAAAGGCATGTTTTACTTAGGCTTGACTATCTCAGAGGTAATCCACTGTTGATAATCACCACAATTTATTTTATGATGTAGTGCAAGGCAGTGTTGTGATCTGAGTCGAAATGTCTGCGTCAGGGCAAATTCTCGTGCTATGAAACTGAGAATTATCTCCTTAGATCAGTTGGCAACCTACTCTTCATTTGTACAGAATTCTTTAAGGTCAGTGATCATGTCACCATACCAATAGCTTTTCTTTGTGTATGAGCTCTTGGTTAAAAAGTTCTTGAAATGGTTTGACACCGGGTTAAAGCGTCCAACTATCTAAACTAACCTAAACTATTTCTGTAAAGAGATTGATGATAAGAACTAATGACCATCATCGAAAGAGAAACAAATTATTGCAATGGTTTCACAGGAACCATTATGTCTGTCTGTCTGCAAATTCAAAATATTTTCATGAAGCTGCGCAGTACTTGAAATAATTAAAGATAGACTTAAATCAAGCTTGATTATACTTTTATGGGGAGTGGAGAATGTTGAGTGAAAAAATGGAAATTTAGATTAGCCATAGGAAAGAGCAATCTAAAGTAAAACTGCTAAATTGGAGGAAGGACTTTCTCAGTGATGGTGAGAACAGATATGTGCAGATAAATTGGATTCAAAGACTCCCAGGCAAAACTAACAGAAAAATTAGCTGCCTTTAAAGATGAGATGGTTTGGCACAATTAAGATAAATTCCCACAAGGAAAAAAAATGGGGTAACCAAAGTCAGGGTTTAGGATGACAAGAAAGATAGAAAGTAAAGTGAAACAGAAAAAGGATGCATGTAACAAATGCCAGGCTGACAAGTGAAAACCAGGTTGTAATATTAAAAGCTCAAAGGAGGTGAGAAAGGAAATCAGAAATGTAAGAACAGATTTTGAGAAAAAACTGGCAGTTAACATAAAAATGAATCTGAAGATTTCTGTAAACATATAAATAGTAAAACATAGAACATTACAGCACAGAACAGGCCCTTCGGCCTTCGATGTTGCGCCGACTAATTAAGAAAAAGCAATGACCCTCTAACCTAAACCATTCCCTTTTCATCCATAAACTTATCTACTAACCTCTTAAACGCCACCAAACTTGGCGCATCTACAA
Source organism: Sphyrna mokarran (assembly GCA_024679065.1). NCBI lineage: Eukaryota > Metazoa > Chordata > Chondrichthyes > Carcharhiniformes > Carcharhinidae > Sphyrna > Sphyrna mokarran. Next base: position 76,248,053 of record JAGIQG010000010.1, on the reverse strand, counting down.
CTGCAGCAGGCAGGGCATTCCATACCCTTACCACCCTCTGGGTAAAGAACCTACCTCTGACATCCGTCCTATAACTACCACCCCTTAATTTAAAGCTATGTCCCCTCGTGCTAGCTTTCTCCATCCTAGGAAAAAGGCTATCACTGTCCACCCTATCTAAACCTCTAATCATCTTATATGTTTCAATAAGGTCTCCTCTTAACCGCCTTCTTTCTAACGAAAACAACCTCAAATCCCTCAGCCTCTCTTCATAAGACCTGCCCTCCATACCAGGCAACATCCTGGTAAACCTCCTCTGTACCCTCTCCAATGCCTCCACATCTTTCTTATAATGTGGGGACCAGAACTGCACACAATACTCCAAGTGCGGCCGCACTAGAGTTTTGTACAGTTGCAACATGACGTTGCGGCTCCGAAATTCAATCCCCCTACCAATAAAAGCTAAGACTCCGTATGCCTTCTTAACAACCTTATCGACTTGATTGCCAACTTTCAGGGATCTATGCACATATACACCAAGATCCCTCTGTTCATCAACACTATTAAGAGTCCTACCATTAGCCCTATACTCTACACATTTGTTATTCCTGCCAAAGTGAATTACCTCACACTTTTCCACATTAAACTCCATTTGCCACCTCTCGGCCCAGCTCTGCAACTTGTCCAAGTCTCTCTGCAAACTATAACACCCCTCTTCACTATCTACCACTCCTCCGACTTTGGTGTCATCCGCAAATTTACTAATCCATCCTTCAATACCCTCATCCAGATCATTTATAAAAATTACAAACAGCAGGGGCCCCAAAACAGATCCCTGAGGTACACCACTTGTAACCGAACTCCATGATGAATAATTTCCATCAACCATCACCCTCTGTCTTCTATCAGATAGCCAATTCCTAATCCAATTAGCTAAATCACCCTCAATCCCTTACATCTGCATTTTCTGCAGAAGCCTTCCATGGGGCACCTTATCGAACGCCTTACTAAAGTCCATATATACCACATCAACTGCCTTACCCCCATCCACCTCTTTGGTCACTTTTTCAAAAAGCTCAATAAGGTTAGTAAGGTTAGTAAACAGTGGGAGGAACTTAAGAAATAAGAGAAGTAGACATTCAGATCCTCAAACCTTGTCATTTAATCTGATCAAGGCTGATTTTCTACCTCAAACCTCACTTTCCTGCCAGTTCCCCATGTTTCTGGATTCTAGGAGAACAAAAATGTATTGATTTCAGAGTGGATAGGTCAACAATGAAGCATCCACAACCATATGATCAAGGGATAGACAAGCCTACTTGTCAAGTCTGTTCAGGATCTTGTATGCATCAATAAGATCACCTCTCATACTTCTGAAATATGGAGAATATAGATCCAATTTACTCAAGATCTCATCATAGGAGCAAATCGAACGAACAAACCTTCACCATACTGCTTTAAAGTATAATTTTCCTCATATGGAAAATAAAACAGTATATAGTATTCTATCTGTAGACACATCAAAGTGCTATACAACTGTAGCAAAGATTTCCTCATCCTTGGACTCAGTTTCTTTGCCATAAAGACCAACATGCAGGTACAGCAAGCAAATGACATGTTAACTTGTGTTTTCAGTACAAGTACACCCAAGTCCTGCTAAACAATATTATAAATGTTTCACATCTTTTAAAAATATATTTTAATATTACCACAAAACTGAATAAGTTCACACTCCCCCACATTATACGCCACATGCTATTTTGTTACCCAATTCATTTAATCTGTCTATACCTTTTTGCAGACTTTTTGTGTCCCTTCACAGCTTGCATTCCTACCTTGCTTCGTATCATCAGCAAACTTACATGCATTATTTTTAATTGCTTTGCTTAAATTGTAAATAGTTGAAGCAGCTTTCCACTAGTTACAGCTTGCCAGCTTGAAAACATCCTGTTTGTTGATATTCTTTGCTATTGCTGGTCAATCATTCCTTCTTCCATACTATTATCTCCAAATCCATAACTCTCTATTTTGCATATTAATCTTTTGTGTGGCATTTAATCAATCCAAATATACAGCATCTACTAACTCACATTCATCTACAGTATTAACTACATCCTCAAGAAAAGCTATTTGCCAGACACAATTTCCTTTCTGTAAAACCCATGTTAACGTTGTCCAATCAGATTTCCTTAATTATAGATTCCAGTATTTTCTGTAAGGAGAGAAAGGAGCTGACATTTCGAGTCCAGAAGACCCTTGTCAAAGCTCTGATAAAGGATCATCTGAACTCAAAACGTTAGTTATTTTCTCTCCTTACACCTGCTGCCAGACTTGCTGAGATTTTCCAGCATTTTCTCTTCTGGTTTCGGATTCCAGCATCTGCAGTAATTTGCTTTTATCCAGTATTTTCTTGATGACTGATATCAAGATAATTGGCCTGCAGCTCCTTGTTGTCTCTCTTGCTTCCTTCTTGAACAGTAGAATTACATTTGCTAACTTTCAATCAGCTGGGATGTTCCAGATGCTAGGAAAGTTTAGAAAATCGTAACCCAATGCACCCACTACCTTTGCAGCAACCGCTCTGTCAACATTTGGGTGCAAGCCACCAGGTCGGAGATTCATCAACTTTTAGTTTCTTAAGATGAATGGTTGTTTGCGTATATGGAACTTGAATATTCCTGAAAAAAGATACATGCTATCAAAGCTTTTCAGCTTGCCCTCAGGATAACTCAGATGAATTTTACTATAATAACAAGAGAAAAATATACTGCATGAGAAGAATTTGGTGACTGGTTGCTAAGTGGACTCAAGTCTTCTCCCATTACTGTTGGAAACTGTTGCAAGGTATTTTGATGAGTGCAAGGGAAAAAGCTTTAATAACATTTCTTTTAAGTTTATCCAATGCTCTTTTTCTGCTGATACTTCAACTTCCTCCCTCTTATTACTACCTTGGTTACGCCTCCATATCTGCTATGCAATTTGTATCTTTTACTGTGAAACATAAAATACTTGTTCAAAGTCTCTTGTCATTTCATCATTCTTTGTATCCTTCTTCTGTATCTACCACCAAGTAACCAGTATTTACTTTAATTATTTTGTACACTTGTAAAAGCTCATATAAAACAGTTGTTACACTCTTGGCTAGTTCACTTTCATTCTATTTTTCCTCCTTTTTATCAACTTTTTGGTAACATAGAAACCAGTTACTATGCTCGTTTCCCTAGTAACTGACAGATGGTTCTTCCTTGCTAAGCTCATTTTCATAATGGAATGTATTTTTGTTGAACATTTCAAATTGTTGGTTTACCTACATACTTTTTTACTCTACTTAACTATTGAACCTTAGTCATCTCTCCTCTTATACATATTGGCTATTTTTAAATTAAAGATTTTTGTTTGGGACTGGAATATGTCACTTTCAAACTTGGTACAGAATTTCGTTGTACAGGTACAGGGTCTCAAATTCAGTACCTCAGGACCAAGACCAGGCTCAACTCCAGATCTTGCGTCAAGTGGGTGGGATCAAGCATCATTTGAAATGCAAGATGGACTGGTAATGGAAACAGCAAAAGGGAAAGCTAATTAGATGCTACATTATGATAATGCAATACCTAGCCAAATTGTCATGGCAAGATCTTTATTTATTTTACTCAATTAAAATTGATGTATGGCACATTTTTAAAATGTCCAATTTTCAGACAACTTCAACTTTTGAACAGTCAATTATGAGATCAGATATGGGGTCAATTAGGGATTAACAAAGGGAATGTTATGTGGAGGGAGGAGTCATGGCTGAGGCACTAAGTGAGTACTTTGCATCTGTTTTTAAGCAATATAAAATGTTGCTGAAAAGTAATAGTTTAAGAAGAGGTAATTACACTGCTGGATGAGCTAAAAATTGAAAAAAATTGGTATTAGAAAGGCTGAACGTAAAAGTCTATAGCTCACTTGGAAGTACTGCTCATTCATAATCTTCCAGTGTTCTTAGCAAGGGGGAGATGATGGTGTAGTGATATTATTGGGTTAGTAACCACAAGACTCGGGTTAATGCTCTGGATATACAGGCTCACATCCCACCATTGTAATTGGTTGCATTTAAATTCTATTAATAAATCTGAATGTAAGGCTAATATTAGTACTGATGACTTTGACAACTATCAATTGTTGTAAAACAATCTGGTTCACTGATAAAGGTCCTTACAAACCTGCTCTAGGCAGCATGTGACTCCAGACCCACAACAAGGTAACTGACTCTTAACTGCCTTTTGAAATGAGTTAACAAACCAATCAATTCAAGGGAAATTGGAGATAGGCAACAAATTTTGGCCTTGCCAGGAACATCCATATTCTATAAAAGCATTACAAAAAAGATTTGAGATCCAGTTTCAGAGGACTGGAAAGGTATAAATGTAACTCATGATCCTCAGCACTATGATTACTCTAACTGCCCTCTGAAAAAACCTAACAAGCTACTCAGTTCAGGGGCAATTAGTAATGGGCAATAAAAATTGGCCTTATCAGAGCCCGCTTGAAGATGGTAAGCTGTTTGTGGAAATGATTGAAAAGGTACACTGGAATCAAGACTTTATACATAAAGACAGAGTACAAAAGTCAGGAGGTTACAATAAATATTTATAAAATAGTGGTTTATCCTCAATTAAGAAGTGTGCCCAATTCTGTGCACTGCACTTCAGAAAGGTGCAGAAACAATTTACAAGAATGGTTTCAGTGAAGGACTTGTTTCATAGACAGTCTAGAGAAATTGGGGAATGCCCTCCTTAGAGAATTTTGAAAAGAATTTGATAGACTTGCTCAAAATCACAGAGGGTCTGGAGAGAGTATATAAAGAGAAAAGGAAAGGTTGAAAACCAGAGGGCACCAATTTAAGAATACTGCCAGAAACAGCAGAGAGAACAACTTGAGGAAAATATTTCTATGAACTAAGTGATTGGGATCTGAAATGCTAGAGTGTGAATGTGATAGAAGTAGATATAATATGGACTTTCAGAAGTTAATTGGATAAGCAGCCAAACAAAAAGAATTGCAAGGGACAAGGGGCTAGCAAAGTTCCTTTGGAGATAGCTACATAGATAAGACGGATCAACTATTCCTGTGATGTTATTGTTCTATGATTTTCAACGATCTAGAAATTGTGAAGTTTTTCATATGCTGTTCTGACATATTTATCCATTCCCTTCACTTGTCCCCAGTCTTCTTTCCCTCGAGATACTCTCTGCTGACAATCTTGTGGTTATCCTACGATAATTACCAGATTCATGTTTCAGCCTCATTCCATGTTAGAAAGTTATTAAAGAGATGGGGATACCAGATTAAAATTGATGGCGTCCACACAGTTCCACTAGCAGCATGGGTTATAAACTTCTCAACAAACTTAATACAACAGACTAGAGTTCTAGACCAAGACTTCAACCTCACGGTCGATATGTCTCTCCTGTCCAACATTAAAGTTGAACAGTTGGGAAGCTGCTCGTTGTTCAATATGTCACATCATCCCAAAATACATCTACTGTGATAATGACGTGTCATGAATTTATGTTGGCAACTTTATCTTGCAACCACAGACAAAACATTTTTGGAACGCAACGTTAAAATGTAGTGCTGTAGAGATATTTTAATTTAATACAGCATTAAAGGCAAGGAAATTAAATATTCCAATTTTTCTAATCGAATGCAAAGCAAATTTCAACACGAATTCCAAATTCTTGGAACTAAAATGTTGTACTTATTCTGGACTTCATTGAAAATAAATATTTCAAAAATCAATATGGAAGTTATATTTTTCCCCACTTGTCAATTTTCTTCATAGATATCAGTGATTGTTCAAGAGCATATTATCACTCATTTGCAAAGCTAAGAATTACAACCTGGTTTCCCTCTGTCTTCATATTTGGAAGGGACACAGACATTTGTGAGAACTTAAAGTATTAAGGGATGTGCAAAAAAACCAAAATTAGGAAATGGAAAAGAAGAAATTGGAATGAAAATGTTAGAGCTATCAAGGCTAATAAGATTGGATGTTTTCTGTCCTCTCATATTCCAAGTCTACATTTATCAAACTCACTGTTAGTTTGGTATATAGCCCTGTGCTTTACTATTTGGACACTACATACATAAATGCACAACTTCTTCAATTACACATCAACAAACATCTATGAAAGAACAAAGTACTCAAAAATGGACTAAAATTTGCATCAAACTAACTCTACTAATGTCCTTCAGTTCATCCTCCAACATCAAAGCAAAGCAAAATAGTTGTTGAACTGTCAAATGCTGTCAGGAATGGCAGAACTTTATAATATTCTCCACCTTATGGTACAACATTAAACATTGCTATGGGGATCAGTTTCAGAAATGTGGGGTCATCAGATCATACATCATAAAGGTAACCAGTTATCTGACATGCTTTCCTTTTCATTTTCCCAGAATAACATTCCTACTGTTGGTAGGGCCATTGTTGGGTATAGGTCTTCATGGAGCCAGACAAGATCCTTCAACGTGATGACATTAAGAACTATATACATATTAACAAAATGTACCTGTACTTCAAAAACTTCATAAAAGAAAAAATTAATGTTCAATTTACCTGTCTGAGTTCATCGGACATAAAAAAAGAAGGCGCGTTTGCTTTAGGCTGCATATAAGCAACATGGGGTGCAGATGAAGGATAAATATGGTAAGTTGGAAATACCTGGGAAATAAGAAAACTTGAAAATCAATTGCAGAATTTCACTCACGTAAAGCAAGATTTTGACTACAGTAAACATAATGAGCAATTTGCATTAATGGTAGCACTTATGGTATAAAGTATTTGCTCAATAACCTTGTAATTAGTTGTATACTTTATACACTCACATAACATTTGCACTACAAAATAAATGAAATGAGCAGTTATCTTAGTTGTTCCATTACCCCATTCCAAGTTCATTTTCTGCTGCAGGGCAAGCACTTGATTTGCAGTAATTAACAAAAAATAGTATCTACACACCATTCCTGGAAGAGGTCCTGGAGTTGTGTCAGTATAGAAGTAAGTTGTCCCTCCCACAGTTTCTTTTTGTATCACCTGCCCAGAAGATGGAGACTGAGAGACTGCATCAGATACTGGTGTAGAGGCACTAGTAGGTACCATGAAATTTGCTGGATTTGGAGTATGACTCCTCCTTCGAGGGGCAGGCGACGTATGAGGAGTTATTTTTGGAGAGTGCAGAGGAGATGATCCAGCTGATAAGGACATTCCTGAAAAAATTTGACAAGTTTGTTAGGAACATATCTTCAACACCACTATTTTACTAAATAGCAGATAGAAACATGTAATCAATATTGACATATCAATTTGAGTTTTTTTTCCCCAAACACTAAATATTTCACAAATGCTTATTACTGTTTGTACTGAATGCATTATGACATCATCACTTTTCAATTCTGCAAACTATATTTAAATTACAAATACCACATACACACATGGAACACAATAAGATGACAGAGAACAATTTTATCTTGACCATCTTGGATAGCAACTTACAAAATGTTGTTTCTCAGACAGCCATCACAAACTGTAAATGCATAGACTGGATCGATAAATTATTTTTTGTTTTCATTTTCACAGAAGGGAGAGTGCAATCATTTGAATTCAATTAAACAAAATTACAAATTTCAATCAAGGTTTTAATGCTGAATCATGAAAAAGGACAATAATTTAATTGTGGTAACGTCTGACATGTTCTGCAATTATTATAACAAACTGAGATGTTTACAGTAGCAAAAATTCTGACAGTCTTGTAGTGAAATTTAATTTCAAAATATTTTAAATATAGACTCTCGAGTCAAGACAATGCTATGGAACGTAGAGTATTAGTGGTTATACAGCTCAATTGATGAAATCCCACCCCAGCTTGTAGCTCCTCCACTAGTTTCAATTCACTCCGCTTTAAATTAACACTATTATGCTCAGTATGGCTCAAACCTTCCTCGTGCACCTATAAGTTGATAACGGTTCTATCTGCATTCCCTACAATTTTGAAATTCACTCTCATTGTAACACATTCCTTAAATCTTTGAAATAGTGGAATTTCTTGCCTGCTGCAATTATGACCACCGCCCCCCCCACCCCAGCTCAAACCTGCAACCCCCTCTAATGGAATCATCAAACTTTAAAAATCTAATCCAATATCTACATTTGATTTATGCAGTCTTCCCTTTCACACCTTTTAACCAGTCTTCTACACTGTCAACTTGGTTTATGATAGTCCCTTGTGTACACAATCCCACTAAGTGACATCATAAACTAGCTGAAATATCCTTCATTCTAAACCTCTGAAAATCTTCAGCCAGTCACATTATGGAAAGGAGATCTGAATAAGAAATACACTTCCTATCTTGGGAAAGTCACCAGACTAGAACCAGAGCCTGAGAATTTGCACTTGACCCTCCCCGATGCAGAATATTACCCTCCCCATGGACTAACACAATTCCATCTTAGGAATGTAGACGGCACATGTGCTTGACTATTAAAAAAAAGTAAGCTTTCATGAGATAAAGGCAAAGAAATAAAATGTTCAAACAGGAGATAATTCAGGGACACATTTATTCCAAGGAAGACAACAGTTGCAATTCTTTTAATGAATTTAAAAAATTAAAACTAAAGACTAAAAATTAAAGAAGAAAATATTTGTAAAATCTATGGTGATCTAAAATAAAATCAAGGCACATACTGACAATTTAGAGAAGCATCAATAAACATTAGGAAGACCTAATGAAAAGGAGAATGGTAAATGCTTTTACAAACACAGTGATAAAATAAGGAAGGGGAGGACTGACTAGAAAAGAAGATTGAAAGCTCCTGGAGGATGAAAGCAGGGATATTAAATTTATACTGTGTCTTGGTTTTATACAACAATGTAGTACGGAGAACAGAGGCTACAGAGAGATGTGGAGGATAGTTACAAGGAAGTAGTACCAAAACAAATTGTTTTCAAAGTAGAATCCTTCATGTTATGCATCCTAAAACACTCAGGCAAGTCAAGGGGCAAAAAACATAGCCTACAATCCTTTAAGCATGCATCCTGTGAGGAATGCCAATAAAACATCTCTGTTTAAAAGCAGATAAAACAAATAACTATATACCAGAATATTCATTGTGAGAAAACTTCTAGAGGATATAATACATGAAAAAGTACAGGATTTAATTGGCCAGAAATTGAACTAGACGAGCCATTTGTAAGTGGTTTAAAAAGACAGCTTACCACTATCTTCTCAAGGGATGGACAATAAATGCTGCTTAGCCCACACCCCATGAATAAATAGATAAGAAACATGAGGAACGTCCAGGACTATGATGAAAAGGTGAGAAATTGGTACAAGGTGAATTGCACCTTCAGAGAGTCAGCAGAAACACTTCAGTCCAAATGCTTTCCTTCTATATTGTAAACACTCTGGGAGTCTTTTTGAAGTCCAGGGGGTTGTTAGGTTTTGAAAAGAAAGGATAAATATTTTTAAAGATAAATAATTCAATGAGTATGCTGAATAGAACCAAGTAGATAGCTCTTCCAGAGAACCAGCACAGATGTTATAGGTTGAATAGCTGCTTTCTATGGTCTGATATTTGAGGATCATAGAACAGATAAAACTATTCAAGTCCAGCTGGCAGAAATGTAACTTTGTGAAAAGCAGAGGTTTACTGACTCGTGCTATGAAGGTGTACTTATTCTTGTTAACATAAAACAATGGTTTGCAGACATCATTGCTTCAACCAATTTTATCATTTCCTTAGGCTTTCAAAGTATTCACGTTGCCAAAATTTTTTGTCATGCACTCATCAGCATAAAGTATGCCGAATTTCAAATAATCCCAACAATTTATATTACATGAGAAAGGAGTGCTGATTGGCAAGTTAACTATGTTACAATCCCAGTTGGTGTTCTCATGAACAGGAAGATCCCTATTAGAACCCTTGCTTAGAAGACTGTAACTTTTACTTTTTGTTTATAAAATGTGGATGAGTAGAGTCATAGGACCGCTAATTCATTTTAATAAGAAAAAAATGACGAAACATGAAAAAATTGGATTAAGATACCATACTGCTTTAATTCCTACTTATCTTAATTGCAGACAGGTTTGCAGATTAATGTGGATTACATAGTGCAATCAGCTCATAACCCCAGACACAGATTGTTTGTGGTCCAATATGCACACACTGCATTGAACCCAAGTTAGTGACGATGGATTTCACCTCAGAATCCTCCTAGATGATTGTCATGTGACAGCTTTCAAACCTCACTCCCAAAAACAAGCTTTAAAATCTTCCTTCACAATAATGCTTTCCATTAGCTCCTTGCATTCTAATTTCCAGACCAGGTTTTCCAAATGACTCTCTTAAACAAAGCTTGTATTTTGCTTTTAACACTAAATCCAGTCCAGATTTTGCAACATTCCCTTCAGAATATTTTTGCCTTGACTTTTCTCAGTTGCTTTAACTCTTGAAACCCAGACTCTATTGAGAAGGCATAAAATTTTTGTTTTACTTCTGAACTCTGCTTTTCCACTTTAAGCCTAATCTGAGTTATTGTTAGATATATTAGTACATAAAGAAAAGTATTGTTTATTTTGTACTATATAAAGCATACCATACATATAGAAGGAAAGAACACAGTGCAGAATGTAGTGTTACAGTCATAGCTAGGATGTTAAGAAAGATCAATTTAATACAAGGTAGGTCCATTCAAATGTCTGACAGCAGCAGGGTAAAAGCTGTTCCCAAGTCAGTTGGTACGTGACCTCAAACTTTTGTACCTTTTTCCCCAAAGGAAGAAGGTGGAAGACAGTGTGTCCAGGCTGCATAAGGTCCTTGATTATGTTGGCTGTTTTTCAGAGGCAGTAGGAGTATAAACTTCATCAATGGATGGGAGGCTGGTTTGCATGATGGACTGGGGTTCGTTCATGACCCTTTGTAATTTCTTGCCATCTTGGACAAAGTAGGAGCCCATACCAACTTGTGATACAACAAGAAAGAATGCTTTCTATGGTGCATCTGTAAAAGTTGGTGAGATTCATAGCAAAAATGCCAAATTTCCTTAACTTCTTGACAAAGTAGAGGTATTGTTAGGCTTTCTTAACTATAGCATCAGTGTGGAGGGACCAGGACAGGTTGTTGGTGATCTGGACACCTAGAAACTTGAAAGTTCTTGACCATTTCCACTTCATGTCCATTGATGTAGATAGGGGCATATCCTCCAAAACGCCTTCTGAAGTCATTGACTATCTCTTTCATCTTGATGACAGTGAAAGATAGATTGCCATCACATCAGTTCACCAGAATTTCTATCTTTTTCCTGTACTCTGTCTCATTACTGCTTGAGATCCGACCCACTACTGTGGTGTCATCGCAAACTTGAGAATCAAGTTGAAATACAATTTGGACGCACAGTCGTAGATGTGTAAGGAATATACTAAGAGGCTGAGCACAAAACTTATTGGGTACCGAAGTTGACAATGATCGTGGAGGTGGTGTTGTTGCCTATCCTTACTGATTGCGACTTTTGGGTTAGGAAGTCGAGGATCCAATTGCAGAGGGAGGAGCTGAGCCCCAGGCCACAGAGTTTGGAGATACTCCAAATCTCAGGAATAATGGTGTTAAAGGATGAGCCGTAGTCAATGAATAAGAGTCTTTAACTCAGAACATTTTGTTTATTCTTCCTGAAATTCTTCTGCACAATAACTTTAACTGTTTTAAAATATTCTTGCTATCCTAATTCCCGGGTTAACTGGACTACAACTAGAAGCCTGCCTCTTTGCAGCATCCTTGTCCTATCCAGCTTCTCCTGGCAGAGTTGAGAGATATTCACACCCCAGTATCCTGTTTCCAACTGCAATCAAATTCAGCTAAAGCTTAAAAGCTTTCTTCCCTTAAAAGATCTTCAAGTTGCTGAGCAACACTGGCATACTTCTGTTGACTTATTTATTCTTCATGCAGTAGCCATCTCTAAGCACAACAGAAACAGTTGGAGGTGAATCAATCCCCACACATACAAACACCTTTATCAAGCATGAATCTAACCGCATGGTTTAGCCTTCCTTCCGTAGGAGCATTAAATTAAACTCGTTTGAAACAATATCTTATTTCTAATGTATAGCAGTAGAAATATAAATCCCTTAAAATTACCCTTGTTTTCCTAACAATGCTGATTGGTAGAGACGTTGCCATGGAAAAAGCAACTGGGAGCTATAGATTCTCCAAGCTCCCAACTATTTCAACATGTTCCTTTTGTTTGCAAAGAACAGATTCCTGCATATGAATGTACATCACTTCTAGCAAAGATAAATAAACCATGTTTCAAACTTGACCGATTATCTTAAATTGATCTTTACTGTCAATATTAACACACTCAGGAACGTTTAGCAAGTGCTGCTCAATTATAAAGACTTGCTTTTGATTCCAGATTTGTTAATTGAATTTAAATTCCACCAGTTGCCATGGATGATTTAAACCCGTGGCCCTGAGCATCAGGCTCGGCCTCTAGACTATGAGTCCTTTGACATCACCACCATACCACATCTCTGCATTTCACTTTTTTGCTAAATATCCCCCTGCTGACACCTGACTCACCTCATTTCCAAGAACCAGATCTAGCGGTGCCCTCTTTCTTATTAGACTGGAAATACTGGAGAAAACTCTCCTAAACATTTCTAGGTTCTAATCCTCTCTGCCTTTTGCAATACTATCCCAATCTATATTCAAATAATTGAAATCCCCATTATTACTACTGCATAATTCTTGCACCCTTGTTCTTGTACATCCTTCCCACTGGTGCTGAGCCTATAGATTACACCAAGCAACATAACTGCACCTCAGTTCCTTAGCTCTAACCAGAGAATTTGTCTTTGACCCCTCTGGAATATCTCTTGCTCCATCACTGTAAAGTTCTTCTTAATCAATACTGCCATCAGTCTCCACTTTCTTCCTTTCTGAGAGTAATCCAGGGATTATTGTGTCTGCAATCACCGAAATGCATTTATTCCTGACTATTCTACCTCTATGGCTGGCACAGTGGTTAGCACTGCTGCATCACAGTACCAGGGACCAGTGTTCGATTTTGATCTTGGGTGACTGTTTGGAGTTTACATGTTCTCCCCATATCTGCAAAGGTGCTCCGGTTTCCCCTCTCAGTCCAAGAAAGTGCATGTTAGATGAATTGGCAATGTTAAATTGCTACTTAGTGTCTCAAGATGTGTAGATTAGATAAAATGACCATGGTAAATTTGTAAGTAGGATTAAAGGGATAGGGCACGGGACAGGATAGGATGATCTGTTGGTACAGGCCTGATGGGCTGAAAGATCCCCTCCTGAACTATAAGGATTCTATGGATTCTTTTAATCACTATTATTTTCCCACTCTTCATTGTGTTGACACCAAAACTGAATACCGGTTGGAGCGTGAGATGCACTTGGGGAACCATGGTAGGTAACTGGTACAAAAATATAGATCATCCACAGCCAAACTGATTGGAGGAACGAGCAGAAGGGGTCCATTAGGCTATTCTGATTGATTAGCTTATTGAGTTGTGAGAAAGGTGGCAACACAGATTTAGTGTGTTAACACCATGATCAAAAACTTTGAAGAAAGGGAGTTGATAATGGGGACATCAGTTTGTCAGGATAATAGGGTTCAGGGAAGTTTTCTGAGGAGGGGATAATGGCAGACTTGATGGGGAGGAGATAACACCAACGAAAAGCAATCATTTACACTATCAGTAAGTATAGTAACCAGAAAATGGCACTGGGTATCAGCAGTTTAGTAGGAATGTAATTAAGAAGTTGTGGATCTCATAGACAAAGTAAATTCAGGAGGGGAAGTTAGAAGAGAAACTGGAGAGAAGTGTGACTTCAGGGTTAGGGTACAGTAAGTAGTCTCAGCATCAGTTTAAAGTCCAACAGGTTTATTTGGTAGCGCTACCTTTCGGAGTGCCATTCCTTTATCAGAGTTAGGAGAGGGAGAGGAGTCTTGACTTGGTGATCAAGAAGAAATAAAGGAGAAATGCAACCATGATTGCTAGTCTTCACAATAAGTATTCCATGAACTCCACATATTTGTTAGAGAAAATATACAGTATTGTATGCTGTATATTTTCTCTAACAAATAGTTGTCATTTACCAGTCATAGATGTATACATTTCAGTGTGATAAACATTAACACTTTGGGAAGCAGGAGTGTGGATATCAGACACTGAGATGGGACAACATGAGCTTAAAAGAGAAGGCTCTCCAAATCTGAGCCTATACTTGATGCATTTCACATAAAAGCTATATTTTTGCCCAACTTGCATTCCAAAACAAGTCCTCAACCTCTGAACAGTAAGTACATTTTTAAAAATCATCTGAACATCTGTTTATTTTCTGCAGTTCAGCACCATTGTCCTCAGGGAATCCCCTATGTATTACAGGCAGCTGTCTCTTCAAGATTTATGTTTAACGACCAATTTATCAGTTTCAGAAGCTGTTTAAAATGATTTTGGTTCAGGTCGTCCTTTGCAGATGGATGAACAGAGCATAAATAGGGCAATGACACCAGCATGTCCTACTTATTTACGACTTACATAAACAATGTGTACAACATATAAAAATCTCCAAAATAGTTGTCATTTACCAGGCATAGATATGAAACTATCAAGTAATGACATGGTAATATTTTGTATTTTAATAAATATTTATTTTAAATAGAGGTGCTAAAATTTAAGCAAAAAAGCAAAATCAAAAACTTTAAAAAATATTTTTTTGATCCAAAAAAGGAACAGTGAAAAAACACAGCGCACGTGGCATGCATCATGCCATGGATTCAACAGAATGTCAGTACTTAGTCACCATTAGGATTTTCCTATTAAATCAAGCAAGTAAAAATATGGTTTCATTCAACTCACTCCAACATAAAGACAAGAATCACATTTGTCTCCAAGAATCAAACTTCAAACTGGCTCAGCCTTCCAATAACAAAATCATTAGCTGTCTTTTTCATCACGATTTCCAAAAGAGCGTATAACTGGAAAATGTTAGCACTCAATAATGACAAAACATTTCAATGAAAGTTCAATGAAACAGTTCAATCTACTACTCCAGATTTAAATCAGTTACATCACTGCCATTTTTAAGCTCATCATCTTAATTCCCTTCGTATCCAGATGTGGCATTCTAGCTGCCACTCCAGATTTAAACCTATTACCTCCAACTCCATTTTTAAAATTTCTTCATCCCAATTATTTAGTTGCCACCTTTTCCTTGTTATCCAATCACACCAACTTTCATTTCTCTCTCCTCAATTTCTCCCAGACACACTACCCCCGTCCCCTACACACACATACACTCTAATATCAACCCATTACTAAAGCTTTGTTGGCTTGGCTCAGCTCAGTTGATAGCTCATTCATTACTTTCAAACAAAGTTGTGTGTTCAATTCCCATTCAAGGGTCTGAGCACAAAAATCAAGGCTGATACTCTCGTGGAGTACTGAATGCGTACTGCACTGTAGCATAGAACATAGAACAATACAGCACAAACAGGCCCTTCGGCCCACGAGTTGCGCCGATCACATCTACCAATCCACAGACCTATTTATAACCCCCTATCCTATTCTTTTCCATATACTCATCCAGAAGTCTTTTAAAAGACCCCAGTGAGTTTGTCTCAACAACCTCAGCAGGCACCTTCTTTTGAATAGGACATTAAACAAAGTTACATCTGCTTCCTTGAGTGAATGGGAAAATCCCATGGCAGTATTTTGTTATCCCCAGGGTCCTGGTTAATATTTATCCCTCAATCAGCATCACACAAAAAAAGATTCTTTGGTTATTTCTTAAAAATTATATTACTGCCAATTCAATGCTTAGAAGGATTTGATTTAAACACACACATTGACCAAATGGCCCAAGGCACTGTTGAGATTATACTGTTGTTTGTGGGCATTTGCTATTTGCAAATTGGCTGCTGCATCTCCTACATTGCAACATTGACAATCAAGTACTTTGAGACGTCTGGTAGTCGTTAAAAGTTCTGTACGAATTGTAAAAGTTTTTTTTCTTGCTTTGCTTAACTTTCCAACTTGTCCAATGGATTTCCTGGCTAGAATCATCTTTGATAAGCCCACAGGTACTCTTTGTGCTTCTCTTGATACTCTCCAAAGGACCACTGAAGTATGTGTCATCCCTCATGAGCAGGAACTCCAACTGTCCCATCCTCTTTTGTTGCTGATCTTCTTGCATGTGACTCTTGGAGGTTAAGCTTGTCAATCTTTTTCCCATCCTATTCATGGCTTCCCTCTCAGATTCTGCCAGCAGTTTGTAGCAGATTAATATTCACTGGCCTATTGTTAATTTCCTTCAATAAAATGTTTCCTCATGCAGATAATTGCATTTACATCGACTTTTTGGGAAATTGGTTGATGGGTGGAGGCTTTTGTACTCTTTCCTTTTTACTTAGTCTTAAACTGCACCATCCATCCTGCCCAAATCATAACATTGGAAGTGTGGCCCTCAGCAGAAAATTACACCTTGCTTGAACCCTGTACTTTGGTTATTTTCCCTTTTAAACATTTCATCTTGTTTCATCCCTCACACTTCTTTAATGACCACGTTCATGGTGCTCCCATCCCAATCCCAAGCTTCTCGCCTAGATCACTTCCCCCTACTTCTGCAGTCATCTCAGTTTTCTTCTCAACTTTTTTCGCTCAAGAATTTGCTAAATATTTGAACAGATCAAAAAGGGAAGGTGGGGGATTCAATTCTGGATTACTGTACTGCAGAGCCAGTGAACAGATGGGCTGAATGGCTTCCTTCAGTATTGTAAACTATTAAGGTCCTAGAATAGTACAGATTAATAAACTTTCTTCCCTGCTCAGTCATGATAGGTCACTTAATTCAATGCTAAAAAGTTAAGTAGTTTTGGTGTGAAAATGAAGGCCAGCTTTCAAAGAGGTGCATTGCAATCTAATGTGATATAATCTAACATCGAACCAGCTATCATAGCACCACCTAATGGTTTAACACAAAATGCTGGTAAACGTGATTTTCACAATGGGTTTTTGCACTGATGGAATGTAGGAGCAGGAGTCCATCATTCAATTAAGATGGCTGATCTGTACCTTAATTCCATCTACCCACTTTGGTTCCTTACTTCTTAATACTCGTACTTAAGTAAATGTATTGTTCCAAGTCTTGACATTTTCAATTGGAAACTTGAGATAAATATTTTCAACGTGTTCTAGAATTGAGTGCGAGGGGTGGGGGGGGCAGCGCTTGGAGGCAAGGGTGAGCAATGAACAAAGCAGTAAACCAAAGGAAGTGAAAGATGGAAGAGATAATTAAAGATAACACGGAAGGCAGTATGGGTCAGGGCTTCCTAAACTGATACCTGCGAAAGTGAAAGAATCTGCCTGCTACAGACTACAGGCAGGGGCACTATCCAGTCAGAGGGCCTGTCCAGCATGGGATCAGAGTAAGTGAAAGAGGGATGAGTGTGTGTGAGAGGCGGACTAGAATGTGTGAAAGAGAGAGAGAGAGAGAGAAGTGTTGGGGTTGGGGGGTGGAATATTTATCACAACAAATTCCTTTTTTCCAACACTAAGAAAATGGCAAATATAGATATACAGAGATGGATAAAGTAAGAAAATTTAAATAGCGATTCATTAGCATCCCTAGCACAAAACAACTGAAAGCTGTAGCTAGGGAGACACAGCAGAAACTATCAATAAAAGAAGTGAACTGATGAAATAAGAACTCCAGTACTGAACGCTGGACACGGAAAGGGAAGCTTGGGTGTCTAACTGGCCATTTGTCTTCTCCATTAACTGCTGAACTTGCATGCTAGCTTTTTGTGATTTATGCACAAGGACCCCCAAATTCCTGTGCTGCAGCTTTCTGAAATCTTTCTCCATTTATATAATATTCAGTCCTTTATTCTTCCTACCAAACTGCATGGCTTCATTTTTTCCTTATGTTGTACCCCATATGCCAAGGTTTTGCCCTTTCACTTGACCTGTCTATACGTCTTTGTAAACTGTGTCACCATCACTACTTGCCTTCCTACCTATTTTTGTGTCATCCACAAACTTGGCTATAGTACATTATGCATACTGCAAATAACTATGACTCCCACCTCCCCCCCACCACCTGCACTGACTCCTGTAGCACTTTATTAGCTACAGGTCACCATCCTGAGAGGGCCCTTCCTATTCCAACCCTTTGTTTCTATTAGTTAGCCAATGTAATACCCACACGAATAAATTACCCCTAATACCACGGCCTTTCATGTGGTACCTTATCGAAAGCACTTCAATAAATTTAAGGTAATCAGGCAGATTCAACATAGTTTTACTAAACTGTTTATCCAATTTAATGGAGTTTTTTGAAGTAGTAATATGCTGTGGATAAAGGAGAACTGGATGTATTGTCCTTACATTTCATAAGATGCCACATCAAATATTATTGCAGAAAATAGAAGTTCATTGTGTAAGCATAACATTTGGTATGGATAGAAGATTGGCTAGCTAAAAGGAAATAGTAGGCATAAATGGGTCATTTTCTGGTTGGCAAGATGTAACAAGTGATGTGTCACATGAATCAGTGCTCTGCCTCAACTCTTTACAATTTATATAAATGATCTGGATAAAAAGATCAAAGCTATGGCTGCTAGATAGATAAGAAAATACATTCTGGATGCTACAAAAGCATACAGGTAGGTGAAGTGAATGGGTAAAGAGCTGGCATATGGAGCATCATGTAGACATATGTGAAATTGTCTCTTTTGTCAGAAAGAATAAAAACACAGCTTACCATCTAAATGGTCAGAGATTGCGGGGCTCTTGGATGCAGAGCTCATGTACCAGGATCTGGGTGCCCTGGTACATGATTCACAAAAAAAAGTAGGCAGAAACAATAAGTAATGAGCAAAGTTAATAAAGTATCATTTATTATGGAAGGGACCAAGTATAACAGTAGGGAGGTTACGCTTCAATTCTGCAGGGCAATTATGAGGCCACATCTGGAGTTCAGTGTATTAGTCTCCTCAGTTGAGGAAGGACATAAATGTATTGTTGGAAGCAGTTCAGAGAAAATTTACTAGACTAATATCAGGAATAGTTGTTTTATGTGCATAGGCTTGAAAGGCTATGTTAGTATCCACTGGGAAAAAAATAAGGAGCTATCCATTTAAGGCTGAGATGAGGGAGAAAAAATTCTCTGAGGGTTGTGAGCCTTTGGAATTCTCTTCCTCAAAAGGCAGTGAAAGCAGAGTCTTTGAATACTTTTGAGGCAGAACTAGAGTGTTTCTTGATGCAAGGCAAAGGTTATTGAGGTAGGCAACAATGTGGAGTTGATGTTAAAATCAAACCAACCATGGTTGTTTTGAATGGCAGAGCTGGCTTGAAGGGCTGAGTGGCCTACTTTTGTTACTAATAAAATTTGGCAAAAAGCCAAGGCATTGATTATTGGAATGGGAGGACGACACATGTCTGTCCATCTCCATTGGGTCCATCCATAATGGTAGGCATTTGTCTTGAGCTATTAGTAGTAGGGTTTTATTTTCTCCTTGGAAACAATTTGGCTGACAGTAAAGTATCAGCTAGCGAAAGAAGATGCCAATAAAAACTAGTAGGAATCTACAGGAATGCATGGAGCTGCTGAATATTCAAAGTTCCTTAAGGATGAGATAGAATTGATAACAATTGAGATAGCTGCTTGCATTTAACAAGGTTGAAGTAGAGTTAAAAGAGGTCCTGGAAGATCCTGTAGAATTTAAAACCCCAAAGAATGGCCTAGAAATTGTGTTGGCAGATACCATCTTTCAAAAACTAAACAGGGACCAGAGAAGTCCCACAGCAGGTAAGGAGACAGTGCTGGAGGCCTTTCACTTAATTGAAGAGCCTGAGGATAGGAAAATTGTTAAAACAGAAAAGGTAAAGATTGAAAAATTACTTCTTGAAACATTTCATAATTAGGGACAAAGGGAGTTCCCAAATAGACAAGCAATAGAGAGTTTGTAGCTCATCCAGTGGAAGAGCCACATAAAAATACAACTGGAACTATTTCCTTGAGAGCTGAAGTTTTCCAAAGAGCATGGAACAATTTTGGGGAATGCTTATTCCTAAGCCAAAGGAAGAAACTAATGAGCCAAAGATCAGTTTAGCCAACAGCTTTATGGATTTAAATTGAGACAAGGGAAGTTCCCAAACAGACTAAGGAAGACTGAAGATGGTGCTTCATTTAACTAAAGAACAGTGGAGTACAGTAAGCAGACTCCCACGTGAAGGCAGTAGTATTCCAGAATATGGAACAGTTTGGGGGTGGGGGGAGATGATGTAGAGATGCCAGTGTTGGACTGGGGTAAACACAGTAAGAAGTCTGACAACATCAGGTTTAAATCCAACCGATTTATTTGATATTAAACTCACTAGCTTTTGAGGATCTGCTCTTCGTCAGATGAATGAGGTGTTCTGGTCTCAAACAGCACATCTAACAGCATAGACTGTTTAAGATTACTGATTAGAATGCAAATCTTTACACCTAACCTGCTATTCAAGTAATAAAGTGGCTAACAATGTGAGCAGAGCACTGAACACAGGTTAAAGAGATGTGTATTGTCTCCAGACAGCGTGGAGTCAATACACGTCGTTAACCTGTGCTCAGTGCTCCGTCCACTCATGTTGTTAGCCACTTTAAGACTTGAATAGCAGGTTAGGTGTAAAGATTCGCATTCTAATCAGTAATCTGTTAACAGTCTGTGCTGTTAGATGTGCTGTTTGAGACCAGAACACCTCATTCACCTGATGAAGAGCAGAGCCTCAAAAGCTTGTGAGTTTACTATCAAATAAATCGGTTGGATTTAAACCTGGTGTTGTCAGACTTCTTACAGTGGGGGGAGAATCAGAGAGGAAGAATGGAACAATAAGGTAAACATAGGTGAAGGCCCCCAGCCCCCACTATCTGATTTACAACCAGAAATTCAGGCAGATTTGAACCCAATATTTGTCCACCTTAATGCAGGATCATAAGACAACCTGACAAGGCTGTCCACTGCATTTAAAACAATCTGTGAAGGCAAACTGGACTGCACAACTGTAGCTCTACTTAAAATGGATGTGGGAGACCCCATGAGGCATTCCTATCATCCAGATACAGAAAAGCTGGCACAGTTTCACAGGAAGACCAAATACATATTGTAACACCAACCATTAGAGCCAGCAACAGTAACTGGAACATCCCATTTAAAGCCAGAATCCCTGATGGAGGTCAAAATCACATTACAGCTCCCCCAGTCACTAAAATATGATTCTTTGGAACATCTTCCCTCAAAAGTCAGTGAAGCAGAGTCTTTGAATGCTTTCAAAGCAGAGATAGACAGATTCTTGATAAAGAGGGTAAAAGATAACTGAGATTAAGGCAGGAGGTTACAGTCAGATCGACCAAGATCTTACTGAATGATGGAGCAGACACGAAGAAATGAGTGATTTGTTTGTAGTTTGTGTATCTCTTCTGGCAAACAGCTTGAAAACAGCATCAAGTCTGAGCAACCGACTTTGCAGGTGAAGAAGTGTGGACAGGGAAAAGTTAAGCTTGACAAGAGTAGCTCAACCCAAATTCAAAAAACATTGTATTTAGAGTGAGATACACAGAATAGCCCTGCAGACAAACCCAGAACAGCTTGACTGTATTAACAAGCAGGATGCTAACTGCCATGCATGACTTCAAGACCCTTTAGACAATATTTAACGAGGATTTGAACTGGCATGGAGTTCTGAAATCAATTTTGCTTATACCTTACCCCCAGAAGAAACATTCAGAACTCTAATCCTTGAATAACCTTTTCCCAATAAAGTCAAGTTTTAAATGTCCCAGTTCATCTGAACAGTACCCACATTGGAAGTTATTGCTGACGCCTTATCCAGAGTTTAAACTTCAGAAAAGCAGCAGAGTGCTGACACTGCTCTGATAACTAGGTGTTTGGCTTTTCTGTATGAATGAGAGAATGACTATATAACTTTTCTTCTTTTTCAAGTCATTAAAAAAATCAAATACATTTTTTTTCCCCTCAGAGTGTGGAAGCATTGTTGGGTCCCTGAGACATGAAAATAAATCCAGAACTTTATTCTTATTGCCATTTCTTTTTAAATGGACTTTCTACTGAACCAAAAACAAATGGCTGCTCCAAGTCAGCACAGATCTGGCCTTTTGCCTGGGTACTATCACTTCTGATTGTATGGACCCCTTAAAACCATGAAAACAGGAGACTTGCACATCAAAACTCACTATGCTTGCAGAGCTGTTAACAGACTCATATCACACCTGGAATGGTCCAGACACATTTCAAAAAGCAACCAAACTGATTTGCATCTGATGAGCTCACCTTGGTAGCAGAGTCAATGGGTCTACACAGACCATAAATCAAAGCCAGTTCCACATACTGGATAAACATCTCTTTTAAAGTCATTGTGAAGAAAGAAGATCACATGACTTGAATGACCATTTTGGGATCTACATATGCTTGAGAATTGAGAAATCCTCAGTCTGCTGTTTTATCAACTAGAAATAATTTTTTAATCCCCCTTAGAGGGGGGGGAGAGCGCAAGACAAGGGTGCATGAGAAATAACTAATCTTTTGATTTTACCATAATAAGAGTTTGCTGCAGATTATTCGTAAGTTGGATTACACAAACTGAGAGATTGGGAAAACAGGCAACCACATTCTAAATGTCGAGGGGTCTGATGGAGAGTCAGTGCAGACTTGATGGGCTGAATGGTCTCCTACTGCACTATAGGGATTCAATGAGGAAACCTCCCAAAAAGATGTGAACCCTTTGTTTTACAAGACTGTCACTTCAATTTTAAGTAATCAAAACCATGTAAGGAACCAGGCCTGCCCAACTTATAATCTATAAAAGTATCTTCGCCTGTATCTGTATGTGTGCGTGCGCCTGTGTGTGCATATGTGTGCACATGCATGCACATGCATGAGTGAGAGAGTGAGAGTCTGTGACAGCGTGCTAATTTGAGAGGGAATGAATAACTTCTTTATTTAAAACACACAAAAATTCATTGCTGGGATTTTTCAACGTCCAAAGTTAAGAAAAGACACACCTCCTTCATACAAAATACACCAATCACAGGGATTAAGAAAACATATTTATTTTATTCATGACTGAAATCATTAACAGATTGGGGCTTTTAGTTTTAAGAAAGGCTTAGAGGTGACCTGATAGAGGTCTTTAAAATGATGAATGGGTTGCACCGGACAGACACAGAGAGAACATTCCACTTGTGGAACAATCTAAAGCGAGGGGTCATAAATACAAGACAATTCCTAATAAATTCAATAAAGAAAAAGATGAAAAAAATCATTAATTAGAGATTCATCAGAATGTGACCACATTGACCACCCCTCAATGTGAGGGGTAAGGGGCTAGGGAACGAAACTTGCGTAGAATACAAAAACCAGCACTGATTAATTGGGCTGAATAGCTTGCTTCTATGCTCTTTGCTTTGTAGTTCTTTAAATTCTTCTACAGGGTTTTATATAAACTCCATAGAATCTCTACAGTGCAGGAGGTTGCCATTTGGCCCAGTAAATCTGTAGCAACCACAATCCCACCTAGGCCCTATTCTCGCAAACCCATGCATTTATTCTGCAATCTCTCTGACATGGAGGTCAATTTAATATGCCCAATGAACTTAATCCATATATCTTTGGGCGGTGGGAAAAAACTGGAGCACCCAGACGTAATTCAGGGAGAATGTGCAAACGCCACACAGGCAATGATTTGAGACCAGAATTGAACCCAGGACCCTGGTGCTGTGAGGCAGCAGTGTTAACCATTGCCCTTTATCCAACATAGAGTAGTAGTGAGTAGCTCCTCCAAAAGGAATCTAGATACTGGCTCCTAGAAGAGTATTCTCAAAAATATGGGCAGTGAGAAGAATGGAATGAAATGAGGCTTATAGAGACAAAAAAAACTGTAGACATAATTGGCTAAAGGACCTGTTTTGTTTCTGTATTTCTGTTTTCAGGTCCAAGTTGCAAATTCTACAAAACAATATCTATTGAAGGGAAGATGATCTCAAGCCTCAAATAGGCAAATTGCTCTGTCTTTGGCCAAGACAGTAAGACGTTAACAACACAGATCAAAGTCCAAGATTTTGGAGTATCGCTCCTTCTTCAGGCAAGTGAGGAGTTGTGTTCACAAACAGAGCATATATAGACGCAAACTCAATTTCTTAGATAATGGATAGAATGTGAATCTTTACAGGTAATCAAGTCTTAAACGTACAGACAATGAGTGAAGAGAGGGTGTTAAATACAGATTAACAAGGTGTGTATTCTCTTCAGCCAGGACAGTTAGTGAGATTTAGCAAACCTAGGCTAATTGTGGGGGTTACAGATTATAAAGCACATTATAAAAATTATAAAGACTCCAGATTAAAAAGCACAAATACAGCTGCCTAGAACACTTTCTCTCCAAGACCAGACTAATGGGAAGCTAAACCGTGGTATCATTCAAGATCATTTAAAATTGTCATCTTGACTACATTTCAATCACCTGCATAATTTTTTTTTGGTGAAAGCCATAAACTGAGAATTAAATATATGCATTGAATTGGGCAATTGAAAGCTTTATTCTCAAGCCAAAGTAATTAAGTGGGTCATCTTGAGGAGAGTTCAGAACTTCTTGGAGAATTATTGGAGAATTATTTTTAATGTGTTCCCAAACTAAGACAAATCACTTGCAGAAGTTTCATTGTTTCCCCAAATCTGTTTTTTTTTAAGTTAACTCATTTTGACATTTTGTTTTAATAGACCAGATCTGGACTCAGTAATTTTATCTTTTCTTCAATAAAAATTTGCAGACCACAAAACATGCAATTGACAGATGACATGGTGTATATGATTGCAATTTTGAATTAAGATTCATCACAAGACAAGAACTAAAGCAAAATCTGACAAAGTGGAAAACATGTCCAAAAAAACTAACAACTTTACAATATCTATTAGACTATAACTGGAGTTAAAAGTTTAGGTTATGGGGAAAAAAAGCAGGATTAAACTATTGAGTTGGATGATCAGCTGTGATTTTAATGAATGGCAGAGCAGGCTTGAAAGGCCAAATGGCATCCTCCTATGTTTCTATGTTAATGTCTGTGAATTTTAAATAATTATGGATGACACGAGAAAAAAAATTGAAGTGTGCATAAATCTTACAAAATCTATTAAGGGAGGGGAATTTTCTTGCTGAAAACGTCTTCTTGTCCTGCTGCTGTAGCATCACTTTTGGTATTCCTCCAATCATCTATTTTTGGTCCCCCCTCATATTTTTCAATCTACATGCTGACACCACCCAAAAGGCACTGCTCAGTTTTCACATGTACACTGTCAACACACAGCTCTACATCACCACCACTTCACCGTTGATAATTTGTTGCTAAATTATCAGACTGCTTATCTGACACCCAGCACTGAATGAGCAAAATTTCCTCCAATTAAATGGTGGGAAGATTGTTGACATTGTTTTCACTGCCTGTTCCAAACTTCATTTCCTAGGATTCCATTCCTTTCCCCAGCAACAGTCTGAGATTAAGGCAGTCTGCTCACAATCTTGGTGTCACTTTCGATCCCAAGACGAGATTCTGACCTCAGCTTCATGCCATTAAAGGCAGCCTATGTCCATCTGTGCAACATCACTTGACTTTGACACTGTCTCACCTTATCTGCTGTCAAAATCCTCAATCATGCCTTCATTATCTCTAGACTCACCTATTCCAATGTTCTTATTCTGGTTTCTCACATTTTATCCTCAGTACATTTGAGATCATCCAAAACTTTCCTGCCTTGATTAACATGCAACAAGTACCGTTCCTGACCACCTGTGCTTGCTGACTGACATGGCTTGTGATTAAACAATATGTTGATTTTAAAATTCTCATCCTTGTTTAAGTCCCTCTATGGCCTTGCTCCTCTCCCTATCTCTGTAATGTCTTCCAGTCCTCCCAACCTTTGAGATATCTGCATTTCTATAATCCTGGTTTTTGTGCATCCCCAAGTTAATTGCTCTATTACTGGTAGTCTTGGGAGCCTTAGCTCCCTAGATCTGGAATACCCTCCCCACCTCTTTGCTTTGCTTTTCTTCTTTAAAATCCACCTCTAAATTCCTTAAAATCCACCTCTTTGATCAAGCTTTAGAGTCGCCTGGCCTAATAGGTAATTTTGTGGTCTAGTGTCATCCTTGTTTTGTACCTTGGAACACATAATTATATTAAAAGGAGCTGTATCAACACAAGTTGTTGCTGTTTTTGAAAGCTAAGTATCCTCTATCCAAAAACACAATTGTACATCTGATCTGAATTATTGTGTACCAAATAAATAATTCCAGTCATGTTTTGCAGTTTCATACCTTATAATTCCATGCTCCCAAATGCTGGAAACAAATAAACTTGAAACTCTTATTTATGTGATGCATTATGTTGTGCCTTTTGTCCTTATTGTGTGTGCTATAAATGTAGCTGTTTTCTGTGGCTTTACACCATAAGGCAGGAAACAGTAGCCATTTAGAAACCTGATTAACAATAGAAACAGGAAGTTAGTGCTCTCGATTCAACAAAACAGATTTTTCCACACATAGCTCTGGGAGTCCCATCTGTCTCACAAATCCACATAAGCAAAATTAAACTTAATCGCCTGCTTTTTATAAATTGGCAAAATCACCTTAGCTAAAATTAAGGACAGTATTGCATTTATTCAAGGAATTAACGCCACAGACGTCCCTGGCTACATTCTACTTCCATTAGTCTCAGGAGGCACAACTCTGGTGCAGGGTTGCCTACTCTGCTTGGATGTATCCTTGGAGATTTCATCATGTGATGTCCCTCCTCCAACTACCTCTGAGGTCAAACAGCTTTTTCTCCAATCACCCATACTTTTATAATGGTGAAAAGGAAAATTTATAAATAACTTCGTGGATTGTTTCATGCAGTACTCACAGTAATGTCCAGGAGATTAATTTAAAGTGAACAGCAGCAAATGTTGATTTTAGAAATAAAGTTACTTTTTAAAAGCAGCAAATTTGTTCTTCTGCTCACTATATCTGATACTAACCAGTCAAGTCTTAAGCTAGACAAAAAACCTAAATTCAGTCACTAATTCTTTTCGATTGATCTAAAAATTAAAAATAATTGCAGCCACCATTTAAGGCCTGAATGGTTAACACAATACAATGCGTATTTTATATAATTACATTATAATACATATTGAAATATCAAAGTGACATTCCAGCATATTCACCTAATTTTAGTTTAAGAATTGTAGGAATGAGAAGATTTGTGGGATGATCTTCCACTGCTTTACAAAGCAGAAATAGGAATAAATCTCCGATTGTAATTTCAAAATCACCACAAAAGTAATAAATTAGAAACCCAAATATTCCTGTAAGTTAACAAGTGGAAAAAGGTACAAACAAGTTGAGAAATTTCACAACTGTGATGCTATATTTGCAACAGAAACTGCTCTTTGCAGCCAACTGAAACAGCAAATTACATGGATTTGTTTATTTTGGAATAGGTTCGTTGAAAATCTAACTGCACCATCAAAGTTACAGAAACAAGTAGTTTTGGTAATTACAAATAAAAACGTTCTGTCTGAGTATAATGGATGTAGGAAAACGCTTCATTATGGCAAATAGACAGAGTTATAGAATTCATTTAAATCATGACTTAACAAAGGAATACTCCAACGTTCAACAGAAAAGTTTATTTCAGAGCTCTGCATTACATTCTGCCATCTGAGTCAGGTTGACTGAATTATTACATGATATCAAGAATTCATTCAGAGTAATCATCTTTACTAAAAATGCATTTATAATGAAGTTGAGGTCAGCACCTTCAATTCAAGTTCCAGCCAGAAAGTACTGTGCTGATTCTGCTTGGCCCCATTGCATGTTGGAACCAAAACTGACCAGAAAAGAACTCAACACATAAATACATACATAGATACTAGCTTTCTATCACGAATTAAAAGTTTTAATTGTTTAGAAAGTGCTAAGAGGAAAATCCCTGCTCTCTAAACATTTAAAATTTATTGCATAGATTTAGACAGCCTGAGAATCCAATAGACATTCTTCAGCAAACAGAATTTAGTATTGCACTGTGCATGCTCTCCATTCAGTGTTAAATCCTAGCAGTTGAGACTCCCTCCTCTGGTGAGACCTAGGCACCAGAATTAGTGCAGGTTTTCTTTATGGAAAAGAAAAAAAACTTAATACTGATACTCTTGTCCCAATTACTATCCCACAAGATAATTTAAAATTTATTATAGAAATCATAGAAACCCTAAAGTGCAGAAGGGGGTCATTCAGCCCATCAAGTCTGCACTGACCATAATCCCACCCAGACACCACTCCCACATCCCTAAATAATTACCCGCTAATCCCTCAAATCTACGCATCTCAGGACTCTAAGGGGCAATTTTTTTAGCATGACCAATCAACCTAACCCACACATCTTTGGACTGTGGGGAAAACTGGAGCACCCAGAGGAAACCCATGCAGACACAAGAATGTGCTAACTCCACAGAGACAGTGACCCAAGCCAGGAATCGAACCCAGGTCCCTGGAGCTGTGAAGCAGCAGTACTAACCACTGTGTTACTGTGCTGCTCTTTAGTGCTAATAACAGGAGGATCAAATTGAGTTTTCATACTTTCTTTCACAGATGATGTTGTTTATCATAATGTAGGTTGTAAATCAGCCAATTCAGTTAAAAATAGAGTTACAAGTCTATCTGCTGCTTTTAGGATGTGTGCCTTGTGGAAAATTGGAAGCAGCTGGTCAAAGAAATTACTATTTTTGCACACTGAAAGATCCATGGTTTAGTAATTCTTTTGTCTTGTGACAATAAGTTTGGCTATCTGTTTGAAACTTTCATAAGTTAACAGTGTGAACAACGTAGAAATTCCAGTACTAGAAAAGTATTGGTCATAGATGGTTACAGCATGGAAACAGGCTCTTTGGCCCAACTTGTTCATGCCGCCCTCTTTTTGTAACCCCTAAGCTGCTTCCAATTGCTGATATTTGGCCCATATCTCTATATACCCATCTTACCCATTTAACTGTCTAAACATTTTTTAAAAAGCAAAATTGTACCCGCCTCTACTACTGCCTCTGGCACTTTGTTCCAGACATTCACTAATCTGTGTGAAAAAAGTGCACTCTGCACACTTTTGTATCTCTCCTCTCTCACATTAAACCTATGCCCTCTTGTTTTAGACTCCCCTAATTTTGGGAAAAAATATTAATTATGCGGCTGACATATGCCTCTCATTATTTTATAGTCCTCTATAAGATCACTCCGAAGCCTCCTATGCTCCAGGAAAAAACAGTTCCAGTCTATACAGCCTCTCCTTATAACTCAAACCATCAGTGCTGGTAGCATCCCAGTAAATCTTTTCTGCACTCTTCCTAGTTTAATAATATCCTTTCTATAATAGGGTGACCAGACTGTACACTGTATTTTAAATGTGATTTTACCAACATCTTGCACATTTTCAATAAGACATTCTAATTTCTTTATTCAATGTTCTGACCAATGAAATCATGCATGCCGAAAGCCTTCCTCACCACTCTGTTCACCTGTGACTCCACTTTCAAGGAGCTATGAACCTGTACCCCATTTGTTCTA
This sequence comes from Sphyrna mokarran, assembly GCA_024679065.1. Lineage (NCBI taxonomy): Eukaryota > Metazoa > Chordata > Chondrichthyes > Carcharhiniformes > Carcharhinidae > Sphyrna > Sphyrna mokarran. The sequence goes on along the minus strand of JAGIQG010000010.1, from coordinate 76,218,362 downwards.
TAACTCTCCACAATGCCCTAACATTTATTGAATACGTCCTGCCCTGGTTCGATCTTCCAAAATGCATCATTCTGCATTTATCTAAATTAAATTCCATCTGCCATTCATCAGCTCACTCGCCCAATTGATCAAGATGCCGTTGCAAAACTAGATAACCTTCTTCACTGTCCACTACGCAAGCAATCTTGGGGTCATCTGCCAACTTAATAATCATGCCTCCTAAATTCTCATCCAAATCATTAATATAAATAACAAATAACAGTGGACCCAGCACCAATCCCTGGGGCACACCATTGGTCACAAGTCTCCAATTTGAAAAGCAATCCTCTGCAACTACCCGGTCTTCTGTCATCAAGCAATTTTGTATCCATTTGGCTACCTCACTCTGGATCCTGAATTAGTTGTAAATCAGCCAATTCAGTTAAAAATAGAGTTACGAGTCTATCTGCTGCTTTTACCTTATGCAACAACTTATCATTTGGTACTTTGTTGAAAGCCTTGCTAAAGTCCATGTAGACAACATCAACTGCACTGCCCTCATCCAGCTTCTTAGTTACACCTTCAAAAAACTCAATCGAATTTGAGAGTCATGATTTTCTACTCACAAAGCCTTGCCAACTGTCCCTAATCAGTCCTTGCCTTTCTAAATGCCTGTAGATCCTGTCTTCAAAACGCCTTCTAATATCTTAACTACAACAGATGTGAGGCTCACTGGCCTGTAGTTCCCAGGCTTTTCTCTGCAACCCCTCTTAAAGAAACGCACAACATTTGTCATCCTCCAATCTTCAGGCACCTCACCTGTGACTACTGATGATTCAAATATTTCTGCTAGGGAACCCCTAATTTCCTCCCGAGCCTCTGTGTCCTGGGATACACTTCATCAGGTCTGGGGATTTATCTACCTTGGTGCGCTTTAAGACTTCCAGCACCTCCTTCTCTGTAATATGTACACTCCTCAAAACATCACTAATTATTTCCCCAAGTTCTCTAACATCCATGCTTTTCTCAACAGTGAATCCTGATGAGAAATATTCATTTAAGATCTCACGGGTCTCTTGGGGATCCGCAATAGATGACATTGTTGATCCTTCAGAGACCCTACTCTCTCCCTAGTTTGTCTTTTGCCCTTTATTTGTAGGAGCTCTTTGGATTCTCCTTTGCCTTATCTACCAAAACAACCTCGTGACCCTTTTTCCCCTCCTGACCCTTTTTCCCCTCCTGATTCCTCTCTTTACACTTCAAGGGATTCACTTGATCCCAGCTGCCCATGCACGTCATGTGCTTCCTCCTTCTTCTTGGCCAGGGCCTCAACATCCCAAACCATCCAGGGTTATTATTATTTTTTTATTATTAAGCAACACAGCACGGGAAACAGGCCCTTCGGCCCAACGAGCCCGCGCCGCCGTCATACTATATAGTAGCAAATACATTATCCTATTTTAATATTCCTATATAATAATATATATATTATTCCTAATATGGAAAATTTTCACCATAGGGACAATTTGTTTCCCAATCAGCCTAAGAGCGAATTTTTGGGTTGTGGGAGGAAACCGGAGTGCCCGGAGAAAACCCACGCAACCACGGGGAGAACGCGCAAACTCCCGCAGACACTGGCCCAATTCCAAGTGTCTGCACAGCCACATCGATAGTCTCTGAGCTGTCATGGTGCCCTTCAGATGGTCCACATAAAGCACTCATTTACGACATGAGGTACCAGGCAACCCATGAATCAACATCCAAGAGCTGTACCCGCACCACCTGCCGAATGCGTGCTCAAATTATGGACCGAATTACCTGTGGAAAAAAGCCGTAGTTAAACAGTCCTAATATATCCCTCTATCTGCATACCGCTCATGTGGCTGTCCAAGAGACCCTTAAACAGCCCCAGCGTGCCTGCTCCCACCACCTTACTCGGCAGTGCATTCCACACCCCCACTACCCTTTGTGTGAAAAACTGCCCTCTAATATTCGTCCTATACATAGCCCCCCTCACCCTATGGCCATGACCCCTCGTCCTATCCATTTCTAAAGGTGGAAAAAGTTTACCTCCATTTACTCTATCTATACCCCTTATAATCTTATACACCTCTATGAGATCCCCTCTAAGCCGACGTCTTTCAAGGGAAAACAACCCCAGTCTATCTAATCGTTCCTCATAGGACAGTCCTTCCATACCAGGCAGCATCCTGGTAAACCTCCTCTGCACTCTCTCCAAGGACTCCACATCCTTCCGATAGTACGGAGACCAGAACTGGGCGCAGTATTCCAAGTGAGGCCTAACCAAAGTTGTATACAACTGCAACATCAAACTCCTACTCTTGTATTCTATACCCTTTTCTATGAAAGCTAACATACTATACGCCTTCTTTATCACCTTCTCCACCTGTGAGGACACCTTCAGAGACTTGTGAACCTGCACCCCCAAGTCTCTCTGCGTCTCTATGCTCCGTATAGTTTTACCTTTTATCCTATAATTCTCTTCTACATTTTTCCGGCCAAAATGCATCACCTCGCATTTTTCCGGATTAAATTCCATTTGCCATCTATCTGCCCAATCTACCAACCTGTCTATGTCCTGTTGTATTGCCTGACACTGCTCTTCTGTACCCACCAATCCAAGCATCTTGGTGTCATCAGCAAATTTGCTGATCTCACCACCTACCCCAACTTCCAAGTCGTTTATGTAGACCACAAATAGAAGAGGACCTAGTACTGAGCCTTGTGGCACTCCACTAGTGACAGGCTTCCAGCCGGAAAAAGAGCCTTCCACTACTACCCTCTGTCTCCTCCTCCCGAGCCAGTTCTCGACCCATCTACATACCCGACCCTGTATCCCATGCGCCTTCACCTTCTCTATCAGTCTACCATGAGGAACCTTGTCAAACGCCTTACTGAAATCCATGTAGACGACATCAACAGCCTGTCCTTCATCAACTGTTTTTGTCACTTCTTCAAAAAATTCCACTAGATTCGTAAGACAAGACTTCCCCTTGACGAAGCCATGCTGCGTATCCCTGATCAGATCGCAGCGCTCCAGATGCTCATACATCCTGTCCCTAAGGATCCTCTCCATTAGCTTACCTATAACTGAAGTCAAGCTCACCGGCCTATAGTTCCCTGGGTGATCCCTCTGACCTTTTTTAAACAACGGTACTACGTTTGCTATCCTCCAGTCCTCTGGGACCTCACCTGTGTCCAAGGAAGAGACAAAGATTTGCGTCAGAGGCCCAGCCAAGTCTTCCCTCAACTCCCTTAGCAGCCTGGGGTAAATGCCATCAGGCCCCGGAGCTTTATATGTCTTTAAGCTGCCTAACAGCCCCAACACCTCTTTCCTCGTAATCCTTATTTCCCTCAACCGATCCTCAACTTTGTCAACATCAGGCACAGACATCTGTCCAGTCTCCTGCGTGAATACCGACGCAAAGTATTCATTCAGGATCTCCCCCATTCCCTCAGGCTCTAAGCATAGATCCCCTCCTCTGTCCCTAAGAGGTCCAATCTTGCCTCTAACCATCCTTTTGCTCCTTACATAGGTGTAAAATGCCTTTGGATTTTCCTTAATCCTACCTGCCAGAGCCACCTCGTGGCCCCTTTTTGCCTTTCTAATACCCCTTTTAAGATCCCGTCTACACTCTCTATAAGCTTCCAGCGCTATCTCAGTCCCTAGTTGCCTAGATCTAATGTAAGCCTCTCTCTTTTTCTTGATCAAGTCCTCAATCTCCCTGGTAAGCCAAGGTTCTCTAATCCTACCTTTCCCATCCTTCCTCCTTGCCGGCACGTATCTTTCCTGCAGAGAGTTTAGTTTTCCCTTGAAAGACTCCCACATGTACCTCGTCGACCTGCCCTCAAAAAGCTTATCCCAGTCGGTATCTTTAAGATCTTGCCTAATCTGGCAGTATCTAGCCCTCCCCCAGTTAAATACCCTCCCTTTTGGGCCAGTCTCGTCCTTTTCCATTAATATCCTAAAGCAGACAGAGTTGTGATCACTATTTGACACCTGCTCTCCTACCTCGACGTCAACCACCTGGCCTGGCTCATTCCCCAGAACCAAATCCAGTATAGCCCCCTCTCTAGTCGGGCCATCCACATACTGCTCCAAGGACCCTTCCAAAACACACTGTACAAATTCCTCCCCATCCACTCCTACAGCCCTGGGCACACTCCAATCTACTCCAGGAAAATTGAAATCTCCCACTACTACCACCCTATTTTTCCTACACTTATCTAAAACGTCCCTGCATATCCCTTCTTCCGCAGCCTGTGGGCTGTTGGGCGGTCTGTAGTAAACACCCAACAGAGTAACCACTCCCTTCCTATTCCTCAACTCCACCCATAGAGACTCAATTCCTAAATCATCCATACCTCCCTCCCTCTGCACTGCTATGACATTGTCCTTAACTAATAAAGCCACTCCCCCACCTCTCTTCACACCAACTCTGTCACACCTAAAACACTTATACCCTGGAATATTCAATTGCCAATTGCAAAGTTATGTACTTTTACCAGCCTTGCCTTTCACTCTAAGAGGAATGTGCTTACACTGAACTCTGGTTAACACATTTTTGAAAGCCTCCCACTTACCGGATGTCCCTTTACTTTCCCACAGACTTCCCCAATTAAATGCTGAAAGTTCCTGTCTGACACCATCAAAATTAGCCTTTAGAACTTTAACTTTTGGGCCTTATCTACCAAAACAACCTCGTGACCCTTTTCCCCCTCCTGATTCCTCTCTTTATTCTTCAAGGAATTCACTTGATCCCAGCTGCCCATGCACGTCATGTGCTTCCTCCTTCTTGGCCAGGGCCTCAACATCCCAAACCATCCAGGGTTATGTACTTTTACCAGCCTTGCCCTTCACTCTAAGAGGAATGTGCTTACACTGAACTCTGGTTAACACATTTTTGAAATGTGATTTCCCCTTTGTTATTTCTCAGTTCTATCCATATAGACTCAATAGGCGAACCCTCAGCTATATCCCTGCTGTACTGCCATGATGTTTTCCTTAATCAAAAGTGCAACTCCCCCTCCTCTCTTACCTCCTGTTCTATCTTTCCTATAGCATCTGTACCCTGGAACATTGAGCTGCCAGTTCTGTCCTTCCCTTCCCTTAGCCATGTTTCAGTAATTGCTATAATATCCAAGTCTCACGTACTTATCCATTCCGGTTCATCTGCCTTGCCAGTCAGGCCTCTTGCATTAAAATAAATGCAGTTTAATCTGGACTTCCCTTGCTCTTTGTCTTGCTTCTTTCTGACCCATCTAGTACTAGGAATACTGACTTTGCCTTTACTACTTAATGTGCTCTCTTTAACTTCTGTGCTGTCCTCAACCTTCTCTTTTATCTTCATGTTGCTACGAGTCCCTTTATTGTTTGGCAAGTGCTAGCTCCATATCGCAGTCTTCTACTTTTAATCCCACTTCTTAGACTACTTAATTTTTTTCTGCGCAAATATTTATTTATTTAAATCATAAACTCAGTTTCTCTGCTATCTGAAGTAACGCAATCTACATTCATCAATGATGGAGATGAGTCCAACATATGGCTATGTTTTAAGCATCTCAGTATAAGATCTCTCTAAGCTACCCAAAACTCATGTTGCCTCCTGGAAAAGATGAATGATCAAATATAACACCACCTATTAAGGAAAATTATTTGGAAAATTCCTTTCCTACTACCACAAATATCTAGAAGACTACATGGCCTGATTATGATATAGCACTAATCTTCTGTATGAAGCAATCTCCATTGGAATCAGAAATGGCCCATGTTCTAAGCCTTTTTATGAAATATTATTGACGATTCTGGGATCAATCAAAAATTCACGATTCTGGTTACTAGTTCAACAAATAGAGGGGTTATTCTTTTCCCATTTGTCCTCTCAAATCCTCTCAGAATCGAACACATTTATTAAGTAATCGTTAAATTTCTTCTGTTCTAATCTATATAGTTCCCATTCTTCAAATTTCCTATCATAATTATTTAATTTTACCTTCAGTATTATTCTAATAAATCTATTTTGTAATTTTTCTGCAGTTTCAGCATCTCTTGGGTGCCCAAATTGGTAAATTTGACTTGCATTCAACTTCCTCTCCTATTCAGTAGTTAATAGAAAATCCAGCATCTCATTTGAATCTTTGCACCATTTTTGGTATATCTGGGAGGTCACATGGTGTAAATGAGAGTGTGGCTGTATTTTCACGAGTTCTGGTGCTACCCATTTATTAACCAATTTTCATCCTGATGCTCAACATATAATTATCCAATCTTAACACGTACACTACATTCCTAAAAGTCCTGGCTGAATTTTGATGAAGAGGGGCAGAGTTAAGTCAAGAAAATCCTCCTGTTTGATTCAGGTGATTAGGAAATGGCTGAGTGGGGCCCATTGGTAGCGGCAATTTTGCTGGTGATTGGAGAGTATGTTGGATGGGGGTGTAGGCTGCCGTCCGCTAAGGTTTCCTAGGATCATAGTATCATGTTGATTGTATCATGCATCTGTCCCTCGTACTCTTCCTGCAAAAACATGTGCCGAATGACTACACCTGGCATCTTTTGGATAATCCTGTTGCTCCTCCCACTTTGGAGTTTTTTTTTAAATCTGGATAGGTGAATATTGATATAGCTCTGATTTCTTATAGTTACTCTTAGAGAGTTTCCCTTATTTTGTCAAGAAAGGGAGAGTCATATGTGACCCGGAGATACCCTGTTGATGGGTATCCTAATGATTCTACTTTGCATTGTTAGTACAGTTTTGTTGGTGAAATACAGTTTAAAGTTTTCAGTGATGCTCAATGTCTTTCATATGGCTGGACAGGAGAGAGTTTGTTGTGTTGCGAACCCAGGCAGGGTATGTTAATCCTTAGCTAACTGGTTCCTGTACATGGAAGTATGTACTGTATTGCAGCACATGTTGTACTAATTGCAACATCCTGATATTTCCCCCCTTTTGAGGTTTTCCTTTCATTGGAAGTTCTGGGATGCTAAATGAGGCTCTGGTTGGTTGTATATTATCTCCATAAGAGATCCTTTATATTATGTTGCTCTGCCTCTGTTATTTAGTGGAGGAGGGTGTGCACCTTGGGGTCATGTGCTCATCATTTTATCCTGTTAATTGATAAGCAGAATGATTTATATGAATATTTGCTGGTATGTTTTGTATTTTTATGTGAAATAATAATTACTCGTACTGAGTCAGATTTTGGAAGTTGGTTTCATCTTGAAATTAAGGTAAAATGGAAAATTTTTAATAAAAACATTCATGAAAAAGTTGGTTTATCAGACTACATCTTACTGTTCATTCAAACCACTGAAATTATCACCATTTTGGATAATTGTCATCCTTTGTTCTTATCGCCCAAATGGCGATTGACATTCATTTTAACTACATTTGTTTATGTATCATGATAATGTGATTTGTGCATGAATGATTATAATCTGTAATTTTATCAGCTGATCAAACATATATTGGACAGTTCAAAAGGGACTTTTAAAAAAGGAAGCCATTGACTTAACATGGCTGTCATGAGTATTGCAAGTTGATCAGTTTCTGGAAAATTCCGATGTGAATTACAATTCAGATACTTCAAGATAGCCTTTTATTGAATTTCACATCTGCTAATGTCAAGAACGAATTCAAAACATTTATTGATATTGTACTGGACATCACATTTGCAGTTTTATCAGGTTACCTCTCAAAAGGAGAGGAAGTCTACCAGGTATTAATATACAGAGAAAAATATTGTTTCTTGCGCACTATTTAGGCAAAGCACATCAGTCATTGAGAAGGAAATGAGAGAGTGCAGAATGTTGTGTTACAGTCATTGCTAAGGTGTACAGAAAGATCAACTTAATGCAAGGCTGGTCCATTCAAAAGTCTGACAGCAGCAGGACAGAAGCTATTCTTAAGTTGGTTCATTAATGAGTTCAGATTTTTGTATTTTTATCCTGATGGAAGATGGAAGAGAGAACATCCAGATATGAGAGGCCGTTAATTATGCTGGCTGTTTAGTCGAGGCAGAGGGAAGTGTAGACAGTGTCAAGGGATTGGAGGCTAGTTTGCGTGATGGATTGGGCTACATTCATGACCTTTTGTAATTTCTTGTGGTCTTGGGCAGAGCAGGAGCCATACCAAGCTGTGATATAACCAGAAAAAAATGCTTTCTATGGTGCATCTGTAAAAGTTGGAGAGACTTGTAGCAGACATCAAAATTTCTTTAGTCTGCTGAGAAAGTAAAGGTATTGGTGGGCTTTCTAACTATATTATCAGCATCGGGGGGCCAGGGCAGATTGTTGATGATCTATACACAAAAACTGAAAGCTCTCAACCATTTCTACTTTGTCCCTGTTGATGGAGACAGGGGCATGTTTTCCACTGTGCTTCCTGAAGTCAATGATAATCTACTGACACTGAGGGCAAGATTATTGTCGTCATACCAGTTCACCAGATTCTCTCTCTTTCCTGTACTCGGTACAGGAATGTTTGAGATCTGACCTACAACAATGATGTCATCACCAACTTGAAAATCGAGTTGATGGAGAATTTAGCCTCACAGTCATTGCTGTATAAGGAGTATAGTAGAGGGTTGAGAATACAGCGTTATGAGGCACTGGAGTTGAGAATAATTGTGGAAGAGATGTTGTTGTCTATCCTTACTGATTGTGGTCTGTGGGTTAGGAAATTCAGGATCCAGTCGCAGAGGGAGGAGCCGAGGCCCAAGTCACAGAATTTGGAGATGAGTTTCATAGGAATAATGGTGTTGAACGCTAAGTTGTAGTCAACAAATAGGATTCTGACGTGGGTGTTTTTGTTATATAGGTGTTCCAGGGTTGAGTGCACGGCCAGGAAGATGGATCTGCTGTGGACTTGTTGCAGCGGTAAGCAAATTCCAGCGGATCCAGGTAGTCTGGAACTGATTCATGCCATGACTTTCGAAGCATTTCATAATGATGGATTTAGAGCCATCATACAGCAAGCTGCTTGGCTTTTCTTTGGTACTGGTACAGTGAGCATCTTCTTGGAGCAGAAAGAGATCTCAGATTGTTGTAAATAGAAATTGAAGATATCTCTGAATACCCCCGCCAGCTAATCTGCACAGGATCTGAGTGCTCCTCCGAGTACCCCATCCGGGCCAGTCATTTCCATGAGTTCACTTTCGAGAAAGGTGCTCTGACATCTGCAACGGTGACCTCAGATACAAGTTCATCTGAGGCTTCCAGGATGGAAGGCATGCTCTCACTGACCTGTTGCTCAAAAAGCATGTGTAGAATGCACTGAGCTCATCAAGGAGGGGTGCGTTGGAGTCGACAATTTTATATGCCTTTATGTTGTAGACTGTTGTGTCTTGCAGACATTGCCATAGTTGGCAGGAGTTGTGTGGCTAGGCAGGGACCCCAGCTTGGTATGGTACTGTCTTCTGGCATCTTAGATACATCTCCGTAGGTCATACTACTACATGTCACCTACTTGAATGCCTCAGACCTGGACTTCAGCAAACAGTAGACATCCCTGTTCATTCATGATTTCCAGGTGGGGAACAGACGGATTTGCTTTTTTGGCACACAGTCTTCTACACACTTACTAATGAACTCAGTTACCGTCGTGGCTTACTTGTTCTGGCTGGTCGCAGTGTTTTTAAATACTGTCCAGTCCATTGATTTTAAGAAGTCCCATAGGAAATCATCTGATTCCTCAGACCATCACTGCGCAACTTTCTTTGATGGATTCTTGTACTTCAGTTTTTGTTTATAAGCCAGGAGCACACATTTGTGGTCTGATTCGCCGAAGTGTGGGTAAGCAACGGAGTGGTAGGCACGATTAATATTTGTGTAATTGTAGCCTAGGACGTTGGTTATATGGAAAGATTTTTTTTTACTATTAATTTACTATCTCATCAAGATAGATAATGAATCATGCTGCAGAAGCTAATAGCTAAGACAGTACAGGCGATGGGACAAATGCTGCACAGTCTGTTCAAACGTCTGCTCAGCACATATCTTCATAAATCATTATTGGGAATTCATGTGATCAGAATAACCATTTTAAAATCTCTTAATGGAATGCAAACAGCTGAAATAGTAGTTTAGAAAAGCCAGTGAAGTATTAACAAGCTTCCTTAATGCATTTAATGATTTTAAAACACTGATTGTGGTTAAAGGTGTCTTTGCACAATTAACCCTTTTAATAAAACATGTCATATTAATTCAATCTGAATTATTGGTGTTATTTTTTCAAATTTCAAAATGGCGATCAGTCACACTAGCAGTTCATATTTAATATTTGGCATACATGTCAATGTGCTTTTGAAATGATTTTGGGGAGGCTTCAAAGGTCGACTTACGTCATGATTTACTATACGTACATTCAGGAGGACAAGTTTCTAGTACATTAATGCATGATATATTTATTTGCTCCTAATCTCCATTTGATACCTCAAGCCACCACTCTAACTATAAGGCCAATTTATATTTAACAACATGGAACTCATTCATCATGTAAGAAATAGGAACAGAAGTAGACCGTTTGTCATTTCAAGTCTGTACCGACAATATTCAATAAGAACATGTTTGGTCATCTACTTCAGCTTCATTTTCCTGCACTATCCCCATATCCTTTAATACCCAAAGCTGAACGATCTTTGACTCGAATATATTCAAAAACTGAGCCCTCTGGGCTACAGATTTTTAAAAGTTCGCAACATATAGAATGAAGATATTTCTTCACATCTGGGTCCCAAATGGACAACTTTTATTTTGAGATGGTGACCCCTAGCTCTAGACTCTCCAAGTCCAGGGTCCATCCTATCAAGCCCTCTTAGAATTTTATTTCAAAGACAACAAATCTCATTCTTCCAAATTCTTGGGAATAAACACGTAACAGACTCAATTTCACCTGAAAAGACAACCTCCTCATTGCAATTATTCAGTCAAGTAAATTAAAATCGCACTCCCCTGCAGGCAAGTATAACCTTCCTTCTGTACAAAACTGTACACAGCACACAGATGCAACATTAGTAGGGTCCTAACATACCATTTCTGTCCAAATTACTTGCAGTTAATTGTGAATTAACTGCAGTTAATTCAAGAAAAAGGAGCAGCAATACACCATTCACCAGTCAGCCTTCCTCTGCAATTCAATACAATCATGGCTGATCTTTGGCTTCAACTCTACTTTCCTGCCCTCTCCATATATCCCTTGATCCTTCATTCTTCAAAAATCTGCTTATCTCAGCCTTAAATATATTCAATAACATTGTATCCACAATCTTTTTGGGTTGAGAATTCCAAAGATACACAATCATTTGAATGAAGACATTTCTCCTCAAATGATCATCCTCCTCCCGCCTTCTCTTATCTTGAGGCTGTGCCCTGGAGTTGATCCCATGTGTTTCAATGAGATCACATTCTTCTAAACTCCAAATGATACAGGCCCAATTTACTCAGTCTATCATAGGGCAACCTTTTCATCCTAGGGATCAATGTAGTGAATCATTGAGTTCTGATTCCAATACAATCTTTCTTAAATACAGAGACCAAAACTATTCATAGAATTCCAGGTATGATCTTACCAATTCGAGCAGCATCTCTGGCCCCAATGGACTGGCACAGGCAACTGCAGATAGTCGCTGCCTGTCATTACCTCTGAAAGTTGATAGTTTGGAAGGAACTGGAAGGGGAGAAGAGAAATGGAAAGCTCAGCTGGCTGGGAAGAGGTCATAAAGAAGACAACGGCCAGAGAACCTTATACCTTCTCAGCCTAATGTCTGCACTTGCAGCAAATGCAACAGAATCTCATGCCAGTAAAGAGTTTGGTCTGATCGTCCATATCAGGAAGACAAATGTCATGGCACAGAATGTTGCCATATTGCCATCAATCAGCACTGACTAAGTGACATCAGAGTGTATTGCTCGCTTCACAATCACCAGCAATTTGTCATTTAATGCTGAAATCAACACTGTGCATAGTAGAAACTGAACTGATTATATCCCATCTCTGCAAGAAAGTGTAAAGCAGCAACCTGGCCAAGAACACACAACTGCAAGTCTACTAAGTATCCTCAGTACACTCCTCTTTGGTAGTGAGACCTGGCTAACATGCTAGCCAGGAAAAAGGCTGAGCAGTTGGCACTTTCACTGTCTCAGGTATATCCTTGGCATCTTTTGGCAGGACAAGGTCATTAAGTCAGAGGCCCTGGAGTGTGCTAATTCTAACAGCATATAGCTAAGCCAATAACATCTTCATCGATAGTCAAATATTCAAGCACCTCCTGTATGTGAGCTGATCACCTACTGCACAGCCATAACTCCACTCCAAGGATACTGTAATGAAGATATTGACACAGGCAACTAAAGACAATTGCTGACTATCATTGCCTCTGAAAGCTGATGGGAGGGTCTAAAATGGGTAAGGAGAAATGGAAAGCTCAGCTGGCCGAGAAGAGAACCCAGAGAATACAATGGTCAGTGAACCCTGCACTTCTCAGCCCATTGTCCGCATCTACAGCGGATGCAACAGAACCCGCCGTGCCAGAATGGGGATCTTGAACAACATCAGGCAGTGTTTAACACAAAAGTAAACACCAAGATACAAGTCAGCTTCCTACAAAACAAAGTTGTCAGGCTAGCTGGCTATAGATTCCCTGATTATTGATTCCTCCTTTCTTGAGCAAACAGAGTTGCTTCTGCTACTTTTTAATAGAGGAGGAACATTCCACAATCAAGGGAATTGTGGAATATCAAAACTAATGCGTTTATTATCCCTATAGTCACCTATTTTAAAACACTAGGTTGCAGGTCATGAGATCCCAAGGATTTGTCTCCTTTTAGTTCTAATTTTTCCAGCACCATTTCAAAATGACTCTCAGCACCAATATAAAATTCGATCATATAATGATCATTCTTCCCCAGAGGTTCCCTTAAGGTCATTAATGTATCTTATTTCATTGCACTATATTAGATCTAAAATTATTTGTTATCTAGTTGCTTCCTTGACACAGTAATCTAGAAAATCTTGAATACATACCATAAATTTGTCCTCCATTTTATTAATGCACATTTGATTTTCCTATCATATATGAAGATTAATATCTTTTGTGATTACTGCTACATGTACTTATGCCTGACATAACTATTACTATTAAGACTTAGAGACTTCTTCAACCACTGGTTAAATCCTATCTCTACCCAAGAAATGCTGTATTTGATTTTCTGAGTGCTGCACTCAGGTTTACTACATCCACTGCATTCCCTTTGTCTCTATCATAGTAATATTCTGGAAGAACTAAACTTACTAAAAGTATGATCTATTCCTTACAGATCTAAGTTGACAATCACAAGATTACCAGTAACTTAAATATTCACTAATGCCAAAAACTTTTTAACACTCTTTAAATCTGCCCAGCCAGAAAGCTCATTGTACTTTACCAGGTCCAAACAGAAAAACTACTGGTAGTTAAACCTCATCAGCCTGCTGTTGCTTCCTTTATAATGCAAATCTTTAATGCCATAAGAACTTGTCACAGAGGTCTGGTACTGGATTAATTAGAGTCTAAATATGGTATTAGCCAGCTATTTGAATGCAAGACAAAAGCATGCATGATGGCGTGACAAATGTTTTCAACACAAAAGATAGCAAAAGTCATTGCTCCCCATTTTGGATGCAGAGTCAATTTGAACTGTCAAGGCTGAAGAATTTTGGTCAAAAATAGTAAGGAATGTAGACCAAAGATCCATATAGTTAGTGAATGCTAAAATATAGAGCATACAAAAGTTACCTGCTGCAGAATATTTACTGATCAGTATATTTAAAGTGTTGGAAAATTGAAGTAGAGGAAAAGTGAATGCATTTTGTACCTGAAAGGAAAGAGTGAATGGATTTTGTACCTAGAATACGTCACAAACATATTCATCATGACTAGTCTCCTTTAGCTTATACTGTTCCTGGCATTAATATAAGTTACTTGTTCGTGGATTACATACTTTAACTCTCATTTTTATAAAGCCAGAGTTTAATGTGACTATTATTTTGTAGACTTTGCAAACCTTACTTATTTGTGTTAGTTGGACATCATTACACAGATGTTAGTTTACGATACCAGCTTTTGACAGCTGCTGATGGCAGATCGCGATACTGGCTTTCAACAGGAAGGATCCTGCTGGGATAGCCACAATCACACATGTAACTTTAAAGACAGGGATGCCGGTACTGCTGCAGAAAGGTTTTGAATCGTGTCATGACTGCAACTGCCAGCTGGACTGTGAATTGTGATTAAATCTGGGGCTGTATCATGACAAAGGAAGGAAGACCTGAAGTTCTGGCCAGAATGGGAAGCTTATGTCATGATTAATATTGAGACACATGGTGTATAAATGCCCACTTGTGTTTGTGTTCTGAGAAATTTGGTAGTCCATTGTAAGGAACCAGTTTCTCCCAAAACTCTTAATAGATCACAGGGTTTTGAAATAAAAACCACTATTTTGACAATTTTACTTACAACAAAAATACACAGTTGAGGTAACTATCAAATACTGCATAAAGTGATTAAAAAGAGGCATTAGCAATAGCTATTCAAAAAAAAGTTAGTTTGGCTTAGATGTCCAATTTGTTTCATAAAATAATAGATGAGTAATTCTACTGCAATACATTCTGAATCTAACAAAATAACAAGAAATAGTCTGAAATCAAAAAATGAAGTTTTTTGTTATTTAACTTTAGTTGTTTTCTGTTTAGCTATGGATTTGTCTATTTGACAAATATGAAGATTATTTCAAAATGCTAAGAATACGTACAAGAGCAGTAAGAAAACCTCCTCAGGGAAGCATGCCCTGAGAACTTCCAAGTAGTAAACAAATCCTCTCCTAAAACTGCCATTACACCACTGGCTGTATGACTAGGAAGCATCCGCTAAAATCATTAGAGATTTTGAGTCTAAGTATCATCATATAAGGGAGATTAATCAAAGTTAAGATCAAAGCAAGACAAAGAAAGCTCAATTGACTCATTTAAATTATGCAAGTAAAGAAATATACACTGTTCAGTAACAAATCAAAAATTTAAACTACAAATAAAATGTTCAAATACTTCATCCCAAAATTTCCACAACATATAAAACCAACACTCAATATCTGTCAATGTATATGATCTGAAGGCCCCACTGTAAACCAAATAACTGGAGAAGACCAGGTTAATTTGGACTTTAGCTCTGATCCAAGTTACTTTCCAAGTCTGAATCCTGCGTACATGAACAGTAAATCAATTTGGAGAATGGCTATCAAATGCCCAGTATGTACCTAAGCCAGACAATCCAAGAAGAAACCAGATTCAATCCACAGCCTATGTAGAGTTATTGGATTTAGCCACAATTACAAAAAGCATGGTACAAACAGGCTTCAGCCCCAGCTTTTAATTATTGATTCACCCTTGAACAGATGGACTGTCAATACACAGTCAAGCTTCACACTTAGTATACTAACATGGCCAGACTTGAGAACGACATCCCAGAAAGAAGTTAAATCCTTCAGAAGAATGGGAAAAGCGAGAAGACCCAGAACACCAAAAATGGAATGTGCCCCACTTTCCTTCTGCTGAAGCAGGAAGTCCCTAGTGAAAATACCACCTTTTGACACTTAATACCAGCAGTTTGGACTGTAGGCATGGTTTGGAATAAAAACATCTCCTCAGTCATGCTCAAATTGCATACGTTAAACAGGAGTATAACTGAATGTACTTTTATAAACTTAGCAACTTAAATTGGAGTCTCTTCTGTTTAAAAGAAAAATAAATCTTTGCAGTAAAAGTGCATCTTGTGGGAAGGTACACATATGGCCTCCCTATTCGAAAAAATTCAAAGGTCATAATTGCAAGTCCAGTTACTTGCCCGATGCTAGTAAGCAGAGAGTAGACTCTGAATTTTAATGCTGACTCAAGCACAAATACTGTGAACTTTACAGTTTCTTTCAGGTCTTAAGATGGTCAAAGGTTTTCAATCAAAATATAAAGGATGTATTAGGATTTATCCTTTCTCATTCCACTGAAATACTGATATCTATCCTCCTTAATTTTTCTGAATTCCCCCATGAACATCAAATTGTAATCATAAAAGACCTTTAAAGTAGTAAAGCATTTAAAGGCATCCCACCAGAGATCAAATAAAAAGCCTAAGGAAGAAACATTAAGACAGTTTGGCCAAAGAGAAAGATTTTTTCATTTTGAAAGGAAGAAAGATGACCTATATCCTAGGATTTTTGAAAGTGGCTATAGAGAGCACTGATTGTAATCTTATAAAATTCCCTAGGTTGTAGAAACAACCCAGCAAATTGGAAAACCACAAATATCCGAGAAATGAGGGAATCAGGAAGCAGAAGAGTGTAGGTCAGTAAGTCTAATATCCATGACAACACTCAATCCATTATTCAAGAGGTAATAGCAGGATATTCAGAAAACCGCAACACAATCAAACAGCACCGAATGGTTTTGTACAAAAGAAACTGCGTTTTACAAATTTAGCAAAGTTTTATGAAGTAATAAGGGTAGATAATAGCAGGAAACCAGTAGATGTGGGCTATTTGGATTTCCAAAAGGCATTTAATAAAGTGTCACATAAAACATTATTACACAAAACAAAAATTCATGATGTTGAGGGTAACAGATTGTCATTGACAGATTGGTTAGCTACCTGGAAGCAAAAAAAATCAAGATAATGGATCATTTTCATGTTGGTAGACAGTAACTAGTAGAGTGCATAGGGATCAGTACTGGGGCTTCATCTATTCACAATCTAAATTAATGACTCGACAAAAGGATTGTGTGCATTTTAGCTATACTTTCTAATGACACAGGTAGACAAGAAAGCAAACTGAAAAGATGACAAGTCTAGAAAGGAATATAATTAGGTTGAATGGGCCAAAATTTGGCAGATGGAGCATAATGTGGGAAAACATGAGTTTATCCATTTTGGAAGAATAGAAAACAAAATATTTAAATGAAGGGAAACTACAGAAATTTGTGATACAGTGAGTTAGTATCTTAGTACATGAATCTCACAAAATGAACATGTAGCAAGTGATTGGGAAGGCAAATGTAATGTTGGCCTTTATTGCAAGAAAAATTGAGTATAAAAATAAGGAAGTACAATTGTACAGAGTCTTATTGAGACTGCATGTTGTGCACCATAAACAGTTTTGATTTTCTTACTTAATGAATAGAACTTAATTGGAAGCAGTTCACAGAACGTTATCTCAGACGTTTCCTGTGATGTAAGGGTTGTTTTATGAGGAATAGTTGAGCAGGTAGGCCTTTATCATTGGAGTTAAGAAGATTGAGATATGATCTTATAGAAACATACACGATTCTGAGGGGAAATGACAGTAAATATTGGAAGGATGTTTCGCCTTGTGAGGGAGTCTAGAATCAGAAGGCACAGAATAAAAATAAGTTGTCTCCCATTTATAATGGAGATGAGGACTTTTTTCCCTCTCAGGGCTTGCTAGGTTTTGAAACTTTCTTGCCCAGAAAGCAACAGAAGCTGAGTAATTGCTGAAATTCAAAGATGAGTATGGCAGATTTTTGATCATCAGAATCTTGTGTGTTCTTGGAAAGTTGCAGGAGTTACAGAAATAGGAAGTGGCAAGGCAATGATTATATCTAACACAAGCATGAGAATTTAAAAATTCAAGGCACTGATTCTTTGCTGGGATAATTCTATAGGTGTCAGTTACCAACTGTTACTTTACCAAAGCTGCTTTTGTTTATGGATATGCCTTGCATACAGTGACTTATTTAACAGCACATAACTTCACAAACAAATTTGATCTATTTTCAAACATTCACAAAAGTCCCATAGGCGTAGGAAGAATCCGAACCATCTTCATGCGAGGCACCCCTTCCTGCTCACCCATCCCAGCTTGCACCAGAGGAAAAAGCTGAGAACAAGACAATGCAACAGCAGCCCATTTATATGACGGAGAAGTTGTTTTGTAAATATAATTAGATCCGCAAATGGAAAACTGCGTGCTACGGTTTTGACAAATCCTATTTTAGCTAACCACCTTAGGACAGAGCAGAAATCAAAATCTTTTTCAGCCTTAAATGCTTATCCCAAATAAAGGTAAATGCAAGATTAAATAGTAGCTGGGTCTTGCAACACTTCAAGTTAAGCTCTCTATGTGGGTTTTTCTGAACAATTTAAAATGTACAATTCACAAGCTGTTTTCACACTACTCAAACCAAGTTTTTTATATCTACAAAAACGGACATTTTTCAGCAACATTTTCTCCTTCAATGCATTAATGACCTGACAACTTGCACCTCAAATAACTTTCTCCACTCTTTATTCTTTAGGATAGTTTATAAGTGGTATTAAAACAAACAGCTTACTTTCATTAATGCCCATTCCTGCAACAGAAGACAAAATACAAAGTGCTTTTACTAGCATATAGTGAGTCAGCGTCAACTTACCTGGGGCTAACCCAGCTGCTGATGGATTGCCCAAGGATGGATGAGAAAACAAGGCTGGTGAAAAGGCTGACATGGTCGATTGTGACACAGAACTTAGTCGAGGGGTTGATCCACCTTTAGGGATGAATTCATTTGCAGCTGGATTCGGTGTCTGGTGATAAAATAATATTCAAAGCAATTATTCACGTAATGACTAAAGTTCATTATATGGCACTATGTAAAATTCATATTTTATACTTTGGAAAATTTTATCAAGAGGAAATGAAACGTCCACTCGGAACTCAAAACATGAAAACAAGCCCATTTGAACATAGATTTATCGATGAGAATTTTCACTCCTGTACATATTCACATTAAAATACTTGGGAATTACAGTTTATAAATAGATTAAAGCAAAGGGTTTAAGCATCTCTCATTAAGTAGGGTGACAGAGGAAATTTGGAGCATCTATCAACATTATTTCCACTGGTAGCATGGGGAGAAAGTTGGTATGGAGATGGCACAGGGGCTTGGAGATGGCACGCAGAATGTATGGAGGTGGGAGAGGTAGAAGGCCTAACACCATCTAAAATGAGGTGGAGATGCCACCTCATTTTGGGGCTGAGGTAGGCATAGTAAGAAATCTGAACACCAGGTTAAAGTCCAACAGGTTTATTTGGCATCACAAGTTTTTAAGAATGCTGCTTCTTCATCCGATGAGTGGAAGTAGGTTCACAAACACGACATATATAGGCAAAGACAATTTCAAGATAAATAAAGATTGGGATGTAGGAATGGTTGGAATGCGAGTCATTATAAGTAATTAAGTTTTTACAGATACAAACAGAATGCGTGGAGAGATGGATGATCACAGGTGAATTTTCTCAAACTAAGACAGTTAAGCAGGATGTTGCAAGTCCAAGCAATACAGTGGGAGTTACAAGTAATGTGACATGAACCAAAGATCCCGATTGAGGCCATCCTCATGCATGCAGAACTTAGTTATCAGTTTCTGCTCGGCTCAGAAGACAACTGCAGGATATAACTGACACAGTATCTTTCGCCACCCAGTGCTTTGGAGTCTTCAATATGTCATCCATGACAAAGAACATTTAACCAAAGCCATTCCCAGACCACGACTACTTGCCTTCAAACAAGCACCCAACCTCAAACAAACCATTGTTTGTATCAAACTATCCAGCCTTCAGGAAATTAGTGACCATGACACCACACCATCCTGGCTCAGCAACTCCTGCAACATATGCCGGACTACTGACACAGATGCCATCATCTCATGTGAGAACACCATCCACAATTACCAATTTTAATGTTGAAACCAATCCATCTCCCTCTCTCCCCAATCCATAAAGAGAAATGTATACACTGATGCAATAAGTATGCATTGTTCAAATAGACACAGACTTTCCTTGAACACTTTAGTATTGTGCACCTTGCATGAAGAACATCCAAGGCTTTTATAGAAATTTTCTTGAATCTTTAGGATGGCAAAGATGGTAATACTCATGTGACTCAGCCAACATTATCTACCTCGTATGTTGCAGGAAAGGATGTACCAAGACATGGTGCATTGGCATGACCATGCAGAAGCTATGACCACGAGTGAATGGTACTGCGCAACAATCATCAGGCAGAAGTGAGTTAATCTTATTAAAACAGTGTAGCAATTGTATTTAAATATGAGTAGTGGTTACCAAATAGGAGCAAGGCATGGTTAACCCGAAATAGCAGTAGCTGAACTATTGAATTGGCGGGGGGGGGGGGTCATGGTATTGATAGGAAAATTATAGGCCAGTTAGCCTGACTTTGGTCATTGGCAATATTTTAGAATCCATTATTAAAGACGGGATCACAGAGTACTTGGAAGTGCACGATAAAGTAGGACTGACTCAGCAAAAGAGTTCTTTGAGGATAAAGGAAAGCCAGTGCACATGATTTATTTAGATTTTGCGAAGGTCTTTGACACGGTGCCACATAGGAAACTTTAAATAAGAGCTCTGGGATGGATAGAGGATTGGTTGACTGGCAGAAGGTAGAGAGTGGGAATAAAAGAATTTTTCTCGGGATGGCAAATCAGTGGTGTGCCTCAGTGGTCAGTGCTGGGACCACAATTTTTCACAGTATGCATTAGTGATTTGGAGGAAGAAGCTGAATGCACTGTTGCTAAGTTTGCAAATGACAAAGATATGGAGAGGGATAGGTAATATTGAAGAAGTTGGGGGGCTGAGAAGGACTTGGACAGGTTAGGAGAGTGGTAAAGAAGTGGCAGATGTGAAAAAGTCTGAGATTATGCACTTTGGAAGGAGGAATGGAGGCATAGACTATTTTCTAACTGGGAAAAAGTTTAGGAAATCAGAAACTGATTTCCAAGAGACTTTGGAGTCCTTGTTCAAGGTTCCCTTAAGGTTAACATGCAGGTTCAGCCAGCAATTAGGAAGGCAAATGCAGTGTTAGTTTTCATGTTGAGAGGGCTAGAATACAAGAGCAGGAATGCACTTCTGAGGCTGTACAAGGCTCTGGTCAAATACCATTGTGAGCAGTTTTGGACCCCAATTGCTGGTCTTGCAAAGGGTCCAGAGGAAATTCACAAGAATGATCCCTGGAATTAACATATTTGTTTGTCATATGACAAATGGTTGAGGCCTCTGGGTCTGTACTCACTGGAGTTTAGAAGGATGGGGTGGCAGAGGTGGGGCGGGGGAGTCTTATTGAAACTTACAGGATACTGCGAGGCCTGGATAGAGTGGATATGGAGAGGACGTTTCCACCTGTAGGGAAAAACTAGAACCAGAGGACATAACCTCAGGCTAAAGGGGCAATCCTTTAAAACAGAAATGAGGAGGAATTTCCTCAGCCAGAGAGTGGTGAATCTTTACTGCAGAAGGCAATGGAGGCCAGGTCATTGAGTGTCGTTAAGACAGAGAGAGATAGGTCCTCGATTATAAGAGATCGGGGATTATGGAGAAAAGGCAGGAGAATGGGGATGAGAAAAAGAATAGCCAGGTCTGAATGGTGGAGCAGACTTGATGGGCCAAGTAGCCTAATTCTGCTCCTATGTCTTATGGGTCAAAAGGCAGAAAACAAAACGTCAACAATGCAAGCATTGGCATAAAGACAGCTAATTAGGAAAACCAACCAATTGCATTCCTTGCTGAGTACTATTAACTGGTCATTGACACTTTTGAAAAGACATCCCTTAAATTCATGCGACCACCTTCAGCGATTCTTTAAATTAGTGGAGTAAATAGCTATCAACATAAAAACATGAATCAGAGTAGCCCAATTAATAGTTCATTAATTGAATTTAAATAATTAATTTAATCTGCAGCTTCATCATTACCCATCTTTTAAATAGTTTGCTAATTTAAGATTAGCAAAGGATGCCACAATGGTTCGCACTGCTGCCTCGAGGCACCAGATTCGATTCCGGCCTTGGGCGACTGTATACTTTTCCATCAGGTGCTCCAGTTTCCTCCCACAGTCCAAAGATGTGAAGGTAAGGTGGATTTGCCATGCTAAATTGCCCCTTCAGTATTCTGAGATGGATTAGCCATGGTAAATGCACAGAGTTATAGGGATAGGGCAGGACAGGGCTTGGTGGGTCTGGGTAAGCAGCTCTGCAGGATAGTTGGTGCAGATTCAATGGGTCAAATGGGTCCCTGTTACACTATAGGGATTACATGAGAGATCATTCCCCCAAAAATATACAGGTTGAAGTTTTTTTTAAATCTAGATTTGATGAAAATCAGGAATTAAACTATAAATGGAAAAGCCAAAGTGTGAAAATTGTCAACTTTAACCAGAAGAAGCTAAAACTTTTAAAGCATAAACTGAACTAGCATCAGACAAAAGTGAGGTAATTCGTTATTGATCAAAAAAGGAGACGAAGTTTTTTGTCTTACACATCAGGACACTTCACAAGAGTATCAGAATAAGGAGAAAACAACAGTTTTTACAGCATGAAAAGAAAATGCTGCCTGGTTTACGTTGGAACTGCTTATAGATTTCAGTGCGGCAATCTGAAGCATAGTGGTTCCAGTTGTTTGCAGACTCAATTCATTTGATATTTATTCATGGAACACTGTATCAATGGCCAGTAATTTATCAACGTATGCCACTCGTGAACTGGAATTGAGACATTTATGCTCTTTTCCACATGATTATAATTGAAATTCTAAGTATCGATAGTGTACATGGAAAACATAGGCAATTCATTGGTGAAACCCACTATCAGCTGATAACTACAGTGGTCTGTAAAACAACATATAACCATAGAATCCCTACAATGCAGAAGAGACTATTCAACCCATTGAGTCTGCTCTAAATCTCTGACAAGAACATATTAGCCTTGTTCTTTCTCCTGTGCTATCTGCATAACCCCGCACATTTCCCATGGTGAATCCATCTAACCTACAATTTCACAGGGCCAATACACCTAACTTGCACAGCCTGGACAAACAGAGAAGATCTGCATCGCAGCCATGACTTTTTTTTGCCCAACTATATTGGCATTAACACAAGGTTTGAGAGCACAAAACTGATATGGTTGTTTTCCAAAATTAAATTTTCCTTCCAAATTTTTCACATTATGTTGGTTTCATGTTATTCACATCATTATTAAGGCTAGCTGAATTAGAAAGTAAAGTACTAAACGTACTGGCACACCGCTTGCATTTGCCTGACGAAGACGAAAAGGTCAAAAGCTCACAGATTTACTACCAAATAAATCGGTTGGATTTAAAATTGGTGTTGCTAGATTCTTACTGAGTTCTTACTACCCGAGTCCAACGCCAGCATCTCTACATCATCACCGCCTGGCTGTCAGGAACTATTGGTTACACATTTCCTTTATTGTGGAAGAATCAAACAAACAATCTTGTGTCTTTTTGTTCACCCTTTATTAAATGTTCATGTTAGTATCCTGTGTTGTTCTCACCATTTAGTGGGACAAGGTTCATTTTGCAACAGGCTGTTCCTTCTATGTCTTGTGAGATGGGAATAAATTGACAAGTTGTAGGTGAACCCAAAGCCCCACAAAGTGTCTGTCAGCTAACACCCTGTGATGGGCATAAACCTGGACAGTACTGACACTGTCCTTTAGGTTCCTCATTGTTCCTAATACCACCACACCTGGGATGCCAGGTCCTTTCCACTTCATTCTTTCATGACACCCAACATCACCCTGTCCTTCCCTGGATCTCTTCAATTCCTCCATGTTCTGGTCCAATGCTGCACCCCCTTCCCCCAATACTGAGTTTTCCTTACCAGTCCAGAGCTGCCATGCAAGCTTTGTCTTATCTGCAGTAGTGTGAGGAAAAACTGTAATTTCCAGGCATCTCACCAAATAATACATTTGACAATATTCATCAGCCAGGGCTGGATTGAAGATCAAATACTACGAGCAGAAAAAAGTAGAATGAACAACTTCCCTCACAATTCCTAAAAAAGACAAGCCTGAAGGTGTGAAAGCAGGAGATCTGCTAGGTGTCCATGTACACAAAAGCTAGGAAACGTGTACAAAAGCAATCAAAAAGATACCATGAAAAGTTTTTTTTATCTGAAAGGAATTGAATACAAGAGTTACGCTTCAATTCTACAAATCCTGTCAGAGTCCTCTTGATGTAATGCATTCAGTTTTGGGATCCCACTGCAGGAAGAATATATTGGGATTCAAGTGGATATATACAGATACACAAGAATGATTTATCATAAACAATATCAGGACATAAAAGGATTAAATTATAAGAACTGATGGCAAAAACTTGACTTGAATTCCCATGTTTGCAAAAATGACAGGTTATCTAATGGAGATACTTGAAATTAAGCAGGATTGAATACAGTTGGTACAGACAAGCTACTTCTTATGGCAGGAAGAGGGTGGGGGGAACATCTGGAAAAAAAGGGACATAATCCTAAAATTAGAAATGGACCATTAAAATACATAGAGGGCGATTCTCCCATCCCACTGTGCTGCTTTTTCAGCACAGCGAGCTAGAAGAATTGCACAGAGGGCTGATTCACAGGGTTCCCACAAGCATTCACACACCACCAGTGTCTCCCAGTGCCATACTGCCAGTGCAGTCTGCTCCACGCCAGAACTCAGTGAGGAGGCGTGGCAAGCATTTAAATTATATTTTAAATGTCATTTGGCCCACTAGCCTCTCCCACTCCGCTCACTGAATCTCAGTTTGGACTCTGCCAGGATCACTCAGCTCCCGACTTCACTACAGCCTTGGTTCCAGCACAGACAAAAGAGCTGAACCACAGTAGCGAGGTGAGTATAACTGCCCTTGATATCAAGGCCGCATTTGACTGAACATGGCAGCAAGAAGTCCTAACAAAACAGGAGTTAATGGTAACCACTGATTTGATTCATAACAAAAACCACTGTTGCGATTGTTAGAAGTAAATCATTTCAGTTCCAGGACATCACTGCAAGTGTTCCTCAGGGTAAAGTCTTCAACCTAACTTCAGCAGCTTCATCATGATGTTGATGAATTCATCATGAATCTCAATGATGCAATGCTCAAATAGGTCACCTACTTTTATCAGTATTTATCTCACATATGTCACAATTTGTATGCCTGCAACTCAGAAACTTTAAAACTCTAAATCTTTGTACTTTCAGATCTCTGTCTCACATAGGGCTGAATTATCAAAAATCCAAAGGCATGATGGAGGGGTCCACCCCCTTCCTAATTAACAGTTCAAAAATTAATTGAGAGCTCATCAGGGAGAACAGATTATCTGAAAAGAGGCAGATACAGGATGGGAAGCTAACTAAGACTTACCCAGGGCATCATCCTAGCCCAATAAAAGGTTCAGCAAGACAGACACAGGACTGGGTACTCGATGAGGTCATTCCCTTGGGACTACACAGGTGGCAGGGAGAGTGAGCACTCTTGAGTCAACAATCAAAAAGGAAATAGCTAATCATTTAGGAAAGTTGAATACAGTCAGATCTAGTCAACATGATTTTATGAAAGGTAAATCATTTTTGTCCAATTTACTGAAAATCTTTGAGAATGTAACAGGCGGGGAGATAGAGGGGAACCTGTAGATGTTGCATGTTTAGATTTCCAAAGGACATTTGATAAGATGCCGCATAAGGGGCTGATGCATAATGTAAAAGCCCATTGAAAGATAAGTATCAACCAGGATAACGAGGAGGATTCTGGCCTTTTTTGAATAGTAGCTTTTACATCCAGCTGAGGAACAGATGCAACCTTAGACGAACATCTGTTCCATAGTAAGGCATTCAGACAATGCTATTTCCTTGCTACTCTGTCAACCTGGATTGATCTTAAGTTGATTCTAACTCGGAGCTAAGAGGTAACCACTGAACCCAGCTGGCAACTATCTGAGGCAGAGGGATTGACCAACAATATCTTGGTTTTAAAAACACCTGTGCTTTACTTATCTTCATTCATTAGAGCATTTGTAGTAAAGAAAAATAAACTTTGAATCAACAAGTCTTTACTACTTCTATACATTTTCTCTAATATTTCTGAAAACCAAAGCAAACAGATCACATAAGTAATGACAAATTGGTGCAAATCAGTATGTAGGCCAAATTTTAAGATACTCTATTATAAAAAGGGTATTAAAGCTATAGAAATTACATTAAATTTCTATATGTAATTTCTTAAATTACATTAAGGACACGAACCTAGTTATGAAAAGAGATTTGAGATATAAGGACTTTCCATGGAAGCAGAGAAGACCAAGCAGATTTAGAGATCTTTAAAGTTGTGAAGAGTTACAAGGAAAAACTTACCTTTGGTTAGGACAGCATCAAGGGCAAAAAGCAGGATTAGGATAAATTTCTTTACTGGATCATGGCATGCTTTGCCACAAGAAGTGGCTGAATCAGATACTATGGCATATTTTAAAAAAAACTGGATAAATAATTCAAGTAGAGTGATACGTAGAGAGATTGTACTGCTTTAGTATACAGGCACCATGGGACCAAATGGATTACCTTCTTTCCAGAACACCATCTATGGTGCTATCATTTTGTTTTTTTTCCAACCAACAACCAATATAAAACTGAATGAAAAAACACAAGCAGACGACATCACTAACAGTGAGATAAGAAAAGAGAATGTTAAAGCAAAACAATTGGCAATATGTAATTAACACAGGATAAGGAAAATATCAAACCCTACTAATCACATCTGAAGTGCTTTACTTGTGTTAATTCATGATGAGCATTTTTAAGAAAAATAAACTTTGAATCAGCCTTTTCTACTTCTATACACTTTCGCTAATAATATTTCTTAAACCAAAGTGCACTGAATAATTTAGTGCACAAAGTGCCCATCACATTTCATATGGATCTACATCAATCCTGAAACCTTTTGAATCTCACACAAATATTGCAGAACAACAAAATTCCATTTGCCAGCTAAAACCTTACTTCAAAGCTATCCCAGTCTAAAAAGCAAAGCAATTGGTGAATGAGAAACAATGATGGTACATATATTGTGGTATTTGTTTTGCCAGATTAAATCCCTCTCTTCCAGAGGTCAACTCCAAATTTTTATGGGGCTGATTATAGGCTAAATATTTTTCACGTGGCCAAGTTTTCCCCACAGCCATGAGTAAGGCAGTAATTTTTTTGTTTACAGTACTGTTCTAAATTAAAAACAGAACTTACACAATCAACCGGATCACGTGGATCTAAAGCAAGGCAAGACTTTTGAAAAAGTTGGCAACACATTGATGTTTAAGATCAAAAGTAATAAGTTAGCCCACCATCGTTCTAGGCTCTCAATGATGCAATGCTCAAATAGGTCACCTACTTTTATCAGTATTTATCTCACATATGTCACAAGTTGTATGCCTGCAACTCAGAAACTTTAAAACTCTAAATCTTTGTACTTTCAGATCTCTGTCTCACATAGGGCTGAATTATCAAAAATCCAAAGGCATGATGGAGGGGTCCACCCCCTTCCTAATTAACAGTTCAAAAATTAATTGAGAGCTCATCAGGGAGAACAGATTATCTGAAAAGAGGCAGATACAGGATGGGAAGCTAACTAAGACTTACCCAGGGCATCATCCTAGCCCAATAAAAGGTTCAGCAAGACAGACACAGGACTGGGTACTCGATGAGGTCATTCCCTTGGGACTACACAGGTGGCAGGGAGAGTGAGCACTCTTGAGTCAACAATCAAAAAGGAAATAGCTAATCATTTAGGAAAGTTGAATACAGTCAGATCTAGTCAACATGATTTTATGAAAGGTAAATCATTTTTGTCCAATTTACTGAAAATCTTTGAGAATGTAACAGGCGGGGGGATAGAGGGGAACCTGTAGATGTTGCATGTTTAGATTTCCAAAGGACATTTGATAAGATGCCGCATAAGGGGCTGATGCATAATGTAAAAGCTCATTGAATTGGAGGAAGTGTGTTAGAATGGATTGAAAACTGGCTGCCACAGAGAAAATAGAACCGCAATTGAAGTGAAAAGACATAACTAGTGGCGTACTGCCGGGGTTAGTTCTTGGCCCACAACTGTTCACTATTTATGTTCATGACCTGGAGGAAGGAACAGAACGTATCATTTCCAAATTTGCCTTTATTATGAAGATGTGTGGTAGAGCATATTGTGATATGATACTGTGATTCAGCAATGGGTTATAGATAGATTGGATGACTCGGTGAACACAAGGCAAATGGAGTTTAATGTGGGGAAGTGCGAGATCATGCACGTCAGAGGAATCAAAAGGCAGATTATCTAAATGGAGAGAATCTGCAGGCGAGTAAATAACAGCAGGATCTAGTTGTTCAAATGTATGAATCACAAAAAACTAGCAGGCAGGTTAAACACGTAGTTAAGAAGGCAAACAGCATTTTTGGTCTTTATTACAAAGAGATTGGAGTTTAAAAATAGGGAGGTTTTGCTGAAATTGTACAGGATGATGGTGAGGCTTCACCTGGAATGCTGTGAAGTGTTTTGGTCCCCTTGATTAAAAAAGGCTACAGTAACATTGGAGGTAGCCCAAAGAGGATTCACCAGGCCAATTCCTGGGATGAGGGGGATGTACTATCAAGGGAGATAGTCTGGGTCTGCATTCCTTGGAGTTTAGAAGAGTGGGGGGTGAATTTATTCAAACTTGCAAGATCTTGAGAGGGCTTGATAGGATAGGTGGTCAGATGCTTTCACTAGTGGGACAATCTCAAATAAGATAATGGGCTGGTCATTAGAGGTACACAGAAATTTCTTCTCAGAGGACAGTGAACCTCTGGAATTCTCTGCCCCAAAGGATGTATTCAAACTGAAGGTGAATAAATATTTGACAAATCAAGGAAAAGAGAGCTATGGGGAAATGGCACAGAAAAAGAGATCATCCATCACCATAATGTGTGTAAATAGGAAGCAGGTGCGAAAAGGCACAATTGGTCCTATGAATGAGAAAGAAGGAGATATATGCATAGAAGGCAAGAGTAATTAGAAGCCTAATGAGCACTTTATGGTTATTAAGAAACGCTGACGAAATATTGGTAGAAGCAGAGATGGCAGAGATAGCGGATGGAATAAAAATTGAGTCAGAAGATGGATTGGAAAGTGGGCAGGACTGAAGGGCCTGGTGGTTACCTCTATTTCTTGAGGATTCATATCTTGTTCTCTATTACAAGTTTACCTGTATTTTGCTTTCCCCCACCTGAACAAATAGTCGTCTGTGAACAATTATTTTGAGTTTGAAACAGAACAATTTAAAATAGCCCTGCAAGGTCAGAGGAATAAACATCAGCAGATTTTTATTGATCTTCTTCGGTGAGAGGGTGTAATTTGCATAATTCCTCCCCTCCTTCCCAGAAATGCTCAGGAATAGGAGTAAATATCTTTTGGGATGACTGCACAGTGAAGGACAAAAATACAAGGAAAGCCTAATTAAATATAGCCGGTTTTGCAGTTAAAAACGTAGTCAAACTACTTACCTTTCTCCGTTGAGAGATGCTGAGGCCGGAGAATTCACTGAACAATGAGGCAGGTATATTTAGTTGATCTGCAAAATAAGTTTAAATATTAATTCATTGGGTAAAAACCAATTAGTATTCCCATTATTTGTTAAATTACATTGGATCAGAAATTGTTGTGGAAGTAACATTGAGGCAATGACATTGACCATTATCAGCACGTAAATAATACTTTCCAGAAGTTGCTGTATCAGATGCACAGATTAAATGTGAATATCCAAAAGATGCTATTTAAGTTAGATTATTCTTTTGATGAATCCATCCATCTCCTCCCATTCTAGATCCTTTTACAAGCAGAAACAGTTTAGTTTCTCATCTATTCTGTCCAGCCCCTCATGATTTTGAGCATCTCTATCAAATTTCTACTCAGCCCTTTTTTCTCCCAGGAGGACAGTTCGAACATCTCCAATCTATCCACATAACTGATATTTCTCATCCCTGGAACCATTCCTGTAAACCTCTTCTTCATTCTTTTCAATGCATTCAGATCCTTTCTGTAGTGTGGTGCCCAGAACTGTGCACAATATTTCAGCCAAGATCTAACTAGTGTCTTGTAAATGTTCAGCATTATCTCCTTTCTGTTGTACTCTATTTCCCTATTAATAAAGTCCAGGATACTATATGCTTTATTAACTGCTCTTTCCACCTTTCTTTCAATAATTTTTGTGCATACACATCCGTCCATCTGTTCCTGCACCCCTTTAAAAATTTTACCCTTATTTTATATCGTATTTTCATGTTCTACCTTACACTTCTGCATTGAACTTCACATGCCACCCACTGTCTACTCCACCAACTTGTCTATGCCCACTAAAAGTTCAACACCACCCTCTTGACAGTTGACAATACAAATTTTGTGTCATCTGCAAACTTAGAAATCATCCCCTATACACAAATATCTAGATCATTAATAGTCAGGAAAAGCATGAGTCCCATCACCCATCCCTGGGAAACCACAACAAACCTTTTCCCGACCCAAAATATATCCATTGACCATTACTCTGCTTCCTATCATTCAGCCAATTTTGTACACTCATTACTACTGCTTCTTTTATTCCATTATTTATAACTTTTCTCACAACTCAGTTGCGTGGTACTGTAATGAATGCTTTCTGAAAAGTCATATACACCACATCAAAAACATTATCCTCGTCAACTCTTTCTGGTACTACCTCAAAAAACACAAACAAGTTAAACACAATTTCCCCTTTAAATATCTGAGCTGGCTTTTCCTAATCAACCTATATTTTTTCAAATAACAGTGTTGACGATTATAAAGACTGACAGGAAAAACTGTGTACAATGAACAATCTTTAAGGAAAAGATGCTTGAAGTACAAGCAAGATACATTCCAACAAATGAGACTGAATGTTTCTTGAATGACAAAGGAAATAGCAAACATGGTGGAGTTTGGGTGTATTATATATGTCAGGTGAATTCTTCAAGCAAGAACCAGGTTAAATTGAGAGAAGTGAAAATGAAAATAAGGTAGGCAACGAGAAAGTATACTGGTGTGTAAATAGGAAGCAGATGCTAAAAGGCACAATTGGTCCTATGAAAGAGAAAGAAGGAGATAAATGCATAGAAGGCAAGAGTAAGGTTAGAAGCCTGATGAGCACTTTATGGTTATTAAGAAACGCTGATGAAATATTGGTAGAAGCAGAGATGGCAGAGATAGTGGATGGAATAAAAATTGAGTCAGAAGATGTATTGGAAAGTCTGGCTATGTTTGGAATGGATAGGTTGACTGGTACAGATGGCTAGTAAGACAGGTTGCTAAAGCAGGTTGGGGTAGTGATGCAGAAAGGCTTGCGATAATCTTTCAATCTTCCCTAGCTATGAGGAAGATGCTAGAGGATTGGAAATATGACAACCTTATTCAAAGAAGGATATAAGGATAGTTTTGGTATCTACAGAACAATCAGTTTAACATCTATGGATAAGGTTTAAGAAACAATAATTAGGTGTGGGGAATATCAGACATTGAGAAATTTGTATAAATAAAAGATAGCTAGCATTGATTGCACTCGACCAATCTAAGGTTGATGAAGCGACTGCAGTGGATATTGTCTGTATGGGCTTTAAGAAAGCATTTGACAAAACACTACATATTGCTGGTCAACAAGACTGAAGCCTACGGAAAGAGTCAGTGTCAACTTGGATTTAAAAAACAAATGGTAAAAGGATAGAAACTATGAATCTTGATAATTTCTTTTCAGACTGGAGTATGGCAGACAGTGATGTTTCCCAAAACCACAGCTAGGACTGCTGCTTTTTCTGATCATCTATAACGGACTTGCATATTGGAATTCAGAGTAAATTTTCAAAATTTGCCATTAATACCAAACTTTTAGGGGGCTTGCAAACAGTGAAACTGATACAAGTATAAGGTAAAAGGCCATCAATATATGTGACAGATGGAATTTAATACGAAGTGTGAGATGGTACATTCTGACACAGGGAAAAGGAGACGAAATATAGGTGGAGTGGCTTGCAGGAAAAATTAAACTGGTGATGGTCCCATGTTTCTGCTGCCCTTATCTTTCTAGGTGGAATTGGTTGTGGGCTTGGAAGTTGTTATCGAAGGAACTTTGCTGAGCTTCTGCAGTGCATCTTGTGGACGAGTACACACGCTGCTACATCTGCATGTAAGTGATCGATGGATTGAATGTTTATGGAAGGAATGTCAATCAAGCAGTTGCTTTGTCCTGGATGATGTCAAGGTTCTTGAGCGTTGTTGATGCTGCACCCATCCAGGCAGGAGAGAGTATCCCTTCACAATCCTAACTTGTGCCTTATAGATGTTGGGCTGAACCTGGGACATCAGGAGATGAGTTACTTGCTGCACGATTCTTAGCTGTTGTCGCCATAGCATTTTTAGGACTGGTCCAGTTCAGTTTCAGCTTATGGTGACTCTTCAAGATATTGACGGAGGTGGATTCAGTGCTGGTAATGCCACTGAATGTCACAAGGTGATGGTTAAATCCTCTCTTGTTGGAGTTAGTCATTGGTGCTGCATAAATGCCAGGCAATATTATTTGCTACTTGTCAGCCCAATCCTGGACATTGTCCAGATCTTGCTGCATTTGGACGTGGATTTTTTTTCATTATCTGAGGAGTCATGAATAGTTCTGAACATAGTGCAACCATCAGCGAACATCCATTCTTTAGACCCTCCAATGGAAGGAAGGATATTGCTGTAGCTGCTGAAAATGTTTGAGCCTCGGGCATTCCTCTGAGGAGCACCGTTAGTCACGTCCTGGAGCTGAGATCATTGACCTCCAGCATTCACAATCATCTTATTTTCTTAGATATAATACCAACCAATGGAACATTTTCTCCAAATCCTGCTGATCCCAGTTTTTCTAGGGCTCTGTGATGCCACACCCAGCCAAATTTAGCCTTGGCATCAAGGGCAGTCACTCTTACCTTATCCTCTAGATTTCAACTCATGTCCATGTTTGAGCCAAACCTGTAATAAGGTCGAGAGCCAAGTACTCTGGTGCAAACTAAACTGTGCACCAGTGAGCAGGTTACTGCTAAGCAAATGGGTTTGGCTGCATTGTTGATGAGTCCTCCACCACTTTAATGACGACTGAGAGTAGACTAATGGAGTGGAACTGGCCTGCTTTTTGCACATGGGATATACCTAGACAATTTTCCATATTGCTGGGTACATATTACTATTATACCTGTATTGAAACAACTTGGCTAGGATTGTCATGACATGCAAAGCTTTATTGAAGCTACCAGAGCATTTATAAATGAAGTTCAAATGGGCAAAATTGCTTTCACTCACAGGATGATGTTTCATACCCTAATGATGACAATCCCATTTGTCAACACGAGAAAAAATATTTAACAACCCAACTATTGAGTCCACAGTGGCACTGATATTCTGCAGACTATTCTCCAGAACATTGTGGTAGGATCCATTAATGAACCACCTTGATCAGAGAACTGCAAGTAATTGAAAAGAGTAGAAAGAGAAAGATATGGATACAGCAGCATCTAAAAGTAGTGCCCAATCTGTGACTCTACTGAAGACTGACCATGTTCTCAGAAAATTTGAACTGTGATGCCACAGGAAAACTGGCTTGAGCATTTTTTTTTATTCATCTTTCAAAACTCAGGTAACAGGCCCTTTGGCCTAACTTGTCCATGCCACTCTTTTTTTTTTAACAACCCGGAAAGTAGTCCCAATTGCCTGATTTGTCCCATTTTCCTCTATTTCCATCTTAGCCATGTAACTGTCTAAATGGTTTTTAAAAGACAAAATTGTACTCACCTCTACAATACCTCTGTTCAAGACACCCACCAGCCTGTGAAAAAACTGCCCCTCTGGATACTTTTGTATCTCTCCTGTCTCACCTTAAACCTATGCACTCTAGTTTTAGACTCCCCTACCTTTGATAAAAGATATTGACTATCCAGATGATCTGTGCTCCATTATTTTATAGACCTTTATAAGATCACCCCTCACCTTGTACACCCCCAAGATAAGAGTCTCAGTCTATCCAGCCTCTCCTTATAACTCAAATAATCGAATCCGTGTATCATCTTAGTAGATCTTTTTGCGCTCTTTCTAGTTTAATTACATCCTTTCTATAATAGGACAACTTGAACTGTACACAGTATTCCAAGTGTGGCCTTACCAATGTCTTGTAGGACTTCAATAAGACATCACAACTCCTGTATTCAATGTTCTGACCGATGAAACCAAATATGGTGAATGCCTTCTTCACCACTCCTGTGACTTCGCTTTCAAGAAGCTATGAACATATACCCTCTAGATCTCTTCGTTCTATAACTCTTCCCAACTCTTTACCATTAACTGAGTAAGTCCTGCCCTGGTTCAATCTACCAAGATGCATCACCTCGCATTTATCAAAATTAAACTCCATCTGCCATTCGTCAGCTCACTGGCCCAACTGATCAAGATCCCATTGCAACACAAGATAACTTTCTTCACTGTCCACTATACCACCAATCTTGGTGTCATCAGCAAATCTACCTATCATGCCTCCTATGTGCTCATCCAAATCATTAATATAAATGACAAATAACAACGGACCCAGCACTGATCCCTGAGGCCTGGTCACAGGCCTCCAATTTGAAAATCAACACTCTACAACACCCTCTGGCTTTGTCATCAAGCCAATTTTGTATCCATTTCACTACCACACCTTGGATCTCACGAGATTTAATCTTATGCAACAACCTAGCACGCGGTACCTTGTCAAAGGCCTTGCTAAAGTCCATGTGGACAACATCAACTGCACTGCCCTCATCTACCTTCTTGACTTCTCCTGCAAAAAAACTCAATCAAATTTCTGAGATATGATTGATTTTCCAGTCAAAAAGCCAACTCTTTCACAGATCATTAGTTTCACAAAGCAGGAACTACCCCTAAGTTTCTCTAGAAACTGCCTGAAGTAGTTAAAAATGGCTCTGAGGTCTTCAGTGAGTCCTAAACCTGCAGCTTGCTAACAGCTTCCAGAACACTTCTATGAGCTGCAAGCCACACAGGGACCAATCTGTAACCAACACATTCTCCCAGATAAACTGAAACCAGAGAACCATCTGAAGTTCCACCCATCACCACAATATTGCGGCTTTTCAAGGTTCTTTGAATGCTTTTAATTTATTTCTTCAAAACAAAATATTTTTCTGAACTATACTTCTTTGAAAGCAGCGTAGACATCGCATCTCTAGTTCTCCAAGTAAGTAAGCTCCATCTCTTCTACTTACAACTCTAGGAAATAAACACAAGTAACCTTTGGAACTGCTAATTTCTTTTAGTTGTTCTGGCAATCTCCAAGCTTATCTACCTTTACAGCAAGAACCTTCCCAGAACTAAACATCCAAATCTCTTTGAAAAGTGGCAGCACTGATAGTGACGACTGGGCGCAATTTGCTACCAATTGTTTAAAATAGTGACAACTTATCCGTTAAGCTACATCACAAGCTGCTTTGAGTCACAATGGCGAACAGTGAAGCAGAGCAGTAGCAGATAAGAAAAGATGCACAGCATGCTGACTCCCACTACTCATGGAACACCCTGGCCTGCATGTCCATAGATCTGTGGGTCAAAAATCAGCCCAGTCAGATGAAGACCTATGGCAGAAACTTGAGCTCTTAAATTGAGCTCATCTACTAATCAAAGGATAGCTAATGATGACAGTCACGAGCAACCGCAATGATGTGAATACTGAGGAATTTGCTGCAGTAGATCAGTACAGTTGTGGGAAGATAAAATATTAGTCAAATTTATTTCATTTCTTGCTATCTGTGATCTAAATCTTGCAAATCGAGATGCTAAGCATCTTTTATCACAAAATAATTTCAAGGATCTGATTATATCTGCAGCAGGATGAGATGCTCTGTAATACGATTATTTTGTGATTTTACAGGTATTTCTTAAGATTCTAATATTATTTTGTTTCTTCCATGACTTTTTTTTTGTTAAGGAAATCTGAAAATTTTAGCCAAATCCTTTGGCTCAGCAGTCACCCCTGAACAGTAGACTCATTAGTAACTGTAAGTCCAAGGTTACCTTTAGAGACTAAGTCATGAATGTGCATTTTTGGCATTATTGAAATTCAATAACTTTTAGAATTATTTTACATATGTATCATATGAGTGCACCTTCCTCAGTCCATACATCATTCTCTCCATATAGCCAACTTTTTTTTTTCACTCTGGAACACAGGATCTACAAGAAATTTCACAAAGTATCAAATGCAAAACAAGAAGAAAGAAGGACATCTACAAGATTTGTAGGAATTATATGTGACGTGGATTCAACAAATGAAAAGATTCCTAAATAATTTAGTCAAAAGATCTGCATAAATGGTCAAAAGATTTAAAAACTTTAAACTGGAGAATGTTAACAATATTAATAAATCCAGGATGGCATTTTCTTCAAGGCACAGTTTTCAGATACAGAGGCCCTATTATTAAGTAGCATTTGCATCAAAACATCAAAAACAAACCTCCAACTTTAAAAAAAAAATCAATTACGAAAGAATCCTGATACTTTCTTTTTGAACAACTCCAATGGCAGTATTCTGGGTCAGTAATCTGTACCATCATTTACAGCATCAGTGATAACTAGAATCCAAGTCAGATCATTTTCTCTCAACAGCAAGGATATTGGCCTACAAATACTACCTTTGATCAACATCAGCAAGCATTAAAAACTGAGAGATACTATCCTGACGATGGTAACAATTGCTGAGTTATCTCCTGCCAAGTGCGGATAAAGCTTACTGACACAGTGTGTTTAGGCCTGTTCTAAAATTATTTCAGTAACTCTACTTCCAATACCAGCAGTTTACCTTCATATTGCACCTTTACCATAATGGGCTGGTTTCTAGAGTAGAAATAATGAGTGCTTATTGTTATGTAGAGGTATCAAAGAACAAGTTGCAGCAACCATGCATGCAAAGTTAATTGCAGAAATCAGAGGCCCATATAGGCATTGACTGCAGTAGGACCTTGCTCTCTCAGCTGCAGTGTGGATCAATCGACGAGGTGACAGGGAAGATCTAGTGATGTGAATGTTTCTGGTGATGACATGTCCCTCTAATAACATGAGCTGAAGGCACACCTTTTGAGGTCTGTCTCCAGCTAAATGGCCACTTCCGAATTATTTAATTTATTTTTTAGTGTCACAAGTAGGCTTACATCAATACTGCAATGAAGTTATTGTGAAAATCCTTTAGTCATCACACTACGGTGCCTGTTCGAGAGAAATTAGCATGGCCAATGCACCTAACCAGCACGTCTTTCAGACTGTGGGAGTAAACCAGAGGAAACCCATGCAGACACAAGGAAAGCATACAGACTTCGCATAGATAGTGATCCAAGCCAGGAATCAAACCTGGGTCCATGGCACTGTGGCACAGCAGTTAGTACTGCTGCCTCACACTCACCACCTTGTGCGTGAAAAAAGTGCCTCACTGGAACCTTTTGTACATCTCTCCTCTCACCTAAAACCTATGACTTTAGTTTTAGTCTCCCCTACCTTTGGGAAAAGGTATTGCCTCTTTACCTTATCTGTGCTTCTCATTACTGTACACAGCTCTATAAAATTATCCCCTCAGTCTCCTATGCTCCAGAGAAAAAAATCCCAGTCCAACCAGCCTCTTCCTATAACTCAAAACCTGGTAGCTTTCTAGTAAATCTCTTTTGCACTCTTTCTAGTTTAAGAGTATCCTTTCTATAATAGAGTGACCAGAATGGTAAATAGTATTCCAAGTGTGACCTTACTAATGTTTTGTACAACTTCAACAAGACATCCTAACTCCTGTATTCAAGGTTCTGATCAATGAAACCAAGCATGCTGAATACCTTCATCATCACCTTGTCCGCCTGTGACTCCACTTTCAAACAGCTTTGAACCTGAACCTCTTTGCTCTATAACTCTCCCTGATACCCTACCATTAACTGAGTAAGTCCTGCCCTGGTTCAATTTTCCAAAATGCTCGCATTTATCTAAATTAAATTCTATCTGCCATTCATCAGCCCATTGGTCCAATTGATCAAGATCCCATTGCAATCCTGGATAACCTTTACACAATGCCACCAATCTTGTGTCATCTGCAAACTTACTAACAATGCCTCCTAAATTCTAATCCAAATCATTCATATAAATAACAAATAATAGTGGACCTAACACCAATCCTTGAGGCATACCATTGGTCACAGGCTCCTGTTTGAAAAACAACTCTCTACAACCATCTTGTCTACTATCGTTAAGCTAATTTTGTATCCAACTGGTTATCCCACCATGGATTCACTCAGATTTAACCTTTTGCAACAAAAGTATCAGGCAGTAACTTGTCAAAGGCCTTGCCAAAGTCCACGTAGACAAGATCAACTACACTGTCCTCATTTACCTTCTTGGTTACCCTTCAAAAAAAATGTAATGAAATTTTTAAGATCTGATTTTCCGCTCACAAAGCTATGCTGTCTGCCCCTAATCAGTCCTTGCTTCTTTAAATGCCTGTGGATCCCGTCTCTCAAAATACCTTCTAACAACTTAGATGTTTGGCTCACCAGCCTGTCATTCCCAGGTTTTTCCCTGCAGCCCTTCTTAAACAAAAGCACAACATTTGCCACCCTCCAATCCTCAGGGACCTCACCTGCAGCTGTCGATGATTCAAATATCTCTGCTACGGGATCCACAATTTCCGCCCTACCCTTTCACAATGTCTTGGGATACACTTCATCAGGTCCTGACAACTTATCTGCTTTGATATGCTTTAAGACTTCCAGCATTTCCTTCTCTGTAATATGTACACTCCTCAAGACATCACTATTTATTTCCCTAAGTTCCCTAACACTCATGCCTTTCTCAACAGTATATACTGACAAAATCTGTCAAGAGAGAAAGAGAGTTTACCCTTCGACTCCATACGAATCTTATTCAGAACTGAAGAGGGGCAAGTATGTTTTGTGCTGCTGTAAAAGAGAGGGTGGAGAAGGTGGAGCAAAATAAAAAGTCATGAATAGTTTGGAGTTCAGGAGAGATTTGACAGAGATGGTGGATACAAGATAAAGGGAATGGTAATGACAGTGTAAAGACTAAGACAGGTGTTAACATTGACACAAAGGATAGTAAGCAGAATGTGTTAAAAGCAGAATACGGGTAATTTTGATATTGGAGCTGACCAAAGAAAGTATCTACACAGTTACAATGCAGAATTTATTCAACAAAGTTGAGAATAAAAATAAAAAGTCTGTTTTTATATTGAAAGCTGTTAATGACAAGTTAAAACTGAAGAATAATTTCATTGAAAACTTCCATAAAGTTGTACTTATAAATTGTGAAGGGCCACATAGTGAAAGAGAGTTCTCCCTTCCTGCACTAACAATGCGAAGGATTTCAACCGTAAAAGACCACAAGACTTTTAAAGTCTTGAGAAACTAAAAGACCATTTTTAATTTGAATATCTGTCCAACTGATGGTATATATACTATTAAATGTTTGGGATGTGGCGAGGAGCTTGGAAGAGAAGTTTTGCCAGTTGTATCATAGGAATTTTCCATATATTAAACAAAGGCTGTTTGAAAACAGCAAGTTTTAACCAAGCACATTCCCATGTGAATCATTGTCAATGTCTTTCTGCAAATTATTTTCCTTTTAGATTAATCAACTTCAACATTCTTCTTTAAGAATTGGTATGAATTCCTAACTAGAAGATTTTCCACTCCTTTTAACAAAATTTTTGAATTCTACTTTATATCGATGGCCAACTAAAAAAAAAAAATCAGAAGTCAGGAGATCAACTTTAGACTTAAATTGCAGGCCAAAGGGCTGAGCTGATCTATCAACACAGAGAGAAAACACTTTAAGATTGTTCCTTAATAAGTCAGACTCAAGGCAATGAAAAATAAAATGAGTGCTACGCATACTACCATTATGCTGAATTGGGTATGGAGGAAGGTAATCAAGGCCTAGAATTTTTAATAGAGTTAACATCAAAATGTCCAAACAACGAAGGGGAAGAACCAACAAAGCTAACAGAAAGACAAACAATTGAATAAAAGTAGTAGTCAAATAAATTTTGATTAAATTGTACTATGGTCCAGACAAGACAGCACTTGTACCTTATGCATTCTAATCATGGGGGACATGGGATTTTATTGTGCAGAAAAAAGGCACAATGCTAGTGTTGGAATTCAGAATCTTAAGGAAATATTGAAGAAACTTCAACCTAGAAAGGAGATATACTAAATAGCTGATATGAAGTGCATCTACATGCTACAAATTAGATTGCAATAGTAATCCTCTAATATTCTAATTAGTAACAGAAAAAGCTGAAGACAGATAACAATAAGCTTTCTTCACAAAGTGTGAACAATATAAAACAGACTGCTAGATAGTTTATTAGAGATCGACTTCTTATTTAATAAACAACTGGATGTTGAGTGGAGGAACTTTGAATGGATGAATCAGAATAGACCAAATTGCTTTACTTGCGCATAATTATTTTGTGATTTTCAGGCAGTCTGTGGATCAATGTTGAACAAAATCTATCCTGCGATTAACTATAACGAGTGATGAAAAGGCCATGTGAAAAAGTCAGCTCTGAAAAAAATCAATAATGGAAACTACAGGTAAACCAAAATATTATTTCAATGTTCAAGGATCAGAATTTTATCCCTACTTTAGTTTATAATTATAGCATAATAAATTTTCAACTTAAAGTGAAATATATTTTTCACTAAGCATTTGTACAATTCCAAAATTGCAGCATTTAGCTTTAAAAAAATCATATTACAGACAAGAAAGATATAAATTTCAATTCCAGCTCTGCTAGGTTAACTGATCTCAGACAGGGATAATGGAACTGTTAAGTTACATTATATTGGTCATTGTCTTTATATGATTATATTGACTAATACAATAATAGGTTTTTTTTCCCCACCAGCAGCCCATTACCTTTTTTTCTCCTGGTCTTAACCTGGAATCAAGAACATGTTATACTACAGCCATTCTCATGTGTGCATAAATAACACACACAAACATAAAC
Organism: Sphyrna mokarran; assembly: GCA_024679065.1. Classification (NCBI taxonomy): domain Eukaryota; kingdom Metazoa; phylum Chordata; class Chondrichthyes; order Carcharhiniformes; family Carcharhinidae; genus Sphyrna; species Sphyrna mokarran. Next base: position 76,177,380 of record JAGIQG010000010.1, on the reverse strand, counting down.
CAGTTATATTATTGATTTTTAAGTACTTTTCTCTTCTAACCACAATGCTGTGTTAAAATTGTGTTAAGATATACACTTATACAACTTCAGAGATTATGGTAGGTACATTACCACATAATTTAGAATATAGACTCTCAAATGTGAAAAATCATGCAATATAAGCTTGTGAAATATTTATCTTTTACATTTTCAGGGGCTTGTGGCACATGCTCAGGTGAAATTAGGGGTAGCAATTCCATGAAACAAGGAAAATAAATCATGAGAATTTAAGAGTTAAATGCCTTAAGGCAGGTGAGTACTTTGCAACGTTCTTAGCATCAAAATATATTTAATGGAGTATGGCATCAAGAAATCCAAACAAAATTTTAGTCAACAGGGGGAACCCTCTCTAGATCCCACATGACAAAAAAATTAGTTATGTTTGTTGGGCACCAATCACTACCACCCCTGAACACTGCTGCAGTTTCTCTTCAGGGAGGGGTCTTTGTCCTAAAAATTTCTGCTGCATCAAAGATTTTCTTCTGTCAAAAAAACAGTTTCAGCTTGTTTCCTGATGATTCCACACTGCTTAGTCCATTTACAACTCTTTTGGCAATGAAGCAGTCCACACTATCCTTCAGAAAAACCAGGATATTATTCAAGCGTAGGCTGACAACAGGTAACATTTGTGCCAGGTATAGATTATCCTGAATAAGAAGTTCAGCAACCACTTGCCTCTCCTCAGCATCACCACCAGCAGGCTTCCCACTGGCAACAGTTTGCAAATCATCAATAATGAAAAGCTTAACTGGACTATCCACAACAACAACACAGCTACAAAACCTGGACAGAGGCTTAATACTCTATAATGAATAAGACTGATCTCTTCACACCTCAAAGCTTCTCCATCATCTACAAAGCTCAAGTTAAGAATGCAAAAATACATTTACTTCTAGCCTGGATGTTTCCATCTGCAACAACATTCAAGAATCTCAGAGCAGCCAATTTGATTAATGCCTCAACTGAGCTTAATATCAATCCTCACCACCAGTCCACTATGACTAATTTATGCTAATTTACAACTTACACTGATGGTAGCTTACAACAACCTGTGCTCTCCAACAAGAACTAGAGTAGGAAAATTAATGGAAATACCATCACCTCCAAATTCATTTCTAAATTTACACATCATCCCAACTTTGACATAGGCTACCATGCCTTCATCACAACCAGTTAAAGCCTAAAATTCCCCTCTCTGATCACAAGGACAATGCCTTCATTTTCTAAAGGTAGTCAAGGATCAAAAATGATGCTGCCATGCCAGCAAGAATTGCATCCCAAATATAGTTTTGTTTTGAAATAGATGTTCAATTCATAAGAGATTAGTGAATTGCTTCCACACAGCAAATAATTAACTGTTTTGAAGAGTATTTGCACCATCAATATTGATAAAGCAAAATTAAGCAGGCAATAAATCTTTGTTACTTTCAAGTCTATAACTCTTATAAATTCATTACCTTTCCCAAATGCTCTCCATTACAAATTACATTTCCTCTTTCTTTGGATTCGACAGGTGGGCACATAATTTGTTCTTGGGTCTCTGCCAACCTTAAACTACTGACTAAGTTTGTAAAAGTGCAGATTAACTGGATTACTGATTATTACTTTCACTGTCTCAAAGATGGTACCCTTCCAGTTGAAACAGCCAAGATGTACATAGAAGAAAGGAATTAATATGTATTGACAGTCCCACTGAATGATGGGAAAAAATATGTTCATATTAATTCCGAGTGAAAGGTTTTGATGATGCAGATTTAATAGTATATAATCCTAAAATAATTCCAAATGTCATATCTAAAATGATCTGTTTCAAAATACATCCGCTATTATTTGATAAATTAAAATAAAATCTACATAGTATCAATTCTGTGAACTTAGATCATTCCAATCAGAACCAATAACAGATCAAATAACAGCAATCTAATTTTTAAATAAGTTATATCAGACATTGGGTACATAAAAACTGTTTTGCGTTTTGGTGTATCATGACATTAAGAAGGCCAGCTATTAAATGCTTGGAATCTGATTTTCTGGAAAAAAACTGAATGTTAAAAAAGATATGCAATCCAAGCAGCAAACTACATTATGGAAAATACCTATAATATGCTACTTTTTTCTAAAATATATACAACTGAATTACAATAAAATACTTTACCATGTCCTGCACAAGCATAAGCTTTGGCACAATCACTCAACAGGCTGGGTGAACTGCTGCTGTTAGCTTGCCTCTGTAAATAAAAACAAGTATTATTATAACTGTGACTTTTGTGATGTCCATTCTCTCACATCAATCTACATGTTACTTTGCAAACACCACCTGCCTTTCATCCTTCATTTAAATACATCAAGTTACCAACAGACACTACAACTACCAAATCTCTTAATAGCTACACCATAAGAAGTGCTTATCTATGGATATTTCATTTACACTACTTCAAAAGTCTGCTTGGAGCAGCAGAATTAAGAATCAAGTGGGGGCTTGTGCCACTGACAGCTTCTTTAAGCAGGGAGGGGCTTTAGTGACACCACACCTAATTTTCTCTCCACTTTTAAGGAAGCAAGTATTTGCATTGGAAATAGTACAGAGAAGGTTCACAGATTGATCCCTGTGATGAGAGGATGAGTAAATTGGGTCTATACTCTTGTAGAGTTTACAAGAATAAGAGATGATCTCATTGAGATATTCAAGATTATGAAGCGGTTTGACACAGTAGATAATAAGGAATATGGCTATGGAGTCTTAAACAAAAAGTGACAAAGAAAGACATCAAAACTTGTTGGCAATCAAATCTGGCAGCCAAGAACAAGGCCAGAAGACTGAAAAGCTAAGAAATGCTTGAGCCAATAGCGGATGAAACTGTACTTGGAAGGAGGTGGGACGGGAGAAGGGGGAATGGGAGCAGAGAAACACAAGGGTTACGTGCAAAGGAGTGGAGCAGGAATTCAAAGTAGAAAAGATCAATAGAGATAAGAAAGGTGGCAGGTATAACTTCAGGTGAAAAAGATTACCAGTAATAACGCAGCACTCATCTATCAAAGCCAGAGGAAAAGCCCATCTTCAAATTAATACTGTGTGGACCCAACACAACTGAAAAGCTAGGATTCTAATGCTGCCACCATTACAAAGTCAAGAGCTTGAGCTGGCTGGGCAGCGTAGGAGTGACTAGGTATGAGAAGCCCATTTTGAGATCTCCATGTGAGTTATAGGAAGTACATTAATGGGATGATTTTAAAATGAATGCAGAACTTGAACTAATACAGTAAGGGGGCAAAATCATGCTGATATCCCCCAGATTTTCTTTGAATTCCTCCCATTTATTTTCCATTATTCTCACCAAACCTAGACCACAGCAGTCAATATCACCAATAACCACTTTCCTAATAACAGCGATGAACTGTTACCTCCCCTGGTTGTCCTCAAATTGTCTGCAATATTCAACATCATCAATCACTCAAATATCATCCACAATACTTTATATTGCCCAACTCCAGGAGCACTCATTTCAGAATCAGATTTTCTTTCATTTATTATTGTCACATGCACTGGAATAGTGAAAAGTATTGTTTCTTGCGCACAATACAAACAAAACATATCATTCATAGAATACATAGGGAAGAAGGAAAGGAGGTGCAGAATATAATGTTGCAGTCATAGCTAGATTGTAGGAAGGTCAGATTAATATATGGTAGGTCCATTCCAAAGTCTGATAGCAGCAGGGAAGAGGCTGAGTCAGCTGGTACATGATCTCAGACTTTTGTATCTTTTTTTTGATGGAAGAAAGTGCAAGTGTGTATGTCCAGGGTGTGTGGGGTCCTCGATTGTGCTGGCTGCTTTTCCAAAATAGCAGGAAGTGTAGTTGGCATCAATGGATGACAGGCTGCTTTGCATGAGGGACTGGACAACATTCACAACACTTCAGTTTTTTGTGGTCTTAATCAGACCAGGAGTCATGGCAATCTGTGCTACATTTCCAAAGATATCTTCTTCTACTACCCAACTTTGCCTCTAGAGTACCTGAACATTGCATTCTTGACACTTTTGTTATTTGCATGCTATCCAGATAGATTATCTGCAAGATACATACATAACACCTTATCTATCACTGTCCTTCGTACATTTTACAGTCACCTCTACAATGCAAAACTGCATATTCAGTATCACAATGCACAAGTTAAAACTTTCTCCAAACGATCAATGGGAAATTCAAAGTTAACTTATTTGCACCTGTCAAAAACGCTATTCTGCTTATCTTTTTGGTTTTGCATTCAGCCAGCTCTCAATCATTGTGTCTATTCTGCCCAGCTAAAACATGTTAGATATTTTATTGCATTGAAGGTGCTTTTCTGTTGCTACAATAATAGAAAAAATAATTCAGTGGTTCTCAAACATTTTGGGGTGAAAGACCACTCTGCAAAATGATTTGTAATTGTGGAGCTCACATTCAAGTTAAATTAGTACACAATATTTCTAATATCAAGTGCTGCACAAGGAATGCTTAGTTATGCTTTTAAGAAAACAGTTACTTATAGGTGAGATAGGTGTTTCTGCTTCTCACTGCAGAGTCTACCTTTCTTCAACAGGAGCACAGAAAGCAGGTTGGGAAACAGTAGTGGTAATGTTGAGATGCCAGCATTAGACTGGGATAAGCACAGTAAAAAGTCTCACAACACCAGGTTAAAGTCCAACAGTTTTATTTGGTAGCACAAGCTTTCAGAGTATCACTCTTTCTTCAAGTGAGTGAAGAGTTGTTTTCATAAACAGGGAATATATAGACACAAACTCAAATTACAAGATAACGTTGGAATGCAAGTCTTGACAGGTAATCAAGCCTTAATGGTACAGACAATGAGAGTGGAGAAAGGGTTAAACACAGGTTAAAGAGATGCGTATTATCTCCAGCCTGGACAGTTAGTGAGATTTTGTAAGCCCAGGCAAGTCGTGAGGATTATACAATGTGACATGAACCCAAAATCCTGATTGAGGCCATCCTCATGTGCAGAGCTTGGTCATCAATTTCTGCTCAGCGATTCTGCTGAGTAGAATAGAGGAGAACAGGGTCACTGGAGAACTACAACTCAGTGACAGAGGAGCCTGAAGAACACTAGAAAAACAAGGGAATAGCAGTACAACTGTGGAAACAGGCAACAGGGCAAGAGCGAAATACACGGAAAACTGGATCATGGACAGAGCAAGGACTTGGGGGTGGGGAAGAGGAGCACTGAGTACTAGAGAACTGGGGATAGCAGGAGCACAATATGAGCAAAGCACACCAGTCACTGGCTCACTCTTGACCACTGCACAAGTTCATGCCAATGTTGTCGACCTGTCAGGCTAGCTCAGCATCATAAACCTCCTAAAAAGGTCTTAGCAAAACTCAGTTTGAGAAGCAGTGAAACAGTTTATGTAATATCAGAATAAAGGCAACTAGCCAAAATACGTAGATTGAGAAGTGAACATATAATTAACTGCTAGAGTACTTGGTAAGTGCGGGCAGATACTGGGAACATAATTTACCACAGAAACTGGCTTTCATCCAGTTTGCAATGAGGTATCACACACAGTTTAATACCACAGGAAACAAGAATTCAAGCATTTACAGCACATCTGATCCAACAGGCTGGGTACACTTACTGTCTGGTTCCATTGTTATAACAGTCTTGCTGCAGATTGTGTAGTTATAATTAATAGTGAGGGTAAACCCATTCTGATCACAGTTACATAAAATAAACAGGGACTTCATTTCTATAGAGGCCCAAATTCCAAATATCAGAAATTTCATGGATGCAGCATAGAAATTATCCAATCGCTGTGCTTATGGGGGTGGGGGGAGGGGGAGAGAGAGAGAGAGAGAGAGACAGGATTCCTGAAAAAAAATCAATTGTTTTTGAAGCTGGTTTAATAAGTGAGCATGTTTAGTAATCAAACTTGCCGACCCTTCCTAAGGCACCATAGAACCAGATGACTTGAATATTTATTTTGAAGTAAAAGAAGTTGGTAAAATTTTGAATTTCAGTCTCAACTGAGTACATACTTTCACTTGCAATAATGAAGCAAAAAATTTTTGAGAACTGGCAAAAATTATGAGGCAATAATACTGGAAATATATTCCTGAATTGCACCAAAAATATAATGCTATGAGGTAAATGATATCAATTACAGTTCAATACCATACTTCACTAAATAAGGTCTGATGGCTTATAAAACAAAAACAAAGATTTTATTTGTTTTAGAAAAGGCTAAAAATGTTGATAGAACATCAACAATGTTATGCATCACTATTTGTACCAGATAAATATGATATATTTTAGTTCAGAGCACCCTTTTTCTCTCCAGCATTTACACAGGATAGTAAACTCTTGAGCACATGTTGAAACTGGTGTGTAAAATGTACGTTGAAAGACTGAATGCAGTACTTTTAGTATGGCACAATCAGAATAAATCCATCATTAAGACATGTTTTTATTTCAGTTTCCCAGCATCCATAGTATTTTATGTTTATTTTAGAGAAATCTATGTCAGTGAATTTGAAGTACGTGGATCATAAACTGTGAAGATCAGAGCATTAAAGTACAGAGGTGTACTCACTAATGAGGAAAAAAAAGTAATTCAATGACAACTAAAGATGTTAGCTCTGCTATAATTTAGGCCAAATCCAGAGGCCTTTAAAAATGGCAGGCAGAATTTTTTGGCAAATCCCTTTTTTGCTGGCAGTGGAAAAGCAATAGGGTATATATTACAGATGGGAAATCCAGACTCAGCAGGGCCATTTATAATTAGTGTCAAGTTCAACAGGTCCCTTTTTGAATGCTCCAAGGGCTGCACAGGAAACATAAATCTTGAAACGTTGATAAGGTCAGAAGTGTCAGGATTTGAAGTGATTTAAATCCCCAGCCTTATAAACATGAAAAAAAACATGCAGCTATAAATCAAAGCCACGCTGTTGGAGTTCATTGATTGCCAGGCCTACTGGTGCATCTTTGAAAAAATTTTTGCCATGTATTTGTACTCAATAGGGGTGATTGTTGATACTTTCTAAAGTCTTTTATTACAACTAAACTCATTTAGAATGCTTAGCTGAGTTTTAAAAAAGTGCTTTTCTCAGCAGGAAGATTGCGTTCACATTTTGACAATTTCAAGAGATCACTAAAGTTTTAACTCTCTTTTATGTGAGTTTGCATAATAGATTGTTCAAGTATTTTAAATGATCTCACGTGGCCAGATTTCATGAATAAATAAGCTTTTTTTAGTATCATATGTGTACAAATGAAAGCTCTACTAAACTGTCTGAAGTTGATTGTTTTTCATCTCTACATGGCTTCTGAGTCCTGCCTATATGGATACGAGTAAGTGGCTATATAGGGATATGGGGTTTGAGGTGATATTGGGAGTTATGGAGCTGAAGTAGAGCTGGAGGGTCTAACAGAGTCCCAGGAAACTGAGATCAGCCTTCTAACCAGCCTGCATCAGCACTTGCCCATCCTCACTGCCATCTCCAATACGCTTTCAGAATCAGGATCGCCCACAAAAGCATGTATGATGGGGTTCTTTATATCAAGGCACACCTGTCAAATCAGAAAATTTCCTCATAAGGGATATCTGCTTTGATAACGAATAGTCAGTCCATTAATTATGTTCTTCTCACAGATGCAGCCTGTTGAATATTTACAGCATTTTCTATTTTTAATTGAAGCTTTTTAACATCCACAATATTTTGCTTTTGTATAATTCTACTTGTTAGCTTGATCAAGCCATAGACATGAATACTGGGTCAGACTTGTCCTTCATTGATTTGATCAAAACTTCAACTTGGTTACCATTTGTCAACTGTTATTAATATTCTGTGAGACACAACGTCCTCAAAGTATGCTGTAACAGAAACTGTTCAACATATGATTTTATTTTTTATTTTCCCCCCACATCAGCATTTTTCTACTTCAATTAAATTAAGGCATACTGCCAATATCAAAAACACTGTATTCCTTGTCTCAAAAAGAATGGAGTAGATTTTGACCTGAGCAGCCACCTGAAGAGGCCCACCCAGTGGAGCATTCCAAGCAAGTAAATTTCCAAAGGATTGAAATTATTTCATAAAAAAAGACATACAACAGCATGGGTCTGGAGGACCAAATGACCAATTTCAGTGCAGTCAGAACAATGTAATATGAAACTGCTTCATTGGTCCTTCCCAGTGACAGATGTTGCAGAAAGGGAAGTGCGACTGATGTAATCTTGTCAAGTTGATCTGTAGTGCTCTGTGGAACAAAGGAGGTTGAACAGAACTCTGTACAAGATTTTGACATCTTTACATAAAAGCCAATGGAAATGGACTAGAGGACAAATATCTGAGTTTCAGGCAAGAGATGCAGGGGAGATGTGAGGAAAAATTATTACACAGTGAATGGTAATGATCTGGAACCATTGCCTGTGAAGATAGTGGAAGTAGAGATGATTAATGATTTCAAAAGGAACTTGGATGAGCATTTAAAGCAATAAACTTGCAGGGATATGGGGACAGAACAGGGAAATGAGACTGACAAGATTGCTCAGAGAGCTGGTGTGGACTCAATGGGCCAAATGGCTTCCTTTATATAGTAAAGTGTCTATGACTCCAGACAATATTGCTACATAGTAAAACTTGATACAAATAAAATAAAATTTGAACACTGCTATATGATGACATCATATACTTTGACGAAAGGCTACATACATCATGCTTTCATCTATAAGGGAGGATATTGGTAATGTATATGTTGAAGAACTTGCCAAAGAAATGTATAAAAGTCTCTTCATTGTGGTGGCTAAATTTTAAGTGTTTTAATAAATTACAAGTTAGTTCCTAGCTTTTTAATTAAAATGATATACAACCATAAACAATTTTGTTTAAATTCTGCGCAGACTGTTTGCACAAGAGAGTAAATATGTAAATATTTTTGACATCTAGTCATTTATTTGGCCTACAGACAAGCTGTGGAATGCAAAGGAAAAAGTCAAAATAAATTGGTTTAACTTTATAAATTTGGAGTCAAAGCATTACTCAAATAACAAGGACCTTTACACATCTGATACTACGTAATACTGATTACATACCAAAAATTTGCTTTTTCCAGACAAAAGCATTATTAATATCCCACAATAAATAATCGCAAATGGAAAGCAATGCATCCAATTCTCCAGGTGAAACATTTGAAACCTGAAAAACACTCTCTACAACTGTGGTGATTTTCCTTCCTTGCCCTCCATCACCTTGAACACTGTTTACTGCATTATTCCTCTCGACTGTCCAGTTCAAAAGGAAAAAAATTGAAATGTTTGTCTTTATAAAACACCTTTCATATTCTCAGAACATCCCAAGATGTTTTACATGCTTAATTAGATGTAAAGCGCACTTTGGGATGTCCTGTTATAATTATTGGTAGAAGCCAATTTGTGCATAGCAAGATCCCACAATTATCAAGAAATTAATGATCAGGTAATTTGCTTTCGCAATGCTAGTTTAAACAGGAACAGTCTGGCTTGGTTCTACTATTAGCTCTTCAATCATAATAATACCTCTACAAACAGCTTCCCTTCCCAAAGTAACATAAGAGATAAAGGTATGAACAGCTCATCTGACCCCTCAAACCTACTTCACCATTGAGTAAGATAATGGCTAATCTGATCATCTAATCCACCTTCCTGACTGTCCTTCCATAACCCTTGGCTACAAGATCAAAGATCAGTCTAAGATAGCCTTGAACACTTTAAATGGGATCCAGGCTCCACTTGGGCAGAGAAGAACCTCCTTCTTATCTCTACCTTGGACAGAAAGTCCCTTATTCTGAAAATCTTCCTTTAATTCTAGATTCCACCCCCGCCAAACCCTGAAAGGAAGCATCTTCTCAGCATCTATCCTGCCAAGTTCCCTCAAAATCTTATTTGTGTTTATGACATTCTTTCATTCTTGTAACCTTCAATCAATATAGGCTGAATCTGTTCAACAGTTGCTATACAACAATTCCTTCATTCTAAGAATCAGCCCAGTGAACCTTCCCTAAACTGCATACAGTGCAAGTATATCCTTATTATGTTAAGGAGATCAAGACTGCACAAAGTAGTCTAGGTGTGGTCTCATCAATGTCCTGTTCAGTTGTTACAATATTTCCCTATTTTTATACTCCATCTTACTTGTGCTATGATGCAAATTTGCAATACAGCCAGACAGGAAGATCCCAGAATTGAAGCCTGGCTCAAAAGACTGTAACTTTTACTTTTAAAAAAAGTGAAGGAACAATCATAAGATTACTAATTAGTTTTAATTAGGTAAGTTATTAAACATGGAAAAATTTATTCTAAAATAATGCTCCTTTACTCCCCTCTTTGGCTGAGTGTATAATAAATTACACTCAGGTTTTAAGATCGATATGGAATACAAGTGTTAATGGTCTCATTAACATCCAAGTTAGTGGGTGTTAACGAGACCATTGGTGCAGAATCAAAACATTGGCTCTGTTCTTCCTCTACAAATGCTGACAAACCTACTGAGATTTTGCAACACTTTGTTTTTTGAAACATAGATAGGAGCAGGAGGTGGTAATTTGGCCCTTTGAGCCTGCTCTGCCATTCATTACAATCATGGCTGATCATCCAACTTAATAGCCTAACCCTGCTTTTTCCCATAATCTTTGATCCCATTTGCTCAAAGTGCTATATCCAGCTACCTCTTGAATACATTCAATGTTTTGACATCAACAACTTCCTGTGGCAATGAATTCCACAGACTCAGCACTCTTTGGAAGAAATGTCTCCTCACTTCTATCCTAAATGATCTACCCTGAATCCTCAGATGTGACCCCCACAATTGGGAAAATCCTCTCTGCATCTAGCCTGTCTAGTCCTGTGAGAATTTTATAAGTTTCTGAGATCCCCCCTCATTCATCTGTACTCTAATGAAAACGATCCTAAGCTAATCTGGTCAATCTCTCCTCACACATTAATTAGTCCCACCGTCCCAGAAATCAGCCTGGTAAACATTCACTGCACTCCCTTGAGAGCAAGAATATCCTTCTTCAGAAAGGAGACCAAAACTGCACACAATACCCTAGTGCAGCATCACCAAGGCCCTATATAATTGCAACAACACATCCCTGTTGCTGTACTTGAAGTTTCTCACAATGAAGGCATATACCATTTGCCTTCTTTACCATCTGCTTACCTTCAGTGCTGGTGCACAAGGACTCCAGACCCACTGCACACTCCCCTTTCCCAATTTACAGCTATTCAGGTAATCTGCCTTCTTGTTTTTGCTTCTAAAGTGAATAACCTCACACTTATCCAAATTATACTGCATCTGCCATTGATTAGCCCACTGACTCAACCTGCCCAGATCATTCTGAAGGATCTGTGCATCCTTGTCACAGTTCACCCTCCTACTCAACTTGATATCATGTGCAAACCTTGAGATGTTACATTTTGTTCCCTCATTCAAATTATCAATAATATATTGTGAACAGCCGGTTACTACTTGCCAATTTGAAAAACATCCATTAATTCTTACTCTGGTTTCCTTCCATCAACTATTTTTCTGTTCAGCTCTACATTTCCCCCAATCCCATGCATTTTAATCTTGTACAATAGTCTCTTGTGTGGGACTTTGACAATGCTTTCTGAAAGTTCAAAAATATTATAATTGACTGGTTCCCCCTTGTTAACTCTACTAGTTATATCTTCAAAGAATTCCAACAGATTTGTCAAGCATGATTTTCCCTTCATAAATCCATGCTGACTATCTGATGCTTTCTAAATGCTCTGCCATAAAGTCCTGATAACGGATTTGAGAATTTTACCTACTACCAATGTTAAGCCTTCTGGTCTATAATTCCCTATTTTCTCTCTACTTCCCTTATTGAATATTAGGAATGACATTCACTGCCCTCCAATCTACAGGAATTGTTCCAAAGTCTATAGAATTCTGAAAGATGACCACTAATGCAACCACTATTTCTAGAATCATCTTTGTTTCAAATTCCAGTAAACACTAATTTGCTTTTATCTTAGTGTATGTGAATTTTTCCTCAGAATTACCCCCAGACAACTGTCATGGGTTTCCAAACTTTATCCCCAAAATATGGTTTAAAATCTTCTGTAGTAATACTTTTGCTTAGCAGTTTACATTTCAGAATCCAATCCAGATTTTACAAAAGACACTTGACCAGAGCCTTTCCTCCACTTTGAACAGTGAACCTGTTCCAAGATTTTGTACCTACCACTTTAGATTTTCGTAGCCTTGACTGATTTTCACTGTTACATGAATTCTGACATCCAGTCAATACTTTCTTCCCGAATACTTTACAACTTGTTCACAGATGATAGTAAGACATTCCAAACTTTAGGCTTATTTTAGAAACTTTTTCCATCAATTTCACAAACCGATTCCTTCTCAGCTTTATCTGGGGTTGATTAACAGAGACCAGACCCAACTTTGCCTTCTTGCACATTACTCCATTGTACAATTTTTCTGCAAACAAAGTTAAGAGATCTGGTCTCTCTCTAGTTTCTCCTAGCAGAGTTGAGAGAGAGCTGTTCACTGCTCCATGACCTGCCTACAACTGCTGTAGAGCACCCTTCATTGTTCAGTACTTCGTCAGAGAAGCTACGACATCCCCTCCAGAGCCTTCAACATATCATTCATAAAGACGAACATCTTGCCAAGGCCATCCCCACTTCTTACCTTCAAACAATCGCACAACCTCAAAAAGACCAGTGTCCACAGCAAACTACCCAGCCTTCAGGGGAACAGTGATCACAATACCACACAATCGTGCCACAGCAATGTCTGCAAGACATGCTGGATTATCGATACGCATGTCATCATCTCACGTGAAAACACCATCCACTAGGTACACAGTACATACTCCTGCAACTCAGCCAACATCGTCTACCTGATAATGCTGCAGAAAATACGTCCCGAGGCATGGTACATGGGGAGACCATGTAGAAACTACAATAGATGAATGAACACCGCTTGACAAACATCAGGCAAGACTGTTCTCTTCCTGTTGGGGACCACTTCAGCAGCATTTGGCCTCTGATCTACGGGTAAGTGTTCTCCAACACGATCTTCACGACACACGACAGGGCAGGGCAGAGACCGATAGCCAAGTTCCACTCAGGAGGATGGCCTCAACTGGGATCATGTCACACTATCTGTAACCCCTCAGGGCTTGCCTGGACTTGCAAAATCTCACTAACTGTCCTGTTGGAGACAATACACATCTCTGTGCTTAATGCCTTCTCCACTCACATGGTCTGTACTTTTAAGACTTGATTATCTGTAAAGATTCATGTTCCAATGTGTATTCTGCAAATTGAGTTTGTGTCTTTATATGCCCTGTGAACAGAACTCCTACTTACCCGAGGAAGGAGCAGTGCTCCGAAAGCCAGTGGTGTTTGCTACCAAATAAACCTGGACTTTAACCTGGTATCGTGAGACTTCTTACTCTGCCTACAATTGCCACTAGTTTCCAACTAAAACTACAGAACAAAAGAAGCTTTTTGATTTACCTTACTAGGGCTACTAGTTGCTAAGCAACTATAATTAACTTGCACTTCACGGTTCTCAAAACATAATAAAATCCTAACTGAATTCGAACTAAACCCCACACGTCCAAACATCTTCGTCCAGCATGAAATATTAAAATAAACCTAAAACCAGACCTTATTTTTAATGCTTACCAATACAAATATAAATCACTTGAAACTGCCTTTAGCTTCCCAACACTTCAATAAAGATCAAAATTCTAAACATTAGTCAATTACTTGCTAACTTTTTGCAATCCATGTACAAGGACACCCAAAAATGTCTAGATTCCTGTTTATTGAGTAGTAAGACTTTGCATTTAATTCCATTTGCGAAGGTATTGCTATTTTACCAGTCTCTGTCCTCCTGAGGTCCATTGCTATCCTCATTACTTAACTTCATTTCTGAATTTCATTATTTGAAAATTCTGAAATTATGCTCTCTATTCACAAGTTCAGGTCAGCAATATCAAAAAGGACAGTGGCTAAATACCAAGCCCTGGGCAATGTAACTGCATACTTTCCTTGAAAAATAACCAAATACTATTTATTACACTGTTTTCTGTCTTTTGGGCAATTTCATATGAATACTCCCACTGCTTCTTCAATCCCAAAGGCTTCAATCCATTAGGAAGCCATGAAGATAATGTAATTTCTTTTCACAATGTTCAATTTGTTCCACCGTCTTTTTATTTTTTGATGGACATAAAAATCAATCAGATTAAATTGTCAAAGCTAACAACTTTAATATCCTTTATGTATAAAGCTTCAAAAAGATACTTAATCATTAGCTCAAGCAATGTTGCTTGAACAAGTATTATACTGGGCATAACCAGTAATGTTCCCTGCTTCTAAGTTCCCAGCATCCAACAAGGCAAAAGCCATAAAGCTTGTGACCTCATTACAAATTGTTTGCTGCACAAAATGATTTTAACTTACCAAGAGAAAAAATACCTTAACTGAGAAATGCTTAATTTGAATGGGCAACTGCACTCAAGGACAAAGCAACTATTTACTACCAACAGTGTTCTACTTTATAGTAAACAAAATAATCCTGATCAATATACAATAACATAAATTAATCAATGAGCAAAGTGTAGAATATTGATACCAGAATTGACAAAACATTTGCAATTAAAGTAGTTTCTTCAAACTTCTTTAATTTCTCAATCTACGCCATTTTATTCTTCCTATATCATCAAATCAGATGTGGGAGTCACATCTGGCTAGCTCTGGTCTTTCCTGTGCATAGGGGCATTGGTCATAGCTGGGGAATGTGGTTTGAAACCTGCTTGGCCTGTTAACTACAGAATGTTTAGCCAGGCAGAAAAAAGAACTGTAGAATTATTCAAAACAAATAAAAATATTATAGAATGTTTCACAATATTTGAATTTAGCTACCAATGGCCCTCAAATTAATTTATGACCCATGTATGAAGGATGGGAACACACGTACTTCACATATCAATTCCACCCATCAAATCAACTAATGGCCAATCAAAAAAGTGCAGACGGACAAAACCTTCATTATTATTATAAAATTTTATATACATGCTTTAGGAATTAAACGCTGAAGGTATTTATTATCCAAGCTCACACCAGTATTAAATTTTTTGGCTCAAACACCTTTGATCAACTTTCCATGTATGTAATTGAATATTAGCTATTCTGGGATGCAAGCTGCCTCACAGACACTGAAGCTGCCTAGGTGAAAAATTGTGACTCTCCCAAATAAGGGACTGAATACCTATGCACTTTATTTAATCCTTTCAAAGATGAGCACACATTTCATTGATCAAATAATCCAGAAATTTAATAAAATCAAAACACTCCCATTGTACATTTTAATAGCTCTATCTTATCCAATTAAAGTATCCTGGTAAGATACATTATTATTCAGAGTTCTTGGAATGATGCCAAATGTTGTGAATAAAGGAACTTTGCCTAAACCTATCTATCTTATGGTTGTACACCTGTCCTACAATGTCCTACAATAAGCAAAAGGAGAACAGAAATTCAACAAGGATCAGTGTGACACATCAGGAGATTTTTGTACAAAATATCTCTTGCTGGGATACCTTCTGACTATCAGTTTCAAAGCATGGTAACAGAGCAAATTAGATGCGTGGTGGTATGCCCTCCCAGAAAATATGGGATTGAGAGACAATTTACACTTTTTTCTGCATTCAATACGGACCTACTGCAAAGTAACGAGTCAAATATAGGAAGATTAAATGACTAAAATACCACTTACTGAAACAACATGATGTATTTCTAACAGTACCAGCTTATCCAGGGTTATGGACTTGCTTTGTGATAGAGTTATGCCCATGAGGAACATAAGCATAATGGACTGAGATCACTATTGTCAGCCATTGGATTTTTGCCATCCAGAATGAAATGAATAAGATCCCAGCAAACAAAAAAAAACTGAATTTAGCCCACTGCATAACTCACTTTCAACAAGTGCCTTCACAGCAATGGAACAGGCTAAAAACTTCAATAATCACTATCAATATTGTTGCAAAGTTTGATGGCTATAAAAACGGAAACTTTAATAGAAAGGTTAACTGGGTTAAGTCATCTCAGACATTTTTAAGCCCACAAAATGCAATAATCAGAGTAAGCAAAACAACCAATCTGTAGAATGCTGAAATAATAACTGATGCCATCAGGTTGAATGCTTTTGGAAAAAAAAGTACTTTTTTTATTTAATGGGCAAGAAAAACAAAGATTAATGTGCCAATTGCATAATACATAATAAAAGTGGATCCCTTTGAAGCAAAAGCAAACATGGGTTCCTTGGAGACAGACAGCTAAAATTGAAGGAGCAGAGGTATCTGTGTTTGTCTTCACAATAGAAAAAAAACAAGAATCATACAACAATGAGAAACTTAAAGTATTTATTACTAAGAAAATGTACTGGAGAAATTAATTAGACTAAAATCTAGTGTCCCACTAAGGGTTCTAAAAGAGGTAGCTATAGGGATAGGGGATGTATTAATAATGACCTTCTAAAATTCCTCAGATACTCAGGTCCTAATGAATTGGAAGGTAGAAAACAACACTGATATTTAAGAAAGGAGGGAGAAAGAAACCACAGACCAGTTAACCGACCATTTATTCAGGCCAATGCTGAAATCCATTTTCAAAGAATCTGCACCAGGATACCTAGATAATCATAATTTGATTTATATTGGAGTCTCAAGTCATTCATAATCTTTAATAGCTTAGATTTAAAAGCCTGGAATAAAGTATAACAATTTTCTGACGATTCAAATCAAGATGTAAAGTAAGACGCAAGTGGTTACAAGGAGTCTGCAAAGGGACAAGTGAATGGGCAAGAAGGTGACAGATGGAGTATGCTGTGAGGAAACGTGAAATTAATCACTTTGCTCTGCCTTCAACACCATCATGGCTGATTTGGGCTTCAACTCAATTTTCCTGCCCACTTCTCATATTCCTTAATTTCCTAAGACACCAAAAATCTGACTACCACTGCTTTAAGTGTATTCAATGTTGGAGCATCTACAATCTTCTAGGGTAGAGAACGTCAAACTTTTTGAGTAGAGAAATTTCTCCTCATTTCAGTCTGAAATGATCAGTCCTTTATCTTGAGTCTGTACTTGTTTCAGATTCCCTGACCAAAGAAAACGATCTTTCAGCATCTATCCTGACAAGCATCTTCAGAATTTCACAGGTTTCAATGAGAACATCTCTCATTTTTCTGAACTCCAGAGAATACAAGTCCAACTTACTCAGCCTTTCATCATTGGAAACTCTTGCATCCCAGGGACCTTCACTGTATTGCCTCCAATGTAACTGTATCTTTTCCTAAATGTGACAAAACTGCACACAGTACTCTCATCAAAATTTTGCATACCTGGAGCAAGACTTTTGATTTATTATTGTCACACGTATTAACAGTGAGAAGTATTGCTTCTTGTGTGCTATACAGACAAAACATACTGTTTATAGGGAAGGAAAACGAGAGAGTGCAAAATATAGTATTACAGTCATAGTCAAAGTATACAGAGAAATCAACTTAATGCAAGATAAGTCCATTCAAAAGTCTGACAGAAGCAGGGTATTCTTGAATTCCAATCCCCTTGCAATAAAAGCTAACATGCCATTTGTCTTCCTGACTTTCTGCATTCTTTGTACAAGCACACCTAAGTCTCTTCGAATGAGAACATTTCTCACTTGTCTCTCACAAGTTTCTCACCTTTTAAAAAGTATTCTGCTTTTTTATTCTTATGACCAGAGAGAAAAACTTCACATTACCGCACATTATATTCCATCTTCCAGCCTACTCATTTAATCTGCATGCATATCTTTGCAGCCAGCCTCTGTGTCCTCTTCACAGCTTAGCTTTCCATCTCGTTTGGTATCATCAGCAAACTTCGATACATTATTCTGTCTTTTCATCCAAGTCATTAATATAAATATTAAATAGCTGAACGCCCCAGTATGATCCTTGCAGCATTCCACTATTCACTGCCTTCAACGTGAAAGGGTCATTTTGCCCATTCTGTTTTCTACCCATTAACTAATCTTCTATCCATACCAACGGCACAGTGGTAAGCACTGCTGTCTCACAGCACCAGGGACCTGGGTTCAATTCCCAGGTCACTGTCTTGCAGAGTCTGCGTGGGTTTTCTGAGAGTGCTCTAGTTTTCTCCCAGTTTAAAAAGGCATGCTGGTTAGGCGCATTGGCCATGCTAAATCTTCCATCAGTGTATCCAAACAGGTGCTAGAATGTGGCAACTGGGGCATTTTCCATAACTTCATTGCAGTGTTAATATTAATCTACTTGTGACATTAATAAATAAACTTAAGAACCTCATGAACCTTTGTTTTGCTTATTAACCTTTTATGTGACATCTTATTGAATGCTTTCAGGAACCCAGAAAACAGTTTTTCCTGATTTAAAAGTAATCTCTTAAACGTTGCTATCAAGGAACTTAGACACCCTTGTACATGTAACAACGTTAACAAAGGGCAGCAAGCAATTAGGAAGGCAAATGCCATAGTAGCGTTAACTGCAAAAAACATGGACTAGAACAGTATAATGAGCATGTTTCAACTGAACAGGGCCACACCTGGAGTACGTGCATAGCGTTGGTGTATATAGTTACCTTTGAGGGTGTGCAATAAAGGCTCATTAGATTGACTCCTGAGAAGAGATGGTTGGCCTTATGAAGAAAGATCGAGTTGAGGGGTGATTGCATTTAAACATATAAGTTTATGAGAATGCACGTCAGGGCTAATGGAGAGATGACTTTTCCCATTACAGGCCAATCTTGAAATAGAGGACATGGTACCAGGATAAGGGGCCAGTCATTTCAGCCCAATGAGAAGAACATCTTCACTCAGGGTTGAGTGCCCAGTTACTGCATACCTTCAAGGTCAAGATTCTTGAAATGTCAGGGTACCAAGAGATATGGGAATGGGGTGGGAAAGTGGAGTTAAGGTCAAAGATCAGTCACTACCTTACTGAGCAACAAAATCAGCTCAACAAGGTGTGAGCACATGTATGTTTCTCAACTAATAGGACAAATACCAGTATGGAGCTTGGTAACACTGGTAGTACATCTCCTGGTAGCACAATAGAATTTTTTTTATGTTTAATGTTTGTTTATTATTGTTACAAGTAGGCTTACATTAACACTGCAATGAAGTTACTGTGAAAATCCCTTAGTTGCTGCACATCGACACCTGTTCAGGTGCACGGAGGGAGAATTTAGCATGGTCAATGCACCTAACTGGCATGTCTTTTGACTTGTGGGAGGAAACCAAAGTACACGGAGAAACCCACACAGACAGAGGAAGAATGTGCAGGCTCCACACAGAGTGGCCAAGCCAAGAATCGAACCGGGTCCTTGGTGCTGTAGGACAGCAATCTAACTTGCTGCCTTATCCATCTGGATTGCTCATTTTCACATTACATGTGATTTATATATCTTCTACTAAATGTACCTGGGATTTTTTTAAAAAACAATCCCATCTGGTTTCTCAGAAACTTTTAATCCACATTGCTGATTAATCTTCATTTGACTTATTTCTCCAAATGTTGACTATCTGGCGATAACCATGAATATTTGCTCCATTAATTCCTATTATTTCGTACATTTTTTATCTCTTAATCCTAAGGTTTCTTTATTTTAGTCAGAGATTCAAATTTCTCCTTTCTAATATAACTATATTTCTAAAGTACTTTGTAAGCTTTAAAGTGGGTTGTGTGAGACTGTTAACGTTATCTTTCTTTGTAAAGATTGGAAGTACATCCTTTTGCAACTGAGCTTTGATATTATACTAGTGTCTTTGCTGCTTCCTCCCTAGTTTCTTTTGGGGTCTCCGTTGTGCAATCCAAATCAATCTTTGACTAATATCTTTATTTTAATTTCTGCAATATCCTTCTTCCTTCTATGTTCTTTGATAGCCTCTTCAATGAAAACCAAGGCGAAATATCTAATCACCATCCCTGTCATTTCAGTACTCTCTCATGAGTTTATCTCGCACATCTCTTATTGTCCACATCTTAATTCTACTTTTGTTACTTAAGTATCGATGAAATAATTGTAGTTTTGAATCTTTTTTATACTCTTGATAATTGCATTTATATTTCACTTCCCAATCCCCACCCTCAAATTTTAAAAATCTATTTCCTAGGTTCAAACTCTTTCTTGGCATTCGCTCCTTTATTAATTATGTTGTTTGTATATATGTTTTTCTTCAGATTCAGCCTTATCCTCACATCCATTTATCCATGTCATTCCATTCTCTTCATAAAAATCACTACTTCTACCTCAAACAAGGTCTGCCACCATCTGCTGCCCAAATCGTAATCCCCACTTTCGTCATTTTCAGATACAACAATTCCAAAACTTTGCCTACTAGCTCCCACGCCGCACTTGAACTCATCCATAAATCTACTACCCATTTTCTATCCCACATTAAGTCCTGCGTCGATCACGATGCTGTCCTAAACTAAAACCATGTGCACTTGGAGTCTGTATCCTTCCATTCCCATCCTATTCATGTATTCATCTAATTGCTCTTTAAATAACGCTATTGTACCTGCTTTCATCACCTCCCAAAGCAGCACGTTCTAGACATTCACTACCCTCTGTGTAAAAAAAAACTTACCTCGCACATCTCCTCTAAACTTTTCCTCATGCACCTTAAACCTACGTTTCCAAGTACTTGACTTCTCTATCCTAGGAAAGAGCATCTTACTATCCACTCTGTCCATGCCATTCAATCTTGTAAACCCGTATCAGGTAAGCCCTCAATCACCATCGTTCCAGTGAGAACAAACCGAGTTTATCCAACCTCTCCTTGTAGCCAATACCTTCCAGACCAGGTAACATTTGATAAACCTCTTCTGTACCCTCTCCAAAGCATTCACATAGTGTGGCGACCAGAATTGTACACAATATTTTAAATGAGGCCTAACTAAGATTCTGTCAGCTGCAGCATGATCTGCCAACTTTTATACTTAATGCCTCGAACGATAGAGGCAAGCATGCCGTATGCTTTCCTGACTACCTTTTCCACTTGCATTGCCACTTTCAGTATGAGTGGACATTCATGCTCAGATCTGTCAATACTCCAAAGAGTTCTATTTACTGCATATTTCCTGCATTCATCGGAGCTTCCAAAACGCATTACCTCACATTTGTCTGGATTAAACTTCATCTGCCCAATATTCTCTGCCCAAGTTTCCATCCGATCTGTGTCTTGCTGTATCTACTGACAATCCTCTTCATTATCCATAATTCCACCAATCTTTGTGTTACCTGCAAACTTACTAATCAGACAAGCTACATTTTCCTCTAAATTATCTACATATACTATAAACAAAAGGTCCCAGAGCTGATCCCTGTGGAACACCGCTGTATTCAGAAAAGCATCTCTCTACAGCTACCCTCTGTCTTCTATAGCCAAACCAATTCTGTATCCATCTCGTCAGCTCTCCTCTAATCCCATGTGACTTCACCTTTTGTACCAGTCCACCATGAAATACCTTGTCAAAGGCTTTACTCAAGTCCATGCATACAACATCCACTGCCTTTCCCTCATCTATCATCTTCGTCACTTCTTCAAAAAATTTGATCAAGTTAGCGTGGCACAACCTCCCCTTCACAAAACCATGCTATTTATCATTAAGTCCAGTTGTTTTCAAACGTGAGTAAATCCTGCCCTAAAGAATCTTTTCCAATAATTTCCTACTACTGATGCAAAGGTCACTAGCCTATAATTTCCTGGATTATCCCTACTACCCTTCTTAAACAATGGAACAACATTAGTTATCCTCCAGTCCTCTGGAACTTCACCTGCAGCTAATGAGGATACAAAGTTTTCAGTCAAAGCCCAGCAATTTCCACCCTTGATTCCCTCAGTTTTCTGGGGTAGATCCCATCAAGCCCTGGGGACTTAATGCTTTCATGCTTTAAGATGCCCAATACCACCATCTTTTTGATATCAACATGACCAAGAATACCTATACACTCTACTATAGGCTCCTCATTCATCAAATCCCACTCTCTGGTGAATAGTGAGGCAAAGCATTCACTTAGCATCTCACCCATTTCCTCTGGTTCTATACACAGATTCCTCCACTATCCTTGAGTAGACCAACCCCTTCCCTAGTTACCCTCTTGCTCTTTACGTACATATAGAATGCTTAGGATTTTCCTTAATCCGGTTTGCCAAGAGCTTTTCACAACCCCTTTTAGCCCTCCTAACTCCTTCCTTAAATTCCTTCCTATATTCTTTATATTCTTCAAGGCCTTCATTTGTCTTTAAGCCTTTTGAATCTTAGAAATGCTTCCTTTTTTTGAAAAGATTCATAATGTTACTTATTATCCAGTGTAGCTGATACTTTATCCTTCATCTTCACAGATACATGCTGGTCCTGAATTCCAATCAACTGACATTTGAAAGACTCCCACATATCAAATGTTGATTTACCCTCAAACAGCCTCTCCCAATCTACACTCTCCAGATCCTGCCTAATGTTATTGTAGTTAGTCTTCCCGAATTTAATATCTTGCCCAAAGACCACTCTTGTCTGTATCCACAAGCATCTTAAAATTTATGGAATTATGATCAGTGTTTCCAAAATGCTCTCCTACCGAAACTTCAATCACCTGGCCAGTACAATGTTTCAATTTTTACATTGACTTCCTCAGGGACTTTCCTTCAGCTTTAACATTGGCACCAAGGGGTAACTATGCTTCACTTAAAGGGGTTTCACTTAATATGATTTTCAGGAACATAACCACACTGTATAGCTAAGAAATATTTACATGCATGGTGGTCAGATATTGGATAAGCTGTTGAGCTCCAAACTCTGATGACATGCTAATTCTATACTGGCATCAGACAAGCCTTAGACTATTGTAAAAACCCAGAGGAAACAATGTTATTGCATGAAGAAAACCTGCCACTCTTTATCTGATCTTGGCTACGTGTAACTCCACTCTCAAACTAACAGAGTCACAGTGCCCAATGCAGCAACTCTCAGAAGAAATAAATGTACTGTGTCAACTACATTGCAAGAGCAAAAAAAATTAAAATCAACCATAATTTGGAGGAAGATAAATAATACCATTTGTGCTGTTCTGAAGGAGAGTTTATTTGTTTATGGGTCCATGAGCAATGAGTGAATGTTGGAATGCATAATGCATCTATCAGCCCATGAAAGTGAAGAAGCAGGTTACTGTTCCCGGCGGACCCCCTTACACCAGTTCCTTGAGTCGCTATGATTCTTCAGCGTTGGCTGTGGACAGGATGAGATGAGGCAGCCCTAATAGCCTGCAGTCTAAGACTGGCAGCTTGTTCGTATCTGCAACATTCCCATTCTGCACAGAGAATTGCTGAGCAGAAGCAGCCAATTCATAAAGACTGATTTCAGAGGAATCAGAGGGTTTATCACATCAGCCCCATCACAATCAATGATTTCTATCTCTAAATGATTGCACTATTTAGTTGTTCATGATAAGTATTGACAGTTTACAGGCAGAAACCACCAAATGAAAATCATCCATGTCCTGGGGTGGAGAAGGGGAAAGAGAAGATTTGTGATTGTGACCAATACCTCAAACCATCTATGATGTACAAACACCAGCATTGGACTGGGGTAAACTCAGTAAGAGGTCTGGCAACACCAATTTTAAATCCAACCGATTTATTTGATAGTAAACTTGCTAGCTTTCAGTGTTTGTGCCTTCGTCAGGCGAATTAAGTGTTCTGGTAGAACACCTCAAACGCCTGACAAAGGCACAAACGCCGAAAGCTAGCAAGTTTACTATCAAATAAATCGGTTGGATTTAAAATTGGTGTTGCCAGACCTCTTACTGAGTTCAAACCGTCTACTGCAGATTACCTTGAAATGGATTTCTTTTCTAAACAACACTTACAACACCAAATGAGGGCATTAAGTCTGTGATGTCTGTGCCAATTCTTTGATAGAACTGTCCAATTTAATCCTACACTTCAGCACCACTACTTGCTTTATCATCTTCAAGAACATGCTCAAAATTCCAATGAAATCTGTTCCAATACTCTTTCAGGAAATGTAACCCAAATCTAACACTATGAAAAGATTACCATTTTAAGACCTCTAGTTATCAACCCACTGCCAGAACAATTAGTTTCTTCCTACTTCCTTTATCAAAATGCCTCAATTTTAAATATCCTCTTAGAATCATAGCATAGTACAGCAGAGAACGATCCATTGAATCTACACAGGCTCTTTTAAAGAACAATCCAATTAGTCTCACCTCCTAAGCTCTTTCCCCATGTCCCTGCATTTACCCAATTCTCTTTTGAAAGCTGGCTGGGGAATCTAGAAGAGGGACAATGTCTCAGGTTAAGGGACTGATCATTTAGTTCTGAGATAAGGAGAAATTTCTTCACTCAATGGATTGGGAATGTTAGGAATCTTCTACCTCAGGGGGTTTTGTTGATGCTCCATCTTTGAACATGTTTAAGACAGAGACAGACAGATTTTTGGAATCAAGGGATATTGGAAGCAGGCAAGAAAGTGAGCTTTTAATTCACAAACTATCTAAATTTAATATATTGCCTTTCCTTCATTGTTGCTGGATCAAAATCCTAGAGCTCCACCCCTCCAATACAAACAATAATCAATAAAAAATTATATTCCATTACAGTGCCAGATTACGCTGGATCATGGAAGATTGTGATTTTGCAAATTAATTTTAGTAGAAACTTGAAACATAATCTAATCCACGCAATTTCAAAAATATTTTGCATCCAAAATGGAATTTCTATCCAGATATCACACTGAAGTGTATTGCTTCTTTAAATAAACTTCAGCATTGCCCTTTCAACTACATGTAAACTATATTAAATTCAAATTTGAAAAACAGCTGTCAGTCTCTATACCTAATGTAATATTTAGGTTAATTATTTTCATACTGTAAAGTCATTTTCAGACTTTATTATATGTAAAGTTTAGAAGCTATTAATTTCAAATACCTGAATCAAAGGGTACTTTGGCTCAGCTGGACCTCCTCCAAAGCCATTTACTCCAATAAAGCTGCTGCTGAAGTACGAATTGGTGAGGTTGTCTGGTAATGCTGCATCCATTCCTGGAACTGAAAAATAAAGAAGCTTAAAGATTTCTGAATTATTTTAGCTACATGATCAAATCAGCAGGAAGTAAGCAAACAGGTACAATTAATATTGAAAAATTGTTGTACTAGGTATTGGGACCACATTGGCTACTTTGCCCTTCCTTAAACATAGGTCTGCTTTGTTGTATGTCTTTTTAACACTACCTTGATGAGCCAATTCAGAGTGCATTAAAAGTCAATTATGTGATATGGGATTGTAAATCAAACCAGATAGGAAGTAATATTTCCTTACAATAAAGATCATAAGTAAATTACTTCGGTTTTTCACAAGTCTAGTGCCAGCCACAAGTGACCAAATTTAACGAATTTAAAATCAGAACAAATCAATTCCATTACTATTGCTACTACACTATTGGGTCTGCCAGACATAACATTTTCTCAGCATATGTCTTGCATTGAAATGTAGTGCTGTTGGAATACATTGTCGTAGTTTACTCCAGGCTATTCTGCTAATACCACAATCTTTTTCTTAAGCTATTCCCTATACT
Source organism: Sphyrna mokarran (assembly GCA_024679065.1). NCBI lineage: Eukaryota > Metazoa > Chordata > Chondrichthyes > Carcharhiniformes > Carcharhinidae > Sphyrna > Sphyrna mokarran. The sequence continues at coordinate 76,151,629 of JAGIQG010000010.1, read as the reverse complement.
TTCTCAAGAGATTTTTAAGATAGATAAATCACAAAAACGAGCATTGAGCTACAAAAAGTAAGCAAAAGGCTAATGGAATTACCTAATATTACACAGTATTTACAATACGTAAATAAACCATTTGATTCAACAGGTCAATAATCATGTTTATGCTCTATATTAGCCTCTTCCTATCTTATTTCATCTCATCTTTTCAACATATCCTTCCATTCCTTCCTCTTTCATTTTTGTATATGATTTCTCCTTCGTTCGTCTACCTTTAGTTCATTAAGTTTTTCACCTCAACTACCGGGTACTCCCTCTGGTACAATTCCATATCCTAATCACATTTGAGTAAAGAAATTTCTTCTCAATTCACTTATCTGTAACTATCTTATATTTATGCCCCAAGTTCTGGTCTCATCCATAATTAGCAACATTTTCTGTATGTTTATCACATTAAAATCCTTCATAACCTTGAATGTCTCTTTCAGGTAGCCCCTTGTTTTTATTTTTCTAATAAAATGAACAGTCTGTTTAATCTTTCCTGAGGATATAACCTTTCAGCTTTCCCTTTTTTAAAATCCAATCTGTCTCCAGTGTCTCCATATTACTTTTATAATAAGAACAGAAATAATCACACCACATCTCTTGTGGTGCAAGCAACATTCTGCACAAATTTAACTTAAGTTTTTTGCCCATAATTGCCCCAAGGTTATCCTAGATTGCCCATTTCAAATACAGTAATGAGTATTGGTTGATGCCCTGTGATTACACAGTGCATCACACAATTAGGAAAGTAAATTGTATGTTGGCCTATATTGGAAGAGAAGAACCTTGATTAAACCATGCCTTGGCATGGTATGTACAGTTCTAGTCCCCTTACCCAAGGAAGGATATATTTTGCAGGTAAGGAAGTACAGCAAAGTTTCATCAGACTTATTCCTGGAGGGCAGGACTGAAGAAACTAAGCCTACGTTATTTAAAATAAAGTATTTATGGGATTTTCACAGTAACCTCATTGCAATGTTAATGTAAGCTACTTGTGATACTAGTAAATAAACAAGTTCGGAAGAACGAGAAGTGACCAACAACCTACTCTGCACTATTATTAAGAAAGCCCAACTTCTTTAGGAAGCCAAGTAAATTTGTCATGTCAGTTACAACTCTCACCAACCTTTACAGATGCACTATAGAAAGCATCCTTTCTAACTGTTTAACAGCTTGGTATGGCTCCTGCTCTATGCAAGACCACAAGAAACTACAAAGTCATGGATGAAGCCCGGTCCATCATGCAAACCAGCCTCCCATCCACTGATTCTGTCTACACTTCCCACTGCATTGGAAAAACAACCAGTATATTGCGCTAGAAACAATAGTTTTCACTGTATACTAACAATGACAATAAGAAAATCAAAAATCTCAAGAAACCTACAAAATTCTTAAGGGTTTAGATAGGGTAAATGCAGGAAAGATGTTTTCCTGGCCAGGGGAAAGTGTGGGGATTTTGGACAAGGGAGAGCAGCCTCAAAATAAGTGGCAAGTCATTTAGGACTGAAATTAGGAAAACTTTATTCACACAGTGGATTGCAGATCTTTGAAACTGCCTAGTTAGAGAGCAGCGAAGCTCAGTCATTATCATGTTCCAAGATAGAGACTGATTTCTAGATACTAATGACATCAAGGAATATGGGAATCGTATGGTAAAATGCTGAGGCAGGAAATCAGCAAAGATGTGACTTAAAGGCAAAGCAAGTTCAAGAGCCTGTACGGCCTACTTCTGCTCCGATATTGATCTAAAGGGGCTAAAATACAAATGTAACTCCACTATATAAAAAAAAAGGGAAAACAGAGAATGAGACTGGTTAGCCTAACATCAGAGATAGGGAAAATATTCAAAAGAGCGTGATAGCAGGACACTTAGAAAATATCAACATGATTAGACAAAGTCAACACGGATTTAAGAATCATATTTTATAAACTTACAAAAGTTTCTTTGAGGACATAACTGACAATAGAAAAGGGGGAATGTGGTGCATTTGGGTTTTCAGAAGCTTTTGATAAAGTCCCACATAAGAGGTTAGTGTGCAAAATTAAATCACATGGATTGACAATTGGTTAGCAGCCACAGAGTAGAGTAGAAACAACAGGTCTTTTTCACAGTAGCTGGTGGTGATTAGTGGATTACTCCAAGAAATCAGTGCTTAGGCCTAATTATTCATGATATACATCAATGATATGAATGAGGGATACAATATTGCCCAAGTTTTCTGACATGTAACTGATGGGAATAAGAGTGGGGAAAAGGAAAAGAGGTTTTAATGTGATTTGGAAAAGTTGAATGAATGGCCAAATACAGGGCAGAAGCAGTACATTTATTTATTATTAGTGTCACAAATAGGCTTACATCAACACTGTAATGAAGTTACTGTGAAAATCCCCTAGTCACCACACTCCAGTGCTTGTTCGGATATACAGAGAGAATTTAGCATGGTCAATGCATGTAACCTCGGACTGAATGAGGAAACTTGCACAGACATGGAGTCTGCACAGACAGTGAACCAAACCGGGAACTGAACCCAGTACCTGGCGCTGAGGAGTGGTAGTGCTAACCACTGTGCCATCGTGGATAATTGTGATGTTATCTGTGCAGTAGAGAAAACAGAACTGCAGAATATTAACTAAATGCTGATAGATTGGGAAATGTTGATGTACAAAGGGACTTGGGTGTCCTCATACACATCACTGAATACAAGCATGGAGGTGCAGCAAGTGGTTAAAAACACAAATGGTATGTTAGCCTTGATTGCAAGAGAATTCGAATACAGAAGCAGGATATCTTACTGCAGTTGTACAAAGTCTTGGTAAGGCCACATCTGAAGTAGTGTATGCAGTTTTGGTCTCCTTGCGTACGTAAGGAAACACGTCATAAAAGGAGTGCACCAAAATTTCCCCAGACTGATTGCAATGGTAGGATTGTTGTATAAAGTTAGGTCAACTAGGCCTGTATTCATTACAGTTTAGAAGAATAAGAGGGGATCGTACTAAAACATTTAAAATTCTGACAGGACTGACCAAGCAGAAGCAGAAATAATGTTTCCTCTGGCAAGGTGGGTGTAGAACAAAGGGTCCCAGGCTCAGGATACGCAGTAAGCCACATAGAACAGAGATGAGGAAAAACTTCTTCGTGCAGAGGGTGGTGAACCTGTGGAATTGTCTACCACAGGAGTATTTTTAAGAAGGATAAAAATTTCCAGATTCTGCAAAACGTCAAGAGGTATGGGGAGAATGCAAAAGTATGGCATTGAGATAGAAGATCAGCCATGACTATATTGAATCGCAGAGCCGGCTCAAAGGGCTGAATGATCTACTCCTGTTCCTATGTTTTATGTTTCAGTTTCATTTGTGAAAACTCAGTCAGAGCCCTCAAGAGTACCTCACAACCTTTGAAAAACACATTTACCATAATGTCTTTAAAAGGATTAAGTTAGCGAGACAGGTTGTATAACTGTAACTTATATTCTTTATTTTGAAGGTAGAATACGATATATGGCACAGATTCAGGCCATTTGGTCCAAATAGTCCATTCTGATATCTACGCTCCATTGCCACCGCCTCCTCCCATTTTAACCATCTAATCCCTTCTCCTGATATGTTTGTTTAATTACCCGTTAAATATAACAATACTATCTGCTTTAACCCCTCCACATAGATAACAGGTTGAGGGGTCATCAAGCTGAGAGATTTAAAACCATAAAAAGGATTTTTAAGAATACAGGGAATTCAGAAAAATTGATACCAAGATAAAATTAGAGTTACACTATTCAGAGTGAAATTAGAAAGCATTTGTTTCCCTGAAGGGAGTAGTAGAAATGTGGAATTTTCTCCCTCAACAAGCTGTGGATTCTGTGCCAACTAAAACTTCAATACTGATAACCAACAGACTTTTAGTAGCAAGGATGTAGTGCATGTGGATCAACTTGGAGTTGAGGTACATAATTACCATGATTAAATTCAGTATTGAAACAAACTTGAGACAACAGCCTACTCCTGTTCTTATATCCCAAATGTTTAAATCACTTTCAATTACACTGACCATTAACTTGATCATACCTTATTTTACTTTATTTCTGTGACCAGGTAACGCTACCAAGTTTTTTTAAGGCTTATGTGGGCTTTGTTTCAATTTCACAGAAGCAATTCAATTAATTTAAATATAGCTTATCAAATAAGTACTAAATTTATTTTTTTTCTGCTGGGATAAATTAAGTGTCATAATATGTCAAGAATACTTGAGGGCTGTAGCTGCAAATAGAATAACTTTAAAAAGTTATATTTTCAGATATGTTCACCTCAGCTTTCTGAAAGCAGATATTGCCCAAATAATCAGACAAATTAACTAATGAAAAAATTGCCAACCTGATACAGATTCTCGCCGCTTGTGAACAATGCACACTTCCTCTTCCTTTCACAGCACCACTGATGGCTATAATATACATACAAATGTCCCTGTTTCCTGTCCTCAAAGCCCATGTCTGATTCGGATTTTGGTGATTTCTACCAATATCCCTCCTTGGTTTAAGGTCAATTTGAACCTCGCTTCTGTGCAGTGCCAAAGGATTAATTTTTCTTATTAAAGAAGCTGTACAAATATAAATTGAAATACTCAAATTTGAAGTCAGATTGAGTAGCCCAGTTTCTGTACTATAACTCATCGTTCCCGAAAATACACAAATGCACGGGTACAATTGTGTGAAGTTACATCCAAAAGCCCTGGAATTTCATTGGCACCTTGACCCTATCCAGGTCAACAAGATGTGCTCTCAGAAAGACGTTAAACTTCACTATTGAGGTTTCATTTTAGAAAGTGCATGCCGTGTCAAACCGCTCTTTTCCAGAAGAGATGATAATAGCCTGAAATGATAATAGCATTCTTTTTGTTTTGAGACGTCTACTCTTCCGGGTCCACTTGACAAGCCATTTCCTTTGTAGGAGTGGGGGGTTGCGGGGAGGAGAAGGGAGGGGAAGGGAAAGGAAATGTATTTGCATCAAGCAAACAGCGTCTCCCCTGAGATGCGGGCACGGTGGGGACTGGTTTTAATAAACAGACCGAAATATATCCAACACACTCACTGGTGAGCAACTGCCCGGGCTCTACCAGGCTTCCGAGTTCGCTTTTTTTGGGCCCTCCGTGTGGATATCCTCCACCTCCTCCTCCTCCACCGCCGCCACCCCCACCGCCGGCAGCTCCTCCTCCGCCGCCGCCGCCTCCCGGCGCAGCCGCGGCCGACCCGACTCCCAGTCCCGGGTGGTTGTTATTGACGACAAGACCGAGGCTCGCGGAAGCGGCGCCATTGTTGGGATCCTCGTGCAGGAACTGGCACTCGTCGCCGTAGAAACAGGTCTTGTCCTTGGCATAATAACGACAGTACTTCACCTTGGAGGAGCCGCCGCCGCCGCTGCTGCCACCACTACTACCACCACCACCCGGCAGTGCCCCGCCGCCGCCACCGTTCATGGCCGGCGGAGGAGACGGAAAGAGGCTGGAGAAAGCCACCTTCAACAACAACGGCGGCGGCGGCTCGCCACACGCACGGCCGGGGGGGCAGAGCCGCAGGTCCAGGTCCGGCCTCGCTGCTGCTGCTGCTGCTGCCGCTCCCACTGCTTCCACAATTCAAATCCGTGAGCCGAGGCCGAGAAAAAGAAGGAGGAGGACAACAACAACATTGGAAGCGGGCAGGCGGGCGGGTGGGTGCGGAAAAAAAAACCACACACAAACAAAAAAACACCGAAAATAATAGATAGGCCCCGCTTGCAGCCGACAACTCGATCGGGGTGAAGAAGGAAGGAGGGAAGGAGGGGGGGAAGGGCGGCTAATCGGGTTAGGCTCAGGCTCCCGAGCGGTGGTGTTTATTTCTGCCGATGGTGGGAGCCGCTCCGACCGCAGCCACAAGTTTTTTTTTTCGGCTCCCCCCCCCTCCTTGTTTTTTTTCGGCTGGAAGCGGCCTCCGCCGAACAGCTAGCTGGCGCCTCAGTGCGCATGCGCAGCCTTGGCGCATTCTGGGCGCCCAAGGAATCAAAACAAATGTGGAGAGAGAGAGGATAATGTGCCCCTGGCTGTCAGCTGCTGTTTCCTTTCAGTGTTCTCCCCTCCCTCCGCCCACTTCACAAGAGTTGTGTGTGCGCGCCTACTGTTTACATTCCTTATCAAGACTGTTTCTTCCCTGCTCTGCTTGTCACTTTTTTTTAATACAAAAATCAATTACATGAAGGCAGGAGGCAATTCTACCCCAGCTCTTAAAAGTTTATTTCCCAAGCAGAAAATGCTGGGAAATCTCAGCAGGTCTGACAGCTTCTGTTGACAGAGAATAGAGCCAATGTTTGGAGTCCAGATGACCCTTCGTCAGAGTATTCTCTCTGTTTCAGACCTGCTGAGACTTTCCAGCATTTTCTGTTTTTCTCTCAGATTCCAGCAGCCGCAGTATTTTGCTTTTATAATTAAGGTTTGTTTGTTTCTTTCTTTATAAGTCACAAGTAGCCTCACGTTAACGATAATTGCTAATTATCATAGCAATGAAATTACTATGATAATCCCCCATTCGTCACGCACGAACCCGTCCGTACCTGTTTGAGTACAAAGGAATAATGGAGGCTTACAGCATGTAAACGGGTCCTTTGGCCCAATTTGTCCATACTGCCCAGTTTTTGCCACGAAGTTAGTCCCAATTGCCCTCTACATCCATCTTACCCATGTAACTGTCGAAATGCTTTTTAAAAGACAAAATTGTACCTGCCTCTACTACTGCCCCGGCAGCTTGTTCTGGACACTCATCACCCTTTGAGTGAAACAATTGCTTCTCTCTCCTCTCACCTTAAACCTATACCTTTTAGTTTTAGACTCCCCTATCTTTGGGAAAAGATGCTGACTCTCTACCTTTTCTAGATCTTCATAAGTTCACCCCTAAGCCTTCTATGATCCAGGGAAAAAAGTCCCAGTCTATCCAGTCTCTCCTTATAACTCAAGTCATCAAGTCCCAGTCAAATCCTTGTAAATCTTTTCTACACTCTTTTAATTTAGTAATATTCTTTCTATAATAGTGACCAGAACTGTACACAGTATTCCAAGTGTGACCTCATCAATGTCTTGTACAACTTCAACAAGACGTCCCAGCTCCTCTATTCAATATTCCAACCAATGAACCCAAGTATGCCAAATATCTTCTTCACTACCCAGTCCACTGTGACTCCACTTTCAAGGAGCTATGAAGCTGTACTTCTAGATCTCTTTGTTCTCCCCAATGCCCTACCATTAACTGAGTAGGTCTTGCTCCAATTTGGTCTACCAAAATGCATCACCTCACATTTATCTAAATTAAGCTCCATTTGCCATTCATCAGCCCACTGACACAATTGATCAAGATCCCATTGCAATCTGAGATAACCTTCTTCACTGTCCACTATGCCAGCAATTTTGATGTCATCTGCAAACTTACTAACCATGCATCCTAAGTTCTCATCCAAATCGTTAATATAAATGACAAAAACAGTAGACCCAGCACTGACTCCTGAGGCACACCACTGGTCACAGGCTTCCAGTTTGAAAAACAACCCTCTACAACCACTTTCTGTCTTCAAGCCAACTTTGTATACAAAAAAAAATTTGACACAGCTGATCCATTGAAATCCATCGTCTTGGGTTGTGAGAGGAAATCAAAATTCCTGGAGGAAGCCCACTCAGACATGTGGAAAACGATGCACAAACGATAACCCAAGGCACCCAATTAGACAGAGGCAAAATACTGCAGATGCTGGAATCTAAAACAAAAATGCTGGGTAAAGCTCAGACAACATCTGTGGGGAGAGAATATAAAATAAACGTTTCAAGTCAGATGACCCATTAGACGCAAAACGTCGGCTCTGTTCTCCCTCAGATTGCTGTCAGACTTGATGAGTTTTTTCCAGCATTTTCTGTTTTTGTCCCTGTCGAACAATTATACGAAGTATCAGTCAAGAGTAACCTCTTGTCTCGTATTTTAAGGGATTGTCCCTTAATTTTGACCATTTGTCAATTATTTCTAGGACAGTCTATGAAAGACTTCTTGCCTTTGCCTTTTTTTTGCAAACCTGTGCTCTCCCCCCATCCCTACTTTATGGTAACCAGAAACTAACCTCACCCCAGCATTTATGCTCAGTGGCATCCCACAGTCAAAATGTTCTTTACTTTTGATCAGAACAGTTGGTCAAGTAATCATGAGGAATCATGATAGAGTAGACACAGATTGTTCCTGTTAATGGAAGGACGGAGAACCAGAGAGCAACAGTTTTAGATAATAATTGGCAAAAGCTGCAATGGTGATATGAGGAAAAACTTTATGCAGCAAATGGTTAGGATCTAGAATGCATTATTTGGAACTACATTGGAGGCAAATTCATTTGTGATTTTCAAAAGAGAATTGGACAATTATCTGAAGAGAAAAAGAATACAAAATTGAGGGGAAATGGCTAGGTAATGGGGCTAGCAGCTATCAGGAACATCACAGTGTGAATGGCCTCTGCTGATGATCACACTATACAACTATTAACTTAGGACAAAATTCTAATTAGAGCAGTTAATGGTTTCAAGCTTAAAAACCAAATACGTTATGGCAGGTGTTTGCTCAGAGTCTCCGCTCAAGGATAAGTATCAGATTCGCTTTTATGAAATTGAGGGCAGAAAAGGCTATTCCTCCAGGGCTGAAGAAAGTGACTCTGGTAGAAAATCATGGTCCAGACTTGAGGCAGATAACCTGATGGGAACATGGGTTAATTTGGAAATGCAAAATCAAATTTAAAACTTAAACCATGAATGGAATATTGCCAATCCTGTAGGGAGAAACAGAAAATTTACTCAACTTTCAGCCTAAGTGCTGTGCATGCTGAAAACAGCTATCCAGCTGAATCTTATATTCCAGTTATTTGTCCATATCCTGTAAGTTACAGCACTTCAAGTACATACTCAATTTTTTTTAATGGGATTTTTGGCAAAGTTCTATACCTGGCCCATACTTTATATCCTAACTCCCTTCTAATCCTTCTGCCAATTGCTTGAAATCTAGGCCACCTGGTTATTTATTCTGCTAACAGAAATAGGCTTACCTAGCCATTTTGGGGCGGCATGGTGGCACAGTGGTTAATACTGCTGCCTCATTGGGACCAGGATTCTATTCTTGGCTTGGGTTACTATCAGTGTGGAGTTTGCATTTTCTTCCTGCGTCTGCTTGGGCTTCCTCCAGGTGCTCTGATTTCCTCCCACAGTCCAACACAGTCAGGTTAGGTGAATTGATCATGCAAAATTGACAATTTGGGGGAACTAGCTAGGGTAAATGTGAGGGGATAGGGTCTGGGAGAGATGTGGTCAGTGTAGACTCGATGGGCTGAATGGCCTCCTGCACTGTGGAATTCTATTCATGCCCTTCATAATTTTGTACACTTCAATTAAATAATTTTCCACCACCTCTGATGCAAATTAAACAACCTGCTCTTGATCTGAGATGCTAATTCCTTTTCTCTCTCTACAATTGCTGCCAGATCTACTGAGCATTTCCAGTGTTTCCTATTTTCATTCTAGTTTATACAATTATCCTCAGCTAAAATTCTCATTCCTTGCAGCCCTCTTTAGCGTCATCACATCCTTCCTGTAACATGGTGATCATAACTGTATGCAGTACTCTATAGCTGGGACCTAGCTAGTGTTTTACCTCATTCTGGCATAACTTCCCCGCCTCAGCTAAAAAGGAAAGCACCTATATGTCTTCTTGATAATCTTATTTACCACAATCCTATTACCATCAGGGCTACATGCATTTTATAGTCCCTCTGCACATTTACACATCACCAAAGCCTACAATTTATTGTGCTTTTCCTTGTATTGTTTGCTCTCCCCAACTGCATCACCTCAACTATCCCAGCTTAAATTATATTTAACACTTTTCTGCCCATTGACCAATTCATTGATAATATTCTGCAGCCTACAGCTTTCATCCTCACTAGCAATGATACAACAAATTTATTTCATCTGCAACTTCGTAATTACAGCCCCTACATTTAAGTCTAAATTATTGACTCAATGTTCCCAGTATCAGATTTGGGGACTATTCCTAAGATGCGCTGGGGAATCCGTCTCCGAAGATCCCAAGTAGTTTACCCGGCGATTGTCCGAAAGAATTTACTTCGTCCGGACAATTGCATTGTTGTGGGAACTATCAGATATAATTATTTAAATCGTTAACTTCAAAAGGTTCTGACAATTTTACACTCATGGTTACTCCGAAAGCGTTAGCAGCAATAAGAACACTTTCGAACTTTGGCATAACTGTTTTAAAGATGCAGACTGAGCCCCGCATGGGACATTCTCCCCAACTAAGCACCCCATCTCTCAAGGTATTCCCCACCCGCACAGGATTCACAACCACACCGCTTGACCTAACCTCCCTCCGACACAATCGGTCCTAACGACCCCACTGGCCCAACTACCATCTGACCCAAAAGAACCTCCACCAACCTGCAAACCCCGTCCCCCGTCCAATGACTAACTTCCTCGATGTCCCTCTCTTGCCGACAACTGAACCCCCATCCCGACATCCTATTCACTTACCTTAGAAACTTACCTTCTCCCTGGTCTCTTATTTTCAATGGAACCTTTAAACTCATTTGTTTTATGGCAGCTAGTACTGCTTTACTCCGCTTCTTTTACACTTTGCCGCTGGAGCAGGGGGCACAGTTCACTTTCTGAGTCTCGCCTCGCTCGAGTCAGAAAGGTTGGATGAGAGAGGTGTTTTACATTTTAAGCATAGGTAAGCGTATGAAGTGACAATCTGCTGCAGGTTGTCACTGCAAGGTGTATACAACCCATTGACATACAATTAGCCAGAGGACCCGATATTGAACCCTGCAGAATACTACTGATAGAAGCCTTCTAATCACAAATACTCATTGACCATTAGCCTTTGCTGCCAGCTATTGAGCCAGTTTTGAGTCCAATTTGCCACTTACCCTCGGATCTCAGTCTGTTCTGTGTAACCTTGTCAAAGAATTGCTAAAATTCAAATTTCAAAAACATCAAACATTAGCTAGACATAGCCTTCTTTTCACAAATGCAAGTTGACTGTCCTTATTGATCCATGCCTTTCTACATATTTTATACTATCTATTGGAACTTTTTCCAACTATTTGCTTACCACCATTGTTTGGTTGACAGACCCAGTTGGGTCGGAGAGAAGTTAAGTCAAGCAGCATGGTTGTGAACTCTGTGTGGGTGAGTAAAATCAAGGAAAACTCAAGGCTAATTTAAAAATACATGAAGAACAAGAAGAATGCCACGGGAAGAGTAGGGCTTATAAGAGGCAAAAGCACAACTTGTGTGGAGACAGAAGTCAAAGGCATGCATCTTAATGGAGGGACAATGCAGTTAAACAGCAGCGTGGAATATTAGATGTTATAAAAAATTAGCATCTTTAAAAATGAATATATCACTAGCCATAAATGAAATGCATTCTACATTTCTAAGAGGGGCAAAGACAAAAATAATTGAGATTCTGAACATCATTTCACAATCCTCTCTGGGAACAGGCTGGAGAATGCAAAAACTGCTAATGTTATACCATGACTTAAAAAAGGAGAAAAGATAGATCAAGTACAGACCTGTCAGCCAAACATTGGTGATGAGCAAATAGTTGGAAAATATTCTGATAGATAGTATAAATTATGTAGAAAGATATGGATCAACCAAGGATAGTCAACATGGACTTATGAAGAAAAGCTGGTTGATGTTTGAGATTTTTGAAAACTTAACAAGGAGGGTCAGCGATGGTAGTGCATTTCATACAGTCCATGTGGATTTTAGTAACACTTTTGATAGGGTTGCTTTAATGAACTCAATGAGGCCCATGAGGTGAAGCTCTTGGAGTTTGAGCTCCCTGACTGAGATAATGATTGTCTGCCCAATTGGAAAGTCTTATCTGTGCATATAATGATGAGTATCTGATCTACTGACACCCTGGATTCTAACTTTATACCAGAAGCACTGTCAGAACTGGAGATACATTTGTAAATAAAAGGAATCTGCTGAAGCAACAACAGCTTCTGAAATGTTAGAGTCAGAGTCAGAGGTTTACAGCAAGATTTGATGTCAGTGGTAGGGAAGCTGTTGGAGGGGATTCTTAGAGATAGGATGTATAGGCACTTAGAACGTTGTGATCTGATTAGGGATACACAGCATGGCTTTGTTAAGGGGAGGTTGTGCCTTACAAATCTGGTAGAATTTTTTGAGGAGGTGATGAAAACGGTCGAGGAAAGGGAGAGCCGTTGATGTCGTCTATATGGATTTCAGTAAGGCGTTTGACAAAGTCCTTATGGGAGGTTAGTTAAGAAGGTCAATGCTCATGGGATACAAGGACAGGTAGCTAGATGGACAAGTAACTGGCTTAGTAATAGGAGACAGAGAGTAATGGTGGAAGAGTGTTTTTCGAGTTGGAGGTCGGTCACTAGTGGTGTGCTGCAGGGCTCGGTACTGGGACCTCTTCTATTTGTAATATATATAAATGACTTGGAAGAGGGAGTAAGTGGAGTGATCAGCAAGTTTGCAGACGATACAAAGATGGCTGGACTTGCAGATAGTGACGAGCATTGTCAGGCGATGCACCAGGACATAGATAGGCTGGTAGCTTGGGCAGATAGATGGCAGACGGAATTCAATCCTGATAAATGCGAGGTGATGCATTTTGGGAGAAAGAATGTAGGGGGGAGATATATAATAAAGGGTAGACCTATTAAGTGTATAGAAATTCAGAGGGACCTGAGGGTGCAGGTGCACAAGTCTCTGAAGGTGGCAGAGCAGGTGGAGAAGGTTGTGAAGAAAGCATATGGTATGCTAGCCTTTATAGGAAGGGGTATAGAGTATAAGAGCTGGCCTTTAATGTTGCAGTTGTATAAAATGTTGGTTAGACCTCATTTGGAATACTGCATTCAGTTCTGGTCGCCATACTACCAGAAGGATGTGGAGACTCTGGAGAGAGTGCAGAGGAGGTTTACCAGGATGCTGTCTGGTATGGAAGGTCTGAGTTACGAGGAGAAGTTAGGCAAATTGGGACTATTTTCCTTAGAAAGACGTAGACTTAGAGGAGGTGTACAAGATTATGAGGGGTATCGATAGAGTAAACAGGATTAAGCTTTTTCCTAGGATGGACTCGAATAGCACAAGGGATCATGGGCTTAGGGTGAGGGGGGTAAGGTATAATTTGGATGCTAGAAGGAATTTTTCCAAATGGAGGGTGGTGGGGGTATAGAATGAGCTGCCAAGTAAAGTGGTGGAGGCAGGCACTCTGGAGTTATTTAAGAAATACTTAGATGGGCACACGAACAGAATGGGAATGGAGGGGTATAGAAAACCGATTTAAAATAGGGATCGTGAGCCTTGGGAGTCCCTGGGAAGTGTGTAAATAGATGATGATATTGATGTACTTGTTTTTATTTTACAGGTGCTTTGGTCCACCTTGTTGGCATACACGCGATGGGTCGTGAGAGGGCTGCTCTTGGATTTTTTTCGAGAGTATCCTAGTGCTTCATGTCGTTAGTGTATGCTTGACGTGGACCATTTGATGGGCAACACGACAGCTCAGTGACTATTGCTGTGCTGTGCAGATACATGGATTTGGGCTTGTGTCTGTGGGAGTTTGTGCATTCTCCCCGTGCTTGCGTGGGTTTTCTCCGGGTGCTCCGGTTTCCTCCCACATCCCAAAATGTGCTCTTAGGCTGATTGGCAAAACAAATTCTCCCTAAATTGTCTCAAATTTGGTTTTTAATCCATAGATCTATAAACATAGGGATCACAGGTTGAGATGGGAACATCGGGTGGCGGCGCGGGCGCGTTGGGCCGAAGGGCCTGTTTCCCATGCTGTTTTGTTCTTTGTTCTTTGAAATTATTTTCTTAAATTTAAAAAATTATTTCAGCTACACATGACAGATTGGTCTTTCCACATAACTGAAATTCCTCATCCCTGGAATTATTCTTGTGAATCATTCCTGCATTATCTCCAATGCTTTCACATCCTTTCTTAAATATGATGCCCAAAACTGTACACAATTTTCTAGCTAAGGTTTTATACAACTTCATCATAACTTCCTTGCTTTTGTGCTTGATGTCCCTACTTTTTAATCCCAGGATTGCATGTGATTTATTTACTGCTTTCTCAATCTGCCCTGTCATCTTCAGATTCATCTGCTCCTGCACCTCCTTTATTTTTTATCCTTTACTTTGTTTCTCCTCATTACTTATACCACAATAAATGAATTCATACTTCTCAGCGTTAAATTTCATCTGGCACTTTTCTGCCCATGTCCTCTTGATGTTTATCATTATCCTCCTCACAATTCTTAATTCATCCAAGTTTTGTGTCATTCACAAGTTTTGTAATTGTGTCTGTGCATCCAAGTTTATTCATTAACAGATACCAGGAAATGCCTGGATCCTAACACACAAACTTCCCTTTCCAGCCTTATCCTTCGAGAATCCCACTGTTTTGCTTTCTGGGAACATTTTGTCCTGAACCTTCTCTATCTTGATGATTTCCCAATGTTTTAAAACATATCTTGAAGTAGCTTTTTCCAGTCCACTTTTGCCAACAATATTGTACAGACTTTAATTTTACTCACATGCTTGTTAAAATCCAAGTACCTCTATATTTGTGTACAGGATAATATGAAGGACCTTTATTTGGGTATTCCTGCCATTTTATTCCTAGAAGGATGTGATAAACTTCAGAATTTATATTTATATTTAATTACTTAAAGTTTCTCTCTAAGTATCATGGCAGCAAAATTCTGGAAATTTGATTGGATAGAATTATTCTACAATCAGTTATAGAAAAATATTTTGGGTGTCAAGACTGGTAATCAATGAAAACAGAAAATAATGAATTGGAAAGAAGAAAACACAGACAATGCTCAATGAATAAGAAGATGCACAATCTTAATCATTAGATGCAATTGATTCCAGAAATCATTGTTGTAAAACAGTAATGTGACACCTTATAAAATTCACAATCTAAGTAAAACAGTCACATGACTAGTTTATGATTAACCTTGTAGGATTGTACAGGAAGTCTCATTAATCCATCAATTTTTGTACAAAAGATTGTTGATGTTTTCATCAAATTAATATAATTTGGACAAGACTGCAATTTTCTGAACTTCTTTAACATGTACCCTCAAATAACTTAAAATTTCAATCTTTTTGTGATTAATTTTGAAGTGTATTTCTAAACCTGCTAGCTAGCACACTGAAACTAATACTGAACCATGTTTTAGGTACATGACCAAAATTTCTGCATTATTAATGTTGCCAACAACCTTAAGTACATAACATGAATTAAGGGAGAAAAAGGACAAAATAAATTAAATGTATCACTGGTGCTTAATCCAAGGAATCTTTTCTCCTTAAAACTATTTTTTCAATTTTGTTATACCAGATATTTCATATATTAGTTTACAATTCTACAATTTTCACGTGCTTGTAGACCAATAAGTAGTTTGCATGGCAAGAGGAAATGATACTTTCAGACCACTAGAATAAATTACATTTCTCTGAAATTACGTAAAATGGTTTCAAAGTCAATTTTTCAATCAAATAATTATAACATTTAATTGTTAGCTTATTTCTAACCAGAAATACTGTTTTGATCTAGGAAGAATTAACTGCAAAGATGTTAGCTATAAGCAAAAATATTTAATTCTGTATTTAACATGTCATTTGAAATTTATTTTAAGAAAAACATAATGGTGAGTCTTGATCAACAATAATTTGTGAATTATAATGTTGAAAGTGCATTTATGATCGTGTGAATTGAGATATTTTAAATAGTTTATGTAACTCCCTAAATACATTCGTGTTATTTTATGTTCAGAGTATAGAGCATACTTTGCACATGCAAGCAAATAGACCAAGCAAAGCTACATTTCTACAATTTACTGACTGTTTAAAAATAAACTGTGGTTTGTACCAGTGGGACTACAGTACATCAGCATCCACCACATTCCCAGCCATGGGACCAATTTTTTATTTGATTTGATATGTTTCATTTAAAAATGGTTTAATTTGTCATTTATTGTGTATGTCCCCCTAATAAGGAGCACCACTATCTTTTTAATTGGCAATGCCACTGTCAATCATTGTTAATATAAAAAATTAGACAGATGTTTCCATGGTAACAACTTTATTATAAATTGCCCTTAGGCAATATGGAGCAGCAGGGCATAAGAATCTCTCAGATGTTACACAGCTGATCCTGAATTATGGGTCTACCATCAATGTTTCCAGCAGTTCAAGAAAATGGCTTTCCATCATCTTTTCAGGACAATCAAGAATAGACAAAAAAACCCCATCAACATCTATCTCATAAAGACATTTTCCAAAAACTTGCATGATGTAAAAAAGGAAACACATGAAGTAAATCTTGCATGTTGTGGTCTCTACATGTTGCCCTTTCACTACACCATTGAGTATGGGCAGGAAAGGTTTTGTATGAAGCATTCAGAGAATTTAAGCCTTGTCATATACTCCCAGACTGCCTGTAAATGTTGTGTCCTTTATGAGCCCATGTTTCATCTACTCACAGACAGATGTTGCAACCCATATTCCATTATTTGAAGTGTTGTTCTTCAATACCTGACTTTATGGGATGTACCCCAGGTTATTGTGGGAGGTGAGGGAAGTGGTTGCAGAGCCCCTGGCGATGACATTTGCGTTGTCCACTGAAACGGGAGAGGTTCTGGAGGATTGGAGGATTGCCGATGTGGTTCCTATCTTAAAGAAAGGGAACAAGGATAGTCCAGGAAATTACTGACCGGTGAGTCTGACTTCGATGGTTGGTAAGCTGATGGAGAGGCTTCTGAGGGATAAGATTTATGAACATTTGGAGAAGTTTAGACTGATCAGAAATAGCATGGTTTCGTCAAGGGCAGGTCGTGCCTTACGAGCCTAGTTGAGTTCTTCGAAAATGTGACTGAACACATTGACGAAGGAAGAGCAGTGGACGTAGTGTATATGGACTTTAGCAAGGCGTTTGATAAGGTCCCCCATGCAAGGCTTCTGGAGAAGGTGAGAGGGCATGGGATCCAAGGGGCTTTGGCCTCACGGATCCAGAACTGGCTTGCCGACAGAAGGCAGAGAGTGGTTGTGGATGAGTCTTGTTCTGCATGGAGGTCGGTCACCAGTGGAGTGTCCCAGGGATCTGTTCTGGGACCCCTGCCGTTTGTCATTTTCATAAATGACCTGGATGAGGAAGTGGAGGGTTGGGTTAGTAAGTTCGTTGACAATACAAAGGTCGGTGGTGTTGTGGATGGTCTGGAGGGATGTCAAAAGTTGCAGCGGGACATAGACAGGATGCAAGACTGGGCGGAGAAGTGGCAGATGGACTTCAACGCAGATAAATGTGTAGTGGTCCATTTTGGCAGTAATAATGGGATGAAAGAGTACAATATAAGGGAGTCTTAGCTGTGTTGTAGAGCAGAAGGATCTTGGAGTCCGATCTTAAATTGATCTTAAATCGGCCTCGCAGGTGAAGTGGTCAAGAAGGCATACGGTGTACTGGCCTTCATTAATCGAGGAATAGAGTTTAGGCGTCAAGAGGTAATGATGCAGCTCTATAAGACCTTTGTCAGACCCCAGTTGGAGTATTGTGCGCAGTTCTGGTCGCCTCACTATAGGAAGGATGTAGAAGCTATTGAGAGAGTGCAGACGAGATTTACAAGGATGCTGCCTGGATTGGGAGGCAGGCCTTATGAAGATAGGTTGAGAGAGCTGGGACTGTTCTCCCTGGAGAGACGTAGGTTGAGAGGTGACCTGATAGAGGTTTATAAAATGTTGAGAGGAATAGATAGGGTGGACTCTCAGAGACTATTTCCCCGAGCGGAAATGGTCACTACGAGAGGACACAGATTTAAGGTGCAGGGAAGCAAATACAGAGGGGATGTTAGGGGTAAGTTTTTCACTCAGAGGGTGGTGAGTGAATGGAATCGGCTGCCGTCAGCGGTGGTAGAGGCAAACTCGCTGGGGTCTTTTAAAAGACTTCTGGATGGGTATATGGAAACGAGTGGGATAGGGAGTTATAGATAGATATGGTAGATATAGATGTGATCGGCGCAACACGTGGGCCGAAGGGCCTGTTTGTGCTGTAGTGTTCTATGTTCTATGTTCACTTTAATCTTGTGCTGCTGATCTTTGGCTACCCAGAGTGAGGGAGGATGGACATGTTGGCCGAACTTCTTATAGAACTGTTTCTGACCTTGAGTGAGGTGTTATGCACAGGTCAAACCAAACTAGGCCCATAGGGGTGGTTTTTGGCACTCTGCCTCTAGTCCATGGATCTTCTGCAATCATGTGGCATTGAGAAACAGCACACAGTGTCTGCTGATACGCTTAGATCTTCCATGACTAATGGCATTCTGGAGTACATAGTTGACATGTTTGGCAACATTATTATTTAATTTTTAAATTGTTTTCTTAATGATTTGGGTTTCTATAAATGCTGGGACACTTTTGTTAAATGCTTCAGTTAACAACACTGGGGTGACCACACATTTATGTGCATTAACTATAGCAGACATAAACTGCAGCATAGAGGACAGCAGAACAAGGGAACAGTTGCAAAATCCTCTCCAAGTCTCTCGTTATTCTGATTTAGAATTATATCAGCATTGTTATACTGTTGCTGGGTCAAAAATTCTGGAAATTCCTCCCCAGTTGCAGCCACTGGAAATGTACCTAAACCACAAGGACTAGTGCTTGAAGAATGAAGTTTATCACCACATTGACAAAGACAATTAGGGATGGATAATAAGTTCATATCTCAAGAACAAATAAAAAATGCACTGCACTGTCTTTGATTATTCAAAGATTATTAGTGTCATAAGAATAAAGTACTTGCATTTGTTTGCAGCTCTTTGCATGGCAAGTTTATGCAAAATGGAAATTAAATAAATAATCAGTTTTTCTGAGGTTTCTTGGTATTGCTTGAGAGAGCATTGTTGGTCATGTAATCCAAAAAAAGTCATTCAAATAGTGCCACAAGAATTCTTAGACGCACTTGAACCACCAGATAAGGCTTTGGTTTAATGTCTCATCTCTGATAATGCAAAATGCTCAATATTGTTATCCTAAATTATACGCTGAAGCCTTGGAGTCAATGCACAATTTCAAATCTGGAGAGGATTCAGAATTATCTAACTCAGACAACACATTGCAACCACTGAGGTAAATTGACATCTGATTCCATATCCTCTTGATTATACATTCCATGTTACTGAGAAGCTGAATGCAGCTCAGGAAATAGATAAAAGGAAGATTACCAATATGTGTAGTGTTTTCACTTTGTTTAAGGAACATTCTCCATGCTCCTTGAGTGAGCAATTAAGTCATATTTCCAGAAGAAAAAATAGACAGGATGTATTTTATCTTATGATGAATTTAACACCAGAGATATGATCCTCTAACTGAATCACAGTATGCACAAACTGATTCCCTCTCTTGTACTTTATTATGTTATTGCCCTCCAAATATTTCAAGAGCAATAGGTATTGTAAAGCCTATGGGAACAGTTGGGTGAGATGCTCCCAGTCCTATGGCAATGTCCTAGGGCTGTGATGATTGGTTTAAAAAACCACAGTTTTTGTGCCCGGCATGAATCCCGATTCCCGGCTCACCTCTGGAATTCAGCCTTTGTGTGCATGTTTGAAACCAAGTTGTCCTGAAGGAATCCAAACTGAGCATCAGTGAGAGGATAAGGGCAAAGCAATTAAGTGATTGAAAACTTGATTGTATTAGGGGGTCCAGAGTTAGTGTATAATTGGAGAACACACTGGTGATGAGTGAACTGGCTTTGGTGCAGGATAAAGTATGGATGACAAAATTATGATTGAGCTGAAGATTAGGATTGGGACTCTGAGCAAAAGAGCTGTGGAATTGATGAGTTTAGAGATAGTACAAATGGTCATTTGTATTGGAGAGACAGGGATCATACATATCAAATTGGAAGTTGGTATTTTTGTGACAGAACATGGGGACAGAATCCCAGTTTAGGGTTTGAAAAATACAGAAGATACAATAGGCTAACCGTCTGAATCAGCTTGAGGTGGGATCATTCAGAGGATATGCAATATGTGGTGGAAGCAAAAACAATGGCATTTTTCCAATGTTTCACAGATGGACTTAGCTGAGCAGAAAATAGTGGTCCGGGACCTGTGCCTATAATACACCAGGTCAACTGAGTCTACTGAAAAGGTAAATGAGACAGACTATGTAGTGCACAGCCAGTCTTCTAATTCTTGTCCTGCACCTGTACCAAGGCAAATTTTACTCCAAGCACATCTGAAATCTTTGTCCTTATAAATCTTTCCATGTCCTAATTCTAACCTGTTTCTACAGTTTTTACAGATTTGTATATCCTCACTCCAAACATTTTGATTTGATCTGATTTATTATTGTTACATGTATTAATATACAGTGAAAAGTATTGATTTTTGCATGCTATACAGCAAAAACATACCATTAATAGAGAAGAAAATGAGAGTGCAGAATGTAGTGTTATAGTCATAGCTAGGGTATAGAGAAAGATCAATTTAGTGCAGGGTCAAAAGTCTGACAGCAGCAGGGAAGAAGCTGTTCTTCAGTTAGTTGTTACGGGACCTCAGACTTTTGTATCTTTTTCATGAAGACAGAAGGTGAAAGAGAGAATGTTTGGAATGTGTGGGCCCCTTAATTATGCTGGCTGCTTTGCCAAAGCAGTGGGAAATGTAGACAGAATCAATGGTAGGAGGCTGAGTGTTGTGATGGATTGGGCTATGTTCATGATCTTTTGTAGTTCCTTGCGGTCTTGGGCAGAGCAGGAGCCATACCAAGCTGTGATACAACCAGAAAGAATTTTTCTGATTGGCCTCCCTTATTCATAGTAGCCTTTTGCTGTATGGCAAATATCTACAGTTCTCTCCCTAAACATTTTGTAAGGGTACCAATCAGAAACCCAAGGTTTCTATTATGAAGTCAGATTGTATGCAAACAAGTTTCAATTTTGGTGTTAGCATGAGGATAACATGTTTCATGCCAAGCATCATTCTACTGGGAAGCTTTTATTACAGCAAACTTTATTTAACAACACAGTTTAATTATAACAAATGAATTAGCTCAACTTTTAACAATTGAACAATACTTAAACATGACAAGATACAATTCTTAACTGCTAACCTATTAGTAAATTCCAATCAAGCAATGTTTCTCTTAAAGACTGAAACCCTCTTTTAAAATTAATCAGCAAAACACAGATATACTTGCTATAATTAAGGTTACCAGGTTTGGAGTTTTCAGAAAGTTTTTGGAGAGAGAGCGAGACACACACACAGAGACAGAGAGACACCACTATCTTTTGGAAGCCCAAGCATCAACTGCTTGTACTTTAAAATGAAAATGAAACTGTTCTTTTCCTGCAAGTTTAGCTCCTCTCATTAGCCATATATTCATCCCCTGACAATCAACCTAACAAAAACCTCACAGACTTCTGCATACCTAGTCTAAAGTCACAGGGGAACCTAAATAAACAAAAGGCCCAATAACTCTACGAAGTGTCACATTCCTAACTAAAATCAGTTATTATCCTGCATTCTCAGCATCAGCTGCTAATTTCCCAGACAAATTGACTTGTCTGGGAAATTAGCAGACAATTTCTGCTAAAATTGTCTGCTAACAGAAACATAAAATATAACAAAACAGCACATCATCATTACAATCTATACTTCCCTTTTTAAATATCTACTCTAAACCCACTCTGACCAAAACTTTGATCATGTTCCCGAACCCTTCCCTGGCTCAGTGTCTGCTTTCTTTGTAAAATGCCTTAGGTTTATCTTAATGTTCAAGGTGTCAAATAAATGCCAGTCACTGTTGTGCAACCTCAATAAGCTAACATTTCCTTCTGCTCAATGTCAATGAAAACAAAAGCATGTTTTCAGTTCATGTAACATGTAGCATTCCACTGGCCCTAATTTCATGCATCCTTTTATCTACCATTTTATGAGATTTTGCAAGCACACTACACTGCTCATCACAAGCTTCATTGGACAATTAAGTTTTGTTCCTGCACCACCAATATTCTTCCTTTACCCTGTTTGTTGTTATTTATTTTATTTTTCCACTTTTTATTTGATATTTTGTTGAAGTTTATATCATTACTTTTTCATGATCATATTATGTTTTCTCTTTCATATCATTCAATTCATTATGAAGCTAATGCTGCTATAGTTATATTTTTCCCAGTTCTGTATGGTGCACAAGTAGTAACTGAGTTTCATTTCATAATAGCATATGAGTTTTTCTGAGTTATAATGAAGCTAACATCCCACATTTAATACATTTAAATTTTTTTTTATTACTATGTTTTTTCCAACAACTGGTTGTCTTTGTTTTTTTTACAGTTTAGCACCACTTCAAAAATCCCTTCTGCAAATCTAAGTTTCACACTTCTAAAGGGCGATCTTATGAAAAAAAATTTAAGTCCAGAACATGCATGGAAACCGGAAAGATTTGGATCCATTTTTTAATGAGTCCAAATGTTGAATCTTATACACTTCGTGCATGAAATCCATTTTTCACCAGTAAGGTACAGGGGGTGGGGGGGGGGAATGGGTGGGGCTTAAAACACCTGAAGACTGGCTGTTCACCCAATCTGGGAGCAAAATACTGAACCAAAGTTCCTTCAGATAACTCTGACCTAAGGATTAACTCTTTTCTGGACTATGCCTGTGCTTGAATATTTCTTTTGGGTCTCAATGAAGAGAGGTGGATGTAGTATGCAAGCTGTGGTGAGAACAGAACATTATGATTATAAGGAGAGAGGAAAGAGTTTCCATTATAAAATAACTTTCATCACTTCAGGAAGTCCCAAAGAAATTCACATCCAATTAAGTACTTCTAAAGTATGGTCACAATTATGTTGGTTTAGCTCAATTGGCTCAACAACTGATTAGTGATATATAACGTTTTAGTAAGGCGTTTGACAAAGTCCCTCATGGGAGGTTAGTTGAAATGGTCAAGGCTCATGGGATACAAGGACAGGTAGCTAGATGGACAAGTAACTGGCTTGGTAATAGGAGATAGAGAGTAATAGTGGAAGGGTGTTTTTCGAGCTGGAGGTCGGTCACTAGTGGTGTGCCGCAGGGCTCGGTACTGGGACCTCTTCTATTTGTTATATATATAAATGACTTGGAAGAGGGAGAAAGTGGAGTGATCAGCAAGTTTGCAGACGATACAAAGATGGCTGGATTTGCAGATAGCAAGGAGCACTGTGAGGCAATGCAGCAGGACATAGATAGGCTGGTAGCTTGGGCAGACAGATGGCAGATGGAATTCAATCCTGATAAATGTGAGGTGATGCATTTCGGGAGAAAGAATGTAGGGGGAAGATATATGATAAAGGGTAAACCTATTAAGAGTATAGAAATGCAGAGGGACCTGGGGGTACAGGTGCACAAGTCTCTGAAGGTGGCAGAGAAGGTGGAGAAGGTTGTGAAGAAAGCATATGGTATGCTTGCCTTTATAGGAAGGGGTATAGAGTACAAGAGCTGGCCTTTCATGTTGCAGTTGTATAAAACGTTAGTTAGACCTCATTTGGAATATTTCGTCTAGTTCTAGGCGCCTTACCACCGGAAGGACGTGGAGACTCTGGAAAGAATGCAGAGAAAGTTTACCAGGATGCTGCCTGGTATGGAAGATCTGAGTTACGAGGAGAGGTTAGGCAAATTGGGGCTGTTTTCCTTAGGAAGACGTAGACTTAGAGGAGATCTAATAGAGGTGTACAAGATTATGAGGGGTGTAGATAAACAGGGTTAAGCTTTTTCCTAGGATGGACTCAAATAGCACAAGGGGTCACGGGCTTAGGGTGAGGGGGATAAGGTATAATTTGGATGCTAGACGGAGTTTTTTCACATGGAGGGTGGTGGGGATATGGAATGCGCTGCCAAGTAAAGTGGTGGAAGTAGGCACTCTGTAGTTATTTAAGAAATACTTAGATGGGCACATGAACAGAATGGGAATGGAGGGGTATAGAAAACTGATTTAAAGTAGGGATCATGTGCCTTGGGAGTCCCTGGGAAGTGTGTAACAGACAATGATATTGATGTACTTGTTTTTATCCTACAGGTGCTTTGGTCTGCCTTGTTGTCTAACAAGGGGCGCACATGCGATGGGTCGTGAGAGGGCTGCTCTTGGATTTTTCGAGGGTATCCTAGTGCTTCACGTCATTAGTGTACGCTTGACCTGGACATTTGATGGGCAACACGACAGCTCAGTGACTATCGCTGTGCTGTGCAGATACATGGATTTGGGCTTGTGTCTGTGGGAGTTTGCACATTCTCTCCGTGTTTGCGTGGGTTTTCTCCGGGTGCTCCGGTTTCCTCTCACATCCCAAAAATGTGCTCTTAGGCTAATTGGCAAAACAAATTCTCCCTAAATTGACTCAAATTTGGTTTTTAATCCATAGATCTGTAAACATAGACGGGGATCATGGGTAGAGGTGGGAACATTGGGGTAGCGGCGCGGGCTTGTTGGGCCAAAGGGCCTGTTTCATGTGCTATTTTGTTCTTTGTTCTTTGATGCCAACAGTGTAGGTTCAATTCCTGTACCAGCTGATGTTATTTATGAAGGCCCTCCTTTCTCAACCTTGACCCTTGACTTAAATGTGATGATCCTCAGGTTAAATCACCACTGGTCAGCTCCCACCTTCAAAGGGAAGAGTATTTTATGGTTATTCAGGACTATGGTGACTTTACTTTTACGTATTGGCTAGGACATTGAAGAAAGCTCCTTTGCTTTTATTAGAAAAATCCAGTGTGATCTCTTAACTGAGATGGTAAACGGGGCCTTGGCCTACTGCTGAAAGAAAGCTTCTCTGACAATGCAGAGCTCCCTTTGGTCCTGCACTGAAATGAATAGATTTTATTTCAACACCCTTGAATGGTACTTGAACCCATAGCCTTCTGACTTCGAACCACGACTGGCATGTTTACGTCCAAAGCAGCTACGAAGGTGAAAATAAATATAATCTCTGCTTGTTACAAGAGCTGCAAGTGCAAACAGGAATTCTGTTCAGAATTCAATCTTTGGATCACCCATCTTATTCATTGGGAATTATAACACCAAATTTACAGTGGTTGATAGGAACTAAAATAATGGGAGAAATCATACCAAAAAGTGCCAAAGTGTTGTTTCCGGGCGTGTTTGTCTCCAGAGAAACAGGCTGGTTTTCTCTCTGGATCACAGGATGCTCTGCCTAAAAAGGGCGTGTGTTTCACGCCATCATGCAAGGGGAGGGGAGCCTCAACATGCCAGCCTGCAAAACCCGAATGCACTGAGTATCTCTAAAGGAAACCCCAGTAATAATCAGAATAAATCTTCCAGAGCCCACAGTGGAGGTCTCAAGGGCTATAGTCCCTCCCCCCGCAATCTCTGGAATGAAGTTGGATCTTCTCTCCTCCTTTCCCTAATCATCTGCTCCTCCCCCTTCACAGCCATCTTTGGCATCCTCTGCTCTTCCGGTCACTCTCATCCACAACCAAATCTGAATGAATTCCCCCGCCACTATGAAGTTCCCATTGGAGCCACCCATTGATACTGCTTGGTTGGCACTGCCAGATTAGCCTGGGCATGGTGCCAACCAGTACTAAGGGACAGTGCCAGAGGGCAGTGTCAGGCTATGTCTTTCTATCCCACAACTATACTCACTCTTGTGCCCCTGAGGAGACACCCCCCCCCCCAACGATAGCTTCTTGTCTAGGTGAGCCTATTGTAAACCACGGCAACGTGACATCAACCGGCACCCGCTGAGTACCTGGTGAGAGGGCTAAGATGTAGAGATGCCGGTGTTGGACTCGGGTAGTAAGAACTCAGTAAGAATTTAGCAACACCAATTTTAAATCCAACCAATTTATTTGATAGTAAATTTGCGAGCTTTCGACCCTCTTGTGCCTTCGTCAGGCAAATGCAGTGTTCTGGTCTGCAATTGCACACATATTAACACAGACAGTCACAGATTGCTGATTAGAATGCGAATCCTTACATCTAACCTGCTATTCAAGTGTTAAAGTGGCTAACAATGTGTGTGAAGGAAATCCTGAGCATTGGTTAGAGAAGTGTGTATTTTCTCCAGACAGCACAGTAAGTGAGGTTTTTTGCTAACCCAGGCAAGTTACGGGAGTTACAGATAGTGTGTCATGAAGCCAAGATCCCTATTAAGACTGTCCTCATGTGTGCGGAACTTGGCTATCAGTCTCTGCTCAGCAACTCTGCGCTGTCGTGTGTCACGAAGACCCCCTTGAAGAACATTTACCCGCAGGTCTGAGGCTGAATGCCCATGACTGCTGAAGTGTTCGCCCACAGGAAGGGAACTGTTTTGCCTGGTGATTGTTGAGCGATGCTCATTCATCCGCTGTCGTAGTGTCTGCATGGTCTCCCCAACGTACCATGCTTCGGGACATCCTTTCTTGCAACGTATTAGGTAGACAACGTTGGCCGAGTTGCAAGAGTATGTACTGTGTACCTGGTGAATGGTATCCTCACGTTTGATGATGTCGTCTATATCTATGATCTGGCATCTAAGTCCCAGAGGGAGTGTTTGCTAATGTATTAAAATTAGCTTCCTGGGGTCCTGCAGCATGTTTCATGGTATTCCATCGGCGACGGGGCTAGCAGATCGGAACTCGGAAATTCACTGGCATGAATTGCGCTTTTCGAATCTCATCGGACTTTGAACACACGTTATCATTCCCACAGATGGAGAGCGTGGACTCAAAATCAACCCTGATAGGTTGATTCAGATCCTAGTTGCTTATATAAAGAGAAGTATATATAATCGAAATGTTGTACCATTATTCCTGTAGTCTTCAATCCTGTTCTTAATCCATCCACCTGCTTTTCTTAAAAAAAAGCAAAAAGACTGCATGCTTTTAATAGGAATCTGACCTGTTGTGGCTTTTTCAAGCTCAACTTTACAATTTGTATATATTCTTTGTTCAGCCGAATGCACGGCTCAGCAACCTCCAAATGAATGCACCTTTTAAACATTGACTGAATGAGTTTTCAAAGAATCTAAACAAACACTTCGTTGAATGTTTCACCAGCACAAGTGACATCCAACACTATTGACTGTCATCCAATCACGTGGATTACATTCGTCAATAAAACATGGAGCTCATCCTGATTGGCCTGTTCGAAAAGCTCTCCCTGATTGGTCAGGGAATTCTGAATATGATTGGCTCCTATTAATGAGTGATTGGGTGCGTCGACAACAATTGGAATAATGACTAGCCAATTGCAGCGTGAGAACTCTTGGTAGTGTGTGCTGGTACATGCAGGCAGGCACATGAATGAATGAATGAAAGGCTATACTCACTCTGGCCCCGCGGTGCTGAAGCTGTGTTGCTGAGCACGTGCGTCGTGTGCAAGCAAGCACATAAGCATTGAATTGAAGCGACAAGCTTGTTCTGAGACTGCTTCGGAAATGGCTGCAAAAAAGGGAAGAATCGAAGAGGAAAATTGAGAATTTCAAGATGAATGGACGGATTCATTCGCATTCATCCCAGGCTGGCCTCCCCACGCCTCTCAATCACAATGAGAAATTCGCCAACACCAAGAAATCAAATCCTGAGAGGCATTTCACTAAAAAACACAATGCCTCCGGCGGAAATTATCCAGCTGAAGGAGCCTGATAAAAAAACAGTGCGCAAGGCAGATACATCTAGGACAAGTTCACTAAAGTGACCAAATCATGAAAACTACTGATAGTTTTGTAGCAGCTGGAGAGATTTTGAAACTAGGAAAACTGTTCACCGATGGTGAATATGTAACAGAAGCGTTCGCAAAATCTCAGAGCGGCTGTACAGTAATTTAAAAGTATTTAAAAATAATGATTAAGAAATGTAAAGACATGCCTTTTTCGGCGAAGGCTGTGAGAGACAGAACAGTGAAAATGACTTTTGGTATTACCAAGCAACAGACTGAGGATATAAATTCAGCTCATTGTGAACTGTGTGTTTAAATATTAATTTCATAAAATGCACATTGAGAAGCTAATTGCATGATGAAAGTTTACAATCCTGCTTGAAAATGAAAACAACAGCATACTGACCAGATATCGAATAACTCCCCGAAGAAACCCATCAATACTAGACCGGCGCGGTCACAATGGGCCGAAAGGCCTCTCCCAGTGCTGAAAAATTCTAAATTGTTTTAAAGAAATAGCAGTTTTCATTTAAGAAAGGAGTTAATGCTAATTAAACGATCTGTTTGGATGGCTTAAATGTTTATTAACATTGTACATCCGAGAAAGTATCATACAAGTAGTAATGTTCTCTTTCACTAATATTAATACACGTACCTTTACGAGCATCAGTAAAATGGCATAGTAATTCATTAATGTGGCTTGTTTTGATTTCATTTTTATTAATGAACAACATTGCAACATTTAGACTTTTCTTTCAAATGGCTTTTCTTGTCATTATGGTAACAGACCCCTGATCTAACCTCTTGCATAGTTACACTCATACTACTGTATGTACCTACGTGACACTGGCGTCTATTTAGATGCGTGCAAAGCTTTGACTCATACTGCCAATTCTACTTTGCTTTTTTGGTTGTTAGTTTTTTTTAATATGTGCAGAGATCCATTTGCCTGAAATGCTGCATCAAATTTTAACATCTGTTATGCTTCCATTGGGCACTCAACTGTTTAGTAACATGAAGCAGTTGAAAATGCAAGTTCAAAATATTTGCCTAAACTTTAAAGTGAAGAAACTTGCTTTTAAAAGCAGATGAAAGATGTAAATTCAGTACAAGTTCGGCATTCGTTATAACAAGTTAAATGACATGAGATTAACGTTGTGAACTCCTCTAATATCAGCAGGATTCCATTTGAGCAACTTCGTTCCCCACCTATATGGCACCCTGAAACCACTTTCATTGATGCAATTCCCCAGTTAACCTGACGCGCTTTGAACCCAGTTTATTTGGATCATTTGCTTTCAGAGCGTTTATTATACATCATGATGGCCGCACAATGGTTTTGTGGCTGGGTTGGCACATTCCACTAAAACTGCGTACAAATGCATTGATTATGGATTCAATTGACAAAAATAAAACGCAAGCATCAGTAAATGTAACCAATTGTCATAAAAACCTAACTAATGCTTCTTTTAAAAAAAGTAAAACGTTTATTAGTCACAAGTAGGCTTACATTAACACTACAATTAAGTTATTGTGAAAATCCCCTAGTCGCCACACTCGGACGCCTGTTCGGGTACACTGAAGAAGAATTTAGCATGGCCAATGTACCTAACCAGCAGGTTAGGATTGTGGGAAGAAACCGGAGCACCCGTATGAAACCTACGCAGACACGAGGAGAACGTGCAGACTGCACAGATAGTGAGCCAAGCTGGGAATCGAACCCGAATACCAGGCGTTGTGAGACAACCACTGTTTTACCGTGCTGAACCTTCTTAACTAGTCTGGCCCATATGTGGGCTCTTAATTGCTCTTTTAGCTGACCTAGCAGCTGCTTTAAATCACTGCCATAGATTGAGGGTGAAGACATCTTCTCAAGACATTAACGGTGGGCAGTAAATGCTAGCCTGGACAGTGAGTTACAAAAAATAGTCTTTTTCAATCCGGGTAATTACTGAGAAGTTCCGTTTAATATAGATTGAAATGCTACAAAACAAAATTGACGAACAATGTTTGGGCGCATCCCATAAAATTAACTAAACTATTAAATCTTTAATTTATCAGCTAAATCATGATGAAAAGGTTGGCAGAAAATTCGCTATGTTTTATAATGAAAATAAAATATTCACTTTCGTTGGATAAGTTACAGTCAAATTTAGAAAATATGGTTGATGCCAAATAGCAAAATACAAAAAACCTAAGGTTTTCACTAATTTTTTTCACTGCAAGCTAAATAAATGAGCAATGTGTTAATTCAAGAGGACGGGCTAAGTTCTTTGTACTGGTTCCTGTTGAGTGACGTATGAACAGGTTAAATAAAGCTCCGCAGTCTCTTTCAGTCTAATTACTGGTTACAGTACACTTGTGGAGTATATTTTCATATCCTGTTTTTGATAACGTTTATAAAGTGTAAAAGCACAATGTTGGAATTCATGACTGAGACAGCAAGCAAGCTCTTTATTCTGGTCCTGAGTACGTATATATGTCTCTGATATCTGTATTTAATGGTGGACTTTGGAAGACCGAATGTGTTGTGAGTAACCGCATGAGGAGATGTGACTTACAGTTGCGCTATGTTAATCGTTGATTTCAGTTTGTACTGCTAACTAGTTTGAATGTCAATTGTATATTCATTCAAATTGCGAGAAGAGGTGTGGTAAACATGTAGACATTTAATAGCATGAATAGTTCATGTGTTTCATTTGTAATTCATCTGAATTATAAACCAGAGCCACTCATGCACTGAACCCACGTGTTTGGATGGAGACGGGTCTCTTACTATGAAACAATCTCGGTGCCACTTTATTCAAAACAACGTTTTCGTTGCGTCTCAGTCACCTGTTATTATGACTTCTCTGATCATCTTTTCATACATTTATGTCGAGAAAGGCCAATTAACAGAATCATAACTAAAACAAAATATGATAAAAAGTCCCCCCTCCCCTCCAAAAAAAAATTCTGTTCAATTTAATGTTCACGAGGTGGACTTGTATTTGGAAGCATATCTCAAATACTTGCCTGGTTTTATACCCGTCACGTAGCTCGCATACCCAATAAATTTCTGAGCACGCGTCTCCCAGTTTTATAATCAGTGGAACATTTCAGAAAATAGAGAGAAAAACATCCACGCAGATCCGAGTCGTAAGTCCAAATGAGGGATGGAAGACACATACGACTTCTGTTCCCAACAACAAATAAGCAAGTTTATACAAAGGACCGGCCATTGGATTTAATATTTGTTTTTTTGGGATGAGTACAACTCAAAATAATGATCGTTTGCAACGAAATTAAATCTTCACCTTGCTGCTTTATGAGAATAACTGGGAATTCTCATTGACATGAGCGTTTTGTTTACATGATTAAGTGTCAGCTATGTCAAGTGACTCGAAATTTGGATACCAGCCACACAGATTGTTTTACACTGAACGTGAAGTTTGCAAGCAGTCCTACGGACACCAGTTCGGTCACTTGTAGGTTCATGTTTTCACTTCTGTATAAATTTACATATTATATCTAAAAAATTTTTCCGGAACAATATTGCCAATAAAGTCTATGTTGGCATGAAATCTGCAGCGGGTCTGATATTGGATCCAGAGTTGCTTCCCAATATCTGGGACTCAGGTGAAGGCAGAGAGTTGTCGCTTCAATCAATGAATAGACAAGGCGACCAAAACTAGTAGTTGTGCACAGGACTCGAAGGTCGGTGCGAATTCTGTATGGTGACAGTAACCTCAAATCTGTATGGATTTCACACAGTGTGAAATCTCATTTGCAGAGCAGCGCATGTGGGATTTTGAGCGTTTGAAGATCAGCAAATTGTCTGTCTGAGCGTTCTGCTCTTCACCCTCTTTATCTGCAATTGAAACACGTGTGGCAGAAGAGGAAAGACATAAACAAGCTCGAAAGTACAAATGACACATTTTTTCCTCTAGTTCTTAAAATGTCTCTTGCCCGTTCAATGATCCGGAAAACAGTAAAAAGTGCCCCCCTCCACCCCCGCCACACACACACACACACACACACGCACCCAACATTTCCCCTTTTGCTAACTAGTTGCAATATTTTAATCTTTCATTCTGGAGGGAAATGAATCCTGAAATCGCGATTTCGGTACCGTCCCACAAACGTAAATATCTGCCACCGTCTAAACCAAGGACAAGCAACATTTGACTTCACGTAACGCGACGATAATCTTATCCGAGCTCGCTGTTAAAACGAAACAAAAACACACTTTTGGTCCCGGGAGCCCACATAATTTAACAGAAAATTTCTTCGTGCATATAATGGGAACATCGTATTAACAAGCCACCATCCTCCAAAACACAGCCTGAGAATGTACTCGGAGTACTGAGTCAATGTTAATGTTTCCAAAAATATACTTTATTCATCAGAAATATGTAAAATGATCTTCCACAATAATTCAAATCGAACCTTACTGAAAGTGCAATAACGTTCAAGTTATTTTCGCGTAGTAGGTGGCACTCTGAAGTGTCTCAATATAATTGCGATTGCAGGTGACAGTTACGCATTCCATAAGATACCCAAGTGATGTTACACAACCTCTCAGTATTGCAATGGCAAGTGGCCCTTAGACAGTGTCCTTTCCTCATTGAGTTCTGGTGATGGTTGTCCCAAATTTTAGTGTGCTCCTCACAGCATATAATACTGGACTTTGGAAATACTAGTCTCCAGCTCTTTGCACTGGAAGACTAATAATTTTTGTGCAGAATTAAGACTATCTTTCGCTAAGTTGATGGTCCTCTAGCAGCATTTGGGGTGGCACAGTGGTTTGTGCTGCTGCTTCACAGGGCCACGGACCTGGGTTCAATTCCCACTTGGGTCCTGTCTGTGTGGAATTTATACGTTTTCCTCATGTCTGCACGGGTTTCCTCTAGGTGCTCCAGAGTCTGAAAGATGTGCTGGTTAAGTGCATTGACCTAAATAGTGCTGGACTGTGGTGACTAGGGGAATTTCACAGTAACTTCATTGCAATATTAATGTAAGCCTTATTTGTGACTAATAAATAAACTTGATTTGATATTTATCTCAGTGTGCATCCCTAGGCATAAAGTATAGAGCCCTCTGAGCTGCTCAGGATGAACCTTAACAAATTCACTGCATCTCTTTCCAAACCTTCCTTGCAAAGTCATATTCCAGAAAAAAATGAGTGATGGTCTCTTCCCCACTGCAACCTCCATGAGGTATTGGGCCAAAAATATGTTTGTCACCTGATTCTGACACTACCTATTATCACGCATAACTTCACAGCTCCCATGCTTTTTGCACATCATGCCACATCACAGAAAGTTAACGTGCAGGTTCAGTAAACAATGAGAAAAACAAATGACAACATTAGTCTTTATCACAAAGGGATTGGAACATAGGAATAAGAAAGTCTTATGACAATTAAAATACCTGGATAACTGTATAGCATTTTCATCTCCTGACCAAATGAATGACCATACAAATCTATACATTCCAATAGATTTTTTGCTTGCATCTACGTACACAGATGAAAGAATGTCAACTTAAGGACTAATCTTAAAAGGGGTGAAATTTATGTTTATCACAATGATTCCTGGATGACAGGATTGTCCTATGAGGAGAGATTGTGTAGAAAAAACCTATCTTATCTTGAGTTTAGAAGTATGAGAGGTGAATTCATTGAAATGTATAAAATTCTTAAGAAGGTTGACAGCTGTTCGAAGGATATTTCACCCTGGCTGGAAATCCAAAATTAGGGAGTATGGGCAAATCAAGCAATTGGAGTTTGCCTAGGAGTTTAACAAAAAGGCAGCATGGACCAGATGGGCCGAAGAGCCTGTTTCCATGCTGTAAACCTCTATGACTTCATGAATACAGTTTCTGAATAGGAGTTAAACATTTAGGACTTAGAAGAGGAAAAACATCCTTTGTCAAAGAATTGTGAAGTTTTGGAATTGTTTACTCAAGGGGCTATCCAATTGCTAACGATATTCATGGCAGAAATTAACAGTATTGCAGAATAATTTAAGAATGTGTAGTTGAGATACAGGTTCATACATTACCATATTGAATAACGGAGAAAGTTTAAAGAGCTTTATGTTCTACTGTTATTCCTATTCATTATGTTCTTAAGAACTACATTTGGAACATCTTGATACATTCAGCTTGACATATCAACTTCACTGGCCAAGCAGCAAACGAAAATTAAAAGTACCAAGCTTAAAATTGCAAAAAGCTATCAATTGAAAATGGTCAGTCTGCAATGTATTTAATGCAAAACAATTAACCAAATTGTTCAAATTATATCCAGTGATATAAGCTCCATCCAGCTGAGACACAGTGCCAAAAATTACATCTTCAACATCATGAAAATATAAAGGAACTGACTTTACAAAAATAAAACTACATTACATCAGATGTACGTTTAACAACAAGTTCTATCAAAGACCTGTACCTATCCAAGAAGCACTGTATCCATTTTACTTGTATAAAGTGGAGGCTAATGCATTCAATATAGCTAGCTGTATGCAAGCACACATTCTGCATTAGAAAAATTCTACCTATCATAGCGGTAAAGGCAGCAAAAGAGATATCCAATGTCGGAAACTGAAACAACAAATGCAAATATAAAACCTGACTCTTGTTTCAGTCTCTCTTGGCAAAATTGGTCTGTCTTGAACACAGCTGCATTCAGGAAAACAGTGATCTAAAAGATCATGTTAGAATTTTGTAAATGATTGATTAAGCCTCAGCTGGAGTTGTGTATAACCTTATTCATCAGAAACCAGGAAAGATGTAAATGGCAAAAAGCCCAGGGGTACAGAGCAACTTTCCCAGAATGTTACCAAGGATATGGGATTTCAGTTATAGGGAGAGATTACAAAAATTAGCATTCTTCTTGCAAGAGAGGAGGTAAAGACCTTATAGAGGTTTTCAAAGTAATAAGGGGTTTCAATAAAGCAAATAGATGAAAACTATTCCCACTGATGAGTGAACCAATAACTACACATCTTTGTTTTAAGACCTTGGGCAAAAGATTGAAAGGCAAGATCAGAACTACTTTTACTTGGGAGGGAGTTGGCAGGATCTGGAATATTGTACCTGAAAAGATGGTGGAAGTTGACTCTGTAAATCATTTTAAAAAGGATAAATTCTTGAGAATGAGGAACTTACAAAAATCAAGATATAGAATTAAGCAAGATTACTCTTACAAAGAGCCAGCCCAGGTATGATGGGTTGATTAACCCTCTCCTGTGCTATGTTTCTAACCAATGTTCTTTAAAATGGTCAATGGAAGCCACTACCAATGAGATAAGTTTGTTTAAATATACTTACCTGATATGCACTACAATGCTAAGGACTATTGCTAGTTTCTGCTCTGTTCCATCCTGATCACGCTACATCCCAGGCAATGATTTCCTCCTCTCACAATTAGTCTTTCCAGGCCATATCCGCTTTCTCAATATTCCTCCCCTGCTTCTTTCAATCACCACTTTTCATCAGGATTGTTTCACCTTCTTCAAGTTCACATTCCTTGTCCTGATTACCTCCTCACTTCCAGGACCCATCTCTTAGAAGACAACTGTCTGCAATGACAGTGAGCAGAAATCCAATGCCAACTTGAGATTGCAGCTGATCCATATCATTTAAATGAGAGCTGAGATTCAATCCCCATTGAGGCCAATAACTTCAAAAAACTGAAATTCAAATTTCTTGTTGATTGCTGAAAGAATGATATAAGATTTCATGTTGTAAGACTTTTTTTTTAATAATTCTGTGCACTCAAAAGCAGCCCATTTGGCCCCTCAAGCTTACTTCACATTCAATAAGATCATGGCTAATCAGATTGTGGCCTCAATTCCATTTTCTGCCCACCCCCAATTACGTTAGATTATTGACTAACAAGGGAGTCTATCTGTCTCTGCCATAAAAATATTCAGTGACATTGCCTCTACCATTCTCTGGAGAAACATGTTCCAAAGACTTGTGACCCTTTGAGAGAGAAAAAAATAATCTTCTCATCTTTGTTCTGAATGGGACATCTCTTGTTTTTAAATGATGTCCTCTTGTTTTATTCTCTTCCACATGGGGAATCATCCTTTCAGCATTCACACTGTTTAAGATCATCTCTCATTGTTCTGAACTCCAGTGGAAACAGGCCCAGACTGTCCAATCATTCCTCAAAAGATAGTTCCCCTATCCCATGTATCGATTGAGTAAATCTTCTCTGAACTATTCTGAATGCATTCTTACTCTTAATGTTTGTAACACAATATTGGAACTTTCTTCACCCTACCAAGTGTGAAAGGGCATCAGCCTGAATGGTGAACTCTTTCTCTCTCTGCAATACTGTCTTACCTGCTGCCTATTTCCATCATCTTCTGCTTGCATTATTATTGTCTGCACCCAGTTTTTGTTTGCAGCCTGGTGTGAAGCAATTTCTTCACCTAACTCTCTCCAGACATTAGTGGGAACTGTCAGCATAATTATAATTCCCAGCATGTATAATGCAACAGTTCCTGGCATAGCATTATCTAAATCAGCGAGCCCATGAAGAAAACTTCAAACTATGTTGCCTCACTTTTCAAAGAAAATGTTGAAGGCTGTACTTTGGAATACTTGAGAAAGACATGAAATGTCTGAGGGGAAAGGTAACACAGACACTAACCATAGAAAATATGTGCCAACATGAGTTTGGCAAATGTTATACCCCGTTGAAGAGGGGACATGACCCAAACTGCCACAAACATTGCTGCTTCACCCAACCTTTAGTATAGGAAGTCTCCATCCCGAATTGACATGAATCATACTGATCATATCTGACATAGGGAAGTCTAGTTGTTTGTCTGCACTGTTTACCTTGCTAAATTTCTCTGACAAGCAGAATCACAGATGGTGCCAAGTAAAAGAGATTCCATGTAGATAAGAGCTCATGATATTCAGTGAAGTGCTAGCATGGAAAGAGGATTGACCAACTAACAGGAAACAGAGAATCAGAATGAATGGGTCACTTTCAGGTTAGCAAAATATAATTAGTGGGATCCCATGGAATTGGTGCTGGGGCCTCATGAGTTTACAATCTTAATCAATGACCTGCATGAAGGCATAGAGCTCACTGCAGCTAATTGTTGATCATTCAAAATAGGTTGGAAAGCAAATCTGAGGACTAGATTTTCACTATCAAGTTAGATAGCTGAAGTCAGGAAATTACCCAATTCACTAGACTATTTTAATACAAATGCCTCTGTTGTGATCTTTGTTCTGGGGGTTGGGATGAATTCGGGTCCAGTGCAGGATAAAGGTAGGTCTGTCAACCAAGTGTAGATGGTTATGTGGGCAGCCAAGTGCCAAAGCAGACTGGTTAAAAGGCCAACATTGTTCTTCTGATACTTCATCCCAATTGTATTAAAGACTGTTATGCCCTCTAGCCCTTTACCCTTACACCTTTTTCATCTTTCATCCACATGCCAGTTCATGCCCCTACCCATACCACAACACCTCATATCCCCTGTTCCAATTCATGCTCTTTTTATGCCCACACACCCGAATACATAATGTAGAGAATAAATGAGTCATATGGTATCTCTTGTTTGAAAGCTTCAGGGCAAATTGTGTTTTGGGTTTCCGATTTGTTTTTACCCAATTAAGGAATGTGTGGGCATCGCTAGCTAAACAAACATTTATTGTCCATTCCTAATTACTCTTGAAAAGGTGGTGGTGAGCTGTCTTCTTGAAGTGTTGCAGTCCATGTGGTGTTGACACACCCTCAGTATTGTTAAAGGGAGAGAATTCCAGAATTTTGACTCAGCAAAAGGAATGGCAATATATTTCCAAGTGAGAATGTGAGTAATCTGGAGGGGAACTTCCAGGTGGTTGTGTTCTGTGTCTACTGCAATGGACCTTTTACATAGTAGTTGTCAAAAGTTTAGACAGTGCTGCATAAGGAGCTTTGGTAAGTCCTATCAGTGCATCTTGCAGATCATACACCCTGCTGCTGTTGTTACAAAAACAATAAATGCTGGAAAATCTCTGACGGCATTTTCAGATAAGTTAGAATCAACATTTCAAGTCAGGATGATGCTTCGTCAGAGCTATTGCACTGCTGCTGCTGTTGCTGTGTACTGCTGGAGGAGGGAATGAATGTTTGTGGTTGGGATACCAATTGGGTAGAATGTTTTGCCTGGATGGCGTCAAACTTCTTAAGTATTTTTGGAGCGGCACTTAGCAGGCAAGTGGATAGTATTCTATCACACTCCTGACTTGTGTTTTATAGATGGTGGGCAACTTTGAAGTTAAGATAATTTTCAGAACGAATACAGGCCATGAAACGAGGCTTCACAATCCTTATGGCCTTTTGGGTTTTAAATAGGCGGTGTCAGGAAAGTTACCACAGGAATAACTGTCTTGTGTCAGCCAAGCATTCATAGTGATGTCGCTTTTTGATCCTTTGATACCGGCTCTTCATATCATTCTGAACACAATTCACCAAACTCCAGATTTTTCACCCATTCATAGGGAATATGAATTAGATTAGATTGTTGTAAGATTAGTTTTACCACACTGATTACAAAAAAGTGTTGTTGAAATAGTAATCCTAAGTATGAGAGGAACCATAGAATCAGAGATTTGATCTGTGTTCTTGGCTGAGGAGCCAATGGTGCAAAGCTACCATCTGTGGGATTATGACTGAACGTTGGGCCGGGGTAAACATAGTAAGAAGTCTCACAACTTGGTGTTGTGAGATTTCTTACTGTGTTTACCCCAGTGTAACACTGGCATCTATACAAATTTAACCTGATGTTGTGAGACTTCTTACAATGATAACATCCCCTGCACCCCGCAGGATGTTGATAGTGGATGATTCAGTAATGGTAATGCTATTGAATGTTAAGGGGTGATGGTTAGATTTTCTCTTGTTGAAAAT
Organism: Sphyrna mokarran; assembly: GCA_024679065.1. NCBI lineage: Eukaryota > Metazoa > Chordata > Chondrichthyes > Carcharhiniformes > Carcharhinidae > Sphyrna > Sphyrna mokarran. The sequence continues at coordinate 76,112,951 of JAGIQG010000010.1, read as the reverse complement.
AGTTCATTGATTATCTCACTTCACCTCTGGAGTTCAGTTCTTTTGTCCAGATTTGATTCAAGGCATAATGAAGTTAGGAGCTGAGTGACTCTGGTGGAATCCAACCTGAGTATCAATGAGTAAGTATAGCTTGACAGCAGTGTTGATGATTGCTTCCATCATTTTACCATTGATAAAAATAATTTTGGCAATGGTGGACCTGCTCTGAAATAAAGCAACCATTCATAAATAAGAACATAGGAACATAAATAGGAGCAGGAGTGGGCCATCTAACCGTTCAAGCCTGCCCCGCCATTCAATAAGATCATAGCTGATCTGAAGTGAATCAGTTCCACTTACCCGCCTGCTCCCCATAACCCTTACTTCCTTTATCAATCAAAAATCTATGTACCCATGACTTAAACATATTCAACAAGGTAGACTCCGCCATTTCAATGAGCAGAGAATTCTGGAGATTCACTATCCTCTGAGAGAAGAAGTTCCTCCTTAACTCCGTTCTAAACTAATCCCCCCCTACCCCCCCCACCTAATTTTGAAGCTGGTTTCCTTTCTAAGTGGAAAGAATCTCTCTACCTGTATCTATCTAACCCCTTCATTATCTTGTATGTGTCTTTAAGATCATTCCTCAGCCTTCTAAACTCCAATGAGTACAGGACCAATCTACTCAATCTCTCCTCATAAACTAACCCCCTCATCTCCGGTATCAATCTAGTGAACCTTCTCTGTACTCCCTCCAAGGTCAATATATCCTTTCACAAATAAGGGGATCAAAATTGCACAGAGTACTCCAGTTGTAGCTTCACCAGTGCCTTGTACAGTTGCAGCAAGACTTCCCCGCTTTTATATTTTATCCCCCTCGCTATAAAGGCCAACATTCCATTTGCCTTCTTGATCACCTGCTGCACCTGCAGACTGAGTTTCTGCAATTCATGCACAAGGACCCCCAGGTCCCTCTGCACCGCAGCATGTTGCAATTTTTCACCATTTAAATAATAGTCTATTTTACTATTATTCATTCCAAAGTGGATAATCTCGCACTTGCCAATGCTATAGTCCATCTGCCAGATCCTCGCCCACTCACTTAGCCTATCCAAATCTCTCTGCAGACTTTCTGCATCCTCCATGCAATTCGCTTTCACAGTCATCTTTGTGTCATCAGCAAACTTTGTTACCCTACATTCAGTCCCCTCCTCCCAATCGTCTATGTATATGTGTATGTAAATCTTCTTTGGGGAAAGAACTGTAGTTCCTACAACGTTATAAATGTGTCAATCAAACATAGCATGAAAGGCTCAGTAGCAGAGGCTTCAAACAGTTCTACTTCTTGTGCAAATAAGCATTAAGACATTTGTCAAAACAGAATTTCCTGCTGAGATCTTTTTAAAAGCCCAGGCTTTCAATCAAACAGCATAATGAGTTCTAGATTTTTGACAAATAAGGGAGTCAAGGGTTATGGAGAGTAGACAGATTAATGAAGTTCAAGCCACAGTCAGATCAGCCATGACTTTATTAAATAGTGAGAACAAAATTAAGGGCCAAAAGACCTATTTTTGCTCCAATTTTAATTTTTTAAATAAATATACATTTTTTTAAAGTACATTCCTCATGTCCCTTTGAATGTTATTATCAAATCTGCTTCCATCACTATTCAGTTCAGAGAAATATGAAGCAGTATATTTTGGAAAAAAGAGTAGTGAAAGGCATATTTAAGGAAGTTAAGGAAGAGTTAAGGAAGGGAAAGATTTCAGTGTGTCAATGCATGGATCTTTGATGTAGGACTGCTAAAAACGAGAAATAGAATTTCAGGTTTTCTGAATAAAAGGAAGGAAATGAGATTGAATTTGTATAAGGAACTGGCTTGGCCACAGTTGGAGCATTGCGTGCTCTTCTGGTTGCTCCATTATAGGAAGACCACTAGAAGCATGGAAGGCTCAATTAGAATAGGTCCAAAAATGGAAGTTATGGTATGCGCTTAAAATGTTAGAATATAAACCAAAAATGCTTGCAACACGCAGCAGGAGAATGGAAAGAGAAACGTAAGATAAACATTTCTGATTAATGACCTGCTGTTGATCTGAATGATTGATTTTATTATCTGCAGAATATTAGGTGAATATAATACAAGTTCTCAAAATTCCATAACTTTCTGAAAGACACAATGAGTTGACTGTCACCCTCATATAATTTCCATGATTCAAGGATCACACACCAATGTTGCTTAAGCTCAGGACACTCAATAAAGGTAAACTACACTTTTTTATGCAGTGCTGGTAAATCCAAGGTACCTACCTTTAACCTCGCATATGGCAGCATCTACTACTTCCAGTGCGCATGCACAGTTTGAATTTTGCAGCATTTGATGCATTCCAGTAAGTCTGGATAGAATTGCAAAGGTTTTCAGTGCTCTGCAGAAGCAGGCATATATGCCATCTTGTCCTATGCGTGGGCCGACAATGCTGAATTCAAATTATATTTCCATTTGGACTATTGATCAACCATCTAAATAGTTGTACAAAGGAATTCTGGAGCATTTCATCATTCTGCTATACTGGTTTTCAGCTCCTTCTCATGGAGTAGCAAAGAATTTTCTCGTATTGGGTGCTCATGTAGTGCAGCTACTGATATAGGACCCATGCATCATGTTTGAATGCTCCTATGTCCAGATTTAGAATGAGTCATTGCAGGGACAAAGTGGGAAATGAAAGTCCCAAGCTATCTCAGTGTTTTGTACTGAATATTGCTCATTACCTGGTCTGTGGTAGATAATGTCGGTTTACTCAACAGTAATGAGTTTTATTTACGTAGCATCTTTAATAGAAGAAAATTCCAGGGCACTTCATAACAGCATTATCAAAAGAAAGTACATTGTGTTAAAAGGGGAGATCTGAGTAGGTGACCAAAAACTTGATCAAAGAAGTAGGTTTTTAAGAAATATCTTAAAGGAGGAGAGCAACCTGTGAGTATCAGCAAAGTTTAGGAATCGACTTCCTGAGCTTTTAGTCTGGACAGCTGAAATCACGTCCAACAATGATGGGACGCAGGAATTGGAGGCTGCTCAAGAGGCCAGAATTGGAAAAACAGATCTTGGAGATTTGTAAGGCTAGAGGAGGTTTCAGGGATAAAGGGAAGTGAGGCCACAGAAGGATTTGAACACAAAGATGAGAATTTAGAATCAATGGCTTTGTTGAGCAGGAGCTTCCTTTCGGAGACAAGGAGAATAACATGGCATTATTTGGTATGTTTCAATAAGCCTGAATAGAACTGCAAGGATTTTCAGTTTGATGTTTGGCTTGAGCTCATATTCACCTGAACACTGAGTACTGAAAATTACATTCTGAATCATGAATGGACAAATAATGCTTGCACAAATAATGATGGCATGAACGTAAGATTAAGGACGTTACAATATGATCATTAACAAACGATCTCCAAATATGGAAAATGTAAAAATCTAAACTGATTCATTACCCACAACACAATTTTGTTTATCCATAAAATCTGTTGTTGTTTTTATGGATTTTTTGGGGGGCTTTTTGTATTAATGGTTACTCATTTATTCATCTGCACGGTAAATTCCAAATTTTCAGCATGCAAACTTTACCAGCAGAGAGTAAAGCTGCCTGGAAATGTCAGCTGTATTAGTCTTAGACTGTGACGACTGTTACTACTTATTTGGGAGAGGTCTGGTCTTTTGAAAGGATTCGATCCCATGTGCCACACAGATATAATACTACAGGTTTTTAAAAAGTAATTTCTGCTGATTGAATTCTAACAGGGAAAAGTAAAGTTTATTTATTAGTCATAAGTAGTCTTACATTAACACTGAAATGAAGTTACTGTGAAAAAATCGTCACATTCTAAGATGCTCTAAATAAGGAATATTTGTGTTCCTGTGCAAAGAATGATTAGAGCTGATCTGCAGAGAAATCCTGTTTCTAGAGAAATTTTACACAGTACTCATTGCTGTGTTCGTAGGTGTAAACACTTGAGTATTGCCCAATCCGAACACTCTCCAAGGCAACCCATTCTCAAGTGATTAAGTAAATGTGGCATCATCTGAAATTCAAAGTCATGCTTGGCTCTACACGGACAGTTGGGGATATCTGTTTCAGGGGAATGTTCTCCCCAGACTTCCTCCCTTTTTGTACTTCAAGATGAGGGATGTTAGTATTGTTGTATCAAACCACCCATTTCAATATCAAGTGTTAGCATACAGCATATGCCAATTCAGAAATAGCTTAGCTAATCTACCTAACCTATACATCTTTGGACATTGAGGGGCAATATAGCATAGCCAATACACCTAAACTGCATTTCTTTGAATTTTGGGAAGAAACTGGAGCACCCAGAGGAAATTCACATAGACACAGAGAGAACTGTACTTTTCCCTGGAATTGAATTGTTAAAATTCAATCAGCATAAATTACTTTTTAAATCTGTGTGGGCAAATGGGATTGAATCCTTTCACAATCATCTAGGGCCAGAATTGAACCAGAGTCCCTATGTTTATTTTAAGTTTATTTATTCATTAGTCACATGTACATGTGACTAATACATGTACATGTACATGTACATTTATTAGTCACATTAGCACTCCAATGAAGTTATTGTGAAAATCCCCTGGTTGTCTCATTCTGGTGCCTGTTAGGGTACACTGAGGGAGAGTTTAGCATGGCCAATCCATCTAACCAGCACATCTTTCAGACTGTGGGAGGAAACCGGCACACCCAAAGAAAACCCATGTAGACAAGTTCTGCACAGATAGTGACCCAAGCCAGGAATCCAATCCAGGCCTTCGGCGCTGTGAGGCTGCAGTGCTAACCACTGCGCCATCGTGCTGCATAAGAAGAAACAAACAGAAGTTTTATGTAGAAGTTAATCAGAGGTGGCCATGCCCTGCACACAATTTCCTATTGCGTACATATGCAAGTGAAAATGGTTCATGCTTCCTTCCTGGCTTTCTGGATGTGTACTGTGGGAACATTATTAATTTGCATCTGTTTGGTGCCCACCCAGGAAGACTCTCCAACATTAGGATCTAATAATTGATTGCTACCTATAGCTGCAATTCTATAATGTCTTAAAGCAGTGCCAACCAAGTTAGAATTGAATTTACACTTAAAGACATCATTTAGCTAAGAGTAACTTTTATCTTTGGATGTAAGTCTTAACGTGCCAATTAATTTGAAGCATAGAGTACAAGTAGCCAATGTGATGATTGTAAAGTGGTTTAATGATGCTAACTTGTAGTATCATGTAGAATTGGGTTCTAATCTGACTACAGAGGAAAGCATTGAGAGTTGTCTAGAAACAATGGTCAGAATTCTACTGCCAAGTCCACCCTGGGACGGGCACAGCTCACAGAATGGAATTCTCCATTGGCCTCAGGTGGGATTTTACAAGTTTCACCTGAGCGAGGTCATAAAATACTGGCCAATGGGTGGCATGATGGTACAGTTGTTAGCACTGCTGCCTCACAGTGCCTGGATCAAGGTGCAATTCCAGGCTTGGATAAATGTCTGTGTGGAGTTTGCACATTCTCCCTGTGGCTACATGGGGTTTCCTTCAGGTGTTACAGTTTCCTCTTACAGTCCAAAGATGTGTAGGTTAGGTTGATTAGCCATGTTAAATTGCCCCTTAGTGTCCTGAGATGTATAGGTTAGGGGAATTAATGGGTTAAACATGTGGGGTTATATAGGGATAGGGCTCGGTAAGATGTTCTGTCAGAGAGTCGGTGCAGACTTGATGGGCCAGATGGCCTCCTTCTGCTTTGTAGGGATTCTGTGAAAAATCTCAATGTTTGTGACTAAGTGCGGAGATGACTGGGTTAGGTGGTCCCTTTCCCAGAAAACAGTACTCCCATGTCAGGTTCTTTGCTTGGAACGTCATTAATTATGCAAAGGCAAGATCCCCCTACAAATCTCATGGCAGGCCGATAGCTGACTTATCTATCAGCTGGAAGGTTTGAGGTCCCTATGCCATACTTCAACGCAACCTAGCACAGCCCAACTCCATTCACCAGACCATGCAGGATATCAGCAATGCATAGGGAACAGGTTAGTAGACTAAAGAAGAAGTCTGCTCATTGATTCAACCAACTTCTCCCAAGCCTGTGAGGTACTCATGCTCCACTTGGACTTCTACCCACTGCATCTGGAATCTTTGCCCATCTCCTTCCAGTAAATGATGTGATACCCCTCTTGCCCCTCCCCCCATACCTCCCTCATCCTCCCTGTCTGTCTGCGAGCTTTTCATGCAGCCTTGTTGGAGTCCATCTTCCCTCTTTTCGGCCTTCCCTCTGTCTCCCATTGTTCATCTGAAGCCATTTTCTTTCTTCTCTCCTTGCCATCATTAGCCCTCACTCTTCCCCTACAACTTTGCATAGTGCCTCTTTCTGTATCGCGCTCCCCACCACACTCCCCCGCCCCCTGCTCCTTGTATTTGTCAGTTCAGGACTCCCCCCCCACCTCACCTTGCACTCCACCTTCAGTTGAACTCCCGAACTTTGTTATGGTGGCTGCTTGAGTTCTGCAACACAGTCGTGTGACAGGGGGGATGAGAGTCCTGTACTCACCAACCTGAGGTACTGGACTCTTCTGAGTTGGTAATGCACGGGGATCCGTGGGTGCAACAACATGATAAAGACCAGTTTGGCATGGAGATGAGGGCAGGAACTGGTCTGCCTGGCAGAAAGGTGTAAGTGCATCAGCAGCACTATAGCAAAAAGGTTGTTGCATTCACCTCAAATTCTCTTGCAAACTGAAGATGGCTTTGGGCACGTCATTCATTATTAATCTAGTTTAGATTGAAGTAATTTTATGTTAGCATGACACAAGATTGGAAAGCTTGATGGGATGCGAGCAGCCAATTTTAATGAGCGTTCATGAGATGCAGATGACATTCAAGCCAACACCAGTGGGAGGACCAATCTATCATTAACCTACTATTGGGGGAATTGAGATATAAATGATTAGAGAGTGCAGGCACATCTACCTGCATTCTCTAAACAATTAAATATAAAATGCTGGTACAGAACTATACATTAGCATGTAGTCATGTACTCATTTTCAGTAGGTGAGAGTAATGAGGTATTCTTCAGCGAGAACCAATAATGCAGTCAAGGACCAGAGACTGGCAGCTGTGGTTCAGAAGACATAATATTGTCTGAAGGTGGAAAAGCACTGAAAACCAAATCCAAACTTACAATTTTTACATAACTTCTTTATTAAAATGTGTTTAAATGAAAAGAAAATTCAACCTTATCTGAACACATATTGCCCCATTTTTTTGGAGGAGCATCTGATCGAACAGAGCTATGTTGCTGATATGCATAGGTTGTAAACTGAAATACATGTCCTTAATTATTCACTTTGTAGTGTGTCAAATTATGCAACATGAAATTTTTAGGGAAGAAAGAAGACGGGATCACAGGTATGCAAACCAAATATTTCTGGGTAAGGATCAAACCCCAGTATGTGCCTTGTATAAAATGGTTGCATTTGTGATCAATGAATTTGGCTCATTTTGGCCTCAATCCTGAAGCAAAGTCACCATTGTTGAAGTTATTGTAAATATGCTAACTTTTTTTTTGCCAGTGGAATTTGTTTTCACACCATATTCACTATCTACCTTTGGTTACATGCTTTCAGTTCACAAAACAAGCCTTTCCTCTAATATTTCCAGCTACAGCTGCGTTTCATATTTCAGCTAATAAAACTGAGGAGATAGAACTGTTTCATGATGCTGCATAATTGTAGATGGAGTGTCAGCAATAGCCCAGGCACAATATTTCACTGAATCAATGTCTTAAGTCTCCATCATAATTTGTCGCTGCTGCTAGTTCGGTATTTTGAAGGGAGCTGTCTTTTCTGCCTTTGCTTCCCTGCAAAAGGAATGATTGCACTATGCTCACTGCTACAGACTCAAGAAGTGGGATGGGTCTTCCCAAGGCTGTCATGATGTTACAACATCTCCAAGCTTTTATGCAGCAAGATCACTGCAGGCCATTATAGGTGACATCTTCTCAATAAACCAATTAGCAGTTCATCAATGGTGATATTTTCCACTGAAAACCTTTATCAGTTTTTCAGTGGAAATGCAATATTAAATGTGGAGGAAACAGATTTTTTTTTACCACTGGCAGACTTGCCAGAAGCGAGGGCAGAATAAATGAGGCTTATGAAGAAAGATTGAGTAGAGTGGGGCTATACTCATGGGAGTTCAGAAGACTGAGGGGACATCTTATAGAAACATATAAGATTATGAAAGGATTAGATAAGATAGAAGCAAGGAAATTGTTTCCACTGGTGGGTGAGACTAGAACTAGGGGGCCTAGCCTCAAAATAAGAGGAAGCAGATTTAGGACTGAGTTGAGCAGGAAACTTCTTCACACAAAGGGTTTTGAATCTGTGGAACTCCCTGCACAGCAAAATGGTTGAGGCTACCTCATTGAATGTTTTTAAGGCAAGGATAGATAAATTTTTGAACAGTAAAGGAATTAAGCATTATGGTGAGCGGGTGGGTAAGTGGAGCTGAGTCAACAAAAAATCAGCCATGATGGTATTGAATGGTGGAGCAGGCTTAAGATCTAGATGGCCTACTCTTTCTCCTAGTTTTTATGTTTTTATGCTCATATGAGCTGTACACATTAACGATGAGAAAGATGCATGTTGTTGAGATGGCTTCTGGATTCAACTTCATCCAAAATGGTACCATCTTGATTTTATGCTTCAGAAGTCCATATTGCAAGACTTGTTTGAGGTGTCAAGAGCCTGAATAAATGGCTGTTGCGACCGAGGCAAAGTTTAGCAGCCATGGTTCTTGACCCTTAATTAGAAATCTCACTTCACTGACACAAAAACAGATGACAAATACAATGTGGCCATTGCCATCCTTGGAGTAGCTGTTGAGCACAGTATAGGGGTATTAAAGCAAAGATTATGGGGCGATTCTCCCAAAAAAATTCTATGTGTTGAATTTGGGGTAAAACTGGAATAATTCATGCTGGTTTTTAAGTGAGAGTGCAGACTAGAATCTCTCACACTCTGTGCAAGGCAGAGGCCACCAGTGGGATAATCATTAAATTTTAGGGGCCTATTCCCGGTGGAGAGGCTGCAACTAATAGGTTTCTGCACATGCACAGTGACGCTCGAACTATCAACCTGTGATTTGCTGGTCAGCTCAATTGCTGGCCAGTCCAGGATCCCTGCGGTACTGCTCTCCTAATCCCACCAATTGTGGTCTCCCTGATCATTCCTGCCCCCAACCCGATCCCTGTCCTCACCCGCCCCAATCTTTAGCCCCCTATCCCCATGCACCCATTGGTCCAAATCTCACTCACCCATCCTGGTAGACCTACCTGCCACACACACACCCGCCAGCCCACGCTAAGTTCCAGCCCCGGCAAAAAAAGATTCATCCCCCAACAGTCCCGACCATGCCGCCCCTCCCTAGACAGACCCACTCCAGCCCATCCCAATTGTTGGCCTTCCTCCTGCCTCCTTTGATCCCCATGCAAGGTAATAGTGGGATCCCCTACCCCCACTATTTGCCCTTTAGCTCTGACCCTACTAGGCTGTGCCCCCTTTGCAGTGCTCCATGCCCGATGGGCAATGCCAAGATGCCCCCGGGACATGCGCATTTGCCCCTTGGGCAGTGCTGGGGCACAGGCTGGCCCTGTCAGGGTGTCCATGCCCAGAGACGACCATTACCCCCTGCCGCCCAACTCTCTGGGACTCCCAACTGTCCCCCCTTTCACTGCAACGGAATTGTCCTGTAGATCCTTTAAAGTGGGGATCTACAGAAAGCCCTGCCGGAGTGAAATATAATGGTGGGGTAGTGAGGTATGGGAGGGAGGGCTAGCAGGCCTGAGTTTGAAATCTCCAGGCCTGCTAATATCATTGAAATAGCATCAAAAATATATGCAAATAATTTACATGGTTTTCTTGCTGGTTTCCAGCCTGGATCTGACAACATCAGAAATCCAGAGCTGGGAAATGCAGGTGTGGTGGGAACATATGCTCAAATCCCACGTGTGACCATACATGAGAATCACCCCCTATGTTGTTTGGAATATTTGAACAGGGATCTGACATATAATCCTGCTCAAGTCTCCAAAATTCCACATATTTGCTTCACGACTTTGCCATCAGACCGGAAAGAGGCATGCAAGAAGGAAAGGAGCTCCATTGGAACGTTAAAGTTAAAATTTATTTATTAGTCACAAGTAAGGCTTACGTTAATGTTGCAATGATGTTCCTGTGAAATTCCCCTAGTGACCACAGTCTGGTACTTATTCAGGTTAATGTACCTAAACAGCACATCTTTCAGACAGTGGGAGAAAACTAGAGCACCTGGAGGAAACCCACACAGACACAGGGAGAATATGCAAACTCCACACTGACAGTGACCCAAGCTGGGAAACGACCAGGGTCCTGGTGAGTGAGGTAGCAGTGCTAACCACTGTGCCAGCATGAGGAAGTGTGAGGAAGATGATAACAAAGGGGAAGAGAGCAATAGAGTGCTTAAATGGTTTGGAACTTTGTGATGTAAAGCTACTTGTAATAATGGACAGTCTGCCATGGAATAGCTTTGATTTTGCTATGAAGGTTCATATAAGAACATAGCAAATATTGTCTGTATGGAAATCAAATCTTTCAATCCCATCCCAAAACTCGCTGCTTTTCTACTTCAACCGCTCGATAAAAGCTATCCATGTGAATTAAAAATAAAGAAAATTAAGATTTATTCTGTGCTATTGATGTGATGTGTTACATCATCGTGAGAATTTATTAGGGAAATTCCTTGATCCAACTAGTTCATTTGCATCATCAGTGACTTTCCCATCATAGGGCCAGAAGTGGGGTTTTTGCTGATGATTACACAATGTTTAATTCTATTCAAAATCCCTCAGATTGTGCCTGCATGCAACAAAGACTGAGGTTTGGGCTAAAAAAATGGCACGTAACATTTGTGCCACTGAATTATCAGACAATAGCCACCTCCCCTTGATATTCAATGGATTACCATCATTGAATGCCCCACCAACAACATCCTGGGGGTCACTAATTATCAAATATTTAACACTGTACCTTATAAATACTGTAGCTACATCAGCAGCTTAGAGATTAGGTATTCTGTGGTAACTCACTCATCTTCTGACTCCCTGAATTCTTTCCACTATCTGCACAGCAAAAGTTAGAAGTATGATGGAATACTCTCCATTTGTGTGGATGAATGCAACTTCAATAATCTTCAAGAAGCTCAATCCTATTCAGATTGAAGCAGGCTACATGATTTGCATTCCATACAAAACAAAAAAACATTGATTACAGGGAGGCCATTTGGTCCATTGTGTCTATAGCTCAGCAAAACATCTTCCACCCTAATCCTACCATCAGCTGTTAATCTGTAGCCCTGTAAGATATGGCACTTCAAGCATGTACGTAACAGCATTTTGACTGGTGGACTGATACAATAGTCTCTAACTTCTGATCTCCAAAGAATTTTATTTTGAGGGAATTCCAGAAGATGCACTGGGGATCTCTGAAAGGTCCACATGTAAAGAGTGCTGGGGGATTGCCCAGGAAGTTTAAAATTCTAATGAACAACAATCTTGCACTGGGAACCACCTGGTACTCTGGTGTAAATCAGAGACTTTAGATTGTCGTGACTCTGTTAGCAGGATAAATATCCAAGAAAGGTTAGAAGGATTAAAACTACTTTTATTTCCTGGGTAACTATTCTACTGGCCTACCCTAATCCCTGACTAGATTTCCTGATAACAACCCTAATTATTCCATCAATCCCTGACTGGTCCCCCCAGCTTTCTGACCACCTCCTGACTATTCCTCATCTTTCCAACTACCCTCCTGACCAATCCCATCTACCCTCCAACTCTCTGACTACTGCCTACCTGGTGACTATCCCCCACATGCTCAGAACCATTGCTCCACTCCCAAATCCCAACTTCCCTTCATCCTTTCCAACTATCCACCTCTTTCCCCTCCAACTACCTGTCAACCTGACCACCCATTATCTGACTACCATGACCATCAACCCGTCAATCCTTCTGATCCAGTTAAAGAAGCCAGAAAAAATATTTCTGACTTCAGTTTTCCTGATGTTGCAGCCCTCCATTGAAGAGTTGCAGGGGACAGTATACTGCTCATTCCTCAGCAGGACTAACCTGGAAGGAAGAGCGAGGAATATGAAGCTCACAAGTAAGATAAGTAAAACACAGCAGTGATTGCAATTCTGGCCCACTGTTATTCACATGGCTGCAAATGTGACAGTGAATGTGATATTGTGGGATATATATTCATGTGATGATTAGTTCCTAGCTCCTTATGAATAATGTAATAATATAATATCCCTTCTTGTTTCAAAAAACATACAATGCTTCTATGTAAAAAAACTGTTTCAATGATTAATATTTTTTCTAAACTAAAGGAAATCAACAATCAAATTTTACTCGATAAACTGAACACGTTAAGAGCGTATAATCTAGAAGAATATCATTCATTGAATGATTTAGTGGTAGGATGTTGTGCCCCCCCGCCCCCCCCACCCCCCTACCCCCCTGTCCTGAGGATTTGGCATTATCACTCAGTAGTGAGTTGGTACACTGCAGAGCCACTGCTTTGCTTGTTGCTCCTGGTGTTGTAAGAGTCATGCTTGATGTTTTCAACATTGTGCCAATTCCTGGTGACATTAATGTTACACTGCTTGTAGGTTATCTCGCTGATTAGTGATGTTGAGTATGTTGCTAATGACCTTTCTTCTTTTCCAGCTCGTGTAAGTCAAATGTGACTTTAAAGTATATGTTAATAATTTGAGATGAGGAAACTAAATGTAATACTTCCAAATATGCAGATAAAACAAAGGTGGGTGAGAGAGTGAGCTATGGGGAGGATGCAGAGATCATTCAGTTGATTTCGACAAGCTGAGTGAGTGGGAAAATGCATGGCAGATGCAGTACGATGTGGATAAATGTGAGATTATCCACTTTGGTAGCAAAAACGAGAAGTCAGATTATTATCTAAATGGCTGTGAACTGACAGAGGGATACGTGCAATGAGAAGTGGATGTCCTTGTACACCAATTGCTGAAGGTAAGCATGCAATTGCAGCAGATGTTAAAGAAAAACAAATAAACAATATATTGGTCTTCATAACAAGAGGATTCAAGAGTAGGAGAAGGCATTTCTTGCTCTTATTATACGGGGCTTCATGAGGCCACACTTAATATTGTGTGCAGTTTTGGTCTCCTTATCTGAGGAAGGGTGTTCTTGCTATAGGGGGAGTGCAGCGAAGGTTTTCCAGACTGATTCTTGGAATGGCGGGACTGATATATGAGGAGAGATTGAGTCAGTTAGAATTATGTGCACTTGACTGCAGCACAATGAGGGGGATTGTGTAGAAACATATAAAATTCTAACAGGACTAAAGAAGATCGTGCAGGATGTTCCTGATGCTGGAGGTGTCCAGAACCAGAGGTCATAATCTAAGGATATGGAGTAAACATTTGATCTGAGATTGAGCAGAAATTTCTTCATCCAGATAATGTTGAACTTATGGAATTCACCACTACTGAAAGAAATTGAGGTCAAAACATTGTTCTTGGGTGAGGGGGATCAAAGGATATGGATGGAAGGTGGAGTTAGGCAATTGAGTTGGATGATCTTAATGAATGGCCTACTCCTCTCCCAATTTTTATATTTCTATTTATCTCCTCTACTTTTTGCGCTGGCTCACTTGAAGGGAAAAAGATAGATTCAGGAATTTGTACCATCCAATGGTATGCTTAATGTTGTCAACAGTGAAGATTCCTCGTCAAGCTTCCAGTAACTGTTTCTGGCTTTGAGTTTGTTGAAAACCTTTGACTCTGCTAGTGATCTCTTCCAGTGCTGGGATAAGATATTGTGATAACCTCCATGAGTTCCATGGAAAATTATTAATCAACTTCCATGTGGATCTCTTTGAATTCGAGTTCCCTTAGTAACAGACAATAGCCTGTCCATTTGGAACTCATCACCTGAGCCCTTTGTAGGGCAGACACCAGGAAAGGTCTCACTTGGGATTTGTGTGAGAACTGTTGTTCCAGTTGGGACTTATGTACATACGTCACAGAGCAGTGGCTTAATTTTGTGATTAACAGTAAATACCGTTCCTTTTAATTTGGGCTTCGTAGGTTATGCTCGGGAAAGCTGGGGATTTGTTTATATGGGGTTCCCTAGTACGTGCCGCAGTTAAGTTGTTACAGGATGGTGAATTGGAGAGAATGTGGAGCAAAGTGAAACTCATGGGCATAAAATTACCGCTAATGAGATGTAAGATTCAGTTGCAAAACATGGCAATGTCCTCAGTGCAAAATATTCCATTTTTCTCACTGGAAACAATACTCTGCTATCTTTTAGTAAGATTTCACTCAAATGTTGGAGCTTCATCAAGGACACATCTGCAGGAGACTCTCAGGGTAGTGTCCTAGGCCTAACCATCTTAGCTGCTTCATCAATAACTTTCCCTCTGTCATAAGGCCAGAAGTGGGGATGTTCACTGATGATTAACAACGTTCAGCAGCATTCGCTGACTCATCAGATACTGAAACAGTCCATGTTCAAATGCAACAAGAACTGGACAGTATCCAGACTTGGACTGACAAGTGCAAGTAACATTTGTACCACATAAATGCTAGGTGATGACCATTACCAATAAGAAACCTTGAGATTCAGAGGTGTTACCATCACTGAATGCCCCACTGTCAGCATCCTTGAGGTTACCATTGAGCAGAACCTCAACTGGACTCACCGAATAAATACAGTAGCTATAAGAGCAGGTCAGAGGCTAGGAACATTGCAACAATTTGACTCACCTCTTGACTCCTCAAAACCTGTCTGCCATCCATAAGCCAGGAGTGTGATGGAATATGCCCCACTTTCCTGGATGGGTGCATCTCCAACAACATTCAAGAGGCTTGACGCCATTCAGGACAAAGCAGCCCAATGGATTGGCACCACATCCACCAACATTCACTTCCTTCACTACCAACACTCAATAGCAGCAGTGCGTACTACTTACAAGGTGCACTGCAGCAATTCATGAAAGATCCTTAGACAGCACTTTCCAAACTCACAATCGCGTCCATGTAAAAGGACAAGGACAGCAGATACATGGAACACCACCACCTGCAAGTTTCCCTCCAAGCCACTCATCACCCTGACTTGGGAATATATCGCCATTCCTTTGCAGTTGCTGGGTAAAATCCTGGAATTCCCTCCTTAGTGGCAATGTGGGTCAACCCATAGCATGTGAACTGCAGTGTTTCAAGAAGGCAGCTCACCACAATCTTCTCAAGGGCAACTAGAGATATGCAATAAATGCTGGCAGGCCAGTGACACCCAGGTCCCACGAATAAAAAATAAGTGTATCTCTTGTTGCTTTCCATGTGGCAGGTAGACCAATACTTGTTAGTCAACACATGATTGCAGCACCCCATGATACTTTTCACATAACAATTAGTTCCCAACTTTTTATGAATAATTTAACAATATAACATATGTTTTTCCTTTTAGTTTTAGGTTGTCTAAGTTTAGTCATCTAGAGCTTTTTTTTGGCAACTTGAGTTCTTGTCCTTGGGGATATAATCTAGTTATACATTATGTTAAATTCTTTTTTGAATACTTCTCATTAATCTTTGGTCTTTAGGTTTTCTTATCCATGTATCATGATAGCCATAACTCTTTGGTCAGCGTCTTTTAAGGCACAGCAACAAAATGGCATTGTTTGTTCTTATGAATAATAGAAACCTTTATTCATAATAATGACATGGTACAATATTAACTCACCTCAGTAAACCTCTTGTAGTTGGGAAGAGCCAAAAGCAATGCAGCCACAAGCTAAAAAACTTAATAAGAATATTAGCCTGGAGATTGTTTAAAGGTTGCTTTATTCTTTCTTGTTACTGTTCTAATGTAAAAGTCTTGTAGTTGTAGATTGGTGTGCCCGCAAGTGACTTCCAATATGGGATCAAATGGTCATTGAACAGTATGAAGCTGAATGTTGACTTTAATTTGATACTCTGTGTTAATGTATATACTATTGTCAAAGGCAAATACTATGTCATTATCGTTAGCCATTCTTACTGGGGGGGTTTACTCAACATCCCACAACTCTCTGTATATCCCAGTCTATTTTTCAGGCAGGAAGTAAGGGCACAAAATTCCAGTTTGGGGGTCAGTTTCCCATATCTGAATAGTGGCCCAACTTTATACAATCCAAACCATGAACTCAAAATTATTTGTATTAAATATTGTTTCATTACACCACAGCAAAACTCAAAGAATGAGGTTCTTTTCTTTGTTAAAGCCAATCCAGCTGAAAGCTGAAAAACTAAGTAAGAATATTAGCCTGGAGATCGTTTAAAGGTTGCTTTGTTTTATGAATCATCTGCTTGAACGAAGTGCGGTTCGATTACTCAATCCAACCAAAGGTCTTGTCTTGACCTACTGGATACCATTTTAATGCATGCATTGTAGCAACAGAACTGGCAACTATTTAAAAGAGGCATTGCTTTAGACCTCTTAAATATATTGAATAAGCAGCTTAATGTCTGTTTGAGAACCCAGCCTATTAATTCATCTGTTGTAAGTGACCGATTGCTTTCTTATAGCAACTGTTGGAGACTGTACCCAAAAAAAAAGCTATGAAAATATATGTACATTATGTGGTTCCTACTTCCACAGGATCCTGCTGGCTCTCTTTTATTTACTTGTCCACTTCTGCTGGTGAGGCAACCAGAATCAGCCTATGTTGATGCATGCAACATCTGCACTTTTCACCTGAAAATGGATGCAAAGCAACTTACCCTTCAATATCAGAGTTTAATAACCACACAAAGTAGATTCTGGGTTTATAAGTCCTTTCTAAATGGTTCCAGACCACATCCAGCCAAGCAATGGCTTAAGTTTCCTCAGTTGACTGCATTCATTGCAAGCAGCATTCTAATTAGATCATCTACTCACCCAGATGCAAGCTCTCTCATTATTGCTTCCTGCAAGGCTCAATAAGGTACTTTTGTATCTATTTCTTAATTTTAGACTCAATGCTTTTCAGTAGCAGTTTGTAGCTGTGCTCGGACACCAATTTTTGTTGACTTTGTGCATCTGAATAATTGTTAATAGCATTGCTATTAATTCAGACTGTCCATCAACATTTCCTGAAATAAATAAAACTGGATAATAACTGTTTCCTAACTCTAACCTTGAGATCCATTTATTATTCTCCTAGTTATTAAAATACTATTCAGAATTGCTGAAGTCAACCAATTATAACGCAAGCAAAGATTATATAAATCTCAGTATGCTATTTTCTATAATATGGAACTGTATTTGCATCATGGATTTTTGAGGAGGACAGTCAGATGATGAGGATGACCAGAATATCAGTACACAAAGTGAACAGGCATTCAAATGGTGGATATCAAAGAATGATTTGGCACAGTGGTACCATCAGAAGCCTTTGCTACCATCCAGATTATATGGCACAGATGCAGGAACAGCATAAATTATATGCAAAACTGGATACCAGTCCAAGTGCAAACATCATTTCACTTCACACTAGAATGTATGTACTCACATAAATGGCAGGTGATATCTTAAACAACCAATACTAAATTCTTATACAATGGCTTTGAGATTCTACTTTTGGGATCCATTGCACTTAAATGCCGTGACAGTAACCTATCCTGGTCACTCTAGATACTTTATATAATCAACATCACATGTGCAGTGACTGCAGGCCAAGGCTCGCAGTGTTGTGTCTCAGGTCATCAACTATCACCTTATCAAGACAATGACGAAGGCCACAAACTACAAGCAGGAGCACTGGAAACCTATACTAACAGTGGAAGAAGCCCCCCCCATCTAAATCTGCAATGCAGGTATCAGTCAACAGGCTACATGTCAGGGTCTAAAAATGAATACATATACGAACTCCAAACGTGCAAACTTCATCTGACTGTGGTGCAAATATGCAATAACTATTCAGCAAACATGAGTGGACAGCAGTCATCGCTCATTGATACTCCCAAGGATGCGTGATGCATTTATCAAAAATCAGGCACCGGGCAGTGCTAAGGGGGTGAGGCTTGGGGCGGGGCTAGCTGGGGACGGGGCTTAGGGGACAAATCATGAGGTTGAGGGTCCCACTGCCACTCTGCATGGGGATTGTTTGGAGCTGGAGAAAGGCCAACGATTGGGGTGGCCTGGGGGCAGCTGAGAGGAAAGGAGGGGTGTCAGTCTGGGGGCTGGCCAGGGCAGGGGCGGCGAAGGTATCATCACTGCTCTGAGGGACTGGAGATCGGGATGTTCCAAGATGGGATACGGCCTGGCCTGGGACTGATCGTGGTGGCCGCAATTGGCCAGTAAACTGCAGGTTGACAGTTCGGGGCTACTGTGCGCACAGAACTGTCAAAGTCCGGCCCCACTCCCTGAGTTTTTAATGATATTCCTGATTGTGACCTCTTCAGTGCACAGAGTGTGGGAGATTTGAGTCTGACCTCCTGCTGAAAAAACAATTGTGATTTAGACCAGTTTTCCCACAAATTTAGCACTTAGAACTTTTTGGGGGGAATCACAGTCTTTGTGTGTATCCTACAGGAAAGACAGTGAAGGAATATTCACTCTACAATGTTCAATTTGTCATTTTCAAATTGTGAGACCAATAAAATACCATGATTCCTCCCATATCTCATTCAGGCTTTGTTAATTGGTTAACTGAAGTATTATCCCAAGATAGAATTTAAAAATGTAACTGCTACTCTGTTAAATTGTGATCATAGAAACCTTCCACTGAATATATGTAGAGGAGTATATTAAAGAACAATTTGTATTTTTGACAGTCACAAATGCTGCTTTCCCTGAGATTTCTGAACAAGCAGAAAACAAGGGATCTTCTCAAACTGGATATTTTTTTATCTATCTTACCAAATTGGATCATCTGGAATCATCACCCATATTTAACAAGGTTGGTTATCATTTGTTCTAGTCGACAATTTCATTCATTTTTTTTCTCTGTTAGAAAATAATTATTTTCTCTTCCCACGCCTGAAGTTCTTTCATGATGATTGATGTATTGTATAACTCCCTAAAATGGCAATTCTTCATGTGCAAACCTACAGATTGGTTGTCAATCAGTGGCTAAATAACTGAGGCATCACAGTCAACTCCATTCTTGTGTTCAAAATGGATCAATGGACATCAATCAGAATGGAAACATTCATGAGTTATTGACTGTCCAACTGAGGACATAGAAGCCAAGTACAACATCTCACCGATTGCTTCAGTTAATGTCAGCAAGTTTCTCCAATCACTAATCAATTTCAGAACCTTCCAAGTTTATCTATCTCGGTATCATAAAAGGCAATGCATTTAGGAATGAACTATCAGGCTGGCTCTGTGTACTGTCAAGCTTTGGAATTAAATGATGTTGTTCATTTGAAAACTGATTCTGTTGACTAGTGATCTTTCCCAATGGATAAAACAAATCTTTTAGACTTCATGTTTGAAACAATAGTGAAGGCTGCCAATGCACATGTTCATAGCTATTCCTCTCTAAGACAAAATTAGTTTTCGCCCATAAGATCTATGGTCCTTCCTGTGCACTCATGCAATGACTGGTGTGAATCTGTCAGAAGATCTACAAATTGCCCAGATGCTGTTCTCATGTTGACGTAAAGTTCTACATATCTGAGTTCCTATGTTATTGGCCCTTGGAGGGACCTTGGAAAGGCATGACAGTCATCTGATGAGACCAGAATACCTATTTGCTAAAGGATGGAAGTGAAACCCATTTAGAATCATACAAACTCTACAGTACAGAATGAGGTCATTCAGCCCATCAAGTCTGCACTGACCACAATCCCACCCCATATCCTGACATATTTTATCCTCTAATCCCTCTAACCTACACATCTCAGGACACTAAGTGGCAATTTTAGCATGGCCAATCAAACTAACCTACACATCTTTGGACTATGGGAGGAAAGCAGAGCACCTGGAGAAAACCCACACAGACACAAAGAGAATGTGCGAAGTGACAGTGACCCAAGCCAGACAGTGACCCAAGCCAGGAATTGAACCCAGGTTCTGGAGCTGCGAAGCAAAGTGCTAATCACTGTACTACTGTGCTGCCCTGGTAGCATTTACTCCAGGCAAAGATCTCAGCCAAGACCCTGAGTGAAATGATTTCATTTTCTTTAACTTTTCTTTAACTTTCAGGAAATTGTATGGGTTACTTTAATAGACCTAAAGGGCTGGATCTGTTCATTTTGGAGGAGTGTAGACTTTGAGGAACCTCTATCAAAAGTATATAAAATGATGCTAAGGCTGGATTGAATGTGAATGATAGATTATTGCCAAATGGGAGAGGACCAGAGACATGTATTCACATTAATAAAAAGTAGGACAGGTGAAATGTTGGCCATTCTTATCTTCCCAGAATGTAATGAGTCTCTTCAATAAGGAGTAGTATTGGTTTTTGGCTGTGGCAAAATATGTACCATGTGGAAGACATTAACAGTTGACATCAGCATTGTCAATGTAATCTTCTGGACTAGCATTGATTGCCTGAGAGCATCAAAATGAATTTTTCCAGAGATTTATTTTCTTTTATTTCCCTTCCTAGGAAATTGTATGACTTCAGGGGAATGTTATGGATAGGAAGTATCTCCTCATGATGTTATAGGCATTGAGAGTGTAGAAAGGCTTGAGGACCAGTTGGTTCTTTTCCTACCTGTAATTCTTGTATGTTCATGCGATTTCATGATAAAAACTTGCATGTAGATAGATTGAATAAATGATATTGCACACTATTAAATTGAAGCCACATGGTCAACATCAGAAGATATTAAGGATGGAGGAAGGCCATCCTATCCATCTACAATCATCCATCTTGGAGCATCCCATCGGAATATACTTACATTTTTTAAATACATTTTTGTCCTCTTTTGTTACAGTACCTAATGGGAAATCCAGTTTATTGATTGGACGTCATGGCTGGAATAAATAAATAATAAGTAAATAAATAAATCTGTCCATGATGCCCTCCTTAGAGGAGCAAGACTGCTAGCTCATGATATGGACCAACAGATAAAAAAATGTTTAAGGATATGCACCACAGCTTCCTTTTTAAACTTTATCTCAATGTGAAGCAACATTTTGAAGACAGGAGCTTATGGAAAGGGACTGGATTTTTCGGCCATTTGCACCCTGCTGCCACTACAAGCGAGGACGGAGAATTTGACCCTCAGCCAAATCTCTGATCATTGCAGCGGGACCAGAGAACCCCAGTGGTGTGAATGATTGAAAACTTTTGACCCATATTGCTGAAAGCATTCATGCATAAATAATTATGTTTAAGCATGATAACTATAAAAATAGATACAAAACATATATGAGGGATTTAATTTCAGATCTTAATTTTATAGACATTTGCCACAGATGAAAATCAAAGGCAATTCTGTTTGAACATCAATACTTCGGAAAGAAGACAATTATTGATGTATGAAGCCAGTGGTATGAATTCAACTACTTGTGCTCCCTTTCTTTTTATTGCCATGTTAAACCATTAATATTGCTATAAGACATAAACATGTTTCTTTAACTAAGGATTTTAACTAAATAAAATGTCAGATTTTCAGATTTTGCTATTTTTTTTCTTTTCTACACAATTAATGCAAAATATGACTTAGAATTTCAGGTTAATGTCAGCAAAGTGGAAGTTAATCTTTTGGACTCTGTAACACTGAATGTGATCGTGAATATTTCTGGGAATATATCCTGCCACTGGAACTTTAAGAGCAGAACTAAGTGCAATGTGAATTATTGCACTGAGCACAGGTATTTTCTTTTACAAGTACATTAAAAACTATCAAGTGATATTCATTATCTGTGATCTGAAGTTGCCTATTTGTGTTCAAAAGCAGGTCATGGTTTTAAAAGCAACATAGTTTCGGTTTTATGCTTGATGCTGGTTGGTTTGAAAGTGAGGGGGTGCATTGTAAGACCTAGTGTATGGCCTTCCCACCAACTGCTGATGACTCACCTCCTCCTGGGCTGATTGAAATGACCAATTAATGGCCATGTATGGACCTTATATATTATTTTATCCTTAACAGTGGATGCCAAGCATCCATGCCAAGCAGGTAGTTTGGTGGCTTGATTACCTGGGTTGACGTTGACAAAGGAGGGGTGGATCCCTTGTTCCCATTGCACACCCTTCAGATCCCTTACCTTTGCCTGTAAGTTTGAGCCCAGCGAAACTGCCCCATTTCCATTTTAACTTGGTATTTGGTTCCAGTGATGATCTACATTGGGGAGTAGTTGTAGTCCCAGAGGTGGCCACCACTCCCAACTGGTGACGCCGAAACAAGTGAACTGCCACCCGGATGGTCAACAGTTCCCTAAGGCAGGATTTCCTGTCTTTGAAGGCAGAAATCTGAGCTGTGATTCTCCCATCCTGCTGCGCAATTTTTAGTGCAAAGGGGCGGGAGATTTTCACGTTGGCTGATTCGCAATGGTTGCGTGCATGTTTGTGCTATTGTATCCCAGCTTTTCGGATGGCATCTGCTCCACATCAGAAATCTTTGGGGAGGCGCAAAAACCATTAACATGGTCATTTTGGACTGAAGTTTCTGGCCCGCTAGCATCTCCGCCCCACCGGAATGGTTCACTCCAGCAGCGATTACTATAGTTCCCCACTTTCGGGGAACTAGTGGCGAGACCCTTCTGAAGTGAAGGGGGACAACTGGGGGCACCCAATTGTGGAGTGGAGGTAGAGTAGCCAGGGCATTGGTACCTTAGCAATGCCATTCTGTGCCCCATGGAACTGCCCAAGGGGAAAATGCCAATGCCCAGGGGGCACCCAGGGGACTCCCACATTGGCAGCTCTCTGACCCCATCGCTGGCCCCTCCTCCGACTATTCCCGGGCCCATCCCCAATATCCCTCACAAGCCTTGACATTGCCCATGGCTCCCTACTTGATCTTACACCTCCCTCCCTGATTACCACTGCACCGAAGTTCTAAAACAGTCCTTGGAACAAAGTCACACAGTCTCTCCCCCAGCTCACTAATCTTATTATCTCTCACTTACTTGCAATAAGGTACACATCCCCTACAATATTCCTCTTTTGATTTACATATTTAAGCAAATTGTAATGATAATTAATGTCACCAATTTAGTTCCCTGTGTAAATATATATCAAAATTCGAGACTCATTATAATTCTTACATTGCCTACAATATTCTACATATATACATATTCTAATATGTATATATATATATATTATATATATTAGAAAGAAAAAATATAACTTGAAATACTCAGTCATGTATAAAATAGGAGTAGGAGTAGGTCATTTGGTCTTCTATGCTTGCTCCATCTTTCAATATAATCATGGCTCATCCTCTACCTCAATGCCATAGTGCCACACTCTTCCCATAATCTTTGACACCTTCAGAGACCAGAAATCTATCAATTTCCTTCTTAAATATATTCAGTGACTTGACCTCCACAGCCTTCTGTGGAAGAGAATTCTGTAGGTTCACCAATATCTCTTTGAAGAGGTTTCATCTCATCTCAGCCCTAAATGGCCTACCCGGTATCCTGAAACTGTGACCCCTTGTTCTAAACTATCTAGTCAGAAGAAATATCATCCCTATATCCAGTCTATCCAACGTTTTGAAAACGCAGCCCCAGAAGGTTTTCGTAGTAACTACAATATCTAATTGGGTCAGACATTTTGTTTTAAAGAACAAAGAAAGTTACACCACAGGTTAATTAGGTTAATTTAGATTACTAAATTAATTTTCCATTATTATAGTCAAGATGCAAACCAACTCCTTCCCTAAAGAATTCAAATTGGAATATTGGACAGGATGATAATGCATCACGAAGCAACCTTCCTAATTTTCCACCCATTCATTTCACTGGAAAGAAGAGCAGATGTAAATTGAAAACTCTGAGCCCAATCTCCAGACACATTCTCCAAGCATACAATGCTCTAGAAAGGAGAGCAAAAATGAAGTATTACTTCGACTAAATCTTTAGTACTAACTTTCATTATGCTAAGTAACAAGTAATCCAAATACTTGACAGAAATTCTTCAGAATTTTTTTAATTGCTCCAAAATCATTCAAATTTCATGCAAAATGCAATAATATATAAAAAGATACCCTAAAACAGAAATGATTTAACTTATGTAAGCTTGTGTAGTTTGGAAAAGCTACAATATTTTTTAGCTTGTTAAATATATTATCTCACATGGAAAATCTAATTAGCTTTTCACAGAAATCATAGAAACCCTATAGTGCAGAAGGAGGTCATTTGGCCCGTCGAGTCTGCACAGACAACAATCCCATCTAGACCTTATCCCCAAAACCCCACATTTTTATCGTCTAACCTACACCTAGACACTAAGGAGCAATTTAGCACGGCCAATGCACCTAACCCATACATCTTTGGACTGTGGGAGGAAACCAGAGCACCTGGAGGAAACCCATGCAGACATGAGGAGAATGAACAACTCCACATAGACAGTGATCTAAGCTAGGAATCAAACCCAGATCTCTGGAGCTAGCAGTGCTAACCACTACGCCACTGTGCTACCCTATTTCCTTCCATAATAATATTATTTCCAATAAAAAGTTTCACAACAGCAGGTCAAAGTCCAACAGGTTAATTTGAATCATGAGTTTTCGGAGTGCTGCTGCTTCATCAGGTGGCTCATATTCATTTGGTATGTGGTTCCTTCACTTCTTCTTGAAGCTTGAAGGGCAAACTAGCTTGGTCAACCACATTTACAATTGTACTGCTTATTGCACTTTTTCAATGAATGTTGCTCATTTTCTGAATTCACCTGGGTCCAATGAGGAGAATGGAAATACATTGAAGAATAATAATGCAGCAATAAAGAACAATACCACAAGTTACATTATGATTATGAAATGATCATGTTTATATCTTGATAACCTGATTCTTATTAATTTTTCACAGTCAAGTCATTACTTTCACAATTTCTTGGATCACAGAAAGGCATTCTGGAATAAATACCTTCATAATTGAAAGCGAAAACACTAACTATACCATTGGCTTTCCAATTTTCGTTAGAGGTAAGTACTGAAAATAAATAATAACTTTCAGTACACAAGAAGCCACTGGCATCTGTGCATCTACATACCAGATCTACAGTGTTCCACTTTTCAGATTATTTCCTGACTGGGAGTACATTTGCGAAGAGAATATGTTATCAAACTGCACATACACTAACATGTGTGTACAGAGAGGTTGTGGGTTGAAATCCCACTCCAGGACTCAAACTTATAAGCTAATCTGAGACTTCAGTGCCGTACTGAGGAAATCCTCCCACATTTTCAGAGGCACTTCCTTTAGGTGGCATGTTAAGGTACTTTGGTAAAAGGTGAAAAGTCAGTATTGAAACAAGAACTATGAGCCCTGCTGCTCTTATCAATATATATCCATTAATCAACATCACCAAAAACAGATTAACTGACCATTTATATAATTTGGCTATTTATGACACTTTGATATGGCAAATTGATTGTGGCAAATGCCTACCTAACAGTAGTTATGTCATTAGCTTTGATACATCCTGAGGAAATGAACATGTTAAATAAATGCAAGGTCTTTCAGCTTTGAAATGAGCGAACCAAGTTTGACATCAGTCAATGGAATTAGATTCCAGAAAACTGCAAAGTAGAACTATTTAAGATTATTAAGAATTAATAAAAAGTCTTTAAACAGCTCAGAGTAAATCACTTTTGAATTTAAGTGAACTAGGCACTCTCACAAATTATTGTTTGTAGTGATTGCAGGCTTATTTCATTGATGTGAGCTGTTCAATGTTACATATCTCTGTTGTTCAAGTGAATTCTTCCAATATTGTAATATTTTGGAATTCCATTCGGCAGCAAAGCCAAGGAAACCAAAAATGACTTTAAAGAAAGAGGGAAATGTGATCACATTGGAATGTGCAGTGGAAAGTTACCCTCCTCCTGTGTTCAGTTGGCGATCTAATGATACACGGTATGCTTCCCATTTCATGGCTTTACTTATGGTCACCTTCATTTGATCTCTGTGTTATTTCTTAGCATTAAGATGATGGGCTTCCTGCCTGTATTCATTCTGGGGAAGTAAGTGGTTGAATTAGGATACGTTGAACACTATTTTGACTTCCTCTTTCCCAAGTACTTGGCTTCTGCATGTGGCATTCTCTCAAACATATCTGAAATCACCATGTCACAGGATCACGATGCAGACAGAGATCTTCCACCTACTCTTCAGTTCATGGATACATTAAGTGGAACGTTAACCCACTCGAAATGCATCCACTTGAGCAGAATTAAAATAAGGCCCTGTAATTCAGCTGGTGTGATTAATTCTTTGTTTCTTAATTACTTGGCTAGCAATTGTATTAGAATTACTTTGCTTTTATTGTTTGGCTTTGTGAAGTTTATAAAATGTATATAAATGTAGATATTATATATTTATTCAAATATATCAAATTTCATCATTGCAGATCAAACTGCAAAAAGGAATGCACTGTTCATATAATTTTTCCACTTGTTTTAATCAAATGCTGTGGGGTGTATTTCCATCTATTCTCTCACTCCCACAATATAATCACTCTTACGTCTCATCCTTCTATTTCTGGTATTTAACTTATATTTTCTACTCTGAGGACAGGCAAAAAGTATCTGTTCAACATATCTGCCATTTCTTCATTTCTAATGATAATTTCTCTGTCTCTGTTTCTAAGGGACCAACAGTTACTTGAGTTATTTTCCTCCCTTTTATGTATTTGTAAAAAGTTCATGCAATCTGTTTTTATAGTTATATTACTTTTATTTTTTTCTCTTTTCTATCAACATTATGGTCATTATGTTTTTAGCCATGCAATTCATTTTCAAATCTATTTGATCCTATTCAAATCTACTTGACCCATGATTCCTGGTCTAGATTTTAGTTTGGGCCCTAACTCCTTGAAGTCTCTCCACAAAGCGCCATTTCTAGTTCTACCTATGTTCTTGGTTAATATGTGGATCACAACAACTTATCCCCATTTCACTCTAAACTTCTCTTAGCTGCATGGATATTCTTTAACCCTAGCACCAAGCAGACAGCATCACCTCCAGAACACTCAGTTGTCACTGCAGAGAACAAAGTCTATGCCTCTGAGTATATATAATCTCTATCTCTTCACATTCCTTTTCAATCCTGCTAGTTGAATAGACCGCTTCCTTATCAAAACTTAACCATGTTGGTTCTCAGGGTCAGACAGAAAATCTTTATGACATGACAAATTTGCTATGGGCAGGTGGAAAGTAGTTCTAGAAATTTGGCAATTCAGTGAACTTTTCAGGGAAATTTCAAAAGGCAAAATGCTGCAACATAACTGTAACAATTTGATATTTTTCTAGCCTTATATATTTTGTAAAATGCTGCAAAAAATGAGAGTATTTGATAGTTTGCTGCAGTAACAATACATTTTGAGATTACAGCTTTGTGAATCATGCTGAACCCACTTCAATCATTGGAATGAAGAGGAAGCTTTCTGAAATGAAATGCATCAACTGTAATGAATTTTGCTGCGCCACTAATATTCTTGGATCAGACTGTTCAGATCTTTATACTCAAGGTAATTACAACTCTAGATTATGTAGATACCAACAGATATGGGAACAATGCAGGAAAATGGCATGAAGCTAGAAGGTGAACCATGATGTAGTTGACTGTCTGAATTGGATCGAAGTGGCCTACCCTTGCTCCTACCTACTATGTTCTAAATTCAAAAGCCAACATCAGTAACAGATACTAAAGAATAATTTTAAATGGATAATTCCATGCAGAAGTGATAGAATTGTAGTGAACTAACTATGTTTTGCTTTTTAAAAAATATTCTGACTGTGGCATATTTTTTGGACTGGAGATGTCCAGAGAGCCAAATTTCTGTATCAGTGAACCTAGAAGTTGGAATGGAATCCAGTTATGCTGGAGTACCATCCCATATATTCTGGCCTTTTATTTCCTGAAAGGGGTGAGAAGAGAGAAACATGGCCAAATCTTCTACACCCACCTCCACATCAGAATACTTGTCAGGGTGACTTCCTGTGAGATCCTGAAAATTCCACCATTTATGTTATGAGAATGCCTCATTAGAATTCATGTCTATTAAGGCCTAGATTTTCACTCTGAAGTTGGATGCACAGAGACAGAATTCCCAATGCTAGGTTAGGACTTGGGTCCGCCTTGCCCAGAAAGAGTGTGGAGGCAGGCTGGGTGCATGGTCTGCCTCTGTGATGTGGCATTTTGTTTTAAGTTATTTTTTATGAAGATCAAAACAAAAAATAGCCATTCAGTCCTCACTCCTCACATCCTCACACACTCTCCAGACTCTATCCATACTAATCTATGTCACTTCAGTCCTCCCACCCACAACCCATATCCCCCCATACTCCTATGACAGTGCATGCTGCTCTATTTGGTTAGGTGCATTGACTATATTAAATTCTCCCTCAGTGTACCCAAACAAGTGCTGGAGTGTGTTGATTAGAGCATTTTCACAGTAACTTCATTGAAATGTTAACGTAAGCCTACGCTTGCTCCTACTTACTATGTTCCAAATTCAAAAGCCAACGTCAGTAACAGATACTAAAGAATGATTTTAAATCAATAATTCAATGCACAAATTTGGAAAATATCATAAAACATGATAGAATTGTAGTGAACTGACTATGTCTTGCTTTTTAAAAAGGTAATAAAAATAAATAACGTTTTATACTCCAATATTTCTGGACAATTTAACAGTTTGATAGCTCCTTAACAGTTTGATAGCTTTAACAATTCTTTGCCAGTTTTGATGGCGTTGACAGTTTGACAACTTTGACAGTTCTTTGACAGGTTGACAATTCTTTGAAAGCTTGACAGTTTCAAAGGGTTTATGACCATTACCACTCTCCCCATCATGTTTACTTTTAAAGATCCCAAAAGATGCCTTACCTCTCCCAAGGGGTAGCTTACTCTTCAGTAAGGTTTTTTGCTTCTCTTAAAAATGCCCCAGGACCCTACACAAGGAAGTACTTTACCTCTCCAAATGGGTATCCAAACAGACCTACCAAGTTTTGACTTCTCCTTACCTGATCTACTGCGCAAACTTTGTTTTGAACACTTCTGGCCAACCAAAATCCCACATCAGTGGAACAGTTGGTGATTTAAATGACCAGTTGCCTTCGTAAACTGTGCTTCCGTGAATCCTGATGCAATTCAATCCTGCTCCTATAGAAATAGGAAGTGCGGTGTTTAGGGACAGTATTTAGAATTTTCAGTCATTTCTGGGAATTTTGGCACAATGGACAGTTTCTCTGCCATGGTGCAAATTTGGGCCCAAGAATTCCTTTAAAGCCATCTGAAGGCTCCAAAGTTTGCTAGTGCTAAGGTAATCAATATGAGACAGGGTCAGTTAGATTTTCCAGAGACAAAAAAAGTCTCCCTTTGTGGTTTAAGACTCTGACCATTAATTGGCCTCACCCTGGAAAATCGCATGTGACTGTTTCCCATGGGGTCCAGGCCATGAACCCTCAGTGACAACAGGCTTCAGAAGCCCACAGGGAAGATCCATGGTTTTACTACAAATAGTACTCTGGGTATCACTTCATCTTTAAGTCCAACTCTCTCAAAACATAGGTGAAGAAACAGCACTTAAAAAGAAACCCCTTTTCACTCTTTATATGAATAAAACTTGTATTTCGAGGAATGTACATTAAAACAAAGAAGCAATTGGGCTTCAGTCACATGGCATTGCTGAAACAATAATTAGAAAGACTTAATTTCAAGTGCAGAGGTCCATGCAAAGACTTCATTTTACCCAATATTTATTTTAAAAAAATTAAATCATCACTTAATTATAAAGAAATGAATGTGGCTCACGTTGTTAGTGAGTCAACATAACACTGTTACACACAAAGATTTTCATCCTCAAAACCATTTTCTCTGGTCATAGAAGAGATTGCCATCTTGTATGGATAATTTAGTGCCAAGTATAACATTACCGACTTTAATTTTGTTCAAATAGGTATATTACTGTGCAGCTTACAATTACTGCAAAATGTCCAAAATAACCTCTAATAATTACATAAAATTTCCTGTTTGTCTTGTATGTGTCTTTTCCCTGTATCACCTACTACTTTCCCATCACTTCCTTCTCTGAGACCACAATCACCTCCCTCAATAATATCAGCTCTGGAGTTCTGCAAATCTTGCCACCACTTCTCTTTACTGATACTGTCTGCACTTCTCTCTCAAAGGACACACTGCTGCTTCCTTCCTTGAGATCACCTCAGCCATTCCTTTTGAAATTTCAAGCATGTCACTCCTCCACAGTGCAGCTATTCTCAACAGGGTCATCAGCAGCTGCCTTCTATAACTTCATACTGGTACAACTGTAATTATGTAAAAAAAGTATTAACCATTGCAAAGATACTGACTGACCTTATGAACATCCAAACAGCCACCAAAAAGGATACTTTCTTGAATCCAAACATTTCTCACTCAAAATTATTCATAAAAAAATATTTTCCTTGTTAAAGCTGAAATTAATTATTTAGTATTGTATATAGTATAGTCTGTTGTAATTCAGTTCACTCCATGCCATTTTACATAATTTTTTTCCCTTTTGATTACAGATCTTGATGTCAAATCAGACAAAGAAAGCTCAGTCATGAATATTTATCTGAAAGTCGGTGATCCATTTCTGATAAGATGTGTCGCAGCATATGAACATTATAAATTCAGAATAAGCTGGGTTAATAACACAGAGGCAGGAAATACTACAGAGGTATGGCACTGACTTGAAATTGCCAATTACCCAAGTGCATCATTAAGTTTTATTTAATACACTTCAGCACAGTTCTTGTTGTTTTTACATTTATACAGGTCTTGCTAGCTGAGCAATCAAGCATTCATCCAGAAAAGTTTACGAGGATTAAGTTTCTGTTTATTAGGTCAGTACGTTTGGTTGACAGTGGATCATACACATGTATTTCTACACGCCATTCAAACAAGACAATCAAATTAACAGTGCTTGGTAAGTTTATCCTTCAACAATTGAACATTCTATTATTTTGAATCATAAATAATTTTTCCCATGTGTTTGATGCAATTAAATGTGTATCTGATTAATCTCCCTAATAGAACAATGGTCTAAGGTTTGTGGTAATTGTATTTTCAATTCTTGCTTTGCCTGCCTCATATTGTCCAGTCTTTCAAAGGCGTTGCACCCAATGTGACATTTCCCTGCACCTAAACCAAATTTTCATTCAAGATTTTGTACCCTGCAAAATGGGATATGAAGTAAGTTGTGTCAACTACATAATCTTTAATAGAAATTTAGCGCACTGTTCTAGGTGCATCAAGATCAAATCAATAGCCTCAATTCCATGGTTAAACTCTCTGACAGTTTGAAACTCTCATCCTCATTTAGCCCCCACTGGATTTCTAAGTTAAGTTGATTTTTTTTCTCTAAATGTGATGCTTCTTGCCTGAGGAAGGATTTGAATACTGGAGTATATTTCTTTGGGGTCGGGCATCCTCTGATACCATACCTTGATGATTATTCTGTGGCAGACTTTTCATTCCTGGGTCCTCTTTCCACTGTGAGAAGATAATGCATGAAGTGATTTGCAAGCAGGCGGGCAAATAGGAGGTCTTCCAGCATTGAGAGATAGAGACCACCTCCATACCACTCCTGTCCACCTCCTTTTGCAAAGTGGGAGCTGCATATGTGGATAGGAGAACAAGAGGGTAATGAAGGAATTTTCAAACTTTAAAAATAAAGGGGGTGATTCTCCCACTCTGACGCATTAATTTTTTAGTGCATTGGATGGGAGAATCACATGTGGGCCGAGTCATGGGATGCGCGCATCTCTGAGCGCCGGATGTCTGGTACCACCAGGATCACACTGGATACCCGCTCGAACAGCAGGTAACTTATTTTAATCCATTTTAATGTAATTTAAATGTTATTATCAATGTCAGGGCCTGAATTCTTGACCCCGATAGCATCTCCCACCCGTCGGCGCAATTTCACTCTGGCGGGGTTCAGACTAGATCCGCACTTTCGGGGAACTAACAGGAGACTCGACTGGAGTGAAAGTGGGCAATTGGAGTCCTCCAGGGGGTCAGGTGGTGGAGTCAGTGCCCCTATGCCTGGCCTGGGCACTCTAGCAGTGTCAGTCTGTGCTCCCTGGCATTGCCCAAGGGGCAAAATGCCCAAGCCCAGGACAAACCTTGGCACTGCCTTTTGGGCATGGGATGGTGCCAATGGGGTGGGCCTAAGGGAGGGGGGGGTACTGAGGGAGGGAGGCTTAGGGACAATTGGTAGGAGTAGGGGCTCCTGCTGCCACTCTGCAATGCAAACGCTTGAGACCAGAGGGCGGCCAGTGATTGGGGCGGGCTGAGGGGAGGTGGTCTGCTGGGAGATCTGCCTTCCATACGCGGTTCTCCTGGGGCTGGGGCTTCCAGTTGGTGGGGGTGTCTACTGTGGGGGGAGAGGTCTGCTTTCCCTGGGAGGAAGATCTACCGGAGAGATGGATTGTCACTGCTGGACTGGGCCAGGGACAGGGTTGCTGGAGATTGGGGTGCTCTGGGATGGGGATAGAGTGGGAATGCATGTCATGTGAGCCATGATCAGGCCATGGGGTGGGAGAGGAGCACTGTGGGGATCCCAGGCTGGCCAGCGATCGAGCTGGCTAGCAAAGTGCAGGCTGACAGATTGGGGCTAGCGTGCATACGCAGAGACCCAGAGCTGTCAGACGCTGGTGTGAATAGGCCCCACCCCCCAGGCTTTAATCATATTCATGACTGTGGCTTTCAGCATTGCGCAGAGTGTGAGAGATTCAAGTCTGAACTCCCACTGGAAAAAAAAACAACCGTGAATTACACCAGCTTTCCTGCGAATTCAGCACTTAGAACCTTTTTGGGAGAACGGCCCCCAAAATGTGACCCAATTGTATTGTGAAGGAAGAGGCTCCCCAGGATGGCCTATGGCCCAATCGCAACTCAGCAAGGATGAGACAGAGGGTGAGGGGTCAGGTTTCAGCCATCGAGTTAGGGAAACATTGGCCTCCCTTCACTCCCTCTGCAGCCTCCATGAAAACTGCCAGGAGGCTGCACCATGCCAGCAGGAACAGCGGGCAGTAATGGAAAATAGCAGTCTCATCCCCCTCTGCAGTCCTTCGACAATTGAACCAGTGCCAGCAGATAACTCAACCACAGGAATATTGTTATTTCTTTGATTTCCTTCAGGTGATCAGGAATATTGAAAAGTAAATGGGCAGAGCTTAATCTCTGTAGATTAAACACTATTGAAGAAATTACATTTCCGCAGAATCTTTGCCAGTCAGAAGATATGCCAAAGTGCTTCATAGCTAATGAATTTTTGTTCAAAATGTCATCACTGTTGTTTTGTAGGCAAATAATAGTACACAGCAAGATCCCACAAACAGTAAAGAGATCATTGATTAGCCAATCTGTTTTAGTAGTATTGGTTACGGGATTAGTATTTGACAGGATAACTTAGCCTGCTGTTATTCAAATACTTTCATCGGATCTCTTCCTTTCATCTGAACAAGCAAATAGGAGTGACACTTTGAGTTCTGCAGCGATGTCTCAGCTGAAATTACATGTTCCAATGACTGGATTTGTGCTTAAGTCCATACATTTCTGACATACATTTCTGAAGCTACTGCCACTGATCCGAGTTGATACAGATATGTATGTATAGGAAGCAATTTATTGGACCAAGTGGCTTTGCCTTGTTCCATGATTTGCTCAGAACATAAGAAATTAGGGTACTATCCTCAACTGCTGCACAGCAATGGCTGTTGGACAGCAATCAGGAATGGGAACATTTAAACAATTTCCTCAAAGCAAATTTAATCAACCAGGGTTGGACAATACATTCTTCTCCAAGTAGCATGGTACATATTTTGATATTTTAGTTAGATAAGGACAAATTACATTTAATGCAGTTTGTATATGGCGATAAATACAGAGACATATGGGAATCAAACAAATATCACAGTAAAACAGTACTCTGCTTTTTCTTACAGAAAAAGGATTTATAAATTCAACAACTCCAAACACCATTACCATTGGTGAAGCGGAGAACTTCTGCTTTGAAGCTGAACTGAAGGCATTCCCACTTGTAAGATGCCAGTGGTATTTTTCCCAAAAAGCTTTTGCCTGTTCACTTAAAGAATTATCTGAAAACAGGTACAGATTTTTGAATTGAATTTACTGGATAGCTCACAAAATGTAATACTATTTGCAAAAAAGAACACGACAGGAAGAATTTATGACCATGTTCTATGTCATGTTTGCTGCTGAACTCAAACTCTTTGTGTCATGTACTGGGGAAGAATAATTGAGATAGTTTCCTGCACAGCTTTAGCTTTCAAAATAACGTTCTCCCAAGTGAGCTTTAAACAATGCTGAAAGACTCTTCCTACTCTTTTGATGAGTATCATCAATATTCATCGTAAGCAAGCATTTGCGCTTAACATCAATCCACTATTTAAAGATCTTGGCCAGAATTCTCCCAGCCTGCCTGCCACTGGAATTCTAGCCAGCAAAGGGTGGACCATGTAACAGTCCATTGAAGCCAGCATGGAATCTTCGGTTTTCAGGCGAGCACGTCTGGAGAATCCTGCCCCATTGTTCTGACTGGGAGTAAGCTGCAGTGTAATGGTATTGTCACCAGGACCCACACTAATACTTTTGGGACACATGTTCAAATCCCAGCATGGCAGCTGGTTTAAATAGTTAATTAATAAACTGGAATTGAAAACTAGTTTCAGTAATGGTGACCATGCAATTATGATCAATTGTTCTCATAATCTCTTTTGGTTCACTGATGTCCTTTCGGGAAGGAAATCTGCTGTGCTTAATCTGTGACTCCAGTCCCACAGTAATGTGATTGACTCTGTGGAATGTTTTCCTGCCCTCACTAAACCATTCTGCACAAGCAAGAGGCACATCAACCACCTTCTCAAGTAGGGATGGGCAACAAATGCTAGCTTTGCCAGCGAATCTACATCTTGCGAAAGAAATTCTTGATTCATAAAGGCTTTTTTTCAGCAGGGTTTGATCTTTTATCCTTTGATTAATGAAATGCTCCAATTAACCATGCTACCCCTCCTCTCCCTCGCCATACTTACCTGAATGGTGGCCAGCAGCTATTGTTTGACTGATATGCTGGAGACCAGCGTCTGCATGCAGGAGGCAGTTTAGTAGTGACATCTTATTGAGGCTCAACCAAATTACCAGGCCACGTAACTACTGTAGGCAGGTAAAACAATAAAGAAAATTTATTGGCTATTAAAAATACACCCAAGATCTCTGAAGTTAGTTTTTGTTATTTTTAACCACTTCTTAATCGCATAAATAGGAATACATAACATTAACATGGAAAACAGTGACTAATTTAAAGGTTCGCATATGAAAAGCTGGAGTAGAATGAAATATCATAGAATCCCTGCAGTGTGCAAGGAGGCTATTCAGCCCATCGAGTCTGCATCGACTCTCCAGCAGAGTATCTTACCCCGGTCCTATTCACATGACCCCACAAATTTACCTGTCAATCCCCCTAAATTACCATCCTGCGACACTAAGGGGCAATTTAGCATGGCCAATCCAACTAACCTGTAAATCTTTGGACTGTGGGCGGAAACCGAAGCACCCAACCGAAACCCAGGCAGACACAGGGAGAATGTGTAGAATGTCAGACACACTGCATCAAGGTACTCTTGAACACAAGTTGATGTCAGTGGTTCAGGATACTCAATTATAGCATCAAGGAATGGCATAGAGTGAAAGTCAGATGCTTTGTGTGAGAGGGAGTGAATCTCCTGAGGTCATTGTCATTAAGCCTTTGGGTACCTAATGGCATTGATGGAAACTGGTGGCAGATCAGTTATTTGCCTCATTATGGTGTATGCCATAGGGAAACATAAGCAAGTCAGTATCTTCCATGTTAAGATTTATGGAGTCTAAGGACAAAATAAGAGAAAATAGTAGCGTACAAAAAATAAAATCAAATTTTTGCTCCCAATTTTTTGGGAAAATTCCTGACTCTGTGAATCTAATTCAGGTGGAAGTGCTCTGAACTTTTGGACTTTCATTCTGGGAGAGGCAGTTACTAATGGGAGTCAGATCTGCCACATCTGCTCCCCCCCGCCGCCCCCCCACCTGCCACTCCCTGGAAATATTCGGAAGCAGTCACAAGGGCTGTCGGGTGCAGGCTATTTAAAATGCATGCCTCAGTGATCTCAGATATCGTCCCAGTTGCAATAAAAGCAACAAAATAACAATCAGCTCTTTAACTCTCACTGTCTTATTGTCCCTACATTCCTTATACCCTACCTATGCCAACTGATGTCAACCTATACCTCTCTATACACCCCCATGGCTAGTTTTAACTTTCAAACATATCTTTGCTTCTTTATCATTTCCAATGGCCTCTCACCCTCCATGTCAACTGTCGTCCCTCTACCCATTGTCAATGGTCATTTATAGCCTGTATGCCAAATTAGTGCCAATTTATGCCAAGCCATGCCCCCATTCACCATTTGTTGCCCTAATACTTTCCATGCAAATGAATTCAGATATGCTATTTCAGATTTCACTATGTTATAAAAAACATTCTTATTGATAAAAATTACATTCCTTTAAGTACATTATTCCTTATAAAACAGGCATAATTCAAGTGCTGAATTCCTATTGAAAACACATTTGTATTCATAGCCCCATATCAAAGACAGCTGATCCCTGAGAACTACCTGGAGATCAATCAAACTGTGAGTGTACAGCTCCTTCATTGTGAAAACAACGGATTGTGGAAGCTCAAGCAGCACTAATCACCTTTGCAACAAATAGTGAAATAGCAATCACCATTTTTGCTTTGAACTGCAGTGTGGATTTTTTTCCAAAAATATTTAGTGTTTAGGGTTTAAATAATTTGACAATTTAACAGTTCCACTGACCTTATCCATTTTTTATGCACATTCATGTCTAATCTTAACAATCCCAAAGAGATATCTGATCCCTCCCAAAGGGCACCTTAGCTCTCCAGAAGGGTATTTTCCTTGTCCAAATAACAGAACTTTTTGTCAAATGCCTAAAATGCACAAATCATTTTTTGGAAATCGCAATTAATGGAAATTGAATCTGTTTGAAGGAAGCTATATTTTTACAAATGCAGCTGCCCCTGTGAGCCATGGATATGTGAAATACAGCCTAACCCATTACCTGCTCCCAACTCCACCTGGTTGAAGTAGTGAGTGCCACCCCTCAGCAGAGGGATTCCCAAATCAGGGTACTATTTTGGCTAAGGTACAGCATCTTTCTGCCTGTGTGAAAATTCAGGTCTTAGAGTTGATTCTAGGATTTGCATGAGGGATGTGGAGGAAAGCTTTTGTCATGCTTTTTGTAAGATTAAAGAAGCCCACACACAGTTAGTATCTATGAATTGTATTCAGTGTGTAACTACATTTCTAATTTGCTTTAAATGTCTTCATTGCAAATTTTTTACTTTTTGTATATACTTGTATATTACATAATATTCTAATTTTCATTCTTTCTACTGCTTCCTAGTTATTCTGCATCATTTTGTGGTAATGATCATGAGCCAGGAATCTATGAATTGTTTGCAGAAAATGAGGAGGCAGAATTTCAGAGATTTTTTACTTTATATATAAAGAGTAAGTACAAGTTATTGAGTTAAGTACATAAACTTTGTTATCAAAATTTGAGGAGCACATTTTATTTGAATTTATTTTCTACTTTGAGAAGAAAAATGGTGCAGTTTCTTACTCAAATCTCATGAAAATGATACATTGTGGAATTAGAACGCCAAAGGCTCAAGAAGACAATGAACTTTGAAATAGTGAATACAGAATTTGACACAACCAAATTCATCAGTCTCCTTGATGTAGAATGTATATTCAAAGTTTATGCCAGCCCTTTAACAATTCACAATATTGAGACACTATCCTGTTGATTCTTTTGAGTTTTCCTCACCTTTTG
This sequence comes from Sphyrna mokarran, assembly GCA_024679065.1. Lineage (NCBI taxonomy): Eukaryota > Metazoa > Chordata > Chondrichthyes > Carcharhiniformes > Carcharhinidae > Sphyrna > Sphyrna mokarran. The sequence continues at coordinate 76,074,796 of JAGIQG010000010.1, read as the reverse complement.
AATATGTTAACCTTTGGTGAGCTATTGCCCATTCATAATAAAAGGTCATAGGCTGTTAATTGCAATTCTGCACACCACTATTATTCTTCCCCAACCCAGTTTCTGATGTTGTCCACCCATCGAAACCTTCTCCAACTTGGCCTGTTCCTTCCTAATATTTCTCCTTCTTTCGTGTCAACTTAAGTCTCTCATTCTGCTTTTTCTCATGGCTGTGTTTTTTCATTTTCTGCTTGTTCACTTCAGCCAAAAGTCCCAGAGATGCTTTTTTTTTGCAAAAATATGCTTTATTGATGAAATATCTGAAGGAACATTATAAACATTTCAAAATAGCCATCACACAAAATGCAATAATAGTCAGGTTCTTTATGTACATCATGTCGTACCATTGAAATATTTCAGTACAGTCAAAAAAATGTTACAGACATTTCAAAATGGTCATTACAAATGGTGCAATGGTATCTAATTTATCTACACAAGTGGCACTCTGAGCTGTTTCCCTGCAATTGTGATATGTGTAAAGTCCATGAGATGCTAGACCTCCAATTTTCCTGCAGACAAATTCATTGGTTCTTTGATCTGTGCTGCTGGTTCTCAGGCTTCTTCACCAGAGCCACATTTAGCCTAGTAGGGAAGGCGATGGACTCATGGTATTATAACTGGACTATTAAACTAGAAACGCAGCTAAAGTTCTGAGGACCTGGGTTTAAATCCCACCATAGTGGATGAATTTATTGAATTCAATAAAAAAATCTGGAAGTAAGAATCTGCTGATGACCATGAAACTATTGCAGATTGATTGGAAAAAACACTTCTGATTCACTGATGCCATTTAGGGAAGGAAATCTGCCATCCTTTTATGGCCTGGCTTACACATAACTGCAGAGCCACAGCAATGTAGTCGACTCTCAACTGTCCCCTAAAATAGCCGAGCATGCTATTCAGTTGTATCAACGTTTCAAGGTCACAGCTCACCACCACCTTCGCAAGGTCAACTAGGTAAGGGCAATAAATGCTGGCCAGCCAGTGACACCCATGTCCCACAAATGAATAAAAAAAATTCTAAAAGAATTACTTTGGCCAAATAGCCATTTTTCAAATGTGAGTGAACAGGTTATACATTCATTGAGTTCATTGCCGTTGAACTCAATCCTCTTCTTATTCAATGTTCAGACGTATGCAATCTTCAAATGGAATTACGGGATATCAATCAGGAGTGGAAACACATGTCATGCTGCAATCTTGCACTGACTGAGATTAGCTAGCTCAGCACTGACTGAGGATTATCTGTATGGCTCAGTGCACTGCAGTATCATTAACCACCAGACTAGACAATGGGAAATATTAAAACAAAATGCTGCGGATGCTGGAAAACTGAAATGAAAGGGAAAATGGTGAAAATACTCAACAGTTCTCTAGCAGAGCACGGGGTGGGAGACAGACAGTTGCTGTCCATGCCATTATCTCTTGTGAGTGAAGGTCAAGACACAATTTTTAAAACACACCTGGACAACCTGCTTCCATCTTTGCTTGGTTGCTGTTCAGCCTTTCTCCTTTCTTCCTTTCATTCACCATCCTTCAAAATACTTGCACTGCCATCACCAGGTTGAGTGCTGGAATCACTTAAAACTTTTGCTGTCATATTTAGGTAAGAGTCCTCAGCTTGCAAGAGCCTATTTGTGTGAAATTGATCAGTTTGGGTTCCTACTCACCCCTGTACCCCAAATCATTAAATGTGAACTGAAAACAACAACTTTATGTGGTTCCTGTGACCTGCTGGACAGGTGACTGATCATTTTCAGGCATACTCAAATTTCCAAGCAAATAAAGTTTAAAAGTAAAGTCTATTTATTAGTGTCACAAGTGGGCTTACATTAACATCGCATGAAGTTACTGTGAAAATCTCCTAGTTGCCACACTCCAACACCTGTTTGAGTACACTGAGGAAGAATTTAGTTTGGCTAATGCACCTAACCAGCATGTCTTTTGGACTGTGGGAAGAAACCGGAACACCTGAAGGAAACCCACGCAAACATGGGGAGAACATGTAGACTCCGCACAGACAGCGACCCAAGCCATACATGGCAATGCATGAACAGATTGTTTAGAAGTAAACAATGTAAAACAAGGCTTGATAAATGCAAAGTTAGGGCAACATGGCCTCACAGTGCCAGAGCCCAGGTATGATTAGATCCCTGGCACTGTCAGGTCATGTTGCCCTAACTTTGCATTTATCAAGCCTTGTTTTACATTATTTACTTCTGAACAATCTGTTCATACATTGCCATGCAAGAAACAACCATTTTTGGAATCACCTAGTAGAAAGATATGAAACATGAATAATATCTGTGGGATTGATTTTTTTATTACTATAGTAGTTTCAATGAACCTGATTACTTCTTCATATGGCCTCATATGGGACTATCTACTAAATTTGCAAACTGTACTTTCTACAGAAAAGCCATCTCTAGAGCTATTAATGAGAAAAGATCACATTTTGTGCAAGTCCACAAGCCATCCATCAGCCACAGTGACTTGGAAGAAATGCAATAGAAAATCGTAAGTAAAACAAGCAAGCAACAAGATGCCACTATTAAAACAACTGTGAGCATTTCCCCCATTGATTATGAAGAAAATAGTTTGGGATCTACTTACTCCATATTAACTGTCCACAGCAATTAAAGTACCTTGTATCTGACCTGCATAGTCACAATCACAGATTCTGGGAGCACAAATGCAGACACAGTCTTAACCCCGTCACCAGTGTATTTCATACATGTAAATTAGATAGCCATTAAATGGAAAGCACCCACTTAACAATCTTTCTTCACATTGATCAGCAAACTAACTTATAAACTGTGTCCAGGAACGTATCTAACCCTTAATCATATTAGGGGCAAAATTCAATTTCAGATCAGAGGTGCTGGATGGCAATTGATCAGCCATCTGTTACATATCTCACCCATTTTCACTTTCCTCGTCATCTAAAGTAAAATTACTGGGCCAACCCACTAACACCTATTTTACAACATGCAAAGTTGTATTTTACCCTCATTCTATCTTAACAGTCTCAATCATGGGTATAGTTATTCTAAACTGGGTTGCGTGCCTGGATCTCTGCTCTTGATGGTTGATTATTTTTATCTTATGAATCTACCCATTAAATCATTGACTTTTATGACACATCATTTTTATCTGAGAAGCATACATTTGGACTGGAGAGGAATTTCAGAGATATTTTTCTCAAATTCAACAAATTTTGTCTTTTGCCTCTCTCATGAGATCACATGGTCTCACGTGGGGCGAGTCATATATATATATTTTAATGTATTGTAATGCACAGCATCACAGCTGTGGGGATTGGAGAAGACAGTCTTTGCCTGTCATTGCTCAACCTATACCACACATAATTTCCTTCCATCAGTGTAGATTCAAAGTCCAGACCAATTGTACCCCATGTGGGTCATGGGGTAGAATTCTACTCCTCTCCAGTGATATTGATGCCACTTTGGTTGGAATGGATGAACCAGCACAAAGGATTGGGGAAGTTAAAATATTTTTCAAGAAATATTAGTGTCACAAGTAGGCTTACGTTAACACTGCAAGAAGTTACTGTGAAAATCTCTTAGTTGCCACATTCCAAAGCCTGTTCAGATATATTGAGGGAGAATTTAGCATGGCCAATGCACCTAACTAGTACATCTTTTGGAGGAAACTGGAGCAACCAGAGGAAACCCATGCAGATTCCACACAGACAGTGAATTGAACCAGGTCCCTGGTGCTGTGGGGCAGCAATGCTAACAACTGTGCCACCATGCCACACATGAATGATTTGCCTCCAAAATACTTGCTTTCAAGTATCTGTGATATCTTACACTGGTCAATATTCAGCTCACCAGGAGTAAGCCCCACATACAAAAATGGTCAATGGTCCCACTGGTGACTCTGCAAGTTTCTGCCAATTGCACTGGCTTGCACATTTTCTTAGTTGGACAGGTGTTAATAGGCATGCTTTAAAGTTTTGTCATATCAAAAAATACATAATTTATTAATAAGCCATCTGGCGAGACCAATGAAAGAAGTAAATGGTTCACTCTAGTTTTTCAAGACACCTTTGGTGATTTAAGGTCAGGTTACTCACTAATGGAGAGTTGGACTATCTTATTAATAATGTTTACATTTTGAGATAAATCCATTTTCAAGATGTATCAATAAAAACATGACCAAATATACTGATACACTTCTGTATCGTAAGCAAGTTTTGGTCAAATATTATGGAATTTTTCTGTATAATTGCACAATATTGAGAAGTATTTTGATACAAATTGCTGCTTTTAATCAATGGGTAAAGCAAATTATCGCAAATATAACTCAAGATTACCTGTTCAGCACAATTTTGTAACTTTAGCTAATTTTATGGACATTCTCAAGACATTCGACAAGGTGCTGCACAAAAAAAAGGGGGGTTTTCAAGAGTAGACATTAATTGGTTGACATTTGCCCATTTAACTGGGACAATAGTGTGAAGTTGGCACATATGAGATTCAGGAACACAGACTTTTAATGTGTTCTTTTTTTTTGTTGCACTGAAGCTGCGCTGAAGGCAAAAATGTAACTGAGGGCATTCAAACTGAGGAGTCGGATGGAAAAGAATTTGGGTCCAAAAATGTAATGAGTGTACTGGATACTACCAACATGAGGGGTGGGTTTTCAATAGAGTGTTGTGCGGAAAATGGAGTAGGCTCAGCCTGCAAGAGAACCTATCTTCCAGAGCAAGGTAATGTCAAGGTTATATAATTCTTGAAGCTATATTAGTGATAATATTCTGAACTAATTTTGATATAAGGGTGAGTTTTCTATGTCAGAATGCATATGGTTACTCAAGAGTGGTATTGCACTGTGTTATTTTCACAGATATATAATACTTTTTTATTATTCCAGGTACACCATTCCAGCAGTTTATTTTCTACATAACCGTTGGAATCTTAGTTCCAGTTACATTGCTGTTAATAGTTTTCATATTCTACAAGTATCAACGGGTAAATAAGCACCTTTCCTTATGAATACTGTACACATTAAGACTAAACTAAATTGTGTGTTCATGCTGCAAGGTATTTCCCTGCCCACCCTCTACACTGTTACTCAGATCACAGGCAAATGGCTTTAATCTAGTTGTTGGACTATATTGGAGGTTTGTGTGAGATACGCAGGGTGTATTTCAGTTAACGTTAAATGATTTGTGATTTTGATACATAAGCTGGGAAAAGGAAATATGTTTTAAATTAACTTTTCAAGTCTGTTTTTGAAAGCAACTTTTTAATAATGAAACATTACCACATTTTTAGACTTCCAGAAAGATTTTGCTGTGAAATTTCTATACACTGCTTACTGTTTTTTTGTGCTCTTATTTTAGCATTACTTTAACTTTAATCAAACCCAGAATCTTTGAAATTCCAGTGCCTTAGCTGTTGTGACAGACTCAGCCATAATGTTTGTAACTGGGCGATGTACTGCATGCAAAATAGACTGAAGTGCTTGTTGAAGGGGAAATGGAGTTGCAGTTTTCTTAGCCTGCTCTTATGCAAAGTAGGTTTGGGAAGATATAAAGGGGCAATTTTAATTTTGGCTGCTAGTTTAAAACAGAAAATGTTAGATCATTTGACTCCCCTAATTTCCATTTTTTTCACTGTCACTTGGCCAATATCCTGGAACTCCCTCCCTAACAGCAGTGTAGGTATATCTACACCTTAGAGACTGTAACAATTCAAGGAGGTAGCTCATTGTCATCTTCTCAAAAACAATTAGAGATGGGCAATAAATTCTGGCCTAGCTTGCAATGCCCACATCTTGTGGTCTCATCGGTATTGTAGAGATTCAACGATTGTATAGATAGGATTTTCTGGCCGTGCTTGCCCCAAGGCCAGAAATTCTTGCCTGAAATCAATGGCCCACTATGATTCTGTGAAAGAATATCGATAAAATTGGAGCAAGACAGGGTATGTTCATCCACTCCATTTTGAAGTGAGCAGCACAGTGGCACAGCAATTAGCACTGCTGCTTCATAATACCAGGATCACAGCTTCAATTCCTGGCTTGAGTCACTGTCTGTATGAAGGTTGCACAATGTCTGCATGGGTTTCCTGTGGGTACTCTTGTTTCCTCCCACAGTCTAAAAGATGTGCTAGTTAGCTGCGTTGACGTGAACAGGCACCAGGATGTGGCAACAGGGGGAATTTCACAGTAACTTCATTGCAGTGTTAATGTAAGTCTTACATGTGATTAATAAATAAACTTTACAATAAAACTTTTGAGCCTATATACCAATAGAAATAATTCATCAGTAATTAATTTATCTATTCCTTTTATCATGCTCAACATCTCTAACAAATTGTCTCTCAAACTCTCAGGTGCAGAATACAGCCCCATTGTCTTACCTTGCCTTGTGATTTTAGTCAATTATTAGTTCTGTCATTCTGCACTGCATTTTCTTGACTTATAACATTATTCCAAGAATGAAGAACCTTAAACAACCTTCAAGATATGGCTCCATCTCCTAGTACATGTTGTCTAGTTACCACCAACATTCATTATGGTTTTTGAGAATGGTAATATCAATTTGTAAGTGTTCTTCTATTTCACGGATCAAACTCAGTTTATATTGAATGGAATACATTTTACCAGTCTTCCTGGCAGAAAAATTTCCAGTGATAAAACTTCTTATAGTATCATTTTGTAACCAGCTACTAGGAATGTTTGAAAGAAGTTAAATGTTTTTCACCTTTCTCAACTTCCTTTCTATATTCCACTCACCACTTCCCCAGAGTGCCCAACTAATACCTTAGGGTGACAGAAACCCAAAAGTACTATGAAATACCCAGTAGGAGAATAAATGCACTCTGCATAATGACGTGTTAATATTTAGCAATAGCTTATCTGTTTTGTAGCAATATAGTAGCAAAGAGATTTGCAGTGAGAGGCCAGGATTTGAGTTTACTCTGTTGTCTGAATAATGTGAAGGTTACTTGGATTGGCCATGCTAAATTAATCTTAATTAATTAACAGGGTAAATATGAGGGGTTATAGGAACAGGGTCTCAGTGGGATTCTGGTAGGTGCAGACTTGATGGGCTGAATGGCCTCTTTCTGCACTGAGGTTCTATGATTCTATGATACCCTCGTAAAATGTCAGTTGTAAAATCTCAATACTGGAGATATGTATTGATTGGAAGTTACATCTTGCTTCATAATGGGCAAAGGGGTGTCAGCAAGGACAGTCATCATCTCTTTGCTCTCATATATTTGCAAGTATCTGCTTTTCAATTCCATCAGCAGAGAACAATTCATTTCTTCCTTCTGACGCATACGGTTGAGCAGGGGCACAACAAAGAAGAAAGAGGAGGAAATAGAAAGCAATGTTACTCTAACTAAAATGTTAGTTATTTTCAATGGTCTTTGTAAAATGAGAAATGGGATTAGACTAGATAGCTCCATTGTGGACCCTGCAGTACCTTAGTTTCCCAACTGATATTTTTCTGATTCTATAATCAAATATTTTCTCCTCAGTACAGTAGTTTACAATATGATGCATACTATTTATTGACATATGAGAAATATTCACATTAATTAATGTACAATCCCATTCCACTCTTCATTTAAGCAACCTGGCTATGAAAGACAACTCCACATGATACAAGTCGTTGGATCATCTGAGAATGACTACATTTATGTTGATTTCACCCACATTGATTATGACATGAAATGGGAATTTCCTCGGGAAAACTTGGAACTGGGTAGGTAATCTTTTCCAAAATAAATTCAATTCTTAAATTAAATATTTCCAATAAATAGCTTGAATAAGCCTAAAGTGACAAAATAAGACAAGCAACTCAGATCCAGAGTAACTTCTTATATCCAATGCGCTTAAAGGGACACAATTAATTGTGTGATATTTTAAAGAAAGTAAAAAATTTAAAAATTTTAAAAATGTATCTTATATTTCAAAATATTATAATTCAAAATCACTTGAAAATTCAGGGCCTTGTCTTATATTCTACATAATGAAACAGGATTAAAGATCAAGAACTAATGTTTTCTTTCATTGAAACTGCACAACAGATTGAGTGAGATTTGATTATATGAGTTTGAGTGATGCGGGTCTGTATTTGACAATTCTTAATCTGAAAATGGTTTCTAAGAAAAAGAAGATCAATGAGTTGTCCCAGTAGTGTGGAATGCCAGCATTGGACTGGGGTGGACACAGTAAGAAGTCTCACAACACCAGGTCAAAGTCCAAGAGGTTTAATTGGTATCACAAACTTTTTGGAGCACTGCTCTTTCATCAGATAAGTTTCACCTGATGAAAGGGCAGCTACTGTGCCCTTTCTCAGTAGCTCACAAATACTAATTTTTCTTTGAAAAATCATGTATCTTTAAAGCTGAAGACTGTATTATTGAAAATAAAAACACAAAATGCTGGAAATATACAACATTTATCAACTCTGAAGAGTAATGATATTTTGAGTATTTATGTAACTGACATTGATACAATCCCTTTTTTATCATTTTCTTTTTAATTCACAATAAGATAAAATTCCTTATTTGATAACCTTGATCAGTATACGTATTATTTGCAGACAAATTTGGTATTATTCTTAGTTCATTGTTTGTACACTGTAGGGAAAGTACTTGGCTCTGGTGCCTTTGGGAAAGTAATGGAAGCTACAGCGTATGGAATCAGTAAAGCAGACGTAGCTGTCCAAGTAGCTGTGAAGATGCTGAAGGGTATGTGCAACTTATACCACACTGATCTATGTAGAAGATTTATGTTCAATGTTGTACAGGTATTGACTCACACTTGGGTAATTGTTCAAATATGAATTAAATATATTAATAAAATTACATATTCAATTTAAATTATTATAAAGGATGTCAATATATTAAAAATTATGGAGGCAATTCTCTCAGCCCATTTCACTAGTTTTTTAGCACAGCGGATTGGCAGACTCTAGCACTGGCCAATTTGCACAATTAAAGCTGGGAATCCAGGCCTGAGCACATCTCCCATCGCCAGATTTCCGGCACCGTCATTTCTGCGTCGGAAATTGACATGGAGCTGCATTATATTTAGAGCCTGGTTTTAATATGATTTAAATATTATTACCAGGCACTGAGCTGCAATCTCCAAATCTACAAGCCTCTTCCTTGCCCCGCTACCAGGAGTATTTCACTCCAGTGGGATTTACTGTAGCTAATGGGGAGCTGGTGGCTCAACACTACTGGAGTGAATGGAGGGCAATTAAGGCCCCCCAGCAGTTGGACACTGAGGGAGTGCTGCATGGGTGTTGCTTTCTTGCCAGAGCCAGCTGGGCCCCCTTGCACTGCCCAAGGTGCACCAGATGCAGGGAAGTGCCAAAGGTGTGGGGCCTACTGGGGGCTGGGCCTCTGGGGGATGATCTGTGGGGTGAGGGGTCCTGCTCCACTCTGCGTATGGATTCAGTGGGAGAGGGAGGAAAGCCAGCGATCAGGGACAGCCATTGGGTGGAGGGACACCTACTGGTGGGGTCAGGGCTATGGGAGTGGAGTTGGCATTGCGGGGTGGGGGAGAGGGATCGAGGTGGGCCAAAAGGGTGGGTGTTAAGGCTTGCCCAGACATGTTTGGAGGGGGGGGGACAGCGATCAGGTGAGAGGGGTGAGAGGGCCATTGATGTGGGGATCACAGGGCTGGCTATTGATTGAGCTGGCCAGCAATTGGGAGACCAGCAGATAGGGACCACCATGCATATGCCGATCTCACTACGCTGCCAGCCTCTCGGGTGGGAATGGGTTCTGTTCACTAATTTATGGGATGAATCACCCTAGTGCATTCAGCATTTAGAGAGTGTGGGAGATTCATTTTGAAATACCTGCTGAAAATCCAGCATGATTTACTCCAGTTTTCACGCAAATTCACTGCCTGTATTTTAGTTCTTATTTATTAGCTTAACTACAACTCACAGTGACCATTCTTATAGAATTTTGCTGGTTGCAAGTTTTTTTTAGAACCATTATTTAATTTAATAGACTTAGCTTTGCCAGCATGTTTTCCTAAATTATTGAACAGGCCCTGCCACTTAAATGCATTTAGTTCAATATAACGGCTCTAATTTTAACTGGTGTTCTAAAGAAGCCAGGAATAAAAGATATTGTAAATAAAACAAAAACTAAGACTGTGATTTAAATTCCTACATTATCATTTAAATAACAACTGGTCAAACTAAAGCTTGAATAAATATGTCCAACTGATTGGATAACTTATAAATGACATCATTAGAAATGAAGCTGTATGTGGAAACTTTGTTAGTCAGAGGCTACAATAGTTAGATAATAATAGAGGATAAGACGCTTCACCTCTTCTGAGATCACTCCTTTTGTAAGGCACCATCCTATAGATTTGGCTTTTGGAATTTTAGAAGGATATTTGTTTAGTTCCAAAAAAAGGTAAGGTATACATAGAAAAACAGCATGTCCTCAAAGCAGTAAGAATCAAATCAATCAATGAGTAAAATACCAACACCATAGCCATCTTAGCATGTCCCACTTGGTAGCTTGGAACGGAATATCATTCTCCCAGTGTCTGCGTGGATTTCCTGCAGGTGCTCCAGCTTCCTCCACAGTCCAAAGATGCACGGGTTAGGTGGATTGGCCATGCTAAGTTACCCCTGAGTGTCAGGGAGACTAGCCAGGGTAACTGCATGGGGTTATGGGGATAGGGCCTGGGTGGGATTGTGGTCGGTGTAGACTTGATTGACTGAATGGCCACCTTCTGCACTGTAAGATTCTACAAAAATACAACATCTACTCAAGCACACTGAATCTTAACTCATTTTAAACAAACAGATTAATTACTTTCGTAAAGTAGAATACACAGGAATTTCAGAAGAATATGATAATGAACAATCTAAAGGAGACATTTTGATTCATTAATGTCACTTAATGCATTCGTCAACAGAATTGCTGTCTGATGTCAAATCTTTCTTAAAGATTTCCATGCTTTATTCCTAGAACTAAATAATCCTCTTGAAAATTTAACTTAACTGCCTAGACTATCCATTCTCAGTGAGGTTTAGGGTGCCCCTGCTATTGAATTATTGTATGCTAATGCCTAACACCACTAGACATGGATAAAGGAGGCCTTTTTGTATGTTTTACCCACTATGTTGTGATTGCACTATTGAGCAGAACTGTACATTGCACCTGGTATCTGTGTAGTGGTCATAGAATGGACATTGTGCAATGCAATTTCAATGTATTTTATTCAAATTACTTTGGAGACTAAACTGGAGAAAGCAAAGACTACTGAGGTGCTCAGGTAAATATGGGGTTAAAATTAAAGACAACTGGAAACAATTATTTCAAATGTATCCCATTCTTTACCCCTTTAAAGGTATAGTAAGAGTTAAATATACAGGTTTAATAGTAAGAAAGGTAGAATGTAATGTTTATTAATTTTGGAAGTTTGTTAAGTAGTATAATTTTTACAAAAGTAGTATAATTTTTACAAAAATCCAGATGTGAGTTAAAATTCTGATGGACATTATCAAATTCAAATGTCATCATTACAGTATGAGAATTTGAATTCAGTATCAAAAATATGCAAATAAAAAGCTATTTCACTTAAAGTAACCAGGAAGCTACAGGAGTATTCTAAAAATCCAAATGGTCTTTTAAAGTCCTTTAGAGAAAGGAAACTGCAATTGTTATCTAGTCTGGTCTGTATGCAACTTCGATGCCATGCCACTATGAGTGACTCTTAACCGGTCCAGGGCACTATCCAGTTCTCATTGCTTTCTCTAGAAACAAGGGATGGCAAATACAAACTGGTCTTGCCAGCAACACCTATATCCCAAGAATGAATTCTGGCTGCTCAAATATTTCATGAAGTTAACAATGTCAAACCATGTCTTGAATTATAATTTAAATGAAATCAACATGGACTCATAAGTATCTTTTATTATCCACTTAAAAGAAAAATATGAACCTTCCGAAAAAGATGCCTTAATGTCTGAACTGAAAATGATGATTCACATGGGGCGCCATGAAAATATAGTGAACCTTTTAGGAGCTTGTACTATTTCTGGTAAGGAACTGTGCCCTAAATCTTTGTTTACATATTTGCACATCTAAATCATGTTATTGATATTTGCTTACTCAAAGTTTTAATTATGTGCTATTTTAGGTCCAATATACTTAATCTTTGAATATTGTTGCTATGGAGATCTTCTTAATTACTTAAGAAGTAATCGGGAGAAATTTCATAAGACATTGACTGATGTCTTTGCACACAACAACTTTAGCTTCTATCATAATCTTTACAATGATGAACAATGCAGGTAAAATATACTTTTACCACTTGGTCAGTATTATTATTTTACAGTTTCCTTATGAGTTCTATTATGTTTGTTATCAACAAATATAGGCATGTAATAATCAAAACATTTCATGTTACAATTCCTAAATTCACCAGATTTAATTGATTCAAATTTGCCTTGGATTCTTACTTATATTTTCTAAGCGTTAATACGGTTCAGTGTTAACCATTGCTTAAGGCAGAAGATCAAAGGTTCAACTTTCATTTTCACATTGGCATGACATTTCAGCTTGAGAAGTTGCTGCATTATCGGTGATGTTACCTCTACGGGTGGGATTCCCCAATCTCGTTCACCTCGCCCCTGCCGCCAGCGAGAATGGAGAATTTGGTGCTCAGCTAAAACTCCATTCACTGCAGTGGCACTGAAGAATCCCAGCCACAGACGAGGTTGGAGGTTTCTGGCATCTGTCTGTTCAAAGGAATGTAAAAGGCTCTTTTGCAATACAGCATTATGCCTACAATTATCCCTCAGCTAATACTCAAGGACTGGTTCAAAAGCAGAAAATGCTGAAAAATCCCAGCAGGTTTGACAGCATTTGTGGACTCAGAATATTAGCTCTATTCTCCCTCCACAGATGCTGTCAGGCCTGCTGAGATTTTCCAGCATTTTCTATTTTGGTTTCAGATTCCAGCAACTGCAGTTATTTGCTTTTTATAAGATTCAGTGGTTATTCATCTCATTTTTATTTGTAGAATTTTGCTGTGTGCAAATAGGCTGTTGCATTTGCCTACAGCATGTTGTTGAAAAGCACTTTGACATACCCTCAGAACACGAAACACATTGGGTGGGATTCTACAATCTCATTTGCCCTGAGCCCGCTGCCAAAAAGAATGGAGTTTTTAACACTCAGCCAAATCTTCATACATGGAAACTGCACTGGAGAATCCCAGCCGAAGAGAAGGTTGGAGGATTCTGGCTATTATATAAATTCAGGGCTTATCTTTCAGATATACTTCATGTTTGCTGAAGATCGTTCAATTTTAATTCACAAAGGTTTTGCAATATATTTAGCAATTACAATGAAAAGGAATAATTATGGCCATGAAAAGAATATCCTTCTATAATTAGTGAAGCTGAAAGAATGATTTAATCCTTGATATTACAAACAAATTGCATAATCCATGCCAAAAAAATTATTTTTTCCAAATATTCCAAAACCTTTTTCCAAAATATCTTCTCTGGACATATGGAAGCTGCTTTCCCTATCTACCTTGACCCAGCATAAACTGGACCGTATGCATTTTGCACACACCTAACTTGAACTTAATTGAATCCATTCATATTCTCCAACTTTGCCTGGAGCTAAGATTTTCTGGTCCAATTGCTGTGAATGGAGATTTGGCTGAGCGCCAAATCCTCCATTCTTCTTGGCAGAGGTGGCAGAGTGCATAGGACCAAAGAATTCCAGCTGCTTTTTGATGCTCACAGCAAATTGGGAAGTCAGTTATGCGCTGCTGTAGCTTTTGCTGGCCTGCAACAATGAAAATTCCCAGTGATTTTTTGGCATGATGTCTGCTGCTTGCAGTATTCTACTGATGGACATCAGGACAGACATCCATTGGATATAATCCCTGGAAAATGCCATGGAAGCCACCACGATGTTACTGACTTGTCATGTACCTTAGCAGATACATATAAAGTACAAAATGGATAGAAACCTGGTGTTATTGGTCTGTTCCTTTTCTTTCCCACCAATTTTCTCTGCTCTCCTTTTCTCTCCTGGATGCATTCATTCTACAGTAAGTTATTATACCAGTATCTCTGTTGAGCCTTAATCAACAGCCAATTATTCACACATGAGCCCGCACAGTGGTATCAGCAGGCAATTACACCACAGAGATATAACAGTCAGCTAATCATGTTCTCTCATGCTGTCTATGCAAATCTACAGATTTGCAGCAAGATTTTCTGAATGACAATCAAGACAGGGAAATCTGCTTTATTTTCTCCTCTATGTCTGGAAGCCAATTACAATGTCACATTTATTGCCATTTCTGGACAACTCAGATACTTTTTGCCTGGCCATTCAGTGAAACAGAACATTTAAATCAGAGTCATACAAGATCATCCTTACTTTCAGATTTACTGCTCAATTGTGAAAATTAATTATAAACAACAATAAATTTTTTAGTCTATTACATGATGTAAATATGTAAATATTTATTTTTATGATTAATATCTCTGTTCTCTCTTTTACACAGCTACAAAGCTAGAACTTTTCTGCAGAATGAGTCTTATGTTCCAATGAATAGAGAATCTGATGCTGGAACATTATCACAAAGGTGTGATTGTAATTTACCATTCTGCGAGAATGAATTAAAATGCCCATTGAATACAGGTAAGAGGTTTTACATGCAAGAAACAGACCAATTATGAAATCATTACAGTACAGAAAGAAACCATTCGGTCCATCAAGTTTGCACAGACAAAAATCCCACCTAAGCCCTATCCCCATAACTCCTTGTCTTTACCCTGCTAATCCCCTGACACTAACAGATTTAGCATGGCCAATCAATCTACCCCGCACATTTTTGAAGCATGGGAGGAAACCGGAGTACCTGACGGGAATCCACGCAGACATGGGGAGAACATGCAAACTTCTCTCAGACAGTCACCCAAAGCCAGAACTGAACTTGAGTCACTGGTGCTGTGAAGCAGCAATGCTAACCACAGTGCCACCATGTCACCACAATTTCTTTGTTACTGTAAGAATAAATATAGAAAAATAGAGCAAATGAGATTGCAAACTCTAGTCACTGATCTTTTGGTTACTCATGCACAAGAGGGAAAAGGCACAGGCAAGGTTAGTGTGCTGCAAACATAACTAATTCATTCTGGTATATCATGCAGTTCAGAAGGGAGTGACCACTATTGCTGGATGTGTATATCTGATGTTATAACCATCTGCGGTATATATTGAATTACAACCAACCAGAGAGTATACCGTATCTTCTTCCATGGCTGTGCTGTAGGAAGATGCACTGATATGTGAAGCAAGCTCCTAAAAATGGTACAGACAATACCTAAAGAATACTTGGTATAAAAGAGTGACATATGCAGGTTACTTCCTGAGTATAGAACCACAAATGGAAATTTTTTTGTTTGCTCCAGAAAATTTACACAAACATTGAGAACATTTAAAACATTAATGCTTCTTTTATGGGTACTCATTTTTTAAAACACATTTGCAAACTTAATCATCTAACTCCAGTTCAAATTTATGGCAAAAAGCCAGTAATCTAATACTGAGTCGTACTCCAACTTTACCTGTTCTCTAATACAAATAGCCGAGGCAATTAACACTTACAAAATAAAGATTCCAATAAAAGTGCAAGTTATTATCTATAGCAGAACATATAAGAGATTCTGTGAATGCCAGATACATATGATTACTTAGTCATTTTTGCACTTTTCTATAGAAGTTAACTATCAGAATACCAGGAGATATGAAGATGAAGATCTACATGTTCTTACATTTGACGATCTTCTCAGTTTTTCATATCAAGTTGCCAAAGGGATGGAATTCCTCACTTCACGAAGTGTAAGCTTACTTAAAAAAATCTATGGGTCAAATATTTATACCTAAAAGTTATACCTTTGGATCGCTGATGCAAGTTAATCATTGATCTTTGCTAGTGTATTCACAGAGATCTGGCAGCAAGGAATGTGCTAGTGACACATGGGAAAGTAGCAAAAATATGTGATTTTGGATTGGCCCGGGATATCATGCAAGACTCTAACTATGTCGTCAGAGGCAATGTAAGTCCCTGTACATATTCCTATTGTCATCTTCTTATGGATTTATCCACATGTACCGTGTATAATTTTGACCTTCAGTGGTAGTGTGGATGATAGCAGATCAGTCATCCCCCTATACAATACTTTGAATAGGTAAGGGCATAGATAGGGTTGACAGTCAGAATCTTTTTTAAGATAGCACCGGAGTATGGTGACTTCTTGTGAGCAGTCCCCAGCATATCCTATAATTCTATTTTTCACTCTAGTTCTATGCTTTTAAAATTGTACTCTAACTCTCTTAAACACTCTACTAATGCTCCATTTCAATCTCTTGCATATTTGGCACTTGCTCTACATCCTATAGTCCTATGACTATAACACCATATTTTGTACCCTCTCCTTTCCTGTTCCCCTATGTATTCTATGAACAATATGCTTTGTGTAGCACGCAAGAAACAATATTTTTCATTGTATACCAATACATGTGACAATAATAAATCAAACCAAATCGAATCAAAATTTGCAATTTCCCTTCCTGTTCTATGACAGTGTAAAAAAAAGTTGGGTGAAAATTAATCAATCTGTTATTGACCATTCTAAACAATCGGCAAATGTTAGAATTATCTACATTCCCTTCTATTAGCGGTTACTGGATAGTAATCAGAAGGCAGAATTCTAATTATCCTCTCCCTGACCCAATAGTAATATTTAAACACTGTCACTAACTCCTCTAAGAATAGTGAACTCAGCACAACTGAAGTTTGAATCATTTGGCCTTTCTGATTTGCCCAGCAATTGACCAGTAAGATGGCTGGATATATCACAACAAATAAATGCCTTTTGTTGAACGTTTTCTTAAAACTGTGCATCACTGCTGGTAATCTGAAATAAAACCTAAAATGGCTGGAAATGCATGACAGGAAATGGCACAGTGGTTAGTACTGCTGCCTCACAGGTCAGGGACCTGGGTTCTTTGGGTGACTGTCTGTGTGGAGTTCATATGTTCTCCCCATGTCTGCATGGATTTCCGCAGGTGCTGTAGTTTCCTCCCACATTCCAAAGATATGCAGGTTAGGTTGATTGGCCATGTTAAATTGCCCCTTAGTATCTCAAGATGTGTAGGGTAAGGGGATTAGCAGGGTAAATACATGGGGTAAATCCACAGCAAGGTTAGAGCCTGGGTGCGATGTTGTGTCTGTATTGGAGCAGACTTAATGTGCTGAATGCCCTATCTCTGTGATGGCTTTCACTAATTGGTCTCTCCCATAATGTTTCATACTCTTATGTTACTGTTTATTTCCTCATCTCCCCCTCTATATATATTGTTCTCCCATCTTCCTACACCCCAACTTTGCCCTCACCGATCTCATGTTTCTCTTTCTCTAATCATTCCTTGTCTCTCTCTTTGGAAATGTCCTGCCTTTTTATCTCTCTCCTGACCTCCCACTAAATCTCTCTAGCCTTGGGATCACTTCTTATTTCTTCTCCAAAGTTGCCTTCTATCTGGTCTTAAATTGTCTCTTACAAATGCAAGTACCTGACGTGAGTGAAGGAGTAGGGTGTTGAAGTGGCGCTAGGGTAGCATGTGACAGAATTACTTTTTGAACAATTCATGATAACATTGGTTCAGTAATAAGGTTTGGGCAGAAGTGAGCATGGGATTCAAAGCAAGACACGAGAGGCCTAGCTGGACCATTATGACGGAAGGTATAGAGAAACTGTGCCTAAATAACCAAAAGACAAAGGGGGGATTTTTCTGCCTCCAGTTTTGACAGGCAGGGATCTCTCTGCAGGCAGAGGGAGCAGAGAATCGAATGGGCTTTCCAAAATGGTTTTTATATCAATGGGGTTTCCCTTCGATTGTTCCCCGCATCCATTAATGATAGAATGGAAATCCCACCTTGTAGTTGGGATGTCAATTTCAAACTGTTTGAATATGCAGATCCCATCCCCCTGGACGGTTTAAACTAATATGCCAGGGGAATGGGAACCAATGTAAGGAGTCAGAGAATGAGGGAGCAAAGACAAAAATAAAAAGTAGAAAAGGTAATAAGAAAAGTAATAGGCAGATAAATCAAGGATAAAATTCAAGTAGGGCTATAAAGAAAAATATTGGGAGTAAGACAAACAATGTTAAAAAGGCAAACTTAAAGGCTCTAGCCCTTCGAGCCTGCCCTACCATTCAACAAGATCATGGCTGATCTGAAGTGGATCAGTTCCACTTTCCCATAACCCTTAATTCCCTTGTCTATCAGAAACCTATCTACCCGTGACTTAAATATATTCAACGAGGAAGCCTCCACCACTTCAATGGGCAAAGAATTCCAGAGACTCACCACCCTTTGAGTGAAGAAGTTCCTTCTCAATTCCAATCTAAACTGCCTCCTTGTTATTTTGAGGCTGTGCCCTCTAGTTCTGCTATCCTTTCTAAGCGGGAAGAATCTCTCTACCTCTACCCTACCTAGCCCCTTCATTATCATATATGTCTCTATAAGATCTCCCCTTAGCCTTCTAAACTCTAACGAGTACAGACCCGGTCTATTCAATCTCTCTTCATAACTCCCTCATCTCCGGTATTAGTCTGGTGAACCTTCTCTGCACTCCCTCCAAGGCTAATATATCCTTCTGCCAGTGCGGCGACCAAAACTGCACACAGTACTCCAGTTGCGGCCTCACCAGTGCCCTGTACAGTTGCAGCAACTCCTCCTTGCTTTTATATTCAATCCCCCTCGCTATAAAGGCCAACATTCCATTTGCATTCTTGATCACCTGCTGTACCTGCAGACTGGGTTTTTGCGATTCGTGCACAAGGATCCCAGGGTCCCTCTGCACCATAGCATACTGTAGCTTTTCGCCTTTTAAATAGTAATCCGTTCTACTATTACTTTTACCAAAGTGGATAACCTCACACTTGCTAACGTTATACTCCGTCTGCTAGGTACTCACCCACTCACTCAGCCTATCCAGATTTCTCTGCAGGCTTTCCACGCCTTCCATGCAATTTGCTTTTCCATTCAAATTCGTGTCATCAGCAAATTTCGTTACCCTGCACTCAGCCCCCTCCTCCAGATCATCTGGTAAACAGTAAATGGTAAACAGTTGAGGCCCCAGCACCGATCCCTACCGCACTCCTCTAGTCACCAACTACCAACCAGAATAGCATTTAGGACAGAGATGAAGAGACATTTCTTCACCGAAAGAGTGATGGATCTGTGGAATTCATTACCACAGCAAGATGTTGATGTCAAAACGTTGAATGAGTTCAAGATGCGGCTAGTTATAGCACTTGGGGCAAATGAGATCAAAGGTTACGGGGAAAAGCAGGATTAGGCTATTAAGTTGGATAATCAGCCATGATCGTGATGAATGGCTGAGAAGACTCGCAGGGTCAAATAGCCTCTTCCTGTTTCTATCTTCTAAGTAAATAATCCCCCTGTCCAGTGAGCACACACTGATATGAATTATGACAGATCCTTCAGGATATGCCAACAGAACCTGTCAAGGACACGTACACAGTACTGGCTCACTGGTAGGAGAGGGCCCTGCTGCTGTGGATGTGCTGTGGAGAGGGGATGGGGCAGTGATTCCATGGGGAAGATGCCAGGTGTTTGATGTCAGTGGAGGGGTGGGTTGAAGTGAGATACATGTCCATGGGATTGCGGGATTCTTGTTGGGGGAAGAGGAATTCCACGGCAGTGGGTGGTGGGGGTTGTTCCACAGTGAGGGGTTTCCTTTATTTTATTTCTATCTTTAAAAAGGGCACTCTGATCTTTGATCCCATGGTCTACAGCCAATGGTCTATATTCTGCCAGTCCTGCTTGAGTTGACACTTAGCCAAAAAATAGTAAAATTCCGCAAGCCTCCATCAGCAGGTTCAATAGTTGGCAGTGGGGTGGGAAGGGGGAGGGATGTGGAGGGGGGATGGCGAGGCGAAGAGGGATTTGGAATGTAGAATTTGGCGGGAGACCCAAAAATTGTTTTTATGCTGACATGAATTTACAACGGGGTTTTTTTGCTGGAACCCCCCATGGTGAATCGGGCAACATGCTGGAAGCCCACCTGAAATTCATTTGCATCCCACAAATGGGATACAGGTAAATGTCGGACCAATCATCTGATTCTTCGTGGCATCAGCAAGAAAACACACCGGTGCAAAATACTCTTGGCAAATACACCTAAAAAACGCCTGGGTCTGACTCCAGAGTTCTGGATGGCAGCTGGAATCAACCCTAGATCCTGGAACACCACAGCAGTGCGATGGGGGAGAATTTGCAGATGGACCTTCCAGATTCAGTGTCCTGGAAGGGGTCCATCTCCCAGCCTCAAAATGTTCCTGGAGATTCATCTAATTTCTTCCTATTTGAGATTGCTCCCGGAGATCCAGCTTCAGTTTCAGGAGGTCCACCTTTTCTCTTCAACTGTGGGTCAGATGTTGGGCACCTTTTTAATATGGTGCCCAAATAAGATGATGGGGGCTATGAAACATTAGGCCTGCCACACCATAGAATATGGTGCAAAACATTCATTTGTATAATTAATGAGCTCAGGACTGGAAGGTTTTGTGCATTTTCTTTCCAGTCTGCAGCAGAAAACACTCCCTGCCACAGGACTTAGTCCCTAGATGGGAGAATATTGCCCAAAGTAATAAAACAGTTAATAAGTGGCATAGAATTGGAACCTTAAAATAATTTCTATTGAATTAAAATTTTAAATCAATTTTCGTGAAAGATCTTGTGAGAAAACAAAATGGCACATAAACTTTAGTAAACTGTGAGATTACCACTAGTGGTGGGAGGACAGAATAATAGGCTTATAGTGGCAATTATTTGGAATGTTAGGAGAAAGTATTGTCTCTGAGTATTGGATAAAATTGTGAACTTTAGGGACAACCTTACTGAATGTCACAAAAGCGTAACTTATTCATGACAACTGGTAATAGGTAAAAAATAGAAAGCCTTAAAAATTTTAAATAACTACTTGATGTAATGTGGACACAGGAAAAGAAGACTTGTCAGTTGAAAGATAGGGTTAGAGAAGAGCCTAAATGGACGTAATTTAGTCTTCATTTTTAACACTCTACATTCTGTCATTTATGGCATAATAAGAAAGATATCAACTTAGTTATTCTTATATACTTTGCAAATCCTTTTCTAAATCACATAGCATTCGATTTTACCAATAGAAAGTTTGAGTTTATACAGATGAATTTGGTAAATCACACTGTAGACATGAAAACACCCTATACTTCCAGAAAGTCTAGGAATCCCTGGGTTATGAAACTTATGAACAATGCTCAGGGAAGTGCAATACATTCCCTGCGGTGTGTGGTTTGATATATGTAATACTGAGAAATAGTGAGTAATTCTGATTCTGTTAATGTATTACTTTCAGTTTGGGTTACCAATACAGAAATATGATACAAATATGTATTGGCAGTTTAACACATGGGGAATTCCAGATTTTTGCTAGGATATATGAAGGAAGATTTAACCAGAGATACAATTTTTCCCCATAGGAACAAAAATAGCAGTTCTTTTATTCCTTGGTATTCCCAAGTATCTGACAACCAATGACAGGGCAGTAGTGAAAGATATTTGTGTTTATATGTTCAGGTATCCAGGATGAAGAAAAATCATGAGACCCATGCATCCTCTCTCCTGTCCACCAGCAGACTTTATTCCATGCACAATTAATCCCAGCCCTGAGGAAAGACCAAAGCATAGACAGCTAAAATGCAATATCTTTGACAAACATTTCTCTTTGTCTGGATTGTCTCAGAGAGACTTAACTCCACAAATATTATCTAGAAATCTTTCACTGTTCTTGGTTGTATGTTGTGATGATCTTGTTTTATATCCACTTAACATCTCTATGAAAGACTGTAAGGATTGTGTCATTGTTTAGTCCTCTGGAATTGTGCTTTACTGGTCCAGCTTCCCCTAGTTGAACTAAAACTTCTAGGTATCCCAATTTTAGCTGACCTTTCCCCAGGTTTCATGTATTGCCTGTATTTTTAGCATACTTCACCTTGATCTACACCCTACCATTTTTCATGATTTGATTTGATTTAATATGTTTTGATTTGATATGTTTTGATATGACTTGGCTTGACTGGATTTATTATTATCATATAAATTAGCACAGTGAAAAGTATTGTTTCTTGCGTGCTATACAGATAAAGCATACCATTCATAGAATACATAGGGAAGAAGCAAAGGAGAGGCTGCAAGATATATTACAGTCATAGCTATGGTGTAGAGAAAGATCAACTTAATATAAGGTAGGTAGGTCCATGCAAAGGTCTGAAGACAGCAAGGAAGAAACTGTTCTTGAGTCAGTTGATATGTGATCCCAGACTTTTGTATCTTTTTCCTGATGGAAGAAGATGAAAGATAATATGTCTGGGGTGCATGAGGTGCTTAATTATGCTGGCTGCTTTTCCACAGCACAGGGTTCTGGTATTTTTTAATGGTCCTGAAAACTTGAATCAGATCTCCTCTAAGTCTCCATCTCTCCAGGAAGTACAAAGCCATGGTATTAAGTTTCTTTTCATAGGTTAACATTCTCAGTCCAGGAATCACCTTTGCTGTCTTTCTCTGCTCTAGAAGTGGTTTACCAGAGTCTGATGTAATCCTATTATAGTACTCCTCGTTATAATATGAACTGTCTGGGGAATGCAGCCCGAGATTCTATTTGCTTTGACCATGGCCTCCTGAAAATAAATTGCCACTCATCCTCTTAATCCTGGAATAGTAGCACACAGCAGTCTATAAAATAGTTATAAAAAATGGGAAGATCCCACTTGAGAATTCTGAGTATTATTGAGTTTATAGAGCCCTTTCTAACCTTTTTAAATTCAAGCCGAGGTACGTTTTAATTTGCTGCTCCCAGACACCACCTGTTTGTAGGAGATAATTTGAAGCATCTTATGCCTGGATCTGAGAGCTATTTGATTTTCTGTTAGTATCTCTCCCTGGTAAAATGCTGAAGCATTTTCTGTATAAACACATAAAATGAAGGTATGTATTTTCAGATCACAAGCTTTGCTGTTAATTCACTCTATACTTCCTTTAAAATAGGTCTTTGGCCTTTTCTGTTCTTTACATTATATTCAGAGTTCCTAGGGATGTGATAAATACTCCATGTAACTTAACAGAATGGCTATGTGATGCAAAACACTTCTGCTAGGCTATCTGTTACTTGTTTTTGAAGAAAGGACTTGCAATTATATAGTATAGCATGTCACTCAGAGATGCTTCGAACAATTATTAATTACATTGAAGTGTACTGTTACTATGCAGGAAAATACAACAACAATATTGCACATAAGACTGAATAAACAGTGTTATGATGAGAGACCAATTGTTTTTTGACAGTGTTGACTTTGGGAGAAATTTTGGCCAGGATTATTAAAAGCTCTATTGTTATCACTTCCTGAAAGTCTAGTTTTGCAGTTTAGTGCCTAACACTTTCAATTCTTTTATATATTACCTCGAAAATACTCTGGGCCCGATTTTACCATTGCTTATTTTCAGGCACAAAAACTTAGGAAAGTCAGGCATGAGGTGATTATTGCCTGCATCTGCGCAGATGCTCACTTTACCAAGGCCTGAAGAATGCCATGATCCAAAAGGGTGCCATGGCCATTTAAATACATTTGCATACATTTAAATTGAATTAATAGGCTGCCTGCCCAACTTTACCAGCATTTTCCCCTTTACCATCATGTTCACCCATCCAGATTTGGCATGAAAAAGACTTGCTTGGCAAAAGCCTGTTTCGGGTGCTCCAGCTTCTAAAGAGGTAAGTTCAGAGCTTCCAATAGCTCTCTAATTGAGATGGGTGGTTGGGGGCAGGGGAAGCAGGTCAGGTAATTCTCTGGCAGGGGGAGAGGGAGACGTGCTGGAAAGCCCGATCATTCTCTGAAAGGGGGGAGGGAGGTGGAGCAGAGGCGGGCAAGGGAGGCCAGATTGCTCTCTGATCGGGAAGGAGAAGAGCAGCCTGATCATTCTCCGGGGATAGGGGGAGTAGAGGGAGACAGGTAAGAGGATCTCCATTGTGGGGGAGGCCCAGGAATTTCCTGGTGTGCTGGGGGAGTGGAAGCTTGGCCCTTGTCTGGTTAGGGGGGGAGGGAGAGAAGCAGGCCTGGTGGATTTCTGGTGGGGGTGAGGCAAGGACTGGGAGGTTCTGCTGCCACTCTGTGGGTGATTAGAGAGGGAGAGAAAGGGGGCAGAATGTTGCAATCACTCTGGGTAGTGTGGGGTTTGATAAAGGGGACAGTTATGTTATGGGGATGGGGCAATACCTGTTGGGGCCATCGCTCCCACTTTTCACTCATGGGCCGTTTTATCTACATTTTGCAGCCCGGGAGCGATATGACAGGGATGCATTTTTCTAATCTTTTTCTCACTATGTATGCGCAGTTCAAAGCTCCAATCAGACCAGCAGTGTTTTGGATGTGATAAACCCCGATCACAGCAGGATTCAGATTTGGGATTTTTTTTTTCAGTCTAAGTGCACATGGGGACACCTGAGAACAGTTTTCCAAATCAGATCTGGATTGTTCAGATTCAGTACTTAGAACGAAAATGGTAAAATTGGGCCCTCTATGTCCATTTCTTGGAGCTGCTCTTTCTCTAATAACAGAAGATTTCATAAAATTTCCATTTTCATCATCATCTTAACACCAAAGAGGCATTAAGGACTCCCAGTCATGCTGCAAGTGTAATTGCTATTATCCCTGAATATAGAATTCTTACTCCTCCACCACACCCCCACCCTGCACTATCGACACAATTGTCTTCCTGTGTACAATGGAGTATCAGTTTTGCTCATTATGCATGTTGGCTGAGATGCCAGATAACTTTTAGCATACTAATACATCTGCTCCCAAGAGCAAACATTTTCTGATTGCCAACTTATGCACTATGAACTCTTCTGTCAATTTCACTAAATTTGATTACACAAGTTAGGTGCTTGCAAGGGTTTGTGGTTTTTGGTACTTTAAAGGGCCTTGATGATTGTCACTTTTGTTAGCTTGTACTGCAGATTCCTTTTTCAACAGAAGAGAAAATAACCTATTAATTATGTTTCTTCAACTTCATTTAACACATGCCATTATGCACCAGAGTGTTCATTGGTCCTAGAAAGTGTATAGTGCATCAATGGATATGTAAGTAGCTTGGCATAAGTGGCATGAGGGGAATTGGGGTATGTACGGAAGAGTGAGCTTGACACGGGGGTAGCTGGGGCTTGTAACTTGGCATACAGCGTATGAGGAGGACTTTTTTAACTTGCTTTTTAAAAGGACATCTCATGCAGACCAGGGTTCATGACTCCTGTGAAGGGTTATAATTTTCATGGAGTTGGGCCAGGTTTCCAGACAACTGTGATTCACGGCCCCACAAGGAGATGTGAGCATTGACTCTTTAAAATTCTTGCCTGATTTCATGAGAATTGTAGCATGATCCTCTTCTCTGCAATGAAGCTGATCAGGTTGGGAGTGTCAGATATGGGTTTTTGGTAAGCACTAGCCCACAACCTTTAAAGGCACTCCTGAAAACTGGAAAACCTGGGGTCTGGAATCCTGGAATCAGGACCCACCCATCATTTCTAAAACTCTTCCAAGTCAACTTGACAGAGAAAATGTAGGCCATCGACTTTGGCGTGCTTCCCATTTGCAGCCACAGTAAACAATCAATATAGTGCCTCTCTCATTATACTGAGAAGAAGCAAATTAGAGTGACCTAGTTATAAGTAACACATTTTAATTATTAATCTTTGTTTCCCAATAAAATGTAGGCACGACTGCCTGTCAAGTGGATGGCACCTGAGAGCTTGTTTGAAGGCAGTTACACAACTCGTAGTGATGTCTGGTCATATGGAATCTTATTATGGGAAATATTTTCACTCGGTAATGGTTCAGTTTTCATGATAATTCAAATATTGTCCCATGAATTCTACTCTATTGCAATGCCTAATATCATATTTTCAATATCACTCAGGTGTCAATCCATATCCTGGAATTCAAGTAGACTCAAACTTCTACAAGCTAATTCAGAATGGATTTAAGATGGATCAGCCATTTTATGCTACTGAAGAAATGTAAGTTTCCTGACTTGCAATTTTACACAAGAATTTAAAACAAAAGAGTAAGGAAAGAAAGCTGAGATTGAGCCCAGGAGTCAGTTTCATTCTGTTGATATACTTTTCAATGCTTTTGAAGTTACCTTTTGAAGAAAAAAAAATGAATAATGTCATCTGGTGGGACGGTGGCACAGTGGTTAGCACTGCTGCCTCACAGTGCCAGAGACCCAGGTTCCAATCTGACCTTGAGCCACTGTCTGTGTGGTGTTTGCACATTCTCCCTGTGTTTTCATGGGTTTCCTCTAGATTCTCCAGGTTCCTCTCACAATCCATGTGTGGATTAGGTTGATTGGCCATGCTAAATTGCCCCAAAGTGTCAGGGGATTCACAGGGTAAATATATGGGGTTATGGATACAGGACCTTGGTGGGATTGTAGTCGGTGCAGACTCGATGGGCTGAGTGACCTCCTTCTGCACTGTAGGAATGCTATGATTCCACTATTCTATGGCACACTATATGATGTCCCATGAATTGATAGGAGGAAATGGATTCATTCTATGATTCTGGCATGTTGTCAATCTCATAAGGTAGTGCAAAATGGAAGCTTATTCTTACTTTGAGGAGGACATTTAGAAGGTTGAGCTATCCAAGTGACTGTAGTGTCTGATTAATGGCTGCTATGGCAGAAGCCTATGACTGGAAGCCTGTCCCCTTGGTCGGCAGTATAAGCTGCAGAAATAATCTATGAAATGTAAAATAAAAACTCTGAAGTGAAGAAATATTGCATTGTAATGTCTCCTATTAACACTTTAGATTCTACCATTTACTCCTCCTGAGGTATCACTCAGTCAGCAGCATACAATCATTTTCAAATAAGCATCAAGAACTTTTGAATGTAATCTTAAAAACACTTATTATAATTCTGTTATTTCTGTGCAACCCATAACTGTTCTTACCTCCTAACATACGTTTCTATCTTTCCATAGATACAGTGTGATACAATCTTGCTGGGCTCTTGATCCAGGAAAAAGACTCGCATTTTCAGACTTAGTTTCTATTTTTGAAAAGCAGCTTTCCGATGCTGAAGTGGCTGTAAGTCAACATAGTCGTACAGGAAGAACTGATAGCATAATTCCAGTACTTGATATAGAAGCTTTTGTCTAGAAATGGAAGATCTTATCTATACAACTTTCTTTACATCTTGAGAATGTAAAAGCATTTCACAACCAATGATCTTTCTGAATATAGTCCCTATTGTTATATAACCAAATATGGCAACCAATATGTGCACAGCAATATCTCACATGAAGTAAATAAGATAAATCATCAGTTAATTCAGTTTTTTGTTATATTGGTTAAGGGATAAATATTAACAAGGACACTAGGAGATCTCACCCGCAATTTTTCAAGTGGTGATATGGGATATTCTATGTCTATTAGCACAAGCAGAAAGAGGAGCCTCCCCTATCCCCCAAACAATAGCTAGCACGAGGGGACACAACTGCTAGCACGAGGGGACACAACTGCTAGCACGAGGGGACACAACTTTAAATTAAGGGGTATGAGTTATAGGACGGATATCAGAGGTAGGTTCTTTACTCAAAGAGTGATTAGGGAGTGGAATGCCCTGCCTGCAGCTGTTGTAGATGCGCCAAGTTTGGTGGCGTTTAAGAGGTTAGTTGATAAGTATATGGATGAGAAGGGAATGGTTTAGTTAGGAGGGGCATTGCTTTTTATTTTGGTCGGCACAACATCGAAGGCCGAAGGGCCTGTTCTGTGCTGTATTGTTCTATGTTCTATGTTCTATGTTCTAATACAGGTGGACCATGGAAAGGTCCGTTGACATCAGATGGGATTTTACAGTTTCAGGATGAGCAAGATCATAAAATCCTGTCTATAACTAACTCTAGTCAAACCTGGCAATGTCGGCTCCTGATTCAGGAACTTACTTTTACTAAATTACCATCATTGTCCGCTGAATGAATTTATTATTACCTCAGTTGATTCATTCAGTTTGAACTGGTCATTTCTACAGCGTTCACTTTATGCATACCAAACTCCCATAAGCAATATTGTGAAAATGTCCAGCAGCATGGTGGCACAGCGGTTAGCGCTGCATCTCACAGTGACAGGGACTGGGGTTCAGCTCTCAACTTGGGTCACTGTCTGTGTGGAGTTTGCACATTCTACCTGTGTCTGCATACGTTTCCTCTAGGTGCTTTGGTTTTTTCCCACATGTGCGGGTTGGGTGGACTAACTGCAGTAAATGCATAGGGTTATGGGGATAGGGCCTGGGTGGGATTATGGTCAGCACAGACTTGATGTCTCCTTCTGCCTGCAGGATTCTATAATAATCAGCTTTTTGTAATGTTGGTTGAGGAGTAAATATTGGCCATGACACTGAGCATAATTCTCCTGCTCTTTGAATTAGTATCATATGATTCTTTGTGTCCACCTGAGGAAGCAGATTCAATATCTCATTTGAAAGAAGGCAAACAGTGCAGCATTTTCCCAGTGCAGCATGGGGACTCCTGGATTCTGGTCTCAAGTTGCTGGAGTGTGACTTGAATTTATAAATTTTTATCTCAGAGGCAAGAGAGTCACTAAGCAAGCCACTGCTGCAACTTCATGGCCAATATCTCATCCCGCTATTATTTGTTCCATTCTACACTTCTGCAAAAGCAACAATTAAAAATAATTATAAGCTGTGAAATATCATCATCTGATAGTTTTATAAAAATCTTTACTGTGGGATTTATTCCTACAGATGACAGTTCCTTGAAAATACACTTTTCCACTAATTCTTTGTTTCTTTTGTTTTTATTTAGCTTTATCATAACCTAAAGGTGTGCAAATACAATTCAAACTATAAAAATCTACGTATCTGTTCTTAGGAGCGTGCCAGCATCCATTCTGCCAATTCATCATGGGGGAAGTATTCTAAAAATGAAGGTGTACAAATGTAACTTTTCTGCTGTATTGACCATCAGAACATAAGTGGTTTCATTAGACCCTGAATGTTTTCTTTTCACAACTAAGCTAATCAATGAGTGTCTAAGCTGCTAACATAAAAAAAGAGTTGCAATTAATTGAAACAATTTGATTTTTCTTCTGTTGTAATTCGTTATTGCTAAAAGAGTGGGCTGCCACTTACATTTTCCCCTTTGTATTCAAAAATTGTAGATTAAAAACTATAGAAATTAAGTTATTTGCTTCACTATGGAAGTTAATAGCTCAAAGGCATTGAAGATTACAATGAAAAAGGGAGAGATAATGAACCTGTTTCATAAAATGGATGCAGACACAAACAGCATGTTTAAATTGCATTATAAGTATAGAATTAGTGGGCAATGTATGAATTGACAAGTCTCAAGCAACAAACGAGAATAAATAGAATTTCCCAATCCATGTACATAGTTACGTGACTACTGAATTGTCATAAAACCTCCTTTGTTCACTAACGTCCTTTAGGGAAGGAAATCTGTCATCCTTATTTGTTCTGGTCTATATGTGACTTTGGATCCACAGTAATGTGGTTGACTCTCAACTGCTCACTGGAAGAGCCTAACAAAGTATTCTGTTATCAGGAAGATGGTTCACCATCACTTTCTCAAGGATAATCAGGAATGGGTAATAAATTCTGGCCTTGCCAGTGATGCGCAGATCCCATGAATGAATAAAACAAAAGTGAAACTGACCTCATCTAAGACGGATAACACCTGAAGAAGAATTGAATGTATACATGGTTAGAGATGGGGTTAAGGGATGTTTAGATACAGATAAAGAGATAATGAAATGCTATGTGAATCAATGTTCCTTAATCATAGAGACAAATATCACTGTAAAAATTTGCACATTACATAGAAATATTATCATTGTTCTTAAGATTTAGAATGTAGGATTTAAGATTAGTTTTAGGAGCTTTTGCTTGAATTACTGTTGCAACAACTTTCATTTAACACCCCTTTCAGTGCAGTAAAAAGTCTTGATGCAACAGTACCTAGAATTCTCCAGTCATTCATGCCCTGCCGCTGCTGCCAGTGAGGATGGAGAATTTGGTGCTCAGCCAATACTCCATTCACTGCATTGGGATGGGAGAATGTCGGCTGTGAGTGAGGCGGGAGAATCTAGCCCATAATCTGACAAAATGTTCACAGAAAGTCAAAGGAGGTGTGAGGAAAGGTAGCCACAAGCCTGCTCAAAGAAATAGGTTTAAGGAATATTTTGAAAGACGTAAGACAGGCAGAAAGATTAAGAGGCTTAGAAAGAAATGTCAAAATTTAGGTCCAGATGGCTGAAGACATGGATGCCAATGATGGGGAAAGGGGAGTGGGACATACTCAAAATGAGTGAAAATGAGAGAAATGAGAGAAAAAGAATTTATGGACAGAGAAGGTTACAAGGCTAGGAATTGATTTAAACATAAGGATGACTATCACAATGAAGCCTAAAACCACCATTCATTGTCATTCTTCTGATTAAATAAATTGGATAGGGTGCAAAATTGAGATGCATGTTCTGTGAAGTGGATTTGATAAAATGTTATAAAATCATAGAATCTCTACGGTGCAGAAGGAGGCCATTTAGCCCCATCAACTCTGTACAGACAGCAATCCCACCAGGCCCCATCCTCACAATTGCACATATTTACCCCACTAATCCACACCTTCCGGGATACTCGGCAAATTAGCATGGCCAATGCACCTAATCCGCATATTTTTGGACTGAGGGAGGAAACCAGAGCACATAGAGGAAATCCATGCAGAGATGGGAAGAGTGTGCAAACTCCATACAGATAGTGATCCAGGGCAACAACTATCAGGCAGCAGTGCTAACCTCTGTGCCACCATGCCACCCTTGTCACAGAGTCAGAGAGTCATAGAGGTTTACAGCATGGAAACAGGTCCTTTGGCCCAGCTTGTCCATGCTGTCCTTTTTTTCAACTGCTAAGCTAGTTCCCATATCCCATTTGGCCCATGTCCCTTATTACCCATCTTACCCATGTAACTGTATGCCTTTTAAAAGACAAAACTATGTGAAAAAAATTGCCTCTCTAGACACTTTTGTAACTCTTCCCTCTCACCTTAAACCTATGCCCTCTAGTTTTAGACTCCCCTACCTTTGAGAAAAGATATTGACTATCTGGGTGATCTATGCCTCTCCTTATCTTATACACCTCTATAAGATCACCTCTCAGCCCCGTACACTCCAGAGAAAAAAGTCCCAGTCTATCCAGCCTCTCCTTATAACTCAAAACATCAAGTCCCAGTAGCATCCAAATAATTCTGTTCTGCACTCTTTTTAATTTAATAATATGCTTTCCCTTGAAAGGATATTATTAAATAGGGCGACCAGAAGTGTCCACAGTATTCCAATAAAGGCCTTATCAATGTCATGTATAACTTCAACAAGATGTCTCAACTTCTGTATTCAATGTTCTGTCCAATGAAACCAAGTATGCTGAATGCCTCCTTCGCCACCCTGTACTCCTGTAACTCCACTTTCAAGAAGCTATGAACCTGTATCCCTATATCCTTTTGTTCTGTAACTCTGGTCAGTGCCTTACCATTAACTAAGTAAGTCCTGCCCTGGTTCAATCTACGAAAATGCATCATCTTGCATTTTTCTAAATTAAATTCCATCTGTCATTCATCAGCCCACTGGCCCAATTGATCAAGATCCCATTGCAATCCACGATAACGTTCTTCACACTGTCCACTATACCACCAATCTTGGTGTCATCTGCAAACTTACTAACCATGCCTCCTATATTCTTATCCAAGTCATTAACATAAATGACAAATAACAGTGGACCCAGCACTGATCCCTGAGGCACACCATTGGTCACAGGCCTCCAGTTTGAAAAACAACTCCCTACAATCATCCTCTAGCTTCTGTCAAGAAACCAATTTTGTATCCATTTAGTTATTTACCCTGGATCGTGTGAGATTTAACCTTATGGAACAACCTACCATGCAGTGTCTTGTCAAAGGCCATGCTAATGTCCATATAGACAACATCAACTGCACTGCCCTCATCTAGCTTTTTGGTTACTCCTGCAAAAAACTTAATCAAATTTGTGAGACATGACTTTCCACTCACAAAGTCATGCTGACTATTCCTAATCAGTCTTTGCATCTCTAAATAACTGTGGATCCTGTCTCTCAAAACATCTCCCAACAACTTACCCCCCGACAGATGTGAAGCTCACTGGCCTGTACTTCCCTAAATTTACCCTGCAACCCTTTTTAAGCAAAGAGACAATATTCTCTCATAGTCTTATGTTATTGCTGCATTTGTTATAAGAAAAGTAACTTAAACATTTCGCACTTTACCATATACAGTGTCCATTTTTATAAATGTTATAATATTTTTATACCTGCTCAATTTAAGAAGTTGTCTTCTCCAATAGCTCAGATGATGGTTAGGCAACAAATTTCAGTAACTCACAGTGCCGTCCGATCCAACCACTGGAGCATATATTGCTCCAGGAGACCAAATTTCCCCTCCCAATATTGCAAAAAGGATAGTTTCACCTGCTTGCCTTCTCCTTTTGACGGCATGATTGAAAATAGGTAAAAAAATAGGTAAAAAATTAATGCATAATTTAATGCATTAAATTAATGCATTAATTTAATGCATTAATTTTTAATGCATTAAAATTAATGCAATTTTAAAATGCATTAAAATTAGGCATTTTAATGCCTAAATAATTTTAGGCATTAAAATGCCTAAATGCATTTTAATTTAGGCAAATGTGAGGCCATCCACTTTAAACCTAACAAGTACAGAACAGTCTAGATGGAGACGTTCTAGAAACAGTGGAACTTCAAAGAGCCATGAGGGTCCAGATATATACTGCCACAAACAGCTACAGACATTAATCAAAAAGGCTAATGGCATACTAGTGGACTTGAGTACAGGAGTAAGAGTCATGCTTCAGTTATAGAAAGGCCTGGCTAGATTATCTGTAAATACTGTGAGCAATTCTGGACAACACAGATCTGGAAGAATATATTATGGTAAGAGTGCAGTGTAGGCTTACCAGAATGATACCTGGAAGAGTTAAATTACAAAAATGACACAGACAGCAGTAGTATTCCCCTGGAATTTAGCAGGATAAGGGATGATTTGATCCAAATTTTAAAAATTTTAAGAAAAACATATAGGTTAGATAGAAACTTGTCAGAGAATCCAGATCAGGAAACAAATAAAATTAAACCTTTCTGGAGTGAAATTTGGAAACATTTTGTGGAAGAAGTTGGAAAATTTCTTTCACAAATAGCAATTGATGCTTGATAAATGTTTAATTAGAGGTTGATAAATTTTTGTTAACCAGTGGTATTAATGGATATGGGGCAAAAGTTGTCGCAGATCAGCCATGATCTCATTAAATGGGGGAACTGACTTAAAGGGGCTAAATAAACTACTCTTGTCCCTATATTTCTATAAGCTTAAAAGTTCAGTTGACATATCTGCATGCTGAAGTATTCATCGCCAGTCAAAACCACTATTCAGAGAAAAACAGTTTGATTGCTGAGCTGTGGGCACAGCAGATTCATTCAGGTGATTACATGGATGGCATGATGGCACAGTGATTAACACTGCTGCCTCACGCTCCAGGGACCTAGATTTGATTTCTGGCTTGGGTCACTGTTTGCATGGAGTTTGCACATTTTTCCTGTAGCTTGTGGGTTTCCTCTGGGTGGTCTGGTTTCTTCCCGCACTCCAAAGATGTGTGGGTTAGGTTGATTGGCCATGGTGAATTGTCAGAGATTAGCAGGGTAAATATATGGGGTTACAGGAATAGGGCTTGAGTGGGATTGTGGTTGGTGCAGACTCAGTGGGCTGAATGGCCTCTTTCTGCACTGTAGGGTTTCTATGATATTCAGAGTTGTTGTGACACAACTCTAATGTGGGATCCTGAGAAAGCATACTGCTTGTTTTGCAAGCTTTCTGAGATTATAGTACAGTGATGGGAAAGACGCAATTCTAATGTTTCAAGCCTTTGATAAATCAAGATAAAACATGTTGATCAATTAAGTTTGATGGCTATTTATTCAAAATGTAATTTTAAACTCTTTCCACTTTTTTATACCTTCTAGCACTATTTGCCATTGACAAGCTAACAGGTCAGGCAGGTGACCAGGTCTCTGCTATCAGATGAGTTTGAGAGGCAGAAGTATTTACTCATTTCTCTCATAAGGAAATGTCTGGTTTTCAGTCAGAACCTTTAGAACCTTTTCCTAATGATGCAACTACTTTAAGAATTGCACTTGTAGAGAATCAAGTCAGTGAAACAACAATCTATCATTCTATGGCACCAATACACATAATCACTATGCTGCTCTTCCAAAAACTACTTTCAGTCTGGTTGTGTGATTTGGGCAAAGCTATTCATATTTTCACATCAGCATTGTATCAGTGCATCAACTCCAGCATATAGTATTTCTCAGAAGTGTGCCTATTACATGCTTGGTTACAAATATTTCATTGCTGCAACACATATTGCTATATTTATCAATATTCTTATTTCTTGGGATTTATGCTTCCACATTTATGTTCCGGTTAAGATTGTATTTATATTGTTCATTTGACAATGACTTCAATGTAAGGGCTTAGTCAGTCCAGTCAGGTATGTAGCATGTATCACTCATGTTCATTCAGCATGCAGTTACATGGTGAAAGTGTGGCACAGAAGTAAGTGTAGACACAATTAAAACATTTTTGGTTGAACGTGAAGTGGGCCAACCAGAAATGAGTTTGGATTATTTGCATCATCTGTATAGCCTGATATTTTACCAAGCTAATCAGTAATTTACTAATTCTGAAGCACTTAGAAAAATGGAAATGTAAAACTATAACAGGGCAAGGGTTATAGAAACATAGAAATTAGGAGTAGAAGTGGGCAATTCAGCCATTCAAACAGATTGTGGTTGGTCTTTCTCTAGTCTCAAATCCACCTCTCCACCTATTCCCCATATCCCTTTAAACCATTTTTAAAGTAAGAAATATATTTATATTAATTATTCAGATTCCACTGCACAATAGGCAGTAAGTTCCACAAATTCTGCATCCTCAATAAGAAGTAGTTCCCCCTCATCTCGGTTTCAAATCTACCGTAGCCTATACCTGTGACCTCCTGTTCTAGATTGCCTCACAAGGGGAAATATTTGGTCTACGTTTACTTTGTCAATTCCTTTTAGTATTTTATATACCTTGATCAGATCCCCTCTCATCCTTCTAAACTCCAGCTAGTATAAGCTCAAATTGTTTAATCTCTCCCCAACTTTTTATCCCTGGAATCAATCTGGCGAACATTATCCGAACTGCCTTGAATGTCACCACATCCTTCCTCAAACAAGGAGACCAAAACTGGACACAATACTCCAGGTGTGGTCTCACCAGCACTGTATACAATTGCAACAACACTTCTCTACTTTTATATTCCAGTCCTTTTGCAATAAATGCTAACATCCCATTTGCTTTTTTTATTACATGCTGTAACTACATACAACTTACTGCAACTTATGGTCATCTGGGACAATGGCAACTTTACCTTAACTTTACTTTTGGTTGGGGTTAAAGCATGTTACTGAGCAACGTAGTAGTGGTGCACGGATGGACATCGATCTGTATATCTAATTCTTACATCAAAAAAAATCAGAATTTTACAAAGACCAAAAGATATTAAGTTCAAAATGTTTCTGCCTTTTTGATACATCTAAATCCTACCTTCTCCCTTCTTCAAACCCTTTCCAGAATTGTGTTGCCACTCCATGCGCACAATTTATTTCAATTAACGTCCCTGATATTCTAGTTCCACCTGTCCTTTATCCAGATTAGGAAAACATTCTACCTGGTTTCCCTACTGCTAACTTCCTCATTTTTAACTGAGTGAACTACATAGAAGTTCACAAGGGAATAATGCCATGTGTAAAACACATACTCTTTTTTAGAAAGGGGAAGGAAAGAGGGAGACCAAACCTATGATGCTTCCAATGCACATCCTAGCAGCAGGCTATTGTGTGGCTGTGAAGAGGAGGCTTACCTACTCTTGTAGCAGTGAATAATGCATGGTATAGGATGGACATTGCAATAGAAGGAATGCATTGATGGAATTTAATGGAGAGAGATTAACAGTGCAGTTGATCTGTGCCACACTTATATGGAAATATTTAATACTGTTGTCACTGAGTGTGCAGTGAGTCAATAATTAATCAATTGTTCCTTAGTTGATAGGTAAAAAACATACTTATTCACAAATTATAGCAACAAGAATTATTAGATTGCTACAATATGATGTATGTACTGCTATTATATCATAGAAATAACTTTTTATGACTTTGTATTTTTATCTTCCTACACTGTTCTGGATAATATTTATACTAATGAAATGATACTGAAAGCTGCAATTTTTGCTACTGTACTTACTTTTTTATTGCAATTGAATAAAATTTGAAGTTAAATGTCAAATCTCTTGCCACCATTGTAAAATGCATTTGTTTTATTTAGAATCTTTGGAGGAAATAAGCACCTTTTAAGGAACCATTAATGAGCACATGTATAAATGCACTTTTTTATGCTTATTTATGTCAGTGCATTTACAGTCTCTGATGCGATTTTATGTCTCAGTGTCTCCACGTTAAGCATTCTAAGTATGCTATGTAAGTTGCACTCTAATAAATCAAACTGATGCTAGCAGGCAGCAAATTTACCATTATAAACAAAGTACCAAGGCATAGAAGCATAGAAAATAGGAGCAGGATAGGGCACTTGGCTCTTCAAGATTCAATATGATTATAACACTGATATTAACACAATAATCCCGCAGATTCCACATATCCCTTGACACCTTTAAGTTAACAGGCAGGATTTTCCATTGCACTCCATGGAACATTTCTCAGCGCCGTGCTACTCGCTGGTGGATCTTATTGTCCCTTCTTTGGCAATGGGGTTTCCCATTGAACACACCCCTCACCATTGGGAATCCAGTGGCGGAGGTGTGCCATTGTTGGAAATGTAAAATTCTGCAAGCGTAAATGGCATCAACTTTTGTGCGCAGAAATCTATCTATTTTCCTCTTAAATATATTCAGTGACTTGACTGTCACAGTCTTCAGTGGGAGAGAATTCCACAGGTTCACTGCCCTCTGAATGAATGTGTTTCTCCTCATTTCAGTTTTAAAATGGCATACGCCATACCCGGACACCCTGACCCTTTGTTCTAGAGCCCTCCAGTCAGAGGAGACATTACCTATCCATCCAGTCTGTCAGTCTCTTCAGAATTTATTATGTTTCAATGTATGTATTCTTTTACAATCTAGTGGATACAAGTCTAATTAATACAATCTCTCCACATATGATTATCCTACCATCAAGATACTGAATATAAATTGAGGGTTATTTTCTTTTATCCTGCCCTTTGCATATATGGGGTTATATAACTGACTTGTCACATCGGTTGATCATCGTGAAGAGCCATTAAGTTCATGAAAGAGATGAAAAACTATGTTTGCGCCTGGTTTCTCAGCTCTCACAATCTTACTAGCCCTGGCTTGTTGGATGATCGGTGGTTAAGTCTGGGCAACATATTATCAGGGTGAATTGGCTGATAAACAAGCTTGGGCCTGGATGGGAAGGTAGTGGATTGAGCAGCCACCCTATTTTACAAGCTACCCTCCCGATGAAAATGTACGTAAAATCTAACTCGACAACAGGAATATTTCTACTCACTTCCAATCAAAATGAATGACACTTGCAAACTGGAGGAAATACAAAGAAAATTTACAAGGCAATGTGGAAAGCTTGAGTGATGAGTGAAGCCCAGAGAAATATGAGTTTTTTAATCTAGAAAGAAAGTGCCTCAGAAATAATAGTACAAGAAAGTAATGGGTGTGGAAAAAAGTAAACATGGAATATTACTTTATATTAGAGAATTGAACATGTGGAAAGTAGGTTCAAACTAATAAAATGTTATTCTAGGACAGATCAGAAAATTTTTCACACAAAGACTGATCAAATTATGGAGCAAATTTACAAGAGGGAGCAATGGAAGCAAAAATCCTGCATCATCTGAAAAGCTATTAGATATTAATATGGGGAAGCTGGGATTCTTTCTGAATTGATGTACTAAGATGGACTGTATTATCTTCATCATCAGTAATTATCATGATTGAATGAAGATTACAGTGAAGATTAAGGAACAGGAAGACTAATATTTCTGTGTTATTTATGCATTCAATATCTTGATAATGCAAATGTAGAAATCACATGCTTTGAATTTTAAACTTATTGGAAGGTATTGAACATTTCCTGGCATTATTGAATGCACAATTCACATGTTTAAAACAATACATCAGAAAAATGGATTGTGTATAAATCAATGAAAAATAAAATACAATGGACTATATTTTATCAGTTGATTGGAGGTGGGCTGGATGGTGAAAAGTTTATTAAAGTGGCAGCAAAGTGATGGGATGGGAGCTCGATGTCTTCCCGTCTCCACAGCATATTACCAGTGATAGGCACATCAGTGCACAGTAACCCAACAGGCACCCAATTGTGGCTGCGACATGGGCTATTAAAGGTTACCTTCCACCCACACTGATATTTTACTGATGTCAGGAAGAGCTGCTGTGATTTGACATTTTACTGACATCAGGAGGAGCTGCTGTAATTTGAGGAAGATTACCAAGTAAAACCTGGTAGCATCTCAGCAGTTTTGCAAGTGGAGGGTGAGGGAAGAAGTCCTCGTTTTATGACCTCTCTGAGGAATGTGGAGGGACCCCTCCAATAATGATCACTGAAGCAGGTCCCAAATCTACCTTGGTGGAAATAGGATTGAACACTATGCTGTTAGCATTAATCTGATCCACATGTTAGCTAACTGGGATAGTCTATGTAGCAAAGAATTCCAATGTATCAGAAGAAATATGACCTAATGCTTTCCCATTTCTGGGTAGTGTCCAGCAGGAAATCATTCCAATTAATATATTTTTTTTTATTCTGGGCTATTATCTTCACTGGTCAAGCCAACATTTATTGCCCATTCTTAATTGCCCTTGAGAAGGTGGTGGTGAACTGTCTTCTTGAACCATTGCAGTTCATTTAAGACAGGTCATCTGTCTTAAATAGCCAATTGGCTATTTCATCCTGGATCCTATTAGATTTAATTAACCTTGTGCAATAACCTATCATACAGTACCTTATCAAAGGCCTTGCTGAAGTCCATGTAGACAATGTCGATTGCACTGCAAATTATTCAACATTCAAAAAACTCAATCAAATTTATGAGACACGATTTTCCACTCACAAAGCCATATTGAGTGATTCTAATCAGTCCTTGCCTCTCTAAATGCCTGTAGATCCTGTCTCTCACAATGCCTTCTAACAACTTACCCATTACACTAGTCTGTGGTTCCCAAGCTTTTCTCTGCAGCCATCCTCCAATCTTCAGGCACCTTGCCTGTGACTGTCAATAATTTAAATATCTCTGCTTGGGGACCCACAATTTCTTCCCTAGCTTCCCACAACATCCTGGGATACACTTCATCAGGTCCCAGGGATTTATCTACCTTAATGTACTACAAGACTTCCAGCACTGTATTTATTTGCCCAAGTTCCCTAACATCTATGCCTCTTTCAACAGTAAATACTGATGAGAAACATTCATTTAGGACCTCACCTATCTCTTGTGGACCTGCATACAGATGGCTTTGCTGATTCTTAAGAGGCCCTACTTCCTCCCTAGTTACTTCTTTTGCCCTTGACGTATTTGTAGATTGTGGCACTGAGAAAGGAATAGCCCTGTAGGAATGGAAAAACAGAGTTCTTTAGAGATACCAGACCTGGATGAATGATTTGCTAAATACAACCAGGTTAGAAGCAGACAATTAAAATAGCAGAGGACAGTCAGGAACTACAGCAATAGGATGTGGTGGCTGCATAGTGACTCATAAAAGGTTGTATGAACATATGAGGAAATCTGAGGAGGAAAGTGAGAACACGAAGAGGGAACTCACTAAGGTTTCTGGTAACTAGCTAAATCGAGAAGCTATTATTCTAAGGAAGCACCTGTGTATGATGGATAGAAGTATGTTAGGAAGAAATATAGAG
The DNA here is from genome assembly GCA_024679065.1 of Sphyrna mokarran. Classification (NCBI taxonomy): domain Eukaryota; kingdom Metazoa; phylum Chordata; class Chondrichthyes; order Carcharhiniformes; family Carcharhinidae; genus Sphyrna; species Sphyrna mokarran. The sequence goes on along the minus strand of JAGIQG010000010.1, from coordinate 76,034,451 downwards.
AAGTACATTCTGTACTTTTGCTGAAACAAATTTCAGTGCACATTAACAATTATACTGAACTAAGAACTTCCTTTTTCCTAAGTTCTGGATCCGCATAATTCTCCCTCTTCTTTCCCTGGGGTATGGACTGACTATGGATGAATTACATTGTCACTCTGAGGTAGCCACCAGGAGTAACAGACAATGGCCTGAAGACAATTTTACTCTGGTTTCAGTGTCTTTTGTGCTCCCTTTTGAAAAAATATTTTGAACATCACTGGCATAGCCAGCATTTGTTGCCCATCCCTAATTACCCCTGAACCTAGTGGCTTTCTAGGCCATTTCAGAGGGCAATTAAAATTCAACCATATTGTTATGGGTCTGAAGTCACATGTAAACCACGGCAGATAGAGATAGCCGATTTCCTTCCCCAAAGGACAAGGGCAGCAGCATAGCAGGGACAAGGAAACCAATTTTACACAACTTCGGCATTTTTTGTATGTTCCAAATTCTCTTGAATTGCAAGTTTTAATTCACAACTAGCACCAGAGAAGTCAAAATATTGTCAAAAAAGGCACACAACTTGCACACTCAAGTAACTTGCATCCAAATATCACTCTGTGTGTTGCCTAGGCCTGTGTGCTTTCTACTTGGAGATTGGGAGGGTAGGAAAAAAGCCTTTGCTCCAGAATAACAGTGGGTAGCGAAGTTTTAGTGCTATGGCAATGACTGAGGCTTAGATTTTCACTTCCAGGTTGAGTGTGCAGAGACATGAGAATTTCTAGCTCTGTGAACCAGCTTTTAAAACTGACTACCCAAATTTCTGATTTCTGGTCTTGGGGAGTGCAGACTAGATTAAGAGTGGATGACTCAGGCATAGATAAAGAGCGGACCTTTAGAAAGGCCCGTTTTAGAGGTTCATCGTCAGTGGCGAAACCCCTTTGCCTCAGAGAAGAATCCATTGCCTTATCAGGGGAGTGCCAATGTCCTAAGTGTCATCCATTTCTGAGCAGATCCTGGAATGGATGGCTCATCATGGGCTTTCCCATGGAAGAATTGTTATTGCTGCTGACTATTCAAAGTATACTTTACTGAATGACTGAAAGAATGGAGTGAATTCTCAAAACACAGCTACCACAAACTGGTGCAGATATTGTGCAATTATGGGTTGATGAATGATGAACAGTGCCATTTTCATTATCCCATCCATTTGCTCTCTTGCCACCCATCTATCAGGATGTGCCCATTTTATTGACCCTTGAGCAAGTCCCTCACAGCTGCGCCTGTCATGGCATAATAGTATGATGAGGAGTGAGGAAACTAGTGCGGCTGTTAGTGGTAATGATGGAGCTCACCATGCAACTTCAGAGTCACAACTGCAACACACATAGCACCAAGCATTTGTGCAAAACCATTCCTTCCACCAAACATTACCAGAAATCATTGCTGATGTTACTGTATTTACTTGCACATGTATGTAACTGGTTGTGTGTTTGTACACTGAAGAGCTCAAGAAGTATAGAAACATTACAAAGGTGGTTCTCACCTGTAATAATGAGGGTGACATGCTGAGGTCCATCTTGACCTGCTATCAACAGAAGCAAGGTTTTTGGCTGATTTGTGATGCCTTAGAAACTGCTCTATCACTTAAGAATCCTGAGTTCAAAAGTTCAAGCTCTCAGGTGCTTCTTATACCTTTGATTGCCCGTCCAAGCTTGACTTTAAGGGAGGTTCAATGACCAGAATCCACAAGGAGATGATGGAAACGGGTGCATGTTCAGCATGAAAAGTTTAAAGTCTATTTATTAGTCACAAGTAGGCTTACGTTAATATTGGAATGAAGTTACCATGAAAATCCTCTAGTTGCAACACTCCAGTGCCTGCTCGGGTATACTGAGGGAGAGCTTAACATGGCCAATTCACCAAACCTGCAAATCTTTTGACTATGGGAGGAAACCAGAGCACCCGGAAGAAATCTAAGCAGACACGGGGAGAACATGCAGACTCCACACAGTGTGTTTGGGAATTATGCCTGAAAAAGTTGATAAGTATATGGAAGAGAAGGGAATGGTTTAGTTTGGAGGGGCATTGCTTTTTATATTGGTCGGCTCAACATCGAAGGCCGAAGGGCCTGTTCTGTGCTGTAATGTTCTATGTTCTATGTTCTAAATGTCCACCAATTGCTGCTGATATTTGGACAAATCATCCGTTCACAGACATGTGTGCTGGAGATTTTAATGATCCCTTGCCTCTGATAGAGAAGAAAGTAAACTGAATTTAAACCATTAATTCAAAACATTCATAAGATGACATAAGGAGCTAGAGGACCAATCCCCCCCCATCCCCAGCCAGCCAGCTTACAGAAAATGAGGCAGAGGGACAAAGTGGATGTTCAAAAGCTCAAACATTGAGATGCCCCTTCCAAGCCTGGAGCACTGGGACAAATTGTCAAAATCAGTGACATGCGGCTAGTCAAGGTAAGCAGCATTCAAGCCAGACTTTCTATTGTTGCACACATAGTGGAACTGCCCAAAAATCACAAGCCCCCATCCCCAAACGTAACACTTCCCATTTTTGCAAGGACTGGAGTGGGGGAGGGATACATGCCATACATGCGTGTTTTAAGGAAGCAGCTGGACATTTAAACCAGCATCTGCTCCACTCCAGTCAGATTTCAGTAGCCTAGGAGTGTGGATTCCAATGTATGAAAAATAGCCAAATTGTCCATAATCAAACTGTGCCCATAACAGTGAGTGATACAATATGAGACTTAAATGCTAATAAATGCCGAGAGAAGTATATATTGTAACCTATGTACAAATAAGGCATGATGAGCCCATATCGTTGAACCTACAGTTCTACTTGTAGCTATTCCAACCAGCGGTCCTGTTTCTAACGTGGACACCACATGCAACATTCCAGACTTCCATATAATTTTGCTCCCTATTCAAAGCACATCCTGTGACACCTGGAATGCAAATGTGCCATAGTAGGTACAGGAGATGATCAATATTACTGGACAATACATATTCTCTCAAGTTGCAATGCCAACACTTAGGTCAATATGTAACATTGCAGTGCGAACGAATGCCTTGCATCTAACTCTCATTGTAACTTTATAATTGTAATTTATAACTTTTTTAATTTGTAATTTTGTTAATTATTGGAACAGCACAGTGACACAGTGGTTAGCACTGCTGCCTCACAGACCAGGGACTTGGGTTCAATTCCTGGCTTGTAGCTTACATTTTTCTGAGTGTAACAGAATGTTTTAAAGAACAAAAGCTTCTCATCTGAAACAACAGGTGGAGTTTTATGACCTCACCGCATCGGTTTTGCAACAGGAAGTCGTAAAATTGGGCTTGATGCAACTAGTGGGAATGGCGCCCGTTTTCCAGCCCATTACCCCTTTACCAATAAGATAAAATCAGACCAATCGGGAGGCTGCCCAAAATGGGCAAAACATGAATTTGCATTTTTTTTTGCATTTATCACAGTATAATTAATGAGCTTCACTCCCAATCGTCCCAGCTCATCTGTCTCAACCACCTCATTCACTGCAACCAGATCAGTCAAGAAAACACCTCATGTATAAAAGTCAGGCGTTCAGGCACTGGAACAGAGAGAGTGACTGAGGAGGTAAGTTTCTGCGTTCAAACTGCTCCAGGCTACTCAGGGTGGGTTGTTTCCTGGTGACCACGTTGCATCTCAGGTCATAGAACATAGAACATAGAACATTACAGCACAGAACAGGCCCTTCGGCCTTCGATGTTGCGCCGACCAATATAAAAAGCAATGCCCCTCCAAACTAAACCATTCCCTTCTCTTCCATATACTTATAGAACATAGAACATAGAACATAAACAATACAGCACAGAACAGGCCCTTCGGCCTTCGATGTTGTGCCGACCAAAATAAAAAGCAATGCCCCTCCAAACTAAACCATTCCCTTCTCTTCCATATACTTATCAATTAACCTCTTAAACGCCACCAAACTTGGCGCATCTACAACAGCTGCAGGCAGGGCATTCCACTCCCTAATCACTCTTTGAGTAAAGAACCTACCTCTGATATCCGTCCTATAACTCATACCCCTTAATTTAAAGCTGTGTCCCCTCGTGCTAGCTTTCTCCATCCTAGGAAAAAGGCTATCACTGTCCACCCTATCTAAACCTCTAATCATCTTATATGTTTCAATAAGATCCCCCCTTAGCCGCCTCCTTTCTAACGAAAACAACCTCAAATCCCTCAGCCTCTCCTCATAAGACCTGCCCTCCATACCAGGCAACATCCTGGTAAACCTCCTCTGTACCCTCTCCAATGCCTCCACATCTTTCTTATAATGTGGGGACCAGAACTGCACACAATACTCCAAGTGCGGCCGCACTAGAGTTTTGTACAGTTGCAACATGATGCTGCGGCTCCTAAATTCAATCCCCCTACCAATAAAAGCTAAGACTCCATATGCCTTCTTAACAACTTTATCCACTTGACTGCCTACTTTCAGGGATCTATTGACACATACACCAAGATCCTTCTGTTCCTCAACACTATTAAGAGCCCTACCATTAGCCCTATACTCTACACATTTATTGTTCCTGCCAAAGTGCATTACCTCACACTTTTCCACATTAAACTCCATTTGCCACCTCTCGGCCCAGCTCTGCAACTTGTCCAAGTCACTCTGTAAACTACAACACCCCTCTTCACTATCTACCACACCACCAACTTTAGTATCATCTGCAAATTTACTAATCCATCTTTCAATACCCTCGTCCAGATCATTTATAAAAATTACAAACAGCAGGGGCCCCAAAACAGACCCCTGAGGCACACCACTTGTCACCGAACTCCACGATGAATATCTCCCATCAACCACCACCCTCTGTCTTCTATCTGCCAGCCAATTTCTAATCCAATTAGCTAAATCACCCTCTATTCCACACATCTGCATTTTCTGTAGAAGTCTTCCATGGGCCACCTTATCAAAAGCCTTACTAAAGTCCATATATACTACATCAACCGCCTTACCCCCATCCACCTCTCTGGTCACTTTCTCAAAAAACTCAATGAGGTTAGTAAGGCATGACCTACCCTTCACGAAACCATGCTGACTATCCCCAATCAATTCATTTCTCTCCAAATAACTATAAATCCTATCCCTAATAATTCTCTCCAATACCTTGCCCACCACAGAATTAAGACTCACTGGCCTATAATTCCCAGGAAGGTCTCTCTTCCCCTTCTTAAACAATGGGACCACATTCGCTATCCTCCAGTCCTCCGGAACCACACCCGTAACCAACGAGGACCTGAAGATCAGAGCCAGAGGCTCTGCAATCTCCTCTCTTGCCTCCCAGAGAATCCTAGGGTAAATCCCGTCCGGCCCAGGGGACTTATCCAACTTCAAACCCTCGAGAATTTCTAACACATCCTCCCTATCTACTACAATACTCCCCAATTTGCAACCCTGTACCTCAGTGCTCTCCACAGCTACATTTCCAGCACTCTGCGTGAATACCGAAGAGAAATATTTATTCAGTGCCTCACCAATCTCTTCAGGCTCCACGCACAACTTCCCACTGCTGTCTATGACTGGCCCTAATCTTGCCCTAACCAATCTTCTATTCTTAACATATCGAAAGAAAGCTTTAGGATTCTCCTTAATCCTATCAGCCAACATCTTTTCGTGTCCCCTCTTAGCTCTCCTCAATTCACTTTTTACCTCCTTCCTGGCTAATCTATAGCTATCCATTGCACTAACTGAGCCTTCAAGCCTCATCCTGACATAAGCCTCCTTTTTTCTTTTAACCAGCAAATCAACTTTTTTCGTACACCAAGGCTCTCTTACTCGTCCATTTCCTCCCTGCCTGACAGGGACATACTTATCAAGGACTCGCAGCAGCTGCTCCTTGAATAAGCACCACATTCCAGATGTTCCCAGTCCCTGTAGTTCCCTAGTCCAATCTATGCACCCTAATTCTCTCCTGATGGCCTCATAATTACCCTTCCCCCAGCTATAACTACTGCCCCCAGCTTCATGCCTATCCCTATCCATCACTAAGGTGAACGTAACCGAATTGTGGTCACTATCACCAAAATGTTCACTAACTTCCAAGCCTAACACCTGGTCTGGCTCATTGCCCAGCACCAAATCCAATGTAGCCTCACCTCTAGTTGGCCTATCTACATACTGAGTCAAAAAACCTTCCTGCACACTCTGTACGAAAACTGACCCCTCTAACGAGCTAGAGCTATAGCTATTCCAATCAATATTAGCAAAGTTAAAGTCCCCCATCACAATTACCCTACTACTTTCACTCCTAATCAGAATTGACTTCGCAATCCTTTCCTCAACCTCTCTAGAACTATTAGGAGGTCTGTAAAAGACTCCCAACAGGGTGACCTCTCCTCTCCTGTTTCTAATCTCAGCCCATACTACCTCAACAGACAAGTCCTCATCAAACTTCTTTTCGATCACCGTGATACAGTCTTTGACCAGTAACGCCACTCCTCCCCCCCTTCTACCTCCTTCTCTACTCCGACTAAAGCATTTGTACCCCGGAACCTGCAACATCCATTCCTGTCCCTGCTCTACCCAAGTCTCTGAAATGGCCACAACATCGAAGTTCCAGGTACTGGTCCAAGCTGCAAGTTCCTCCCCCTTATTGCGAATACTCCTTGCATTAAAGTATACGCATCTCAAACCATGCCCCACCCCACCCGTACGCCGCTGTGTTTTACAACTCTCCTCTATAACCCCCTTACTCTCATCCCTCTCGGCACCCCAACTACTTAGGATCCCACCCCCCCCCCGAATCAGTTTAAAGCCCCCATCATAGCCTTAGCAAATATTCCCCCCAAGATATTAGTCCCCCTCTGGTTCAGGTGTAGACCATCTCTCTTGAAGAGGTCCCACCTATCCCAGAATGAGTCCCAGAATGAGTTATCAACTAACCTCTTAAACGCCACCAAACTTGGCGCATCTACAACTGCTGCAGGCAGGGCATTCCACTCCCGAACCACCCTTTGGGTAAAGAACCTACCTCTGATATCCGTCCTATAACTATCACCCCTTATTTTAAAGCTGTGTCCCCTCGTGCTAGCTTTCTCCATCCTAGGAAAAAGGCTATCACTGTCCACCCTATCTAAACCTCTAATCATCTTATATGTTTCGATTAGGTCCCCTCTTAGCCGCCTTCCTTCTAACGAAAACAACCTCAAATCCCTCAGCCTCTCTTCATAAGACCTGCCCTCCATACCAGGCAACATCCTGGTAAACCTCCTTTGCACCCTCTCCAATGCCTCCACATCTTTCTTATAAGGCGGGGACCAGAACTGCACACAATACTCCAAGTGCGGCCGCACTAGAGTTTTGTACAGTTTCAACATGACGTTGCGGCTCCGAAATTCAATCCCTCTACCAATAAAAGCCAAGACTCCATATGCCTTCCTAACAACCTTCTCGACCTGACTGCCTACTTTCATGGATCTATGCACATACACACCAAGATCCCTCTGTTCATCAAGACTACTAAGAATCCTACCATTAGCCCTATACTCTACACATTTATTATTTCTGCCATAGTGCATTACCTCACACGTTTCCACATTAAACTCCATTTGCCACCTCTCGGCCCAGCTCTGCAACTTGTCCAAGTCCCTCTGCAAACTATAACACCCCTCTTCACTATCTACCACTCTACCGACTTTAGTGTCATCTGCAAATTTACTAATCCGTCCTTCAATACCCTCATCCAGATCATTTATAAAAATTACAAACAGCAGGGGCCCCAAAACAGACCCCTGAGGTACACACTTGTCACCGAACTCCACGATGAATATCTCCCATCAACCACCACCCTCTGTCTTCTATCTGCTAGCCAATTCCTTACCCAATTAGCTAAATCACCCTCTATCCCATACATCTGCATTTTCTGCAGAAGTCTTCCATGGGCCACCTTATCAAACGCCTTACTAAAGTCCATATATACCACATCAACCGCCTTACCCCCATCCACCTCCTTAGTCCACCCACTTTTTCAAAAACCTCAATGAGGTTAGTAAGGCACGACCTACCCTTCACAAAACCATGCTGACTATTTCCAATCAATTCATTACTCTCTAAATAAGTATAAACCCTATCCCTAATTATTCTCTCCAATACTTTGCCCACAACAGAAGTAAGACTCACTGGCCTATAATTCCCAGGAAGGTCTCTCTTCCCCTTCTTAAACAATGGGACCACATTCGCTATCCTCCAGTCCTCCGGAACCACACCCGTAACCAACGAGGACCTGAAGATCAGAGCCAGAGGCTCTGCAACCTCCTCTCTTGCCTCCCAGAGAATCCTAGGGTAAATCCCGTCTGGCCCAGGGGACTTATCCAACTTCAAACCCTCGAGAATATCTAGCACATCCTCCCTATCTACTTCGATAGCTTCCAGTTTCCAGGTCGGGGGGAGAAGTGTCCCTGTGAGTGTGTGGAGAGGGGGGGGTGGGGGCTGCTGATGTTCATGGCGTCCGACTTCAGATTACCTGTGTTCTAGCCATGATAGTCCAGCTCTCTGCAATGGCCACCTGAGTCGGGAGCCACCTGTCAATGGCCGCAGCAAATGCCCCCTGAGATTGGCCATGCTGTGCAATCCCACAGTCGTGACCCTCTGTAACTGGACCACGTTCTCAAGTGCTGCTGCCATAGCCCATTGTGTCTCATCTCTGTTCTGCTGGGTTTTCAACAAGCTTCCAGTCTCTCAGCCATGGGCTGCAGAATCTCTAGAAGCTGCTGGGGCCTCAGCTCTGACCTGCTGTGACTGAGCCATGGCTCTCTGAGACTCTGCTGTGGTCTGCTGTGACTCGGACATCACTTGGAACCTGCCTCTCACGGTGTTGAGTTCATTACCACAGAATGTAGTTGAGACCGAAACATTGTCTGATTTCAAGAAGAAATTAGATATAGCTTTAAGGGCTAAAGACATCAAGGGATATATGAGGAAGAGGGGGATCAAAATATTGAATGTGATTATTAGCCATGATCAAAATGAATGGCATAGCAGGCATGAAGGTCCAAATGGCCTATTCTGCTTCTAGTCTCTTTGTCCATTCTGTCTGACGTTTGGAGCTCTGGGTGAGACTGGTTTGTTGTTACCAGACAGGTGCATTGACCGTGTGTTCAGTGCCATTAAGCATAAACACCAAGCCTCTCGACCTTTACATCCTGCTTTCTGCAACAGCTAGAAAACAGACATGGAAATGCAAGCTGTTAACTCCATGAGTTATGAACAGTTTATCGATGTGTTTGGGAATGTGATTGAAAAATGTCCCCTCATTGCAGCTGCAGTCTGGACAGATCACCCCTTCTCAAGTTTGAGCGCCTTGGAAAAAAGCATTGGGGATTTTATAGATTCCCTGCCTCGGTCAGGTAAGGAAACTCACGTACATTTGGAAACTCAATTTCAACAAGTAACTGTCAAGTTAGACTTAGTTGAAATGTGTAAAATCTTCAGCTGAACACCAGTGTACCTGCTTTTTTTCCTTCTGAGTGTTAATGGAACTTAATCCAGTGAATTGAAGTCTAACAATTCAAAAACCAGGGACTCCCTTTTACAATGCTTTGTCGGCTCCCATCCCATCAGCGCAGCTGGGACATTTAAATTCAGTTAGGTAAATGAATTTAAAAGCTAGTAGCAGTCATGATGACCCTATAGATCTGGAACTGCTGTCAAAACCCAACTATTTAATTAATGTCCTATTAGGGAAAGATATCTATTGTTCTTACACATTCTGCACCAAATGTGACTCCAGACACATGTGATTGCCCAAACAAAAAGCCTAACAAGTATCCCAGCTGTACCAAATCATTAGGATAATATTTTCAAAAGAATAAAAGTGAACATTTCAGGTATTAATCTAGTAAACCTTCTCTAAACACTTCCAATGCTTTCACATCCTTCTTTAAATAAGGAGACCAGTGCCCAGTTCTGCAGCATGGCAGCACAGTGGTTAGCACTGCTGCCTCGCAGAGCTGGGGAGCTGGATTTAATTCCGGCCTTAGTTCGCTCTTTGTGTGGAGTCTGCATGTTCTTTCTGTATCTGCATGTGTTTCCTCTGGGTGTTCCAGTTTCCTCCCACAGTCTAAAGTTGTATAGATTAGGTGGGTTGGCCATGCTAAATTGCCCCTTAGTGTCCTAAGGTGTGTAGGTTAGGGAGATTGGAGGGAAAATGGAGGTCGGTAACCAGTGGAGTGTCCCAGGGATCTGTTCTGGGACCCCTGCTGTTTGTCATTTTCATAAATGACCTGGATGAGGAAGTGGAGGGATGGGTTAGCAAGTTTGCCAACGATACAAAGATCGGTGGTGTTGTGGATGGTCTGGAGGGATGTCAGAAGTTGCAGCGGGACATAGACAGGATGCAAGACTGGGCGGAGAAGTGGCAGATGGACTTCAACGCAGATAAATGTGTAGTGGTCCATTTTGGCAGGAATAATGGGATGAAGGAGTACAATATAAGGGGTAGGAGTCCTAGCTGTGTTGTAGAGCAGAAGGATCTCGGGGTCCGGGTCCATAGGACTCTTAAATCGGCCTCACAGGTGGAGGAAGTGGTCAAGAAGGCGTACGGTGTACTGGCCTTCATTAATCGAGGAATAGAGTTCAGGAGTCAGGAGGTAATGATGCAGCTCTATAAGACTCTTGTCAGACCCCCGTTGGAGTATTGTGCGCAGTTCTGGTCGCCTCATTATAGGAAGGATGTAGAGGCTATTGAGAGAGTGCAGAGGAGATTTACAAGGATGCTGCCTGGATTGGGAGGCAGTCCTTATGAAGATAGGTTGAGGGAGCTGGGACTCTTCTCACTGGAGAGACGTAGGTTGAGAGGCGACCTGATAGAGGTTTATAAAATGTTGAGAAGAATAGATAGGGTGGACTCTCAGAGACTATTTCCCCGAGCTGAAATGGTCACTACGAGAGGACACAGATTTAGGTGCAGGGAAGCAAATACAAAGGAGATGTCAGGGGTAGGTTTTTCACTCAGAGGGTGGTGAGTGAATGGAACCGACTGCGGTCGGAGGTTGTTGAGGCAAACTCACTGGGGTCTTTTAAGAGACTTCTGGATGAGTATATGGAAAAGAATAGGATAGGGGGTTATAGATAGGTCTGTGGATTGGAAGATGTGATCGGTGCAACTCGTGGGCCGAAAGGCCTATTTGTGTTGTATTGTTCTATGTTCTATGTTCTAAAATAGCTAGAGTTATGGGGTTAGGAAAAGATGCTCTGTCAGAGAATTGGTGCAGATTTGATGGGCTGAATGGCTTCCTGCACTGTAGGGATTCTATAATCACATTGCCTTTGATCTGGAGTTGTATGTAGGCAAACAGATTTCTTTCTCTAAAGGGCACTGATTTACAGCATTGTTTTCTATTGTCACCATTGGTAATACCAGTTATTCATTCCAGATTTATTAATTACATTTTTAAATTCCAGTAGCTGCTGGACTTATGGACTGCTAGTCTAGTGATATTATCACTAAACTACCACCTTTTCATAGAGTCAAGATGTTTCCACTTATGGGAGAGACTAGAACCAGAGACAGCGGTGGCGGGGGGAGGGGTAGTTTTCCATGGGAATCTTAGCAGGCAGCAGTGATTGGGATGGGGGAATGGTGACAGTCCATGTAAAAGTCCATTAACCTTGCTTGAGATTTTCCAGTTTTGGAGTGAATGTGGCTGGAAAATTCTGCCCCAGAAATATAACAACATTGCTAATAAGTCTACTATTAGTGAATTCAGGAGAACTTCTGTGGTCTGAGAGTGGTTAAAATGTGAAGCAAGAACTGTAGTTGAAACGAGTAGTGTAAATGAATTCATGGGAAAACTAGATAAATCCATGAGGGAGAGAGGAAGGGAAGGATATATTGACAGGATTCATAAGAGGAGACTCATGTAGCTGCATGGATGCTGTCATGGTCTTGATGAGTCCAATGGCCTGTATGCGTCATGTGATATCTAACAAAGGCTAAAAGCCGGCACCAAAATGTGAAGATCTATCGATAATAGCAGCATTACGTGATCATTTTGAAATCAGTCTGATGAATCCTTGTCTTATAGAGCGGCTCAGGCCAGGGAATGAATGTTGAATTCACTGTGATGTAGAGATGCCGGCGTTGGACTGGGGTAAACACAGTAAGAAGTCTGACAACACCTGTTTTAAATCCAACCACTATGACCAGGAAACTGACTGTGGGACATTCTGAAGCCAGGCAGAAAAGCCTGGAAGCCGAGGAGCAGGATCTAGAATGGTCTAAAGTTGTGCATGAAACCTTGAGCGCTACTAGACCGCGGTTCAGCAGCGCAGCCTGGAAGCGGCCTGAGGCATATTTAACACCTACAGTGGCTCCAATGTGGAGCGGTTCCGGGAAAACCACGGTAACTAATGAGAATTATTTCTGTTCAGGATCCACTAAAAGTATACAAAATAATTAAAAATTGCAATACCTTGCAAAGAAAGTAGCTGTAACTGTTCTTGAAACAATCAACCCAATTTTAATTGCATTTTAAGAATAATGCATAAACAAGGCTTTATTTCTGATCACGTCTATTGGACAAATCAGACCACAGAATGTGATCATAAAGAGGGGTTCAGAATTTTAATATCATGAATAAACATAGACATATTGATAATTATTTTATAAATTTTATTAAAAATCTTCCTTCGGCAAAAACGCATGTCTGATCTGAAATACAGTAGCTAGTCAGCAGGTGGCACTATATACCTTTTGGATTGTAGTGCTTGCTTATTATTAGTCAGTACAATGTTCAGATTATACTGATTTAAGAGATAAACCAGCGATAGTCATTGAAACAGCAAAGGAACAGCTGAGGTGCATCGGTTTTGTCCACGGGAGAAGTTGACACCTATTTTCTGATTAGACAGAAGAGTATTCGCAAGATTTTCAGTGAACTTACCTACTCCTTCATTAGGAGAAAGTAAGCAAACTCTTGATGGGAAAATCACTTCTGATGAAAAGCAGAGGTATTCACAAATGAATCTAAACAAGTAGGAATGCTAATTATGCACGCTGGAAAAAATGGAGAAGGAATTTAGCAGACTTGCCAGTAAAGAATACTCTGAATAGAACAGCTCTGTTTTAAATGAAGCACACAAAATCATGAACAGACCAGCCAAGGGAAAATGTGGCTACCAGTGCAAATGTTATCTCGAATATTCCAGCCACATGGAAACAATATTGTAAAGTCAGTTAATAATGTATTAACTGTGCCTGCCACTTATATCTCCCTCTTGCAATGTGCTTCGGTGGGAGGGTGAGATGTGGGGCAGATGCAGAGATGCTTCAGTGTGATTTGGACAAGTTGAGTAAGTGGGAAAATGCATGGTAGGTGCAGTAAAATGTGAATAAATGTGAGGTTATCCACTATACTAACAAAAACAGAAGGTAGATTATTATCTGGATGGGTATAAATTGAGAGAAGGTATTGTGCAACATGACCTGGGTATCCTCTTACACTAGTCACTGAAGGTAAACATACAGGTGCAACAGGTAGTAAAAAAATGGCAAATGGCATGTTGGCCTTCATAGTGAGAGGATTTGAGGATAGGAGCAGGGATAGCTATTCCAATTGTACAGGGCTGGTGAGACCACACCTGGAACACTGTGTGCAGTTTTGGTCACTTTATCTGAGGAAGGATATTTGTGCAATAGATAGAGCGCAACAAAAATTTACCAGATTGATTCTTGGGATGATGTATAAGGAGAGATTGAGTTGGTTAGGCCCGAAGTTCACTCAAATTCGGAAGGGTGATCTCATGGAAACCTATAAAATTCTAACAGGATTGAAAGGATGTTCCCAACAGTGGAGGAGCCCAAAATCTGGGGTCATAGTCTAAGGATAAGGTGTAAACCTTTTAGGACTGAGATGAGGAGAAATTTCTTCAGTGGTAAGCCTGTGGAATTCACTACCATAGAAAGCAATTGAGGCCAAAACATTGCATGTTTTCAAGAAGGAGTTAGATATTGTTCTTGGAGCATAAAGTACCAAAGGATATGAGACCAAGGTGGGATCAAAGTATGCAATTGGATGATCAGCCATGACCATATGAATGGTGGAGTAGGCTTGATGGACAAATAACCTACTCCTGCTTCTATTTTCTATGCTTACATTCTGACCTGCTTTGCAATTATGCCTCTGTTACCTAAACTGAAGAGAGCAATAGGACCAAAATCAACATCATACATACTTATCTCTTTATATCTTCTGCACATAAATAACACCTTTACTGCAATTCAACTCAAGAATAAAGCTACATTTCATAGCTAATATAATAATTATTGGCTTTGAAAGCATCATAGGCATCATTCAAAAATAAAATGTTTTATAAATAAAAATAAAGTTAAAAATAAAGTTTTACTTCATGTAGAATTGCAAAATCAAATGTTAGAATAATCAGAAGTCAACAATTCTATATTTTCAGGCGTATCAGTTACCACCCATGCAGTTACCACATTCTAGATATCAATGCTATTTCAAAGCTAACCCAGATCAGACTTCAGAGAACAATACAAGGATCACAATTTTCCCTTGCTTAAGTTTGGTGCAATGTGGAATATAATGATGTACAAGTAAGCTGTTGTACCTACCAGAGGGGATCTGCTCATTTACATGCACAGAGCTCTGTGAACATTTTAAATGAAAACTTAAAATATTGAGAACATTTGCAGGAAATTCCATACATCATAAACATTTGCATCAACTCCAAGTAAATTTTAAAAGTGAACAGGCAATCCTAAAGGAACATTATCATACAGACTATTCCAGTTCTATTCTATATGAAGTCTAACTGAAGTGCTGAGTTTTCTCCCTTGCGGGGGCTCACAGCACATTTCTCATGAGTCACATTTCTGATGTAAACTGTTACATTGGCCCCAATGCTAATGTTATGTTGTAAATGTACTCTACCGACAGTGCACTCTCAAATTGGAACCACAAAAATTTCAGGGAGCTTGTTGTGCCTGTGGTATATTTTGTAAAATAATATAACTCTATTTAAACCACTGGGTCAATTTTCCTCTAAGACCTCACCCTGAACTTGTTCACAAGTTCCTCTTTTTTCTCCTCTTATCTCATCTCCAAGTTTATTTTGTCCATAAGACCAACCAGTTGCACTCTTGACCCTATAACCTATAAACTACTGACCAGCCAACTTCCCTTCTCTAGTTTCCCTGTTAGCTGATATTGTTAAAGACTCTCTTTCTCCTTCAAACCTTCCATTATGCTTTCTCAATAAACAACCCTTGACCCCCTCCATCCTTGCAAACGACCACCCTGCCCCTATCTCCCTTTCATCTCTAAAGTGCTTGAACACATCTTCATCTCCCAAATTCATGGCCATCTTTTCCAGGACTCCATATTTAGATCCTTCTAATCAAGTATCTGTTCTGTCACAGTACTGAACAGCTCTAATCAAAGTTACAAACAACATCCTAGTGACTATGGGAAAGATGAACAATATCTTCTTCGTCCTTCAAATCCTGTCTGCAGCCTTTGACCTAGTTGACCGCATCAACCTTCTCTATTGCCTCTCCCCCATTGTCCAATTGGAAGGGTCTGCACTCACCTGTTCCATCTTTATCTATGTAATTGTAACCACAGAATTACCATCAATGCTTCTCTTCCTGTTTCTGCACAGTTACATTTGGTGTTCCCCAAGGATTTAATCTTGGTCCCTCTTGTTTCTATCTGCTGCCCCTTGCAACATCATCAGTAAATACTTCAGTCCATGTGAACACTAACGATATCTAGCACCTGTCTTGACTTATTCATAGAATCATGGAATCAGTGGCATGGAGACAGGCCCTTCAGCCCAAACTGCTCCATGCCAACCAAACTGCCCATCTAAACTAAACTCATTTGCCTACATTTGGCCCATTTTCCACTAAACCTTTCCTATCCATCTATCTGTCCAAATGCCTTTCAAATGTTGTCAATGTCCTTGCCTCAACTATTTCCTCTGGCAGTACGTACCACTTTCTAGGTAAAAAATTGTTCCTCAGGTTCCCATTAATTCTTTGCTTCTTAACTTAAAACTATGCCCTTTAGTTCTCGATTCTCCAAGCCTGGAAGAAGACTGCATTCACTTTAGCCATGCCTCTCATGATCTTATATACCGCTATGAAATTACCTCTCTCAGTCTCCTATACTCCAGGAAGAAAAGTCCCAGTCTATTCAATCTCTCCATATAACTCAGTCCCTTAAGTCCTGACAATGTCCTTGTAAACCTCTTCTGCACTCTCTCCAGTTTAAGAACATCTTTCCTATAACAAAGCAACCAAAACAAGTGTGGCCTCACCAATGTCATGTACAACAACTTCCCAACTTCTATACTTAGTGTCCTGACCAATAAAAACCAGTACGTCAAAAGCCTTCTTCACTGCCCTATCTATGTGTGATTCCACCTTTAGAGAACCGTCCATCTGAACTCCAAGGTCCCTCTGTTCCACAATACTCCCTAAGGTCCTACCATTCACCATGAAAGTCCGACATTGATTTGACTTTACAAAATGCAATATCTCATACTTAGCTGTATTGAACTCCATTTGCGATTTCTCAGCCCACTTCCGTAGCAGATTATCATCCTGCTGCAATTTTTGATAACCTTTCTCGCAGTCTACCTGTTTTAGTGTCATCTGCAAACTTACTAATCATGCCTTGTGCATTCCCATCCAAATCATTGATATAGATAACAAACAGAAATGGACCCAACACTGACCCCTGAGACACACCACTAGCTATGATGTGGAGATGCTGGTGTTGGACTGGGGGAAACACAGTAAGAATCTCACAACATCTGGTTAAAGTTCAACAGGTTTATTTGATAGCAAACCCACTAGCTTTCGGAATCTGCCTCTTTGTCAAGTAAGTGGAGAACCTGCTGACATCTGCCCCTTCGTCACGTGAGTGGAGAATTCTCCACTCACCTGACAAAGGCACAGACCTCGAAAGCTAGTGGGTTTACTATCAAATAAGCTTGTTGGACTTTAACCTGGTGTTGTGAGACTTCCTACTGCGTACACGCCACTAGTCACAGTCTTCCAGTCTGACAAGCATCCTTCCACCATTACACTCTGCTTCCTACCATCAAAGTAATTGTACATGCAGTTTGCCAGCTCTCCCAGGATTCCATGTGATCTAATCTTCCAAAGCAGCCTACCACATGAAATTTTACCAAAAGCCTTACTGAAGTCCATGTCTACTCAATAGCTGCCCTTATCAACCTTCCTGGTCACTTCACTGTCTCTAAATCATCCTACATCCAATATTGGATAAAAGAAATTTCTTCCAATTAAGATTGTGATCAAAGCCATCGTCTTTGATCCCCAACACCAACTCTATTCCCTCACTACTGGCTCCATTAACAACTGCTGAGGCTGAACCAGGCTGTTCACAATGTTGCTGTCATATCTGAGATGAGCTTTCAACCACTTATGTTTATTTTCATCTCGGTAATATTGCCCAGCTCCATTTTAGCCCTTTGGCTGCAGACTCCTTCATCTGTGCCTTTGTTACTTCCAGGCTTGACTATTCTAAAGCATTCCAAGCCAGTCCCCCTTATTTTACTCTCTGTAAACATGAGGTGATACAAAACTCTGCTCCCCATGTCCTAACTTGCAGCAAATTCCATTCACACATTGCTTCTCTCCTCACTGACCTACACGGGCTCTCAATTCAGAGATGCCTTGATTTCATCTTTGCTCTGAAATCATTCTGTGGATAGGCCCTTCTCTAGCTGTCTGTTCTGCTCCAGCCTTGCAACTCCTTGAGTTATCTGTGCACCTCTACCTTGGACTTTGAGTATTCCAATTTTAATTGCTTCTCCGTGGTGGACTTCAGTTGCCAAGACCCTGAACTCTGGTATACCCTCACTAAACATCTCCAACTCTATATCATTGTCTTCCTTTAAGAGTCTTCTGAACACCTACCTCTTTGACAAACTTTTTGATCATCTGCTGTAATATCTCCTTGTGTGACTTGGTGTCATATTTTATCTTCATTGCATCTGTGAAATGCCTTACGAAGTTTAATTCTTTAAAGGCGCTACGTAAATACAAATTGAGATTTCGTCTGCCGAGAATTCAGAGACTCCTCGCCAAGAGCTCGGACCTTTTAAATGACAGTCTGGGAACAGAAGTTCTAGCTGTTGCCTGCTGTGACTGCTGCTATCAAGCTGGAAACTCTGTTGATGCACCATTCAAATACGATCTTGAGATGGAGAAAGCCCCTCCTTCCCTGGAGGTGAGGCTATAGCCCTGATCGAGCTCCAGGTGGCAGTACAGGATCATATTTCATCTCAGCTGCAGTTGGAATCTGTCTTGTGTTCCTTATTCACACAGGAGACCAAAATATCTGCTCCATCACAAAAGAAAGTTAAACCCCTGTGAATCAACTTAATGCTGCAGTCCTGTTCCACTCAGAAATGCCACTTATTTTTGCTCAGTCAGTAGGGAATGCATCCTATTTTGACTTCGCAAACCAAACTAATGATCCAATAAGTAGAAACCCAACAGTGCAGAAAGAGGACATTCAGCCCATCGAGTCTGCACCAACACCAGTCCCACCCAGGCCCTATCCCTATCATTCCACATATTTACCTCACTAATCCCTCTAAGATTAGAGGGTCTTGGGGCACTGAGGAACAATTGAACATTACTAATCATCTGTATAGAACATAGAACATTACAGCGCAGAACAGGCCCTTCGGCCCTCGATGTTGCGCCGACCAATTAAGAAAAAGCAACGACCCTCTAACCTAAACCATTCCCTTTTCATCCATAAACCTATCCAAGGACTTCTTAAACGCCCCCAAACTTGGCGCATCTACAACTGCAGCAGGCAGGGCATTCCATACCCTTACCACCCTCTGGGTAAAGAACCTACCTCTGACATCCGTCCTATAACTACTACCCCTTAATTTAAAGCTATGTCCCTTCGTGCTAGGTTTCTCCATCTGAGGAAAAAGGCTATCACTGTCTACCCTATCTAAACCTCTAATATCTATCTTTGGACCGTGGGAGGAAACTGGAGGAAATCCACGTAAATACAGGGAGAATGTACAAACTCCACGCAGACAGCGACTCAAGCTGGCAATCAAACACAGATCTAACCACTGTGCCACCATGCCTCCCATTACGGCTGTACATTTATTTAAACGTGTAGCAGTATTCATTGTTTTCAACATTGTTTTCAAATGCGGGTCACGTACTTGGGATAAAAGGAGTGTTATTGGATCATATAGAATGTCAATAAAGCTTTCACTTATTGAGTAATTTAGTTGATGCATATCATAGATTTTAATAAAATAACTCAAATTTCCCTTATTGCAGTCTGGGATTGGGGAAACATTTAAGGCTGTTCAATGTTTTCTCACATAGAACCCTTACAGAAGGAGGCCATTCGGACCATCGAATTTTCACTATCTCTCTGACAGATTATCTTACCCAGGGCCTTTCCCCCACCCTATCCCTGTGAACCCACACATTTATCATGGCTGATTATTCTAACCTACACATCTTGGAACACTAAGGAGCGATTTATCATGGCCAATTCACCTAATCTGCATATTTTTGGAGGATGGGAGAAAACCAGAGCTCCCAGAGAAAACCCTACACAGGCACAGGGAGAAAGTGCAAACAGACGTCGGCTTAGAGGGGATCTCATAGAGGTGTATAAGATTATAAGGGGTATAGATAGAGTAAATGGAGGTAAACTTTTTCCACCTTTAGAAATGGATAGGACGAGAGGTCATGGCCATAGGGTGAGGGGGGCTATGTATAGGACGAATATTAGAGGGCAGTTTTTCACACAAAGGGTAGTGGGGGTGTGGAATGCACTGCCGAGTAAGGTGGTGGGAGCAGGCACGCTGGGGCTGTTTAAGGGTCTCTTGGACAGCCACATGAGCGGTATGCAGATAGAGGGATATATTAGGACTGTTTAACTACGGCTTTTTTCCACAGGTAATTCGGTCCATAATTTGAGCACGCATTCGGCAGGTGGTGCGGGTACAGCTCTTGGATGTTGATTCATGGGTTGCCTGGTACCTCATGTCGTATATGAGTGCTTTATGTGGACCACCTGAAGGGCACCATGACAGCTCAGAGACTATCGATGTGGCTGTGCAGACACTTGGAATTGGGCCGGTGTCTGCGGGAGTTTGCGCGTTCTCCCCGTGGTTGCGTGGGTTTTCTCCGGGCACTCCGGTTTCCTCCCACAACCCAAAAATTCGCTCTTAGGCTGATTGGGTAACAAATTGTCCCTATGGTGAAAATTTTCCAAATTAGGATTAATATATATATTATTATATAGGAATATTAAAATAGGATAATGTATTTGGTATTACGGTGGCGCGGGCTCGTTGGGCCGAAGGGCCTGTTTCCCGTGCTGTGTTGCTTAATAAAAAAAAAAAAATTAATAAAGATGGTCACTCAAGGTCAGAATCAAACTTGGGTCCCTTACGCTGTGAGGTGCTAACCACTGTGCCACCGTGCTTCCCTTTTGCAGGCTAACCTGTATTATTCTAATTACTCTCGCTATTTCTTGACTTTTTTAGCATTCACCTCTAAGATGTGTGCACTATTAGATATTGTGTATTTTATCACATTTCTCATGTAAATACAATATATTTGAGAACTCGGTAGATAACTCCATAAAACTGTGTACATAGTAATTTAATCTTTTAATCCTGCTACTGCCTCTGATTTGCCAGGCTGCTTGTTAGACAACCAGTGTTGAATGACTAGAAATTTTCTGCACTTAAGTATTGGGAAACCAGTTGATTCTCGCCACAAACATTGTTTGGGAGCTACTGACTCCATTTCCCTCTTTGGCCACTGGCTGAGGCTGAACTAGACTGTTCACAATATTGGCATTCTATTTCACTCTGATATGAGCTCCAATCCCTTAATCTCCATCACCAGAACTTTTTACTTTCACTCGTGTAACATCATAGTCTTCACCTTTGCTTCAGTTTACCTGCATTGAAATCCTCACTCATTCCTTTATTAGGTCTAGCCTGGACTAGTCCAATGCTCTCTTTGTTTTCAAATCCCTCTTTTCATTCCCTATTTCTGTAACCTGACCTCCTGCTCTCATACCTGCAGTAAGAAGTCTGACAACACCAAGTTTAAAGTTTGACTGTTGTCAGACTTCCTACTGTGTTTACCCAGTCCAATGCTGGCATCTCCACATCATGACTCATACCTACAGCCAATATTCACATTAAAATGTAGTTGTTTGCCTCAAGATTTTTCAGTGTGTGATCCTTTTAATTTGGGTGCACACAAATCCTTCCTGAACCTCCTCTCTATCTCTCTGGTCTCCATTAAGACATTTCCTAAATCCTACCTATTTGAACGAACTTCTGTTCAACCATCCTGACTCTTTTATATGGCTTGCTGTGAAATTTTATTGATAATTGATCCTGTTAAATGTCATTGGAATGTTTAAAAAATTAAAGGCACTATGTCAATGCAAATTGTTACCTATTGGGAATGCATATATGTAGGGGCAATGCTGACATTATATTAATATCATTGGATTAGTAATCCAGAGGGCCAGACTAATGTTCTAGGGTGATGGATACAAAATGTGTGTTCAATAAATACATAAAACTGGAATTATAAAGGTGTAATGACCATTACTAATTGTTATCAAACCCCCATTTGGTTCACGAATATCCTTTAGGGAAGGAAATCTGCTGTTCTTACCTGGTCTGGCCTACATATGACTCCAGACTCACAGCAATGTGATTCATTCTCAACTATGCTCTGAAGTGGCCTAGCAAATTACTCAATCCAAGGACAATTAGAGATGGGCAGCAACATCCCATGAAAAATTGTTTATTTAAAATGACGATTTAAAGGAAGGTTGCATTTTATATTTCACTAAGCACATAAACGGACTGCAATAAGGTTTTGTTCTTTGATTGATTGTTAAAGTTCAACGTGACTGTGTAGAATTCAGAAATAGCAGGGAAGACAGTCATCAGTCTCCAGTGAAATGTGTGTTGATTTCATAACAGTAAGAGTTGTAAGATGAAAATGTTTATCACAAATTCTATAAATATGGCATATTTATAATTTGCATTATCTTTGTAAAGGGAAAGAGGGAATCCTGCGATGCCATCCCGACCTGGCAGGGAGAGACCTACTCCGAGGAACCCTGTCACCAGAATCCCAGGGAGAGCAGAACCGCGCTGGCTTAACCAGCCTCACTCCAGGCCAGCGATCCCAGCTTAGTGAATTAAATGCTTCTTACAAGAACAGATTTAATTTCCCGTTTGTGATCTGTGTCAGGATGAATGACAGGGAAACCATAATCCAACAGCTCAGTAGCAGGATCCACAACAGCCCAGAACAGGAGCTCCATATCAGTATCCAGGAGGTTAAAAAAATTTGCCACCTGCGCCTCTTGGATATCTCCAGCAAGGTAGCCCAAGCCACCAAGCTTTGATAGGAAGGGCTGTCTGTCAGAGAAGTTCAAAGCATCAAATACTGAGGAACACGAGTACAATGTCAAATGTAACATCACAAATTGAATGTATTGTTTTTGGAGGCTAATAAATGCAATGAAACTAGAATTTATTCTGTTTGATTAAATTCATTCAGTCTTTCACTCATAAGGAATGAAATATACCTACACATTATTTCGCCCCTCCCCTAAGCATTACACTACTAGTTTATTGGTGTGAATGCTATTTATTGAAGGTAGCATTCCCAAAGAAATCCCATCATACAAAATGCAGAAGGCCAAGCCTTAAACTAATTCTTGTGGCTCAGTGGGTATTTTCTTGTCTCCAGATCAGAAGATTATGAATTGAAATCCCACTCCTCATCCAAAAAAAACAAATACTGCATCCAGTTCTGATTGCCTTACTACCGGAAGGACGTGGAGACTCTGGAGAGAGTGCAGAGGAGGTTTACTAGGATGCTGCCTGGTATGGAAGGTCTGAGTTATGAGGAGAGATTTGGCAAATTGGGGCTGTTTTCCTTAGAAAGATGTAGACTTAGAAAAGATCTAATAGAGGTGTACTAGATAATGAGGGGTATAGATAGAGTAAACAGTGTTAAGCTTTTTTCTAGGATAGACTCAAATATCACGAGGGGTTACGGGCTTAGGGTGAGGGGTGTAAGGTATAATTTGGATGCTAGAGGGAGTTTTTTCACACAGAGAGTGATGAAGGTATGGAATGCGCTGCCAAGTAAAGTGGTGGAGGCAGGCACTCTGGAGTTATTTAAGAGGTACTTAGATAGGCACATGAACAAAATGGGAATGGAGGGATATTGAAAACTGATTTAAAATAGGGATCATGAGTCTTGGGAGTTCCCTGGGAATTGTGTAAGTTGTGAATGATATTGATGTTTTTCTCTTTTATCCTACAGATACTTCGGTCTGCCTTGTTGTCTAACAAGTGGCATACATGCGATGGGTCGTGAGAGCGCTGCTCTTGGATTTTTTGAGAGTAGCATAGTGCTTCACGTCATTAGTGTACGCTTGACCTGGACCAATTGATGGGCAACACGACAGCTCAGTGACTATTGCTGTGCTGTGCAGATACATGGATTTGGGCCCGTGTCTGTGGAAGTTTGCACGTTTTCTCCGTGCTTGTGTGGGTTTTCTCTGGGAGCTCCAGTTTCCTCCCACACACCAAAGATGTGCTCTTAGGCTGATTGGCAAAACAAATTCCCCCTAAATTGTCTCGCAAATTTGGTTCCAATGCATAGATCTATAAACATAGACAGGGATCATGAGTAGAAGTGGGGACATCGAGGTGGTGGCACAGGCATGTTGGGCTGAACGGCCTGTTTCCCATGCTGTTTTGTTCTTTGTTCTTTGTTCTTTGAATCTAATGGATGGTCGCCATGAAAAGGATAAACAAGATCCAAGCCAACAAAATGAGGCATTGCATCCACTCTAGACTTCATCTAATGCTTCATCCTATCTAAAAGGCTGAGGTGGCTTTGAAGAATTGCATCAGGAGAAGTCTCAGTTTAACCTCATTAGATGATCCTTTACAAAGAACACCACGCGGGAAACAGGCCCTTCGGCCCAACGAGCCCGTGCCACCATTTTAACATTCCCACTTCCACCCATGACCCTTGTCTATGTTTACGGAAATATTTCCTTGACCCTAGTCTGGGCCAATCATGTATGTGATCATCGTTTCCTCCAGAATTTCAAATATGAATATCTGTGCTGACTATTCATTGTAATCATTCAAATTAAATGCCCTCTTCACTTTCAATTGGGTAAGTGAGTTCTCCTCCTGATGCAACCAATACGTGATGCTCAATTAACTCAATCAGTTAAAAGAATGATTCTGGACATTTTTGCATTGTGTGTGGAGCCCTGTGTTTTCTTTGTTTTTTATATTGTAACAGCAAATACCCTTCAAAGGAATATTTAATTGGTGACTTTTTTTATTCATTGCACATAGGAATCGCTGGCTGGGTTAGCATTCATTGCCCATCTCTAATTGCCCTCGAACAGAGTGCTTATTTCAGAGGACATTTAATTTCTGTGGATTTGGAGTCACCTGTTGACCAAATAAGAATGGCAGATTTCCACTTCCCGCAGAGGACCAGAAGGGTTTTGTTTAAATGACATGGTCATTATCAAACTTACATTGAATTCAAATTTCACCATCTGCCATGGTGGTATTTGAACCTGGATTCCTGGAGCATTAACAGGAGTGGCGGGGGAGAGGGAAGGTGCCTCTGGATTACTAGTTACATTTCTGGTTATTCAAATCACTGGAATTTTTCCAGAGTTGAGAGAATTTTATAAGATTACAAACAATGCATCCTCTTCTTTTAACAAACTAGTCAACAGGCTATGTAGCACACAGAACCGGTCAGCTTCTAATCCCATTCATTTTCTCCTTTTCTCCAGTGGTAATGGTTGCTTTAAGTTCCTTCCTACCTTTTGCGCCTTGATTTTCTACTATTCTTGGGATGCTTTTAGTGTCTTTTCCCATGAAAACAGTTATAAAATATTTGTTCAAAGTCTGCTTTTTCCTTGTTTTCTTATGGTAATTCTCCAGTCACACCTTTTAAGGGCAAAATATTTACTTTAGCTATATACTTGTTGAAGTGCTTGCTATCTCTTATATTTTTGGCTTGTTTACTCTCAAATCCTAATTTCTTAATCTTTATGATTTTTATCATCCTTTGCTTGTTTCTATTTTTTCCCCAATTTCCTGGGAAAATCTTCACAAAATTGTATGCCTTTTGCTTCAATTTGATACAATTCTTAATTTCCTTAAGTTCCACAGTTGATTTATCCTTTCCGTAGAAGTTTTCTTTCTCAATGGAATATATCATTATTGGGAGTTATTGGGAATTATGAAATGTCTCCTTAATGTCTGCCCAGAATTGTTTTCTACTGTTAAACCTGTTAACTTATTTTCTCAGTATCCCCTAGCCAACTCAATCATCGTACTTTTGTAATTGCCTTTATTTAAGTTTAAGACATTAGTTTCAGACCCAATTTTATTACCCTCAAACGGAATGTGAAATTCTATCATGTTACAATAACTTTTATCTCATGGGCCATTTTCTATGAGATAATTTACTTATCCTGTTTCATTGCACATAACTATGTTGTAAATAGCCTGAATAGCTCAATGTCATTTTTTTCAAGCCCTACACTGGGTAATGATTTTTTTTATGGGAAATGGTGGCTTAATGTTACTGGAATAGAAATCCAGAGATTCTGGCTAATGATCTGGAGGCAAAGGTTCAAATTGCAATGGCTGGTGGAATTTAAATTCAATTAATAAATCTGGAACATAGCTGAAATAAAAACCCATCTGGTTCACTAATGTCCTTTAGGTAAGGAAATCTGCTGTCCTTACTGTGACATGTGACTCTAACGTGACTGACTCTTTCTTAAGTGCCTTCTGAAATAGCCTGGCAAACCATTCAAGGGCAATGCAGGATGGGCAACAAAAATCTATTCTTGTCAGTGAGGCCCACACCCCCATGAAAGAACAAAGAAAGAAAGCCAGCTCCCTGATTCAATGTATTCTTATGAGAAACAGTCCAGATACACTTTGTGAACTCATCCACAAGCCTATCTTGGCCAATTCGATTTGTCCAATTTCTGAATATTAAAATCAGGCACAATTATTTCAGTAGCCTTCTTTAGAAGCTCCCATAATTTCCTGATTTATACTCTGTACTACTTCTTTCCCTTACTCTTTCTTATCCCCACCCAAATGAATTCTGCACCTTAATCTTCTGAGTCAAGATCATTTTTCACTATAACACTGATCTCATCCTTTATTAGCAGAGATACTCTACTTCCTTGTCCTTGCTTCCTATCCTTTCTAAATGTCAAAAACTTTTGAATATTCAATTCCCAGGTTTGGTCACCTTGCAACCATGTCTCTACTATGGCAATTATACCATATCCATTTATTTTTATTTGTTCAGTCAATTTATCTTCATCATTATAAATGAGCCATGCACTCAAATAAAGAATTCAGCCTTTTTACAATGTACAGTTTAACAAAAATGACCATTTTTTGTTGATGCACATTTGTTTACTCAGTCTCCACCTCTTACATCTGACAATTACTATCTGAGTTGTTAATCTTCACTATTAACTTCTCTGTTCTCATTAACAGGAATCCGCTCCATCATTTTCTTTACTTTAAAGACCTCGCTACAGCCTTAATTGTTCAACTCACCAGGAAACTGGCTTCAACAAGTTTCAAGTAAAACCTAAAAACAATGAATCAGCACACTCTACCCCAGTTCTTGTGCAGTGCCCCTTAAATTGAAACCCACTTCTCCGATATCAACTCTTGACTAACTTAAGGAAGTTAAGAATGGTATTGGATGGGAAGAAAAGACTTACAATGTTATGAAGATTGGGAAAAAAATGGAAACAAGCAAAGGATGACAAAAATAATAAATCACACACAACTCTGATCTTATTTACAATATGTAATTTGTTCAAGGTTCAGATAGTAATCCAGAGATTATTATCTTTATGGTTTTGCTTTCTGATTTCACTCCTAATTGTTTATACTCCCTGTGCAGAACTTCTTTCTTAGTCCTGCTTATGGCTTTTGTACCCATGTAGATCATGACAACCGGATCTTCTCCTTAAACTTCAATTTGCTCTCCACTCCTGAGAAGATGTCCTTAGCCCTGGCACAGGAATTAGGGATTAATACTGTCGGTTACAAAGAGCAGTATCTATCCCCCAACTATGTTGTCCACTTATATCACTATTACATTATTTTTTAGTCCCCCAATTTGAATGGCCTTTTATACCAAAGTGTTGTGGTCAGTTTGCTCATCCTCCCTACAGTCTCTGCTTTTGTCCACACAAGCTGCAAGAATCTTAAAGCTTTTGGACAAGTGCAAGGGCTGATGCTTCTTCAGTGCTTTCTTTTGGCTCTCCATACTATCTCACTCATTGTCACACCCTCCTCCCCTAGGCCAAGCACCAAATATGAAATACTTAACTTAAAGACTTTTTCCTGCAACAAAATACCCAAGCAATTTTCTCCCTCCCTGATGCATCACAGAGTGTGAAGCTTGACTTTCAGAGCATCATCTCAGCCGAAGTTCCTTGAACATTTGATTTTTACAGAAGTATCTTATTTATAAAATATCTGAAAGATACAATTCAAAACATTTCAAATTGTCACAACAATAAAGTGCAATGATGTTTACATTTTCTCCAGTGATCAAGATGCATTCCAATGTGCTTCAGTTCAGTAATGAGAACATTACAAACATTTCAATATTTTCATTACAGAGAGTACATTTTTTTCAAACTATATATATTGATCATGTTGCACGATGTGGTGCTTCAATACAGTTACATACAATTAGGATTAAACAAAGTCTGAGGGGTGTTACACAGTTACCAGCCCCTTGCTGTGAATTGACTGAAAGTCACACAGTAGCCTTTCCCCATTGCTTCTTGGTGGCAGCTGCCCCAAGCTTGAGTGTATCCCTCAGCCCATAGTCCTAGACCTTGGAATGTGCCAGTCTGTAACGCTCTGTCAAGGACAATTCTTTGAACTGGTAGATCAACGCTATTCAGGCAGACTAATGAGTGCCTTTCATCGAGCTGATGATCTTCCAGTAGCAATTGATGTTTGTCTCATGTGCTTCCTACAGAGACTTGGTCCGCCTTGTTGTCCAACAAGGGGCATACACGTGATGGGTCGTGAAAGGGCTGCTCTTGGATTTTTGAGAGTAGCCTAGTGCTTCACGTCATTAGTGTACGCTTATACTGGACCAGTTGATGACAGCTCAGTGACTATCACTGTGCTGTGCAGATACATGGATTTGGGCCTGTGTCTGTGGGAGTTGCGCATTCTCCCTGTGCTTGCATGAGTTTTCTCCGGGTGCTCCGGTTTCCTCCCATACCCCAAAGATGTGCTCTTAGGCTGATTGGCAGAACAAATTCTCCCTAAATTATCTCGCTAATTTGGTTCCAATGCAGATTTCTATAAATATGGACAGGGATCATGGGTGGTAGAAGGAACGTCAAGGTGGTGACGCAGGCTCGTTGGGCCTAAGTGTCTGTTTCCTGTGATGTGTTGTTCTTTGTTCTTTGTTCCCTGGAAATATTTGTAGAGAACAGAATCCTGCATCACAGAACTGCTTGGGATGAACCTCAACAAAAGATATTGCATTTCCCTCTGGACCTTGTTTGCAAAGGCACATTCCACAAGATGTGCAACAACTACAGACAGTTTTTAACATTTTTATTCCATTCTTAAAGTTACAAAGCCAATTTGCAGAGTGGACTGGGCAGACTCAAATTCATTCCTTTCTTGCTCCAAAAACTAAATTCAAATTCCAACTGAATCCCATGGTCCCCACAAGGGAGACAAACAAGATCCAAGCTGACAAGATAAGGCATTGTATGCCATCTTGGGCTTGATCAGATGCTTGATCTTAGTGAAAAGGATTTACTTCAAATGTGGCTTCTGTGGATTGCACTTAGATCTACAAGTTCCAAAATGCTGCAGCTGCATCATCTTACCCGCCCTACCACTTTATTACATTTTGTTTACCTGACGTGGATTTCAAGTTTTGAAATACCACTAAGCAATTATTTCTAGTTACAGTAAATAGTCTAATCAGTTAGGCTTTAAATGTAATGCAATGCTTATATCTCCCAAGTCCTGACCAAAGAACAAAGAACAGTATAGCGTAGGAACAGTCCCTTCAGCTCACCAAGTCTGTGCTAACACAGATACCTTTCTAATCTAGTATTTTCTTACCTCTACATCGTCCATATCCCTTTATTCCCTGCCAATTCATATATCTATTCAGATGTCTCTTGAACATTGTTATGGAATCTGTTCCCACCACCTCTTCTGGCAGGCATTCACCACTCTCAGTGTGAAAGACTTGCCCCATACATCTCTTTTTAAACTTTTCCTCTCTCACTTTCAATCTTTACCCCCAGGTAATTGACCCCTCAACCATGCGAAAAAGACTCTGACTATCCATTATCTCCAAACTAATATTGCAAACCTCCGTTAAGTCCTCCCTCATCCTCTGATACTTCGGTGAAAACAATCAAAGTTTGTTCAACCTTTCTTCGTAGTTCATATCCCCCAAACCAGGCAACACTCTGGTAAATCTCTTCGGCATCCTTTCCAATGCGTCAATATCCGCCTGATAGTGTAACAACCAGAATTGTACACAATGCTCTAAATGCAGCCTAACCAATGTCTTATGCAGCTGCAACATGATTTTCCAACTCCTATACTCAATATCCCGAACAAAGAAGGCCCACATGCTATATGACTTCTTAACCACCTTGACCACCTGAGTAGCCACCTTCAGGGAACTTTGGATCTGCATGCCTAGATCCCTCTGTATGCTAATATTTCTAAGGGCTCTCTGTAATATACCTCCCAAATTGCATCACCTCATATTTGTCCAAATTAAATTGCATCTGCCATCTTTCAGCTGTTTTGTATCCAGCTGTACCCTATGACAATCCCCCTCACTATCCATTACTCCCCAATTTTTGTGTCATCTGCAAATTTACTATTCAGACAGCTTACATTTTCCTCCATATCATTCATATATATTACAAAAAACAGAGGCCCCTGCACTGATCCTTGTTGAACACTGCTTGTCATAGTCCTCCAGATAGAAAAGTGTCCTTCCACTGCTAGTCTCTGCTTTCTATGCCCAAGCCAGTTTTGTATCCATCTTACTAGTTCATCTTGGATCCCATTTGACTTCACCCTTTGTGTTAGCCTACCATGGGGAACCTTATCGAAGGCTTTGCTAAAATCCATGTATACATCATCCACTGCCCTTCCCTGGTCACTTTTTCTTGTCATTTCCTCAAAGAACTCAATCAAATTTGTGAGCCATGACCCCGCCTTCACAAAACCATGCTGCCTACATCCTGTCCCTAAGAATCTTCTCCAATAATTTCTCCCACACTGATACAAGATTCACAGGCTTGTAATTTCCTGGATTGTCTCTTCTGCTCTTCTTAAATAGAGGAAGAATATTAGCTACTCTCCAGTCTGCTAGTACCTCACCTGTGGCTAAAGAAGATACAACGATATTGGCTAAGGCTTCAGCAATTTCTTTCCTCACATCTCTCAGTTTTTTGGGATAGACCCTATCCGACTCTGAGGGCTTGTCAATCTTAATGTTTTTCAAAACTCTAACACCTCCTCCCTTTTTATCTCAATGTGTCCTAGAATGGCAACATCCGCCTTTCTACATTCACCGTTCACCACATCTTTCTCTTCTGTGAATACTGATGCAAAGTACTCATTAAGGATCTCATCTTCACACACAAATTCCCTCCACTACCTTTGTCACTTTTTCTTCTCACTTCTTCAAAGAACTCAACCAAATTTGTGAGACATGACTTCGCCTTTGCAAAAACCATGCTGCCTATTGCAAATAAGGTTATTCTCTTCCAAATACAAGTATATCCTGTCCCTAAGGATCCTCACTAATAATTTCTCCCCTTTTCCTTCTATGTGCATAAAATGCCTTGGGATTCTCCTTAACCCTGCCTGCCAAGGACATTTCATAGCCCCTTTTTGCCCTCCTAAGCCACTGTTTAAGCTCTTCCTTGCTATCTTTATATTCCTCAAGAGCCTTATTCATTTTCAATTTCTTGAAATTTATGCATGCCTCCTTCTTTTTCACTAAACTTCCAATCTCTCTTGTCATCCAGTGTTTCTGCACTTTGCCATCTTTATCCTTCACTTTTACAGGGACATACTTTTTCTGAATTGTTAACAACTAACTTCTAAAAGACTCCCACATAATCGACGTGGATTCAGCCCTTAAATAACCACACCCTCCTCAGTCCTTACTTCCTAGTACCTGCCTAATACTATCGTAGTCAGCCTTCCCTCAGTTTAGTACTTTCACTCTGGGACTACTTCTATCCTTTTCTACAAATATCTTGAAACTTATTGAATTGTGATCACCATTCCTACTTTAAACTACTGCCCCAGTTCAGAGAAAAAAACCGCAAACCCAGCAAGCAATCGCCACCCGCACATGTAAATGATGCCTCCAGTCCTCATGTCTTGCTGTCTCCCAACCTTTCTCTCGGATCTGCCTCGGTCTTGCAAATTACTACAGGTCTCTTCCTTCACCAGATTCCTGGTTTGAGCGCTCTATGAATTTAACTGGTTTCGCTGCTGCTTACTGCTTTATACCCGCCAGCTTCTTACCATTTAATACATACTCTGATCTATGCTTTAAGCTCCAGCTGCTTCCACCAATTGTTGTCTCTATCCCAAGATTAAATATGGAATTTGATATATTCAGAAAAGTCAGTAAATCAATTATTTACTTGTCGTTGTCAATTATCTTTGTTCATTTTGTGTGAAGAGCCTAAGGATTACGAAACAAAATACAACAATTTGACGCCAGTTTCCCCAAAGATATATTACATTTAAAACTTGTATCGTAAAGAGAATGAAGAGAATCCTGCACTGACATCCCAATCTGACTAGAAGGGACCCGAATCTTAGGGAGGGCAGAACCGAGTTGATTTAATCACCTCACTCCAGGGGGCCAGAGATCCCAGCTTACTGAATTAAATGCTTCTTACAAGAGCAGATTTGATTTCCCCGTTCGTGATCTGTGTCAGGATGAATGACAGGGAAACCACAATCCAACAGCTCAGCAGCAGGATCCGCAACAGCCCAGAGCAAGAGCTCCACATCAGTATCCAGGAGGTTAAAAAATCTGCCACCTGCTTCTTTTGGATATTCCCAGCCAGGAAGCCCAGCCCACCAAGCTTTAACAAAAAGGGCTGCCTTCCTGAGAGATTCAAAACATCGAGCAATGGGGAACAAATGATGTAGAATATCAGCGTGCCAATTTCTAGATGAAATGTGCTAACCTGTAGCGCAATGTAAAATGTAACGGGTGGGACTCTCCCCCTACGCACCCCCCAACCCCCCACACAAAATCTATCTCGTTCGGAAACTAATAAATGCAATGATAGAAATCGCAAGACTCTGAGGAAGTCATAGGAACTCGAAATGTTAACTCTGTCTCTCTGCAGATCCTGTCAGACTCGTTAAGTTTTTTTTCTAGCATTTTCTGTTTTTATTTTCGAAATTTTTTTTGGTTGATTCAATTAAACTTTGCACTCAAAAGAAAAGAAACAAATTTGTACTTTATCTCCGGTAGTTTATCTGATGTAAGAGTACTTGTTTTATTACTGCGGGTGGTTATTGTTGGCCAAACTTAACGCCCACTGTCCACCTCAGCAGAAATGTATCGTTGCCTTTCTTTGATCAAACTGTGAATTCTGAAACCTTCACTCAATCCCGAGAAATCGAATTCGATTGGAGCGATAGTTAAAATCAACCCAGAAAGACACAATTCCCAGAAGTAAGGCTCTATTTTTGGGGAAATTAATTTAGTGCGTTGTTTTGACAGAATACATTGCAGCAGATAAAACTGCAGAGATCAGAGTCACACCAGGCTCTAACAAATAGCCATGATCATAACTCGTCAGGTTAATGGTCATTTATTACTTTGAGATTACAGGATCTGAATGGCGTTCACAGACAGGGCAGACAACTCGGAGCTCAATTTATGAAGCACACTCATGCAATATAATTCAAGTGACAACAACTTTTGTCAGTTTTATCACCTTTTTAAATTGCATTTTGAGTTGACTGCTTCATCAAATTCACATAGGGCGATTTAAAATTAGCCATTAACATGGGATCGGCTGCGGAGGCCAGGGGAGGAGTGGGCATTTCGATTTGTTTATAGTTTTACATTTTTAAAAAAGACTAGTCGGTTGCTGAGACCTAATAAATGGAAGTCAATGAAATTCTGAAAAAAGTCTTTCAAAATAACGCTGGGCCAAATGTGAAAGGTGAAAGTACTTCGAGGACCTGCTCTTCCTAAACAAACAAATAAGTTTTTGTAATTCCAAAGACATACAATTCCTTGACATCGAAAGGTCCCCCCCTTGTCTCTGAGGTAATTAAAATATCAAGCACGTTTGCAAATATTTCGATAGCATTGCCAGCATTGTTAGGGTTCCTGACTATGATTTGTGCTCTCACTTCTTGACACCTTGGCGGGTAACTTGCCAAAATCTGAGCAGGAGGAAAAATGCAATGTCAAATAATTGCTTAGTAGGGATACACGTGGCAAAGGACTATATATTTGCCGGCTACACCTTTGCTTCATACAAATATACTCGCCAGGCTTGAAGTGTTAGTATAATATCACCACATAGTTTAAGTCAAAGGACGAACAGCACAGATACTGTCAGGTTTACTATGGTGTGTGATTGTCAGTAACATAAAAATGATCACTTTAATAATATAAGCCACGACATTAAATGTTGTGTATCATTACATTGCGTAGGAACTCGCGTGACACAGTACATTATATCATCGATATAATAGTTATTTTTATATTTGTGTTGTAATAGCGACCAAGTTGTAGTCCATCACTGAATGATAATTAAGACTCTTTTTTAGAAATGCTCCCGACGTCTTCGGACGTAGCTCATTAAGACTTTAAGGGCAATGCATTAGGAGAGATGCACTCTCCACGCCGTCACATGTATGCAAGATCCTAACCTAATAAGGCACTTTACTGATGTTGAAACACGTTTTAGTTTGAAAACGGAAAAAATAATTTGTATTGGCGGCACTTTCAAATTTGGAAAATGTTTAGTTTATGGGCAATTGTCGAAGGGAAAGGTCAATTCTGAACATGACATGTGTGGAACTTATATGTAGCAATGTGACACTACCAGTTTTCAAAAAAAAACGACTTCCGGTTTTTACTCAGACGTTTTTGGGGAAATGCTTTTGCTTGTTTTGTTTTTTGTGTAATAAAATACTGTCCAGTTAATAGTTTAATAAGTGGTTTGAGATATAAAATTGTACTTTCGATACCTTAAAATGTCTTCGAAAATAATAATTTTGCAAATTAAATCTTACTGAAAACCCTAAACATCTTGAATTTCTATTCCCAGAAGATTAATGATTAATTTACACTACTCTCTCCTATGAAATATATTAGTTTGCTCACATTCTTGTTGTTCAGATTCTTACCAGCATTTCCGAATCTTCATTTCCCATCTGAAGTAGTTTAAAATTATCGACACACCCTGTATTGGGTCGAATTGGATCTATTTCTTTTAAATCTATTTCAGTCTCAGTAAGCCCTGGTTATAAAATGTCTCCTTATTAGAATCATGGCCCCAGACACTAACCCGCTGTTGTCTTGTGAAGCTGCAAACTTACATTTACTCATTTGTCGAACTATAATTACTGCAATCACAAAAATTCACTCCGCTTCCTATCTTTCCAGAATGAGCGCACCGTAAATTAATGTCGAATGTTCCACTCCTTTTAGCAATTTTCTGACTGAAAATTCACCGAAAATCATTTTGTTTAAACTCTCCTTATGTGAGGAATTTAATTTATGGTCACTACGCCCTAAACTCTGAAACGTCAGAACACAGATAGACTCTGAGTTAGATTCCGGGATTACAGCGCCTTACAAAGACACAAATACATTGTATTGGTATTTGAATCCTAGTTTGGTTCCCTTACTGTCCAGTACACACACACATAACAATTTGCCGTGCTTTATAATGAGATTTTACTAAGCTGGTGTGAAGTGTTCAGACCAACTTGATCCTGAGTCCAGTTATTTGCTCTCTCTCTCTCTGATATGATTTAAAATGGATACTTAATAGATCCGTGATGTAATCTGTAAGTGGACAAATCTGCCGCCTTTTGAACCTTGTGTGACTGGATCTCTTCCACGAACCTTGTCTGAGTCATTCCTGCAGAACCAGTTAACGTTCCAAAGCTGCTTTTCTTCTTAAAAATAAGTTTCTGAATGTGATTAATGATTTTAGTATCAGAAGCATTGAGGTTAAAGTGCGGAAGGTTGGGATAGAGAGAGAAAGCTTCTCAAACAATACTTGGTTGAATATGCAGCCCTTGATCGGGTCGCTCCTGTCTCCTTATCTTTTTAAATGCAAATCTTTGGCAGGACGAATTAGTTGACGTCACCTGCCTTTAGTTTGCCATTACTAATAGAAGCTTGTAAACAATCGTTAATCATGTGGGACACGGGCGGATCGTCCTGATCACCTTTGGAGAGACACTGCTCAAGGCAAACCAGGAAAAAAGGTCCCCCAAATTAATACTCTGGATCTTTCCAAAGCAGCATGCCGATTGCGCCCTGCCACCAACATGTACGTGAGCTATCTTTTGGATAAAGACATGAACATGTACTCAGGATCCGTCCGGCATTCTGGCATCAATCTAGGCGCTCAGAATTTTGTCAGCGCGCCACAGTACTCGGACTATGCTGGTTATCATGTACCCGGGGTGAATTTGGACAACCACCCGCAAGCTTCAGGATCCTGGCCCTCTCCTTATGGCCCTTCCCGGGAGGAGTGGGGTGCTTACGCGGCACCTCCAAACACGGTGCACGCCATCAACTCTGCACCGGGGACCCTGTCTTACAACCCTACAGATTATAACTCGGTCCAGGCCCCGGGCTCAGCTGCTGCCATACAGCCTTTAAACAATAACCTTTTGGAACAGCATTCTCCCAACAGCCAAAGGCGCAACCCTTACCAGTGGATGAGGAAACCAGGACAGCAGCTATCATCTACGGGTAAGATTGTGTGTCCTAAAATCCCCCAAGCTGAGCGTGATGGAGGGAATGCTGCCAAGTGCTTCTTTCTCATTTTACTACCACAGTCGCCTCAGCTCTCCCGCTAGCATAAACCGTGCAAAAAGCGAGGCTTTCGTGCATTTCTGCTGTGAAGATTCACTGGCAGTTGATGTTAAAAGTTAGCTGCCAAACTAAACTGCCCATTGCTTCCTTGTAGGGAATAGTCCAGCCCTTAAATTAAAAGCCACGACAAATTTGTAATTGTAATCATATTGCATTTAATTTTCTAGATACCACATGTAAAGAAGAATGATCTGATTTTTTTGTATTGCGCGAGGGGAGGAAATCCCCTCTGCCGCAACCCCAACCGCATCTGGGGATATTGATCGCATTTTTTTTACAGATAGGTTATAAACTCGAATTCTCTGTACCGAGTCAGTGTAAGCAAATATTCTTGACGCTGGGTTTCATCAAAATCAGACCAATACAGTAAAATAATTTAACCTTCAAACCCAGTAAGACTACGGAAGCAGCACCCTGTTAAAAATTCTACGCATAATAAACAGCGTTGGAAAAAAAAACTTCTTACCTTTAAGATTTACCCATCCGAACCACAAATAGGATCCTGATGTAGGCAGCCTGTGTACCAACAATATGCACCAATCATCTATTTATAGTATGTATCATTCGCTGTCAAACTGTCAGGAAAATTTCGCTTAAACACTAATAAATGAGGAGGTGATACCTTGTTAGAATGTTTTCCATGGTGATGTCTGAAAGAACAGTTCCATGTGTGCATTGTGCTACAAGGTTAGCAGCATTTATTATCGTTCTCATGTGGACACTGGTTGTAACAGGCCAATATAATAGCATTATTATTAATGTATAAATGAATGATAGTAAATTTGTAACGCTGTTCTGTGGCTGCCATTCCTTCTGCCTTCTTTCACCTTGACTTATACATTAGCAATCCTGATAAGAGATTTAAAATGTGGAGACATGCTTTAATTGCAATAATTCCAAACCCTGTT
Source organism: Sphyrna mokarran (assembly GCA_024679065.1). NCBI lineage: Eukaryota > Metazoa > Chordata > Chondrichthyes > Carcharhiniformes > Carcharhinidae > Sphyrna > Sphyrna mokarran. The sequence goes on along the minus strand of JAGIQG010000010.1, from coordinate 75,997,223 downwards.
ATCGACATTCGAAGATTTTATAACCAATTTCGGCCATATAAATCACTGAAGAGTGTCGTCTGACAATTGTTTCTGTGTCATTAAGCAAATACTTTTATTAGTACCCGCTATTTTCCAAGCATTAAACAACTGTATAATTTTATGAATGATCGGCCTGAACACTGGTTACCACTTGCGTGGTGTACAGTAATTTAGAATGGGTTCTGCGTTCCCTCAGCTCCACCTAGAACACTCCTCACTCACCGAAAATTAACATTAACTTTCACAAAATTATTTCCAAGGCACTCTCTGATACAACAAATCTTCACTTATCCAGGTTCGTATACAACATTAAAATAATGGTTTCACTCTTGTTAACTCTTCAACCAGTATTCCAATATAACACGCTATTTTAGTTGGCAGGAGAGACTTGGTTAGGATTTAACAGCGTTGATGTAACTTTTAGATTCAGAGAAAGCAAAGCAAAATAGCTAAGAGTATATTTCACAAAATTAGCTGTTTTCTGAGATCTACTTTTGACGGTTAGAAGTGAAGCCTCGGAGGCCTGTTTCAATTATGAAGAATTTGCACCTTCAATGCGATGCGATGCCCCTCAACCTCGGTTGGCAGCGTGGGAGAGTAAGATGTCGGTTCAACTCTTGGGTCAGATGCAAATACTCAAATGGTAAAGAGACTGCACGACCAGGCGCCGTTCTTAGTTGTGATGCAGATTTATTTTAGCCTGAAGACCTGCACGGAGCCCAACTCTCTTTAATTTATTTATGTCGTTTCCTTTTCTTCAAGCTACAAGCTGATGGTTGATCTCTTACGTGTTAGGACCTTTCAACATTGAGTGCTTTGATATACACCTTACTCTGCCAATTCCAGCCCATTGTTCCGACCAGCTCCCGGAAAAGGGTGGCGCGTTTCGCAGCAAATAAAGAATTTTGACATTTCTGCATGATCCCATTCAGTTCCCAGGCCATCACAGAACAATAAATATTACTCATTCCGACTAACGAAGTGTTATCTGTGACACGCATTTATGTCAATCATCTCCGCCCAATATCTGTGAAATTATGATCCAAATTCAGTTTAATTCAATTTCACTTTATTGTCCATAGACAAATTTATTTCGGATACTTCACTCGCTCGTTGAAAAGTTCCACATGCATGAATAATAATAAATAAAATTAGCCAAATTGCAGAGGTTTAACTTTAATTAAAATGTATTCAAGACTATTCCAATGTATTAAAATAATTGGGTTAATGAGTCTCACCATGAGTACACATCCTCATCCATACATTAAACCCGTTCATCACGTGACCATTAATTTCCAGTACACGTTAGTATTCTAAATTCAAAATAATAGCAGGGAAAAGAGACACCGCTCATAACTAACAATTAGAAATTGCAGCAGTTTGGATTGCAAAAGTAATAGTCTTTAATTCTGGGTAAAATAAAAGTCGAAGTCTAAAAGTGAGGTTCCTTTTCACCCTAAAAATCTATTGAGAACTTGGAATTTGTTCAAACACGAAACTATGCCTTTTTAAAAGTATGTTTTTCTTTTACTTTTATTCAGTTTATACAGAATTAAGTTTTTTGGTAAAACGGGTAGAAAAGTATAATGACGAGGCCTAAGCCGTCCCCAGTATGTTCTCTGACCCTTCCATTCAGAACCAGAGGTTATTTGTGTAATTCGTGCTTCCCGAGATAAGCCATGTGTTTTTAGATGATTAATGTGTCTTTTTAAAAGTACATTTGTCAGATCAATTTTTTTTCGCATTCTGAAAATGCCTGTTTGCGCTGCCCCTGCCCCAATACCCAATCCTGATCTTTGAAGCAGGTTCCCTATTGAAATTCTTCAGCATTCTTTTAGGAATGGGGTTTTAAATGTAAATGTGCCGAGGCCTGTGATGAAAGCCTTTGCCGCCATTTGTTCAGGAGTGGTGATTCAAACAGAATGGGTTTGTTATTCCATCACTGAAAAATTCCCTTTGATAAGATCGTCTTGTACTGCATTGTTTGAGCCGTGTTCTCCTTTAAACAGCTGTATACAGATTCCCCACATCAGACATGTTTCCTTGCAGGGTGCTTTTGTTGTGGTTTGCAGTGAATTACCTGAACAGTTAGCCTGCCACAGGCGAAAAAAAATTCAGAGCGAGTGAGGCCTGATTCCACTCACTAGCGAAAATAAATAAACCGATATAATTATTAAATCCGGGTTTAACTCCATCAGTAAAACAACTTGCCTCAATGCAAGTGTATTTTTAAACACTTCCAGCCTTACACATAAACACACCTGCTTCTTTTGTATTAGGATTGCCATTGGGAAGATTCAATGTTAGGAACCTTGCTCACGCCGCGGGAAGGAGGGTGAGGTGTCTCATTTTCACCTGCTTTTTGTTTTGCAGAACGTGAACATTCCCCGAGAGCTCAAATGCCTCATTTGCCGCTGAGATTTTAGTTTTGCAGGTTATGATAATGTTTAGATTAACTGTTCTTTATTTCTTTAACATCCTTGACTTGTCCATTTTATCAAAATGCACACGAAATGCACTACAAAATGATTCCCCCCTCCCCCCCCCGCCCTCACACACACATACACAAACCCGCTGTGAAAGCAGTGAACTAGATTATTGACCAGCTTTGGTATTCGTTTCCTTGGCAGTGGGTTGATCAGTTATTTCGATTAGCTCTTGTTGTTACTACAATCTAGCGCTGGCTTTGACCTAAACCAGCCACAATATACACACGAAATTAATATCCGCCCCCCGCGCCTTACATTTTTCATTATTGACTAACACAAGCAGTTTCTGCTATGAAATTTCAATCTGAAGTTTGGCCTTATGTAGTGTTCCACTTTGGCTGTTGATTAATGAATAAAACTATCAAAATCGGGTGGTCACTTGTGAAATGCATCAATCTGAGTTACTTCAAATGCTTCGAAGAAGCAAGTTAAAAAAATCTCAGGGCAAGATCTTTCCAATCTTGCCTCAAAACTTTTAATCATCTCGACTCACATTACCCAGCTTTCTCCGCCAGAGTGGTATCCTTTATTGTAAACAAGAACGTACCATGTCAGGAGTGCCAAATAAGTAATATGATAAGTCCGGTTCGGATGATGCAGCTGGTGGGACAAGGGGCAAAGGTCCATCTCTAACCAGAAACTGCCCTGCTAAGAGGGAATGGAACACCGAGTTTGCCAGAAAATGAGGCACGCATCATTTGTTATGCAATGATTTCACTGATCTGTGCATTTTTCGAAGGATCATTTGATCGGGGACAAAATATGATGCAGAAGTACAGGGCAATTTCAGATAAAAATATTAAAGATGTTGGACAGTGGTAGATGGTTGAGAATATAATTGGATAATGAAGCATCAGAGCATAGAAAACATATATAATTTAATCTATACAATAAAACCAGGCAGATACATTTCGAATATGGTTTGCCCCCTGGGAATCGACAACTTGATGCACTTTGTAGGCTAAGCGAGGCGGCGCCTGTATTTTATCCTCTGCTTATGCATTTGGGATCAGCTATTGACTGACCTCGTGTAACCTTTTAATCTAATCTGCAAGGACGTATTTTTGAGTTATGTTTTTGACTCTTTCAAATTAATCGCCTTTATATGGAGCAATTCTGAAAATGAATACACATTAGCCTATATGTTGGCCGGTGTATGTTTCTAATAACAGGGGCACAGTATTTCGGAAGGTCTCCATGTAGCTATCAATGGCTGTCGGAAATTGTTTTCGGATGAGCTCCGCAACAAGTCAACATGAGAAACCAAATCACTATACGTTCAATAATATTTATCAGATATTTAACTACCTAATTAACTGCAATGGGTATTTCATTTCAGGCCTCGAGAAAGATTCAATTGTTTCCCAATCCCAGAGAATCGACATCACAATAATACAAAATGTATTTAGCTTTTATTACATGGGCTTCAACTCCTTTTATCTCGTAGATAAAACCAGAACAAAGGACAAATATCGGGTGGTGTATACAGATCACCAGAGACTTGAGTTGGAGAAAGAGTTTCATTACAGCCGCTATATCACTATCCGGCGCAAAGCGGAGCTGGCAGCTAATCTGGGGCTGTCTGAGAGACAGGTCAGTTACCAGAATTGCCACTTGGTCGCGTCCATTGTACATTCAGAGGGCCTTGCATATTTTACCGTGATAATAACATCTAAATCCACTTCTTTTTCCACTTCTGATCGAGACGATGGACGAATTCGTAAAACCGCAGAACAGTTTAAAAATTATATTTGAAAACTCTTCTATACCAATCTGGTGATAAATGTGTAGGAAGAATCTGATTGGGTGCGTTCAACCGCTATAATTTCACTGCATAAACCTTGAAGTGTGATTTTCTTTAACAGGCGGCAGTTTAAGGATGTCCTTTCAAACTTTGTCTCAGAGCAATAGGGAAGTCGATCGCTAAAAGTTTCATCGAAATCGGGGCAGCCAGTATTTATAATTTCACAAATATAGGAAATCAACAATGAAAATGATTCGAACCTGTCTTTCATCATAGATAATGTAGAACACATGATCAGCAAATCCGATGGGTTTTAATTTGCCGTTGCCATAACAAAATATTAATCATCGCCCATCCAATTCCAGCGAGTTGCATCGACTGATGAAATTATGTTATTATGTATCACATTTGTAACGGTGATACATGCATCTCCAGTGGTGCACTTTTTGACACCACTTGGCTTCTATAAACTGCCTGGTTCGTTAAAAGCGCAGCAAAAACCCGCGGTCTCCCTTCTTTGCAATAACTTCACTAATCGGAGGCAAAATCTGTTGTCGAAGTGTAGGGCAATTTTAAATACAGGTATTAGACACCACATGCTAAAGATAATTTTATGTGCAGGTTCCTATGGGCAAGTAAAAATAAAGACCGATTTAAGATTTACTCTTTGCTGTTATTCGATTGTTAGGTGGAAAGCTAAAGTCATAACAAGCCATCTATGCATCTGAAATTATAATTTGCATATACTTAATTAACAATGCTCTTCAGAGTATGAACATTTATTTAGTTGGTATTTCTTTGTAATTTATGTAGTCTGAATGTACTAATTCCTGCGTGTACGCAAACTGGGTTTGTGGCATTGTACTGACGTATTTTTCATATGATATCTCAGGTAAAGATCTGGTTCCAGAACAGAAGAGCAAAAGAGCGAAAACTGACGAAAAAGAAGTTGCAGCAACAGCAGTCTCAGCAAGGGCCAGGCCGGCTCAGCCCAGTCCCCCCCGGGTCAGCCGCTTCTCTATCGGTTCCGAACGGTGGAGTGCTGACTGCCGGCGGCGGGGTCCTACCTGGTACCGTCTCTCAATGAACACCCCTTAGACTTTCGGATATAGAAAGAGGCAGGGGCTGGGTATGTATGTGTGTGTCTATGGGTGGGGGACAAGAAATGTAAACCGCCACCTCTTCAAGCGCGGAACTCCAGATCCGTCAGTGCCCGAGAAGATTTTTTTACAGTACTCCAGGGAAGCTTTGGACTTTTTATATCTGACAATGTCTGGACATTATATTCCAGACTTCCACAAGCAGCTATGAGATTCTGAAAACTTGCCACGGCTAAACCGACAACGTGAACCGATTGTAACTTGGATATTTTCCCCTGTGTGTTTCGGGCTACAAAACTGAGAAATGATTAGTTTAATATAATTGTCAACTGTGGGGTTATTGACCCAGAGAAATACTATCAGTTGTATTTCGGCATTTCAAATGTGAACCTCTTTCCTCCCCAGAAATGCTCCCGGATGGGATTGTCCTTGATGCAATTTTTTCAGCTTTGGATGTATATAAGTTTCATATTTTCCTTTTCAAATACACTTTTGTAAATCTGAGGTGTTAGTGCTGCACAGATTAGTTTATCGCGATGTAGATTTTAAATATCAGAATTTGATTTATTTTACGAGATGTTGGGAAGTTAATTGTAATGTTGCAGTACTGTTTTATGGGCGCGGTGGGTCGGGGGGGGCGGTCACATTCTTGTGCTGTGATGGCTCTAGGGTATTGATGTAGTAAATCATCCGTTTTGGTCGCATTTGGAAAGAGAGAGAAAAGCACTTTCGCAGAAGTTAATGGATTAGTTTTACAGTAGTGAGCTCACCCACAATTGCTTAACGATCCGCTAATGCTTTATCGGCATTGCATAAGAACATCGATAATGTGAAATCTTTTTTTGAAAATTGCAGTTATAATGCCCTGACAATAACAGTGTGTGTAGAGTGTGAGGAGCTTTCTGTAAGTTGCCATACTCTCCGATATTAATTCTCATTGAATATGAAAGATGAACGGGTATGCCTATGTTATAAATACAAAAGCAGTTCCTTTGTCCAACAACCTGCAAGTTTGCATTTAACTTGTATTTCTGTTGTTTCATAATAAATTAACAATACAGATTTAGAGAATTTAATACAAACTAATCAGTCAATTTAACCTTTCTACCAATTGGTATGAGTAGGCCCGCTGATTGTTGGCAAGGGGAGGATAGGTCACGCTATCACTTTGTCCATTGTACTGGAAAACGTACTTTGATACTTCCTACTTGTTATCGAATAAATAGAGCTAGATAATTGATCTTATTGCCGATGAGTTGACTGGCGTTGCTATGCGTTGCTGTGAAACGGCAGACCATAAACTGTGTTTGCTGGCAAAGCTGAGCGGGAGGGGTGTTTGTACAATGGTTAGAGGGCAAAAGTCAGCATTGTTCTACTGGTGAAGATTAAAAGTTTGCAATGGAGTCGGGCAACAAAACGTGCGCCGGTGAAACTCGTGTCCCTCCATTTAGAAAGGCAGCAATTGAAAACTCTTCTTCAAGGCCGTTCGCCATATTGAGTAATGAGGCGCCTACATATTAATCCAGGAGAAATAAAATGGCAACATTTAATTGTGACTTGTAAAACCAACGAAAGTGATACTGCGCCTGTGCGATCTTGGCGTATAAATATATAAACATACATATAAATTGTCCCTTGGTGTTCCAAGATGTGTAGGTTAAATGGATGAGCCATGGAAAATGTGAGGGGTTATGGGATAGGATCTGGGCCAGGTATTATGTCAGAGAGTCAGTGCAGACTCGATGGGCCAAATGGCCTCTCTTGCATTGTAGGAATTCTATGATTCTATGAAAACCAGTCACCACATTTGAAAAAAAAGGAAATTTTTTATCCGAAAGTACTTAATTCTAAGCAAATCAGTTGTCTCGAAAACTGATTGTTTCCATTTATTAAATTAGCCTGAAAAATCTTGGAATAATTCAAAAATTTTCAAACAAAAACAATCGATGCATCTTTCTGTCGAAGAAAGTTCATTTCATCCGCCCCTTTAATAACCTGTTCAATGTTTACGTGGCATTGTGATCTATATCAGGATTGCAGTCAAATAGTCAAGGCTCTTCACCAACTTTACACTTGTCTTCCCTCCAACCAAAGCATCAGCTTTAAGATCCTTGCGCATCCCAATCACACCCCAATTTAACTTCACACTGATTTAAAAAAACATTAATACTGTTAGATGAAATGAATGAATTTATACATCCTGACGTCAAATTAATGAACTATGTTGTGCTATACTGTCAGAACAGGGACCAAAGTACAGAGGTGGGAAGAGCTATATCAGTTCACATTGCAAGTTCAGTAAAATAAAGGCAAAACACTGCAGATGCTGGAATCTGAAACAAGAACAAAAAATGCTGGAGAAATTCAGCTGGTCTGAATGGAGCCATCCTCATAGTATAAACCTTGTCTGGTTTTCTTTGCCTTCAGCTCTGAGGGTCATCCAGACACGGAACTTTGGCTCCATTTTGTCTCCATAGATGTTGTCAAATCTCAAGCATTTTCTGTTTTTGTTCCAAGTTCAGTGTTGGTTTATCAAAAGAGAAAATGCTGGAAAATCTCAGCAGGTCTAGCAGCATTTATAAGGAGAGGAAAGAGCTGATGTTTGGAGTCCAGGTGACCCCTTGACACTGTGGGCCTTTGCGTCTTGACTCAGCCACAACGCGGTGTGTGAATCTCTAGTCGGAGGGAGTTTGACAACCCTTCAGTATTTTACCGAATGGTTTGACATCTTGGTGGTGCTAAAGTCTGAGTTAACAATGTGTTTAACGCCTCGATGCCTCAGGCCTTGCCTTAAACTACTGAACACTCATAATACATTTTAAACTGGCCGACAAGTTGACCGTGAGAGCAGGACCTTGTCATTTCCGAACACTCACCTCCTGGGATGGCATTCTGAGGCTGAAAATATTTGCACAGATACAGGCTTCTCTCCCAGCAAACTGCAGCTAAGAAAATTCTAGCCAGGCAAAAGAAAAGCGATATTAGCAGGCTAGTTGCTTGGCAAAGATCCATAATCCCCTGAAAACTCCAGCAAAATACACCCTTTGGATCGTGAGCTCAGTTTTGGGCAGCCGATACCCGGAACTGGAAGGAATTCATTTCAGAAGTGATAGAGAACAGAACAAGAAGATGTCCCCTAAATGTAAAAATGGGAGGGCGAGCTATGTGGGAAAAAAACAGAGAAATTACAGTCAGAACGTAGTTCTGGGAAATGTAACAACCCTGGAACAAAGAGGATGCATGGGGAATGAATGAAAAAGATGTGGCTTTATTTCAAGAGGTCACTTATTTGGAATCATTTGTAAAATAAAGTAATGGTGACAAAATATCGAGGTTTGAAATATAATTGATGCAAGGAAAAATGACCTAAATATTGATATAGTTCGCACAGACATTGCCTCCCAATTGCTAGTAACATTTTGTAATTAAAACAGCATCATTGGGTGCTAATTGGTGACAACATTCATGCAGGCCAATGTCAGCAATTATCCCCAAGGAGAAGAGATCTTAAACACTTCTCCTTGAGACTCAATGGTGCTACCATCACCGAATCGCTCACCTCAACACCCGAAAGGTCACCAATGGCCAGAGCACCACCTAAATACTGTGGCTAGTAGTTTGGGTCAGAGTCAAATGTTCTTTGGAATCTGATTCTTCTCCTGTCTCCCCAAACCCTGTCCACATCTAAAAGGTGCAAGTCAGGAGTATAATTAAATGCCCTCCACTTGCCTGGGTGAGTGCAACTCCATCAGCACTCGAGAAGTTCAACACCACCTAGAGCAAATCCGCTCGTTTTATTGGCACCCCATCCACCACCTTCAACATTTACTGTTTCCACCAAGTACAGAGTGCCCTCAGTATACGCCAGATACAAAATGCAGCAATTTACCATTTTTTTGACAGCATATTATGAATCTTTGGCCTTTCCCACTTAAATAAACAAAGGAAACATGCACACGGGATTAACAACTGTGAGTTCCCCTCCAGATCATGCACCATCCTGACTCCAAATTTAATTTGGGGTGGCAAGGTGACATAGTGGTGCCTCACAGCATCAAGGAGTCAGGTTCATTTCCGACCTTGGGTCATTGTCTGTGTGAAGTTTGCATGTTCTCCCTATGTCTGCACGGATTGCTCCGATTTCCTCTTAGTCCAAAGATGTGTGGGTTCAGTGGATTGGCAATGCTAATTTGCCGCTTCGTTTCAGGAGTATTAGAACGGTAAATATGTGGGGTTGTGGAAATAGGGCCTGGGTGGGATTGTGATCGGTACAAACTCGATGGGCTGAAGGGCCTCCTGCACTGTAAAGATTATACATGATTCTTCCTTCATTTCTCCTTGTTAGCGTCTATACACCCCATGGACTACAGTAATCCAAAAAATAGCAGCTCTCTAGTACTTTCGCAAGGACAAATATAGAACTTGTCAGCAATACCTACATGGGATGAATATATATGTACATGTATCTGAAATTAAAAAAACGGAAAATGATGGATAAACTCAGGTCTGGCAGCATTTGTGAAGAGAAATTTGGACCTAAATGATCCTTCGACAGATTCTGGGGAATATAAGAATACTAGAAGAAAGAGGCTACATAAGGAATGAATGAAAGGTCACTTGTTTGGAATAATTTGTAAAATAAAGTAATGGCGACAAAATATTGAGGTTTGAAATTTAATTGATATAAGGAAATTCTGTAGAAGGATCATTTACATCTGAAAAGTTAATTCTGTTTCTCTCCCGCTGAGTTTATCCAGCATTTTCTATGTATATGCCTACAAATCTTGAGTTGTCTATTAGCAATTTGCAATGCTCTGTAATCTAAAATTTTGATACTTTAATTCTAATTTAAATATAATGAATTTACAGTTGGAAAGATGATTTGTTTACATAAAGTCATGTCATGACACATGCTAGGGCATTTTAAACTATTTGATGTTTGATTTTTCTAGATTATAGCATATAAATAATTGAAGAGGAAGTGAATTGGAGTGCAAACCAGCACAATTGAGATTTGTAAACAAAATTAGATTCCAGAGAGATGAATGAAAGAACAATAAAAACCTCTGAAAATGTATTCCCGTCTAACTCGGCACAGGATAAATAGTTCATTATGCTTTCAAATTGGTTTATGCTACAGTCGCTTTAAATCACAACAGGAGTGTACACTCACATCTAATTGCTCCCACACAAATCGGAAAGTGTCTTCACGTCACAGAAGGCGCTTCCGACGGAGATGAGTTGGGAACATTGGCTAGAGCTCTCAAACTCCTGTAAGCTGTTGGTTACATCAAAATCCGTGTCCTGTTGCTTGGACTACAGCTTTCAGGCTGGCTTTCCTTTGGGCTACTTCCATTCGCATCAACTTGCTTTAGTAATGGACCAGGTCAGCCACGCAGTTTTGGGAAATAAATCGCCCAGGGCTCTTTTCTAATAACATCCTTCTTTCTAATGGCGCGATTCCATTATTTCCAGCTGCTTGGAAGTAAACCTTGCTGATGACGTTATTTGGACGAAATATGTTATCATTTGCTCAATCTGACATTAAACTGCCCTCTTCGTTGAAGTAATTTCCATTTAGGAACTCAGTTGCTTATTGCAGGACCACTAAGATCTTAAACAGTTTCCATTTTTTCCATCATTCATTTCAGTGTAGCAGAAATGTCACTCAGGTTCATTTGTTAATATGGTGACACTTGAGTGCGAGCTGGCTCATTAAGATTTAAAAAAGAGCAGCCCGATAAGTTATTGCTCTTCCTGTTGCACTCATTAATATTGCATTACAGTAAGTAGAGCAAAGTTCTCTGTGCATTTTCCTGGGAATAAACATTATTTACAATGCAACTTTAACGGACCATGGGAGATTTCGGGTACAGGCGTCGTAATCATTTTTCAAGAATTGATTATTATAAAATCAAGTGTACAAATATTATAGAACTTACAGAGCAGAAGGAGGCCATTTGACCCATCGAGCTTGCACAACAGCTTTCCTACCTGGATCCCATTCCTGTAACCCCACATATTAATAGTCCTAATCACCCTAACACTAAGGACCAATTTGCCATGGCCAATCAACCTAACATGCACATCTTTAGACTGTGAGAGGGAACCGGAGCACCCGGAGGAAACTCTTGCAAGCATCGGGAGAATGTGCAAACTCTACACAGCCAGTGACCCAAGTCGGGAATTGAACCCGGGTTTCTGGTGCAGTGAGGCAGTAATGCTAACCACTGGGCCGCCCCAAGTATTGAACAACAAAGAGAAAAGAACATAGAAGTACCACACAGGGACAAGCCCTTTAGCCCAACAAATCTATGCTGACACAGACGTCTCTCTAATACTTTCTTGCCTTAATGTGGTCTATATCCCTCTATTCCCCGCTTATTCATGTATCTATCCAAATGCCTTTTGAACGTTGTTATAAAATCTGTTTCCACCAACTCCTCCGGCAGAGTGTTTCAAGCATTCACCACCCTCTGTGTGAAAAAAACTTGCCCCTTACATCGCTTTTAAACTTTCCCCCACTAACTTTCAACCTATGCTCCAAGTAATTGACCCTTCGACCCTGGGAATTGGTTCAGATTGCATTAGGAATGTTTGTAAAGGTATTTAGTCAACTCCTTTGACGTAGCCCCTCCGTACCTGCGGCATTCTTTTCTGAAATCTCTCTCGCCACCAATTGTTTTCATCAGTTCTATCCAACAGGTGGCAGTATGGCATCACTTTTATCTCCGGTGTTCTCGCAAGGACAAAGTGGAGCTTTTCTTATTTGTAATTCATAAATAATTACTGACAGCAATCCACCTAAATATCTGGGGTTGTTTCTTACCAAGCAGTGAGTATATGTTAAACAATTCACCAATTTGGGAATTTGGCGTCAGTCGTGGCTCGGTTAGTATCTTGTCAATCAAAAAAAAACTATGGTTTTGAGTCCCAGTCCAGAGTTTTAAGCACAAAAAAATCTCAGCTAATATTTTAAGTTAGTGCTGAAGTCTTTTAGATTAAACATTAACCCGAGGTCCTGGCTGCTTTTTCAGTTGGATGTAAAACATTCAGCAACCGGGAAATTAAACCCATTGTCCAGAGCTAATGTTTATCAATATCATATCATTAAGCTAACCCCAATCAATATCACTAAACAGAATTAACTGGTCATTAGCACATTGTTTGCTGTGTGCTACATTTCCTATGACTTGGTATTAGACAGGCTGTCGGAATTGTGGATGAATTGCTTCCACTCTAGTTCCATGGCTTCCGAGATGGCTCATGAATTCAAAATGTGATCTGTAGCCTCTGTTCTAGATGGGACAGAGGGTGATTAAAGAATGAAACAAATGAGGAATTTGAATGCTTGTATGCTCTTGCCGCTGCTTCAAGTTTACAACTGCGTGTTCCTGATGAAGTCTCTCTGTTCAGTGCGTTGCTGGCTGAACCTTCGCCATTCTGATCAGTAACAAGCCAGGAACTGCCGTAAGTCCACAAGGATGCTCTTGATCTTTTCATCCCTGACGTGTTTCCGTTGTCCTCCGGGGAATCTTCTGCCGGATCAAGTTCCAAGTAGAGCATTTGCTGAGGCAATCTGGCAGACAAATGGCATGTCCTGTCCAACAGAATTGGATTGAGTGATTTGTGCCTCAGTGCTGGATCTGTTGATTTGAAGAAGGTTTGGGAGAAGAGTTGGCCAGCATTTCTTGCTCACTTTCACTGATAGCACCCTGGTTTGACCCTGTGGCCAGTGAGGGCCAGCAGAGAGATCCTTTGACCTTTCAATAGGCGAAAGAAACTTGCTACCGAGAGGAACAATGTATGACCGGGGATTGCTGAGGAGATGATTATCAGGAGTGTTTCAGAATGTCTTTGAAGCCACTATAGTCACCCACAGTTAAGTTTGAAAATACCGATTAAAAACGCGATCCCTACTAACATTTAAATTCACAGTCCGACTCTCTTTAAAGGGGAGTAGAATGCAGGGGTGGGATGGTATGCGGCACCATTAAGTGCAGAAGTTGAAGAGTTGGAATTTGTTTTCTAGTGTGCTGTCAATTTCAGCACCTTTAACCCCCAATACTAGCAATTATCCCCAAACAAAACTTCCCTCAAAGAATCGTATAATCCGAATTCGTCAATAACCCAAATATAATATTTCTAATACAATATGTCTAATTCTCTTCCAGCAACTAGCGGTGCACTAAGGCAAACGTTAGTCTGTTTCCAGGATGCTAGTCTGTCGCCAGAGGCTTAAAGCTTGAGGGACGTCACTCACCATCAAGTGTGGCTGACCAGGAGTCTCTCCCGCTCTTGCCGCAACCATTGACGTTTTTGGGTAGATTTACAGCTTGACATACTCAAACTGACTGTGTTATGAACGCTCCTTCTTTGGCTATCATTTACTGGGGTGGGACTCGGAGCTTCTGGTTCAGAGACAGGCACGCTCTCCTTAGTATAGTAAACAGGATATAAAATTACAAAGACACCTCTCTATTAAGTCAACGGGAAAATTAGTCAGAATTGTATTTTAGTGCAGGAAAGTGTGAAGTTATCAATTTTGGACTAAAAGAGATATATCAGAATATTTTTTTAAATGGTGAGAGGTTAGAAACAGTGGAAGTGTAAATAGATTAAAGGTCCATGTACTAAAATGTACTATTTGGCCCAAAAATAATAAAAACAGCTAATGGAATGTTATCCTTTAAAACTAGAGGAGCATATTCCAATGGGAGACAATTTTGCTAAAGTGCTACAAAGTCCTGGTTACAGTATAAGACTTTTGCAGTTTTAGGTGCCACATTGTAGATGAGACATAGTGGCCTTCAGAAATAGAGCATTGTAGATTCATCAGAATATAACCAGGGAGTCTCTCGTAATATTCTGGTGCTCTAGAATATAGAAGGTTAATTTTTTGTTTGGACTTTTGAAAGGTATTGATAAAACAGTTAGATGGAAACATTCCATTGTTATATCTGTCTAAGACAAGGCAACACAGCCATAAAAATCAGAGCCAGGCTGTTCCAGAAAGATTTAGGAAATGTGCTTTCATATAAAGTGTGGAATTTTCTCCCACAAAAAGTATTCCATCACAGTCTTGACTTGTGTCCTGTGGATAAGTGACAGACTTTGGGGAGTCAGTAGATGAATTACTCTCCACAGAATTCTTAGCTTCTGACCTTGCAGCCATCATTTTTATAAGGCTATTCCAATTCATTTTCTGGACAATTGGAAACCCCAGGATGTTGATAGTGTGGCATTCAGCAATAGGAAAACCACTGAATGTCAAGGGAAGGTGAGTGGATTCTCTCTTGTTGGAGATGGCCAAGCACTTATTTGGTGTGAATAATACATGTCACTTGTCAGCCCAAGCCTGAATATTTTCCAAGTCTTACTGCATTTGGACATGGACTACTCCAAGAGTCACGAAGAGCGATGAGCATTATGCAGTCATTCACAAAAATCCCTACTTCTGTCCTTATGGTGGATGGAAAGTCATTGATGAAGCGGCTGAAAATGTCTTGGCCTAGAACATTCCCCTTTGGAACTCCTGCAGTGATGTCATGGAACAGAGATGACTGATTTCCAACAACCATCTTCTTTTGTGCTAGGTATGACTCCAATCTGCAGAGAGTTTTGCGTCTTTGCCATTGGCTTAAGTTTCACAAAGATTCCATGATGCCACATGTGGTCAAATGCTGCCTTAAAGGCAGTCACTCTTGCTGCTCTTATCACACCACTTGAGCTCAGCTCTTTTATCCATGTTTGAACCAAGGCTGAATGGCCCCGATGGAACTCAAACTGAGCATTAGTGATGTTATTGTTGAGTAAGCACTATCGATGATGCCTTCCATCACTTTGCTGGCAGTTTTGAGTAGAGTGATGGGACAGTAATTGTCTGGGTTGGATTTATTTTGTGTTTGTGGACAGGACACACCTGCATACCTGGCCAATTTTGTATTTTGCTGGGTAGATGGCTAGGGGCCAAGCTAGTTCTGGAGTACAAACCTTTAATACTATTGATGGAGTGTTGTCTGGGCCCATAGCTTTTGCACTCTCCAGTACCTTCAGCCTTGATATCACATAGAGTGAATCAAATTTACTGAACTCTGACATCTGTGATACTGATGGCCTGAGGAGGATATTGCTATGGATCTTCCACTTGGCACTCCTGGTTGAAGGTGAGTGCAAATGTTTCAACCTTGTCTTTTGCATTTATATGTTGGGCTCTTCCGTCATTGAAGTCAGAGATATTTGTGAAGCCTCCTCCTCCAGATCTGATCTGTTATTTGTGGGATTGCTGAACTCTGTCTATCATTGCTCGTTATGCTGCTTGTGGTGCATGTAGCTCTGCGGTGTAGCTTCACCAGGCTGACAGCTCATTTTTAGATATGCCTGGTGTTGATCCCAGAATGCTTTTCATTGAACCAGGATTGATCAATTGGCTTGCTAGTAGTAGTAGAGTGGGATATATGCTGGACCATAAGGTTACAAATTGTGGCTGAGTACAATTCTGCTGCTGCTACTAATGGCCCAAAGCGCCTCATAAGTTCCCAGTTTCAATTTTCAGGTATTGGCAAATTCATTGTTTGGTCTGATCCAGACTAATTAAACCAAATCTTCCACCAATTGTATTGCTAGGGCCAGAATGTACTTTAGGGGATACACAGCAAGACTCCACAAGAGGGACCAATGGCCAGATTTTCTCATGTTAGATCTGCAGGAATTTTAAAGTTCCATGTGGGTTTTTTTAAACATTGCTTCAATTACTCCAATGTATTCCTTGGTATTTCCAGGATTTTCATTGAGGCATTGCATACTTTATGATTCAGGTCAGAAACTTCCAAAGTGGAGCCCGCTAGGATCATAAGTTTTGCATCTTGAATTTAGTTAGGATAAGCATGATATTTTTCACTTCAGATATGATTCAAATGACCACTAGGGAGCTTTTATCAAACAAAATCTATTTAAGAATATAATTAACATGTATGTAAACAAATTAGCATGAACTTTTATCAATTATAAACAAGAAACAAAACAATCACTATAATCCTTAACAAATATACCTAATGTGTTCCAATCAAACCAATCTATAGACAAAAGTTAATTTTTACAGGTTTAATACACCAAAGACTAATGCTCATGTGATACCGGACTTGAGACCTTTGAATGAAATCTGTAGCTCTCCTGCAGTTCTCTGGATAGACTCAGACAGTCTGAAGTAAGAGCAGCTTCCCAAAACATCAAGGACTTTAGGCAAGACACCAATAGCTGATTCTCCCCATCAGAAAGGCAAAGCCTTGCTTTCAGCTAACCAACAGAATTTCCAAAACCAGGGAGAGTGAGACTTTCAACTTGATGTTCCTTCTAAAATTAAAACTCAAACCTGCAGCTCTAAACTGAAAATGAAAGAAAATCCTGTCACTTGACCTGCCAACTTGTTTTTCTCCTAACAATGCAGAGTCATAAACATCCCGGAAGAAATAAACAAACACTAATTTAAGCACCAATAAAAAAGACCCACAGACAGCCTGACAACAATGAGAAAAACAAACTTAAAAAGTTTGCTTACAATTGCAGAGTATATGATTAAAAAAAGACACTTCTTAAACATATATTAACATCACAAATAATCACTGAATTTTGGGCTAGATACCCAGGAGTTGCCTAGAAATAGTACGGATCTGCCTTGACAATGTCATTGCTGCTCTAGATCTGAGGAACTGAATTAGAAAGCTGAGCTGGCAGCACAGAAATTCTAAAGTTTCTTGAAAACAATTTTAATGTTTGATATGTTCAAGTGATCTGTAACTCTCCAAAATGTTCAAAAAAGATAGATAAGTAAATAATTCTCTAACTTCTGTGTGAATTTTGGCTGTTTAACACACTTTATACAGGGGTTATAGACAGAGTTTGATAAATCTCACAAAAGTCTCTTTAATATGTTGATTTTAGAATCTTTTTCCAAAGTATATGTGATATAGGAATCTGCAGTGTGTTAGATTTCACTGTTACAAGTTCTTTATGTACGTTGAGTTTTTAGAAAGTCTGGAAGCTGATGTAAGTTATCATCACCTTGAACAGATATTCCAGCACCTGTTGTCAATTCAAACACTGAGCAGGACATACATTAGTTTCACTAACGTCCTTCAGGGAAAGAAATCTGCTATCTCTTCCTGGTCTGGCCTACAGGTGGCTCCAGAGTGACAGCAATAGGACATTAATTAAAAATGCTGTACTGTTTTATCAGTGGCAATGAAAGTAATCATTGCATTGAATTTTTATATGCATAAAAAGCGAACTGAGTCATTTCAGTCAGCTGTTGGTGACATATACAAAATCCTCCAGAATGCTGTGAGGGCTTCACTCACCAGGTTACTGAGACAATCCATCAAAGGGCTCACTCTAAGACTATAAAAGTAGGAGCAGAATTAGGGGCTTTTTAGTCCATCCAGTCTGCTCCACCATTCAATGTGATCATGACTGGTATGATAATCTTCAAATTCACTTTTCCACCTTATCCCCATAACCCTTGATTTCCTTACTGATTAAAAATCTGAATTGAATATATGTAACGACCCAGCCATTACAGCCCTCTGTGGCAAAGAATTCCATAGATTCATTACCCTCTGAGAAAAGAAATTCCTCCTACCCTCAGTCTTAAATGGGCAACTCTTAATCTGAAATTATGTCCCTTGGTCCCTGTCTCCCAGAACGGGGAAACAGCTTCTCCACACCTACCAGTCAAGTCCCCTGAAAATCCTTCATGTCTCAATAAGGTCACCTCTCATTCTTCTAACTCTAAAAGGTACAGGTTCAATTTACTCAACCTCTCTTCCTAAGAAAATTCTTCCGTAGTTGAGATCAATTAAGTTATCCTTTTCTGGACTGCTATCAATATGGGTATATTTTTCCTTTGATAAGAGGAAAAAAATTGTTCCCAGTATTCCAGGTGTGATCTAACTAGTGCCTTGTATAATTTGAGCAAGACTTTCTATACTCCATTCCCTTTGAAATAAAGACCAACATTTAATTTTCCTTCCCTATTGCCTGCTGAACTTGAGTGCTAGACTTTTGTAATTTATAAACAGGGACTCCCATATCCTTCTGTGCTGCAGTTTTCTTTCTCTACGTAATAAGATTCAGTTCCTTTATTCTTCCTACCAAAATGCATAACTTCACATTTTCCTATATTTTATTCCATCTGCCAAGTTTTTGCCCACTTACTTAAGCTGTCTATATCTCTATGTAGACTCTGTGTCATTCTCACCACTTCCCACCTTCCAATTTTTGTGTCATCTGCAAACTTGGTAATGCTAGATTCACTTCCCTCATCCAAATCATTAGTATATATCATAAACAAATGTAGCCCTCGCAGTTACCTCTGTGGCATTCCATTAGTTGCAGGTTATCATCCTGAAAATTTGCCTCTTATCTAATTCTCCACCTTCTATTAGTTAGCCAATTGTCTATGCATCCAAATGTAATGCCCCTCAACACCATGGGCTCTTATCCTATTAAGCAGCCTTATGGTGCCTTATTGGATACTTAGTGGAAATCCTAATATATTACATCTACTGATTTCCCTTTATCTAACTTCAACATGTCTCTGTGAAGATAAGGGAGTAGCCTAAAGCATTCCACAGGATTCATGGTGTCCCAAAATGCTTAGCGCTAGCAATAGAACACATACTCCACTGAAGACAGCAAAAGATGAGCCTAATTCAGTTAACAATAGGAAGAGCTTCCATTATTTGAATATCATGATTATTTGTAATGTCCAACTGAAGATCGTCACTGTAAATGCAGATAACTGGGCAAGTGTTCATGATTCAATCCTCCTGGTGAACTCAGGTTGCACCAAGCAATGAGTTAATCAATGGGAAGTTTAGAATAGATAAAAAGTGATATGTGTTACCTGCTGAGAATGTGGCTGATGACACGATATCCTGGGATCAGCCACAAATTGCACAAAAAATCCAAAGGGTATAAATTTCAACATGTTAGGTGGTAGATATGACAATAGAGATGCTGAAATCATTCATATTTCCATTACCCGGACAACTCCTGACATATATTACAGTATTCTGGACCTCAATCACACGGACAAGTTAATGTTAAAATGGAAGGGACAGAGAAGCACATGGGTCCAGATGCAGACATGCCTTCCGAAGCACATGAGGAAGCTCTAGCTGCAGTCACCACCAGAGCAGTCAGTTGCTAGTAACTGCTTTTCAACATTGAGAATTGCAAATTTGTCTCCGTCCCTCTGTCCCTCCCTCCTTTCCTCCTTCCCTCCCTCCCTTTCTCCCTCCTATCTCCCTTCCTTCAGAAGTAAAACAACAGATCTGTTAGTTGAAAGATTGTCTTCATTTTCGGCCAAATACTTGAAAGGCTTTTGAGCCAGTTGCTACTGAAGAAGGTAAATGTCAATTGTTCATGTAAAAGGTTATGCAAAAAATTGTTTTCAAATCAGTAACATTAATGTGAGAAAAAAACGAGCACTTTACGGAAACTACCGCCAATGTGTGATAACAACCACTGATAGTTTCCTCATCACCATTGCCTACACTAGCATTCAATGACAAGTTTTTATTGACCAATTGCAATTAGCTATTCATTGAATTTAAATGGAATTTGAACCCATTCCCCAGGGCGTGAGTCTGAGCCTTCAGGCTATTACATTACTACCATACCAATGTCTCCCTTTTGTAAGTGAATGTGCAACTTACTTACATTTGCTGACCTGATTAGATCATAAAAGCTCTTCCTGCACTGCAGCCACCTGTGGAATACAACATGCAAGCAACTCCTGGATGATCTCCAACTGTACTTTCTTTATTTTAACCTCATATGTTTTCTCCTCATGCTGTTATAGAATATTCTGTCTCCCAATAGCTTTCGTCTCCATTGGAGAGATCCTATGGGATTTTATGGGAATTGAGCATCAGAAACAATAAATGCTTAAGCATTACATAAATAGAACTATTGCTAAATCACAACTACTCAAATATCCAAGAAATCTGAAATGGAACAATGCACATTTAAGTAAGGGCATTAATATATTATACAACACACTACAAAGAATAGATTCCAAATTAAATGACACAGTACATTGTGCAATAAAATATTGTGGTAAATGTAACAATAAACATGAAACATAACACAAACCAGTGAAAAATCACCCTCATGATAAAACCAAGGAGTGGGCAAGGGTGATAATTAGGAGGGAGTGATAGAAGGAGGGGACCCTAATTCCTCTGCATCCTCCCATATCTGTGATATGAGAACACTCAGCAGGCTAGAAACTGTAGCCATTACAATTCAAGCCAGAATCTGCCTCACTTCATTCAGGATTCCATTGCCTTTTTGCAAAAGCTGACAGAGAATCTCATTATTGTTTCATTGTAGTTACTAGCAAAGACCCATGGCTAAATTATGCAGGCTTTGAAACAAATCAATCAAAGCCTGCTGCATCAAGTTTGCAATGGCCAATATCTCCCACAGGGCAGCATGGTGGCACGGTAATTAGCACTGCTGCCTCATGTTGTCAAGAACCCAGGTTCAATTCCGGTCTTGGGTCAATGTCTATGTGGAGTTTGTACATTCTCCCCATATCTCTATGGATTCTTCTGAGTGATCTGGTTTCTTTCCACACTCCAAAGATATGTAGATAAGGTGGATTGACCCTGGTAAAAATTTCCAAAACTGCAGGTCCTTTGTCTCCTGTCAATTTTGAGCAGCTTCCTTCTATAGCAGCCATTACATTACAGACCTCTCTTTCCTCAAAAGCCATAAGATTTAACATTAAGACAGAGGTTTTGGCAATGATTAATTACAAATCTCCCCTCCTATTCCATGTTTGACACTCCTCTTTTTCTTTCAATGCAGCTGCTGCTTTTTTTTGGTGTGATGCATTTGACTCCCATCTGATCATTTCAGGAATTTCAGATTTTACGCCTCCATTACCATCTGATATGTCCATGGAAATCTGTGAATCTAACACAGGAAAGAAAATTGCACTGGAAACTTTCCCACATTGTTTTGCTAAAGGCTTTCCTGCATTGTTTCACTGCAGGCACTCCCACATTGCTGCACTGGAGGCCTTCTTGCATTGCTGCACTGGAGGCCTTTCTGCATTGCTGCACTGGAGGATTTTCCATATTGCTGCAGTGGAAGCCTTCCCGCATTGTTGCATTGAGGCTTTCCCACATCACTGTACTGGAGGCCTTCCTGCATTGCTACACTGGAGGCTTTCCCACATTGCTGCATTGAAGGCTTTCCTATATTGCTGCAATGAAGGTTTCCCGCATTGCTGTATTGAAGGCTTTCCTGCATTGCTGCAATGGAGGCTTTCCCACATTGCTGCACTAGAGGCCTTCCTGCATTGCTGCATTAAAGCTTTCCCACATTGTTGCACTGGAGGTTTTCCTACATTGCTGCACTGCATGCCGTCTTGCATTGCTGCACTGGAGGCTTTCCACATTGCTGTGTGGAGGCTTTCCCGCATTGCTGTGCTGGAGGTTTTACTGCATTGCTGCATTGGATGCCTTCCTGCATTCCTGCACTGGATGCTCTCCTGCTATGCGGCGCTGGAGACTTTCCTGCATTGTATAGTGGACACCTTTCGCAATGTTGTGCTGGAGCTTTTCCCACCTTACTGTGCTAGAAGATCTTGGAGGGGAAGGTGTGGGTACATTGAGAAGTCTGGTCTTAAACAACATGGGTTTGTAAGTGGATTTCTTTTGTCCTGTTAGAAGATGAAGGCCATTGAATCCTGAGCTAATGCAAATTTGTGGAAAGCATGAACATGAGCGATTGTGGGTGTAAATTTCTTACCCTTAAAATTCTCCAATCTTTTGCATTAAGTCTTCTGTTTCTGTTTGGGTTACATAGGGATTACCAGCAGAAATAAGTGGAACCTCTACACCATGATGTCTGACTCAGGCTAGGTACAATGAGTCGATGTTAAATGTTTTGATTGATATTGACTTGCTCATTAAAGTTGTTGCTGATTTTAATGAGCAAGGAGTAATAAGTTAACCCTTGCTTATTAAAATGCAGGTATAAATTTCCAATTCTTGATATTTCATTTGTGCCAATAACCATAGGAAATTCACCAACTTGTGTGGCTCCCATTAGTAAACTGGTGCTGAAGAAAATAGTAATTCGCATTTGTTTTCTTACCATAACTAAATGCTTATTTTAATTTATATACGAAATGCATTTCTTTAAAATCTAACTCAAAATTAACTTCATAAAAACTATACAATTAATGAGCTTCTGAAATTGTCCTTCATTTTGCAAAATGTTACCAGAAAAATCATCATTTATTTCCACCCTACTTGAAACTTCTCCCACAAACCATGTGCATATTGCAAATTCCACTTGAATATGGTATAAACATTGACCTCGTCTTATCAATACTGAACAAATGTGAATACGTAAGCAATGTAAGCAAGTAGTACAAGTCAGTGCAAATACGCAGTACATGACAATCTAAACTTGCTTGATAAAGCAATATAAGCATATACTACACACAATTTAAACATAAGATGCTAATCAAACTAAATACAAAAGGATACAAGTTTAAAAACATACAACATAAGTTGATCTAGAATTTCAAATTCAATCAAATATTACAATACAGGCTATTTTATGGAACTCAGAGTACAGAAGCAGGCCATTTGGCCCATCTGGTCTCTCACAGTGTTTATGCACTAAAAGAATCCCCTCCCCACTTTCAACAAATCTATTCCTTTCTTCTCCCAGCTCCCTTTTGTGCCAGCTATAGTTCAGTATGTAACTCCCTTGCTGCTCAGTTACAAGCTCTAGGTTCAAATCATGCTTCCAGCTTTGAGCACAAAAATTAATGCTGACACTCCAGCACTGAGGGAGTGCTGCACTATCAGAGGTACTGTCTTTGAGATGAGATGATTAAACTAAGGCTTCTGCCTGCCTGTTTGGGCGGGGCTAAAAGATCCTGAAGGCACTGTTTTGAAGAAAAAGAGGGGAGAGCATTGTCCTGGTTAAAATTTATTGCTTAATCTACACCACGTCATCAGATTATTATGATCATTATCAGATTGCTGTTTTTGGGAGTTTGCAGTATGTGTATTGATGCCTATGTTTTTAACATTCCAAATTGGCTGTAAAGCAAGTTATAACCTCTGGAATTTGTGAAATTGCTGTATCAACGCAAGTCTTTTTTCTCTCTCCCTCATGTGTTTATCCAGCTTTTCCTTAAATGCATCACTGATCAAACAAAATATATTTAGGAAAAAGTTGATCTAGCCACCCAGTAAGAACATACTATACATTTTGTATATACCATGTTTGATAAAGCATATGTCTGGCTGCAATGACAGAAAAAGAAACAGAGTTTCGATTCAGGTTAAGAATCCTTCTTCGAAACATTAATTCTGATTCATTCTCCATAAATGCCACCAGACCTGCTGAGCATTTCCAGCATTTTCTGTTTTTATTTCAGAGTTTCTGCATCCACAATTTTTGTTTTTGTTGTGGCTGTGTATTTCTGTCTAAACATAAGCATTCAAGTTAACATAAATCTTAGGAGATTTTCTGGCACAGACACTCCAGCTTCAAATCCAGCACCAGAACTTACTGGTCAAACACAATTCAACAGCTGCTGATCAACTCAGGAATCCTTCCTCCACTTCTCCATCATTCCCCAAAGTAAGAAAAGTAAGTGTGTGTGTGTGTGTGTGTGTGTGTGAAGATACACTTAAAAAAAATCATGTTTCTACGCAGCCACAGAAACATCATGGGAGTCAATCACTATATCATCTACTGCTGCATTAAAGAGACAACTGGAACCCTGGGGTCGGAATGCTGCATTTGCAGGATTTTATGTATCTCTTACTGAAGCTCTGGCAGACTAATGGAAGAACATGTGTGGAGATTCACAACCTTGGTTTTACCATCCGTATAAACGTTAGTAGGCACCATTCTAGAGCAAGTCTATCATCAGTCCACACACTACTGATGAAAGTGCAGACCTGGTCGGCAGGTCATGTCATCCGAGCGCATACCCAAGCAGCTCCTTTTTGGGAACTCTCTGCTGGAAGAAGCTTGCATGGAGAGCAGAAGAAATTTCCAAAGACAGACTCAAGGCCTTCCTGAAGTCATTTGACATTGACACAATCACCTAGGAAATGCTGGCACAAAACTGCCCTACCTGGGCCTCCCTCATCCACAAAAGCTGTCAAGCTCACAAAGCAAGGTGTATTGCTGATGCACAACTTAAGTCCAGAGCCACCAGTGCATCAAATGCAGTGTCTACACAAGTCTGCCCCATATGTGCCAGGTATTCCAGGCCCAAATTGGCCTGATCAGTCATCTTCGGACATACTGCAACCAGCCTCAAATGACTAATGGTGTTGAGGTCCTCATCGATGATGATGGACAAACAATCACAATAGGCACCACAAACTGTGGCAGCAGAGGCAGATAGAATTTAACAATGTCTCCAAAGAAAAGAGCAGCATTAACTCTCCTTGTGGAACTATTCATGCATAAATAAATATAAAAGAATATTGATTCAGCAGCATAAATATGGCATATGACTATCGCCGTAAAGTAAAGCACATCACTGCGAGCCTCATGGCCTCATTCTTAAAATGTTAAATGTGGCATAGCTGTTTGAAAGAAAAGGAGACTGCAATGCTGTGTGGATTTTTGCTAAAATGTATGGGTATTGTACTAGAATTATGGCAGATGGCATTTTGCGTAACTCACATGGCCCACCAAAGATCAGATATAGTGATGTACATATATAACTATTAAGCAAATATTTGGGGGTTGATTCAATGCTTTAATCACATGAAAAAATCAATGAGCGTAGATAAAATTGTAGAGTATGTTGTATAATATTGACATGGGTAAAGGCCTCACTATGGATATGCGTAAAGAGCAAAGTAAGACCAAGAACAGCCAAGTAAGAAGAGTGCTCAAGACACAGCAGCAAATGTTCAGGGAGGCAGGTCTGAGGTGATGTGAATTCATATTGCTTCTGATGAATACAACTCTCCACAAGACAAACCAGGAAACTACTCACCTTTTTAAATGGTTTAGTTTTAGCAGCTTAACCTGAAGAGAAACTCCTATAAAATGTAAATTCATGGATGAAACATTTTGAGATGTTTTGATATATTGCAAAATTTAACGATTATTTATACTTTTTGTTCTGGACAGGAGAGGGGTTAATCTAAACAGCCCTGATTTATCCTCTCTCTACCCATCCATAAACAGAAAGGTATTTTCAATTTCTGATTTTCCCCTTGATAAGTGCTGAATATTTTCTACAACCTTCCAGTTTGGAGTAATCCAATCCTCTATTGCCCTGCAGCAACTCGAGGTAAGGTAAAATAAGAGGATTGGACACACACACACACACACACACACACACACACACACATAATGTGGAAAGAGGATTCGCAATGCTCATCCCTTTTGCATTCATACAACAGAAGAGGAAACAGGAAAGAAAGAGCAAGATCAAGATAAAAATAAGAGTCATGGATTCATGTGAGTCCAGAATCCAGAATCAAAATTCCTATAGAGGAGGGCAGGTTAAAACTGTTATGGGCGGTTTTCTTTCCAGAAGCAAAGACTTACACATTCCCTATTCCCCCATGCTAACGATGCACTGTCCCTGGCACCCTCGCACTGTCAGCTGGCCTGGCACTTTGGATTAATGGTGATCAATGTGATAGGTCCAGTGAGCATTTTTCTCTCTGCTACTGTCATGCTACAGAGGGAGGGCTCCTCAAAGGTCCTAAGGGTCAAGTGAGCTCAGGCTTGGTGCAAGAGGTTGACCTCACAACCTCTCATCAAGGACGGGGGTCTCATGGCTTGACTGCCCCTTTTGGCCTTCACAGACCTGAAGAACATCAATAGATCCATTTCTGCATCCCTGCCTATCAGCTCTGAAAATGTTGAAGTGGCCCAGTCACTAATTTTCATGCTCTCTGATCACCTGGCAGGCTCTTAAATCACTCCATTCAGCATCAGGGATTTCCTCTTCTGCCTGACAGAAGCTGCAGATGTGAGCAGACCCCTTCGAGTCCTCTGACAGAGAGGAAATGTTAATTTTTGGTGGTTGGGGAGGGAGAAAGGAGGGAGCTTCATTCTGCATGGCTGTGTATTCAGCTCCAGTGTATTCATTCAGCTTTGATCTGGAGTCTCTGAGCCTTCCTAGCAAGGTGAAATCTTTGAAACCATCTCTAATGCATTGGAAATCTTAGATCTCTGTCAATTCCAAAATATAGTGACTTTAAACAGGCTTCCATTAACAGTTTAATGGATTTGTACTTGGTCTCTAGTCAGCTGTGTTTATTTTCATTTAACTTGATGCTTGAATGCATCCCAAGTACCTCCATTTTCCTAACTGCAATGTTTACAGAGACTCTAAACCTGATTAACAGCTGTGGAATAAATGGTTTGGAAAAGGAAGAGTCAAACTGCTTAAGGGACAGTCAAGCTATGAAATTCCCATCCTGAGGGAGAGTGGCGAGGTCAACCCTTTGCCCTCAGCCCAAGCCCAGCCAACCTCTGTGACCCTCCCTCTGCAGCCTGGAGGCATGAAAGGAGCAAATGACCACTGGACTTATCTCCTTAACCCCTCTCAGGGACTAAGCCACCAAGCTAAAGTGTCAGAGGGCAGTGCACTGTTGGTGCTATCAAAATGCATGGTCTGAAGGTGGACTGTATGGTCTGTGAGGATGGTTGCGGGGGGGGGGCGATGTATGGTGGCCTATTATTTGAATGGTGGGAAGGAGGATGCACCTCTTAGTTGAGGGTTGATGGTCCTCCCCTAGACCCTCGAGTTCAGCCTGGCAGTGCATTTTGTGCTGGAGAGAAATGTGAAATGGGCAGGGTTTGAGGTGGTGCATGGGTCATCAAGCTCTCTAATTGAAATACAATTAATGGGCTTGGATAATTATTAGGAACCCAATCGGGCTCAAGGGGCAAGCCAGGGTCATTCTGTTTTTTGCCCAATGCCCAAGTCTCCAGGTCATCATGTTTCTCGCCAGCAGTTAGTGGGCCCGGAGGATTCCCCTCTGACTTTTCAAATCCAATCTGAGTCTACATCAGAACATTACTACCCCTCTTCCTGCCTTAAGCACCTTCTAAAAATATGTATCACCATTGCCTGTCATTGCTGCATCTTGGATTCTGTATTTAATATGACCATGAAAGCACCATCACCACCAGGATATCAGTGGTTCAAACAAGTTATGTGGTATTTTAGTAAATACTTTCTGATAATCCAGATATAATGTGTACATTTTGACTTCCTCAAAAAATTCAAACAGATTAATCAAGCACAAGCTGCTTTTTAGAAATCCACAGTAATTATTCTGATTAGTGAATCAGTGTTCTTTAATGTCATCTCATGTCAGGAACAGTAGCAGCTAATCTAGAACTGAGGCAAGACTATTTAACTAACTCAACTTTCTCCACTTCCTCAAATAGGGGTGCAAAATGTCACCACATGGCAAGTTGAACGAGTTATCCAATTAGTTCCATGTCCCAGCTTTTTTCCAATAGCCTTGAAATATTTTTCCTGTTTTTGAAAATCACCGCTTTCACTGTTCTTTTGAGCCGTGCATTGAGGATATATTATAACCAGATGGATAGGCAAATTTTTTTTCATCTCCCCACTGGTTCTTTTATCAATTAGCTAAGATCGATGTCATTTAGTTTGTAATTCTCTTAGCACTGGAAACCATTTCTCATTTGAAAGGAGATTTAGAGGTAATTTTTAGATGTAGTTAATATTGTGAATGGGTTGGAAAGGATAAATATGGTGAGATTGTTTTCACTTTTAGTGGAATTCATAAGTAGGGATGACAAATACAAAATAAAATCAGAAAATGCAGAAACACTCAACAGATTGGGGAATATCTGTGGAGAGAAATAAAATTGATGTTTCAGGTGGTTGACCATTCATCAGAATTGGTTCTGAAAAAATACGAGATTTAATGATAAATGCAGAATGAAAATAGAGAAAAGCTCTGTTCATGAGAGAAAAGAGAAGATAAGTTTGTGAAACAATGAAATGTGGTAGATAGAATGAGAGATACCTGTGTGGAGTATAAAATCCAGCACAAACGAGCTGGGCTGAATGGCCTGTTTTGGTACTGTATGTTCTATGTAATTCATGAAATTTCCCCATAACTCTCCGCATTCTCAGGAGATCTCACTTTTTATAGTCTCTTCACACAACTGAAGTCCCTCACCCCCGGTAACATTATCCTAAATTTATTTTGAATCCTCTCTAAGACTTGAATATCTTTCCAAAA
Source organism: Sphyrna mokarran (assembly GCA_024679065.1). Taxonomy (NCBI): domain Eukaryota; kingdom Metazoa; phylum Chordata; class Chondrichthyes; order Carcharhiniformes; family Carcharhinidae; genus Sphyrna; species Sphyrna mokarran. Next base: position 75,968,557 of record JAGIQG010000010.1, on the reverse strand, counting down.
GTGTTGTGTCTAGAGCTGGAATATTCCAGTTGAGACTAACTAATGATTTTTAGAAGTCCTTCAGCTCAATTTCTGTTTCGAAAGATTTTTGGTACCTGCAGTATTTGTTCCAACCTCCTCAAACTCCCCTGGACATAATGGTCTGCAAAGTAGTGTCTTCAAGAAAGTGACTGTAAAGACAATGAATGCATTGGTCATAATGTTTCAAAATTTGCTACACTCTGGAAAAGTCCCAGAAGATTGGAAAATAGCAAGTGTAATTCTCTAATCAAGAAAGGACGAAGACAGGAAACTATAGATTAGTTAGCTCAACATCTGTCACTGGAAAATGCAGACATGCATTCTTAGGGATTTTTCTATTTATTTATTAGCGTCACTAGTGGGCTTATATTAACATTACGATGAAGTTATTGTGAAAATTCCTTAGTTGCCTTTCTTCCCGACCCATTTTTAAGGAGGTAGCAGCAGACAAGTAGAAAATCATAATGCAAACAAGCAAATCAACATGGCTTTGGAAAGATAAGTCATGTTCAACACATTTATTACAGTTCTTTAAGGATGCAATAAGTACAGTGAGTAAAGCAGAATCTGTAAACATGCCACACAAAAGGTAAGTGCTACATAACATAAAAGCTCATAGTGTTGAGTTAATATATTAGCAAAGAAAGAGATTTGGCCAATTAATACGAAACAGAGCACTGGGATAAATGAGTAATTTTTCAGCCAAACTGTAACTAATGGGAAGTCACAGGACAGTGCTAGGATTTTAACTATTTACAATCCATATTAGTGACATGGATGAAGACACAATTGTATTGTAAGCTATAAACTGTATGAAGGCAGGAAAATAAATTGTGATGACAACATAAAGGGTGCATTGAATGGAGCTGGTAGGGGTCTGATCTGCCTTCTGGAAAGCCAACATATTGCCAGAATTTTCCAGCTGTGCACACCGTGAAACTGGAAAATCCTCTTCAAGATCAATGGACCTTTCCATGGTCTGCCTCTCGTCCTTTCCAATTCCTGTGGCAGATGGAACAGGAAAATTTACCCCATTACTTCCTTTTGGATCGAGGACCCTGCGACTCTCCAGAAGTTGATAACATAGTTTAGGAAGGCCAAGATAATTGGACTTGGTCATTCTACTTTCAGCTTTAACTATTGTGGCTACTTAATCATAATTAAATCAGGAAGATTAGCGGGGGACATGCTCTGTATACATCAATGGGGACAAAGTGAAAATGGTCAAAAGCTTCAAGTTTCTAGGTGTCCAGATCATAAAAAACCTGCACTGATCTCCTCACACAGACACTATAGTTAAGAAAGCCTACTAATGCCTTTACTTTCTCAGAACGGAGTTAGTCATGTCCCTTACAACTCTTACCAACTTTTCCTGATGCACCATAGAAAGCATTCTTTCTGGTTGTATCACAGATTAGTATGGCCCCTGCTCTGTCTAAGACTGCAATGAAATACAAAGGGTTGTGAAGGTAGCCCAATCCACCATGCAAACTGTCCTTCCATCCAATGACTCTGCCTACACTTTCCACTGCCTCGGAAAAGTAGCCAGAATCATTAAAGATCCTACACATCCCAGGACATACTTTCTTCCATCTCCTGCCATCAGGAAAAAGATACAAAAATCTGAGATCATGTACCAACTGACTCAAAAACTTCTTTCTATCAGATTTTTGAATGGACCTACCTCGCATTAAGTTGACCTTTCTCTACACCCTAGCTAATACTGTAACATTACATTCTGTACTGTTTCCTTTCCTTCTCAATGAATGGTATGCTTTGTATACTACAAGAAACAATACTTTTCACTGTATATCAATCCATGTAATAATAAATCAAATCAAATCATTCCGAATGTTTGTTGTTTCTGAAAGGATGAATGAAATGGTTATGAGAGATTTTGAGATGACTGCAGAATATATATAATCAATGATTATTCAACGACATTTTCATCAAAGATAGGCCATAAAATAAGCAGTGGAAATATTAAGACACCATAAGGGTCTTCACAGATACGTATTTGTTTAAGTTCTCAGTAAGAATTTAGCAACACCAATTTTAAATCCAACCGATTTATTTGATAGTAAATTTGCGAGCTTTCAACACTCTGTGTCTTCGTCAGGCAAATGCAGTGTTCTGGTCTGCAATAGCACTCATATCAACACAGACAGTCACAGATTGCTGATTAGAATGTGAATCCTTACATCTAACCTGCTAATGAAGTGTTAAAGTGGCGAACAATGTGTGTGAAGGGAATCCTGAGCATTGGTAAGAGAATTGTGTATTTTCTCCAGACAGCACAGTAAGTGAGGTTTTTTGCTAACCCAGGCAAGTTACGGGGGTTACAGATAGTGTGTCATGAAGCCAAGATCCCTATTAAGACCATCCTCATGTGTGCGGAAGTTGGCTATCAGTCTCTGCTCAGCAACTCTGCGCTGTCGTGTGTCACGAAGGCCCCCTTGAAGAACATTTACCTGCAGGTCAGAGGCCGAATGCCCATGACTGCTGAAGTGTTCGCCCACAGGAAGGGAACTGTTTTGCCTGGTGATTGTTGAGTGATGCTCATTCATCCGATGTCGTAGTGTCTACATGGTCTCCCCAATGTACCATGCTTCGGGACATCCTTTCTTGCAACGTATTAGGTAGACGACATTGGCCGAGTTGCAAGAGTATGTACCGTGTACCTGGTGAATGGTATCCTCACGTTTGATGATGTCGTCCATATTTATGATCTGGCATGTCTTGCAGAGGTTGCTGTGGCAGGGTTGTGTGGTATTGTGGTCACTGTTCTCCTGAAGGTTGGGTAGTTTGCTGCGAACAATGATCTGTTTGAGGTTGTGTGGTTGTCTGAAAGCAAGAAGTAGAGGGGTGGGGATGGCCCTAGCGAGATGTTCATCGTCATCAATGATATGTTGAAGACTCCGGAGAAGATGTCGTAGCTTCTCCGCTCCGGGGAAGTACTGGACAACAAAAGGTACTCTGTTCACCGTGTCCCATGTTCGTCTTCTGAGGAGGTCAGTGTGGTTTATCGCTGTGGCACGTCGGAACTGTCGATCAATGAGTCAAGCGTCATATCCTGTTCTCACAAGGGCATCCTTCAGCGTCTGGAGGTGTCTGTCACGATCCTCCTCATCTGAGCAAATTCTGTGTATACAGAGGGCTTGTCCATAGGGAATGGCTTCTTTAACATGTCTAGGGTGGAAGCTGGAGAAGTGGAGCGTTGTGAGGTTGTCTGTCAGTTTGCGGTACAGTGAGGTGCTGAGATGACCGTCCTTGATGGAGATGCGTGTGTCCGAGAATGCAACTGATTCTGGAGAATAGTCATGGTGAGTCTGATGGTGGGATGGAACTTGTTGATATCATCATACAGTTGTTTCAATGATTGTTCACCATGAGTCCAAAGGGAAAAGATGTCATCAATGTATCTAGTATATAACCTTGGTTGAAGATCTTGTGTGGTGAACAAGTCTTGTTCGAACCTGTGCATGAAGATGTTAGCATACTGAGGTGCGAATTTGGTCCCCATGGCTGTTCCATGTGCCTGGATGAAAAGCTGATTGTTGAAGGTGAAGACATTGTGGTCCAAGATGAAGCGGATGAGTTGTAAAATTGCATCCGGAAACTGGCAGTTGTTGGCATTGAGTACTGAGGCAGTTGCAGCAATACCATCATCGTGGGGGATGTTGGTGTAGAGCGCCAAGACATCCATTGTGACAGGGAGTGTCCCTGGTTCAACTGCTCCATGCGTGTTGAGTTTCTGTAGGAAGTCCGTAGTGTCAAGACAAAAGCTGGGGGTTCTTTGTACAATGGGTTTCAGGATGCCCTCGATATAGCTGGAGAGGTTCTCACACAGGGTCCCATTGCCCGATACGATGGGACGGCTGGGTGTGTTTGCCTTGTGTATCTTTGGGAGTCAGTAGAGATCTCCAATGCAGGGAGTACGTGGAATGAGAGCCCGGAGGCTGTTCTGAAGGTCCGGATCAAAGGTTTTGATCAAAGTGTTGAGTTGACAAGTGTGTTCTTTGGTCGGATCTGCTGGTAACTGTCTGTAGTGTTTCACATTGTTTAGTTGTCGGTACACTTCTTCACAGTAGTCCGTTCTGTTCAGTATGACGATGGCGCCTCCTTTGTCTGCTGGTTTGATGACAATGTTGTGGTTGGTCTTGAGAGCACGGATGGCCTTGCTTTGTGCTTGGGTGAAGCTCGGGACTGTCTTGTAAGTGCGGTTGATGAATCTGGTGTTCAGCTTTTAAAGTTCCCAGCTTTCATCTGCGCGGTTGCTCAGATGGGATAGAAATATTGTGAAACTCCAAGTAACCATTGGCAGCGATAATGCGTTGACTATTCAACCTCAGGAGGTATCACAGCAGTCCCAGATCTTGGTCTGAAATTGTTCGTGTGCATAATGTAGAGGCAAACTACTAATATCCTTAAAAGCCCGTGGTATCTCGCCTTTCTTAATTCCAATGTAGAAATTTTCAGATCGATAACCAGCCATAGACAACATAACTTGAGTAGGACGACTTATTTCAGATTTCCATCGGTTATCGATAGCGTTTTAATATCTTTTTTTTTACAGATATGTGAAGGTCTAAATTAGCTATTAAATTTAGTTGTTCTGTACACGTTTCCGGGACCCTGGTCATGGAGGTCATGGCATTTAAAAATATCGTTTCACTTTTTTCCTGATATTAATTCCCAGTCGAGGTAGCACTTACTAAAGTTGTGGTTGATCCAACTTTCAGTGGTTCAGTTTATTATTATACGGTACAAAGAAGGCGAAATATGTGTTAACTGTATTAGTCCAACCTCACATTTCACACCTCAAATGGAACAGTAAACAGAGTCTTATTACTCCGCTATAACCCGCTGAATCGATGTAGCCTTCACTCTGCACTGGTTTCTGTCCCGTTAACATCACAAGTCAGTCTGCACTATTTCTTTTTAATGTTCGCGTGTTATTATTTGCTACAAGTGCCATGGATTAGTCTAGGGCTCGGGTTCAAAAACGAACTCCTAAGTAAACGACCTGGAATCTCTTCACTGCGCCTAAGGAATTGTAAAATGCCAAGATTGTCCAAAGTGTGCTGTACTCCTGATTCAACCCTGCAGCTGGAAGACAGCGAACGCTGGGTGCAACCAACTATGTACAAATTATTTCAGCATTCGAGTGAGGATGATGGGGAAAAATCATTTAGAAGAGGCATATATCACCTGTTCCTCATCTACTTGTACTTTCTCCAGGTGGGAATGCCGGGTGTTCTGGAGTCTCTGAGCTGGGTGGAGGGGGAGAAAGGAGTGGATTCATTGGGGTATATACCAGCAGTCTGCTTTTTCTACTCCCTTCTCGGTGGTCACAGAGACGGACAGCGCTGAGCTCATGCCCTTCCAAAATAGAGATAGGAAAAATCAGAGGAAACTGTATCCAAACAGGTACAACAGGTTTCAAAGAAATCTCTGCAATCTCAATGCTTATGGGAGGCAGTCACCTCCCCCTGCCCGTCCCCTCTCTCTCTTTTACACAGAGGAATGCTACATAAGACCAAGGAAGTAAGAGAAATGAATGCTTCAAAACGGGGTATCCTACCCTTTATTATAACTCATCTTGATTTCTTTTAAAGTGTGTGTATTGAATCAGCTATAATAAGGTTGGTAAAGTCACTGATTCGGGAAGACGGTTGTAATGTCACTGGAATAATATTCTACGGATTCAATTCCCATTACGGCATCTGGTGGGCCGTGGAATTAACATTCAATTGATCAATTTAAAATAAGACCATTGGAATTGAAAGCTAGCTTCCGTAATAACGCCATGGAACTATCATTGGCAGCTGGCTTAAAAACATCTAGTTCACCTGTTTCTTTAGAGAAAGAAATTTGCTGCCTTTATCTGGCTTGCCCTATCTTTGACTCCAGGCTGCGCCCTGAAATGACCCCGGAAGCCACCCCATTGTAGCAACCCTCCAGAGATCAGTCAAAAAAGAATAAAACTAGATGGCATCAACTTGGACACAGAAAACAGCAATAGCAAACCCAGAACCAAAACCAGGAAATGCTAGAGAAACTCAGCAGCTCTGACAGCATCTGTGGAGAGAGAATAGAACTATTGTTTTGAGTCTGGATGACCTTTGGTGAGAGCTGAAGACAAAGATACAAGGGGCCTTCTCCCCGAATCGCCACCATCCACCCCCAATTCCACATTCACAGTATAAATATTGTCTGTTTTTCTTTGCCTTCAGCTCTGTTGAAGGATCTCCTGACCTGGAATGTTGACTGTATTCTGTCTCCACAGATGCTGTCAGACCTGTTGAGTTCCTCCAGTATTTTCTGTTTTTGTTTTAGATTCCAAAACAAAATTTTGGAATCTTGTTCCAAAATCTTATACGGCATTTTGCCTTTATTGTAACAGTGAAGCCAGTCCTGTTTACAGTGTGAAGTTTTCCTTACTAACACCTGATAGTTTGTGCCAAAATTGGGAGAGCTGTTCACAGACCAGTCAACTAGCATGACACAGTCATAGCTTGCAGTCAAAGACTCAAACAGGATCATCACCCACCCTGGGTTTGCTCTGTGCCTCTGAAATAGCGCAATGGTATACCCTCAGGAGGGATTTCCCTGGGAGTCTTCAAGATTGACTTCAGATGTTATGAAGACTCATACCATTAGATCAAACATGGGCAAGGAAACCTCTTGCTGATTGTTGTCTAACTCCCTCTCTTGCTGATTAATACCAATTGGAAGTAACAGGGTAGCAAGGGCACAGAATATACTTAGGGTGAGATGCTTCAATGTCTATCACTAAGTGTGACTCAATAGCCCCATTACTTGGCCAACTTGGTCAGCCCTGAAGGACTATCTGCCAGACTGGGCCTGTGATAGCTTGTGAAGGAACCAACAAAAGGAAAAAACCTACTAGAGATTATCTCTCCAATCTGTCACTGATGTGTATACCCATGATCGTATTTGTATGAATGAGCACTGTACATTCCTTGTGAAGACAAAGACCCATCTTCACACTGAGCATATCCTCTACTTTTTTATTCACTTAAGGGACGTAAGTATCACTGGGCCAGCATTTGTTGCTCATCCCCATTTCAGAGTTAACCACAGTGCTGTGGACCTGGAATAATTTAGGTCAGACTAGGTAAGGATGGCGAAGTTGCTTCCCTAAAGGACATTAGTGAAAAAGATGGGTCTTTAAGACAATTGATTATGGCTTCATGGTTATCATTACAATTTTAAATTTTATTGAATTCAAATGTCACCATCTGAGAGAGGGGCAGTTGAAGATAGATGGTTCACTATGGTGGGATTTGAACCTGGGTCCCCAGATCTTGCCCTGGGTCTCTGGATTACTAGTCTTATGTTGTGCTACACTGCACTTACTGGGATAGATTCAGAATTAGCAGCTCAAAATTGGACATCCATGAAGTTCTGCAGGTTAGATGACCAGATGTCCCAGGTTTTGCAGGACAGTCCTGATTTCCTTTTGATTTTTCCCTAAATGAACCATATCAGAGATTTCCATCAGAACTTTAACTTTTATTTTGTCTATTTTTAATGTCTCTCCACTTCCTCTCCTGGATCCCTACTCTTTTACTTGCCCTTCACGCTCTAAATTGCTCTACAATCCAAATTATTCCACACTTCAAATCCCCCAAATTCTTTCGCATTGCATTAAAGCCTGGGAATTCTGCCTGCTTGCTGACCCTAACATCACTGCATTGCAGTACATTGGGTTATAATTAGTGGGCTCAGCTTCTACAATTGCATTGTGAAGATGTGGAATACTGTTCCTCCTACCACTGTGGGATGACTAGCCATCCTGCCCAATCAAACAAAGGTTACATCTCCATTCCCTCACCCCACCACCCACATCAGAACTCACCTCCAGGACGAAGAGCATCAATTTCCCATATTCCATCTTCTAACTCATGAGTTCAACCAAATACTCATGATCCATAGTAAATATTCATTCCAAACTGAATCCTCATATGCCATACCAATGATATAATGGATTAAATTCTGTGATTTCCCAGCCAGAAATTATTGATGGAAAATCCTTCTTGTCTACTAACTGTAGATATGGCCCCATTTTCCTCACCAGTGTCTATCTCAGTAAGATGGTGTGATATAGACAATCATTGTTACAATGAATTTGAATAAATATTGGGAACATTCCATGAAGATATTTGTGTTGGGTTTCCTAATACAGTTGCTAGCTTTGGCTGGACATATTCCAGGAGGTGTCATCACATAACTTCTTATTTTCAACCACCTCTCTTTCAGACACTTGCCATTGATCGTCTAACATGTGCATCATAATGGAGCCCAGCCACTTCAATATATCCTGGTTTTGAATTTTGAAAATCTGATCAGCCTCATGGCACCAGAACAGTCTTCAACTAACTACAATCTCTAACAGCATGACCTGATGTATCCTTCAATCTACCATCACCATCAAGCCAAGGAATAAACCCTGATTCAAAGAAGACTGCAGGGGTACATGCCAGGTGCAATAACCAAAAAGGTGTCCACCTGATGAAGCTACAGCACAGTTCTAAATGTCAAACAGCAGAAAAGGTCAGAAATAAACATTCGCTACAATCAGGTATATATGGTGATGGACAACTAAACAACTAATAGGAGGAGGAGCCTTCACAAATGTTCCCATCCTTAATTATAGTGGAGCTCAACAAATCAATACTAAAGTCCTAAGTTCATCTAGAAATTCAAAAGTAGATAATCTATCTTGGCCTCTACCTGAGATCCTCGGCATTACAGATGCCACTATTCAGGCAATTTGATTTACTTCTCATGATATTAACAAATGGCTGAAGCTCCAAATACTGCAAAGACTAGAGTGTTTGCTGATGACTGTACAATGTTCAGCACCATTCATCATTTCTCAGATATTGAAGCAGTCTGTGCTACTATGCAGCAAGATCTGGTTAACATTCCGGCTTGCATTGATAAGTAGCAAGTAACAATTACACCACACAAGTATTAGGCAATGGCCATCTCTAACAAGAAAGAATCTAAATATTTCCCTTGAATATTCAATCACATAACCATCACTGAATCCCTCATTAACGTCCAGGAGGTTACTTTTGACCAGAATCTGAACTGTACCAATCACAAGCTGGAAATTTTGAGTAACTCATCTCCTGATCACCAGGAGCCAGTCCATTATCCATGGGAAAGGCCAGGAGTGCAATGGATTCTTCCATCACTCTCTCCTCTTAACTACTTTAATGCAGCTCTGACAACTCTCAAGACGCTCAACATTTTCCAGGGCAAAGAAGCACATCTGTTCAATCCCCCATCATCACTTATTCATTCCTTCCACCCCCGTAATACATCACAGTATATATTATATACAAGACATAGAAATATAGAAGATAGGAGCAGCAGGAGGCCATCTGGCCTTTTGAACCTACTCCGCCATTCATTACAATCATTGATGATCATCCAACTCAATAGCCTAATCCTGCTTTCTCCCCATAATCTATGATCCCATTTGCCCCAAGTGCTATAGCTAGGAATAACAAATGTGTAGAGCATAGAGCTAATGGTAGGACTCTTAATAGCGTTGAAGAACAGAGGGATCTTGGTGTATATATGCATAGATCCCTGAAAGTTGGCAATCAAGTCGATAAGGTTGTTAAGAAGGCATATGGAGTCTTAGCTTTTATTGGTAGGGGGATTGAATTTCGGAGCCGCAACGTCATGTTGCAACTGTACAAAACTCTAGTGCGGCCGCACTTGGAGTATTGTGTGCAGTTCTGGTCCCCGCATTATAAGAAAGATGTGGAGGCATTGGAGAGGGTACAGAGGAGGTTTACCAGGATGTTGCCTGTATGGAGGGCAGGTCTTATGAAGAGAGGCTGAGGGATTTGAGGTTGTTTTCGTTAGAAAGAAGGCGGCTAAGAGGAGACCTTATTGAAACATATAAGATGATTAGAGGTTTAGATAGGGTGGACAGTGATAGCCTTTTTCCTAGGATGGAGAAAGCTAGCACGAGGGGACATAGCTTTAAATTAAGGGGTGGTAGTTATAGGACGGATGTCAGAGGTAGGTTCTTTACCCAGAGGGTGGTAAGGGTATGGAATGCCCTGCCTGCTGCAGTTGTAGATGCGCCAAGTTTGGTGGCGTTTAAGAGGTTAGTAGATAAGCTTATGGATGAAAAGGGAATGGTTTAGGTTAGAGGGTTATTGCTTTTTGTTAATTGGTCGGCGCAACACCGAAAGCCGAAGGGCCTGTTCTGCGCTGTAATGTTCTATGTTCTACCTCTTGAATACATTCAATATACTACAGCAACTCAGTAAATCTCATTTAATGGGACATTTCAAGTCTGCAAACTCTACCACCTAGAAGGACAAGGGCAGCAGACACATGGGAATACTACCAACTGCAAATTCCTCTCCAAGTCAAACATCCGATTCTGTCTTGCAACTACATCACTGTTCCTTCACTGTTCAAGATACTGGAATACCTTTCCTTTCAGCACTGTGGAGTTACACATATTCGATGGACTGCAGCACGTTAAATAGGCAGCTCACCAATACCTTCTCAAGGGCAAGGATAGGCAATAAATGCTGGATGCCCACATTCCATAAAAAACACATTTCAAGTAAATCTTAAATTGTTTACAAGATACAGCAAGTTTCAATGGTCACAGTGCAGAAGGAGTCCATTCAGCCTGATGAGTCAAAAAGATGGGTCTTTTTGTGTATGGAAGTCAGTCATCAGTGGAGTATCCCAGGGATCATTTGTGGGACCCTTGTTGTTTGTATTTTCAGATAGCAATCCAATTCCCTTTTGAATGCTTCAGTCGAACCTGCTTCAACCACACTCATATAAAATTCATTTCAGTCTCTGTGAAAGAAATTCCTCACTTAATTTTTATTCTTTTGCCAATATTTTGAATGTATAGTTCTTGATGCTTCCTTGAGAAGGAACAGCTTCTCACTATTTGCCCTGTCCATACACCTCAGAATCTTGAATACCTTCATAAAGTCTCCTTCTGGCAATGACTTTCAATAAAACGTGGCCCTATGTTGTAAATATCAATTGCCCACATATTAAAAAAACGATTATTCCATCCAAATCTATTTCAATGGGTGATATATAGTAACGGATTTGAACTCTAGTTTGTAATTTGAATTCTAGCTTTGGAATTTGATCCAATCCAATCGAAGATAATAAAAGGTTCCCTTTCTGTTTACTGTAAGGTTCCTAAGTGAAATGAAGCTCTTCAGTCTCAACTTTATTATTGATGGTGATAAATCCGCCATTAGTTTGACAATCCTAGACAGACAGACGGACAGTGAGAGAGTTGATCTGCTATATTGGCGATCTACAATCCTGCTCTGGAGGTATTGGTTCAAGGAGGAAGGGAACGTATATTTTAAAGGTGATGCTGAAGACTTACCCCTAGTTTTCGTGTCGTTCGATTGTCTAAGAAGGGGGGGAGAACGTTTCATTTTGATACTTTAATGAATGGAATTTTGTCAGACATGCCCATTCCCGCATACATTTGGTGAACACCAGTTTTGGAGGGTCTTTTTCCTTTATTGAAATAGTTCTTAAGATCTGCGGATAGATACGATAGAATCGCCATACAATGTACAACAAGATGTAGCAGTGAAGGTAACAGTTTGCTTTTCAGGCGGGATTAAAACAACATGCGCTGATGGAAAACACACACAACATTAAAACAATATACAGAGCACGGCAATATTTGTACATATACAACTTCTAATATATATATATTTCCAGCACATTTTGTTTTTATTCCAAATATGTGGTTTTTATTTGTAACCAGAGGCAGCACTTGAGGTTCTACCGCTGGAAGGAAATGTACAATGCAGATTATTCACTGACTAATAATTCCATTATAATTAACACGAGACGAAATAAAAATAATTGTCTACTGTTGATACATAAAATCGAAACAACACAAACATAACCTGATATGAATATCTTGTTTTCTTATTTCTGAGCAATCGCAGCCATCTTTCACTCGCTGGAATGTAAACATTTCTTTCCAATATATTATTATATTCCGACTATAATTGCAAAATGTAAAACAAGTAAATGACAAATGTTAAGTCGATGTCGCTGCTGTCACTGAATGCTGCGTATTTGTTGCTAATTCTAACGGGAGTCTTCAGCCTATCCAGTTAATTTAAAACCTTGAATCTTGTTAAATTCCAATTGAAATGATCTAAGTGGTGTGATGTTGTTAAGTGTTCTGGCAAGTTTGAGTTTAGGAATTTTTCATCGAGTCTCTAGTAGCCGTACCTTGGCTCCTTAGGGAAGAGGCAGGTTGTGAAGAGGAGACCCCGACAGACAGTAACTCTCTTCCAGTCGGATTATTGGGAGCGCACACATCCTCCTTGAGATCTCCAGAGGAGACCACAGAGTCCTGTTCGGGGGCGCCACTCCTAGCTCTTTTCTTATCCTCTTCTTTTTTCCACTTCATCCTCCTGTTTTGGAACCAGATCTTTATGTGCCTCTCGGTGAGGTTTAACATGACAGCTAGCTCCACTCTGCGGGGTCTGGAGATGTACTTATTGAAGAGGAATTCCTTCTCCAACTCCAGCAACTGAGCCCGGGTGTAAGCAGTGCGCGTGCGCTTATTTTCTTCCTGTTCCACCATGAAGGAACTCCCTAAAAAAACAGAGAAAGCATCAACAACCGCTTTCAGTACAGCTTTCAATAGCTGCATTTTTTTTCGCCTCGTTGCGGCAGAAAGTATGAAAAATAAAATCAACGAACAATATTCAGCCAAACGAATTAAACACGATATTCTGGCTAACCTACACCTGTTATTAAGCAAATGCATAGTTTAAATGAGATTAAGGGCACGCTGGAAACTTGCATTTTCCCATCCATTAATCCTAGCTATTCAAACCACTATTGAAATGCTGAGAACGCCCTGCGATTAACGCAGTTCAAAAGCACAGCAGGCAGCACTCCCCCCACCCCTCCCGACCCTTTCCCGTTTGTGTAAATCATTTTGGGAATCATGTGCACTTCCCCAGAAATTGATCTTTTCAAACCATGTGGGGCAGTGTCGGTTTGCCCCACACTAAGCACTGGGAGAACGAACACACGATGTAAAGATGCCGGCGTTGGACTGGGGTGGTAAGAACTCAGTAAGAATTTAGCAACACCAATTTTAAATCCAACCGATTTATTTGATAGTATAATTGCGAGCTTTCAACACTCTTGTGTCTTCGTCAGGCAAATACAAAACGAACACACTGCAGGAGACTAGCCAAGGTGGAAGGAAAGGAGGCTGCGTGGCAAGAATCATTGAAACACACAACAAACACTATTGTCAGCGATTCTGCGTTATTCCTATCGTAATTAGAAATATTTCAGTCCAACCAGAGCGAAAACCGCACACACCAAGCTCCCTGCAGTGTGAAAGGTTGGTTATTCCAGCGGAAAGGAGAAAACTATTGTGAAAAGGGCATGAACGTTTACTTATTACTTATTAGTCACAAGTAGACTTATATCCATTCTGCAATGAACTTACTGTGAAAATCCCCTAGTTGCCACACTCAGGTCCACAGAGGAGAATGACCAATGCAACTAACCTGCACATCTTTGGACTGTGGGAGGAAACGCAGAGTCACTGACAGGAAAGTCTGTTGTGCGTTTCAATGATTCTTGCCACGCAGCCTACTCTCCACCTTGGCTAGTCTCCTGTAGTCTCCTGCAGCCCACTCCTGGTGTGTTCGCCACCGAAAGAAACCCACTCAGACAACGGGAGAAAGTGCAAACTCCACCAAGTAGGGAATCCAACCTGGGTCCCTGGCGCTGTGAGATAGCGGTGCTAAACCACTGTGCCACCGTGCCGCCCTGAAACTTTCTACATTCCAAAATATTTCATGGCAGAACCGGATCGGTGCAGTTTGTGATCGTTTAGATAGTTCGCGGATTCAGAATTAAATTCCAGCGACCATCGCACTTTTTTTTCATTTGAACTTGATTTAAACGGTGAAATGACATGAAACCAGTCACACAGAATCGCCTCATGGAATATCCCGAAAAGCTGCCAAGTGCCTGGGTCTCCTTAAGCTTAACTGTGTAATAATAATATACTTATACCACATCTCAAAACGGACGCATTTTTGGGTAACTTCGGATATGTCTAGACCGAATTTGAATGAATGCAGATGCGGATTTCACCATAAATAATTGAAACACGAGAAAGATATTTAATTGGGAAGTTTGTGCTAATGTATAATTGGCGCACCGTCTAACAGGGACATGCGTGAAGTTTTTTTTCGCTGCGATTAACTCCTGTGCGGTTCCAGTTTGGAAAGAGTGCATGAATGATCTCGCTAATCACAACATAGTTTCCCAAACAGTTAAAGATAAATCGAGGAAAATAACAATTAGGGAATTTTCATCGCAGTATTACTGTGAGCTTATTTGTGAACACTAATAATAAAAAAAGTAATCACCAAATAGCTTTAAATCGTACGATTCTTGAACAGTGCTACATTGTTACCTAAATGCACTCGTTTTCTCATATATATTTAGAAATGATTGTAATGCAGGTTGAATGAAAAATGTATGAAGTTAAATTCGTAATCCAATGTCAAGACTTACAACTGTTGTCAGTTGCTGCCGTTTCAGTATAATTAATACATTGTAAATTACACTTTGCAGCATACATCTGTCTCTTTCTATTCTGGGTTGTAAAGGGAAATTATTTTTAATAAGAATCGATCCAAATTAATGAGGCATGATCAATATCAAATTTAATTCTGTCATTGAAAAGGACTATATATTTAAATATAAAATACATTTAAAATGTCTAGAGTGTTCGTGAATCCATTCTGCTGACCGAGTATACGCCCACACGTGTACATTGAATTGTAATAAAATGAGTGAGATTCAATAAATGTGATTCTATAAACTAAGCACAATATTTCACTTGTACAATTAGAAAGCCGGGCGAGGCTGTCTTGCTCTTCAAAGCCAGGCGATGGCCTTTTGAATGACGACCCGCCAGTGTGGATATGTAGAGATGACCAAAAGCTGCACGTTAGAAAATAAAACCACCGCAAAAATGAAACGTGTTTAATTGAACCATCAGCAATTTTCCTCATATAACTGTGGGTTAGAATTTGTCTTACTTGGTTTAGTTAAAACGAGCTTTACCCTCCCTCTGAATTCGTGTTTTCCATGGGGAAATGACTGTTTGGCTCCAGAAACTGATATTTGCTCCTTGAAAACTCTTGATATTCTGATTCAAGGGGGTGACTATGTTCAAAGACAAAGGTTCATTCAACTCAGCCGTAAATTGTGCAGCGGCGTAATGTGAAGCCGAGCGCGATCACTCTGCGCCCAATTAAGGTATTTCACCGATAAAGTGCTGGTGGTCTAACCTGATCGACTTCACGCTTTTATGAAGTCGTTCATTCTCAATGTCACAAGGAAGGTCTGAACATGCACGCGAATACATTTATTTACTGTTGCCCGATAGCGTCGGCTTCCAGCTCGCGGAATTATTTGCCGCTTATAGATAGCATTTATTAACTGTCGCGTATAACTATCGGCTGAAAATTTAGGCTTTGTCTGATCGAACTATTTAAAATGTTAGAAGGACGCGATACGAAGGATTAGCAGCTATGGTGAAGTAATCACAAAGGGAACATAACTTTAAAATTGCAGGCAGATCATTTCAGAGTAAGATCAGGAAGCAGCATGCAAGAGTTGTGGAGATCTGGCATTTCCCAAAGGAAACCTGTTCCGGGACATCTAGAGCTTTCAGAGCTTCGATGTCAAATGTGAATGTGAATATCAATGTATTAAGGAATAAGGAAGAGGTGGTAAATGGAATTAAGGTACGGATCAGCTGAACTGAATCTGGAGCAAGTTCCAGCGAATCAATGGCCTGCTCCTGTTCCTGGCTTTTCTAACGTGTTAGGAAAAGTGTTATGATGTTTTTCAGATTATTTATTTATATTGCTCGATGCCGTTCTTGTTACCCCGCTAAGCAATTCATAGAATCGCCCCCAAATGTCTGATTTGACTCATATTTTACTTGTTGTAAAATGTACAATGTCCAGCCTTCTGATCAACTAATCCAAATGCTGAACGGCCACGGCACTATCATTATCAAATTGGCAATACAAGTCTACTGACCACTTTTCATTTTTAAAGAATTGATTTTTAGAATTGACTAGAAATTGGGTTCTCAATGTGTAAGCCAGGCATATTAACGCTGCTTGTAACATTCCCAATTACTTGTTGGAAATTGGTTGTTCTTGTGATTCAAGTTTCACTTTAATGACGGGGGTAGGGGGGAGGGGACGGGCGGAATCGTAAATGCTACAGAAATAGAACCCACTCGCAATCTGACAGAAGAAAGAAAAACAACAGTTTGATTCCGAAAGCAAAAGAAATCAATCTTTGACAGATAAATATAAATTTTAAAAAGGCAAAATGTTTCCTGGAACAATGCTGATGGCCCTCTATTTGCTGGTTACTGATTACATTTGTGCTAAAAAGGCAGCATTAAAATGAATAAATGAATAAAAAATTTTTTAAAAGTGATACATCATTTCTGAGGTACGTAATTTATACCAGGGAGGTGACAATTATTGCATGTGTTTTAACGAGGCTGTCTGCTGTGAGCACGCAAGTGCTTCAGGCGTGGAGAATTAACAACTCCACTTACATGTTTGGTGAAATGCTTAGCATTTGTTGAGACTTCGATTCCAGTCCACATATATTTGGTTATGTAATGGACGGCGATTTCACTTTTATGACTTGATGCAAACAAATCTAGAGTAATTATACACATATAGAATCCCTTTATGACCAGCAATCACATCATCACCCGGATGCCCTGCGATTTGCCTCTGAATTCAATTTCTAGTTTGTCCTAATGAGATTTTAATATGTTACCAAACACGAGACATGTCTCGCGTTTTGAAAATGGACGTTTTATTAAAAAACTAATTTAACGCGGCTCTTATGCACGCAACCAAAACCGCAGATCTGGTTCGTTTGCCTGCTTCCGAAGTGTCCCACCGAAGTTAGGTTCCAATTCCTCAGTAACAACTAACAGACCCAAATCGAGGAAGACATTTCTCTGGAACAGATCCCCCTTTTCTTTCCAAACTGAGATGTCCGGTTATAGTCCAACTTAAATATTACCACGTGTTTCGTACGGTGCCAAGCATTTGCTTGATAACTTTCGACAACGTTTACAGCCTTTTTTTTAAAGGAAGTCCGTGTTCCAAATCCCGTCACAAAACGACATCAATTTTACATTCAATCCGACTGGGTTCAGTTTCAGAATGGCATTGGAAATCTTGATTAATGGAATTATTTTCTCAACCAGATTTGATTATAACCACGTTGGTTTGTTAGTGAAATTTTGATTATTAAAAGATGTGATGCATAAAAATGAAAAAAAGTGACGCGTGTATTGTCAGTGCTGCCGTCTCAACAGCAGTTTGACCTGTAGGATTAGTCTTGTTTAAGGAGATCAGGAACAAGTTCGTTTGAAGTGCTGTAATTATAAACACACCGTTTTGATTTTAAAGAGGTATATGCAGATTTGTCGTCTAATGTGGTGCAAGTATGGTATAATGGTCATCATCATATCCACTGACAACTTGAAGTGTTAATTGATCTTGATATTATAACCATCAGTGGCATTGCTTCTGCTAACAATGATAATTGGAACATCAATAAGCTGTTAACATATCAATAATATCGATAGCATTAACCAGAAAGAAATATCCATAGTAATAAATGATGTTTAGCCCTTGTTATCTAATGCTGTCCATCCATGTCCTAATGTGCAGTTTAATTATTTTCTTGGGTTATCTTTTTTTTAAAAAAAACCCACAATGATTAGGAAATATAATTACCTTCCAGAGCCCCTGGACACTTACCCGGCCATTGCCCTTTCCAGGCGTGGGCATGCGACTTGGTCGACTTCATCCACGGGAAGGGCAGGTGAGTTCTGCTGTGTTCATCCAAGGTACCCATTTCGGAGCCGGTCCCAAAGCAAGCCCCTTGGTGGGTGTGTGGGTCAGGGTGATGTTGCTGGGGGTGATGAAGATGCGAGATTGTAGGGTCCTCTGATATCGCAGGCACTTCGAAAGGTGAGATGTCAGCGGGACTCCCTTGTTCAAGTCCTGCCAAGGAAGGGTTGGAATATGAAGTCTGTGGCTGTCTCCCTACATAGAGACATGCTGGTGGGCTTTGATTATATTCCTGGGTTTGTGATCGCTGATAAGCGCATGATTCTTTATACATTTGAGCCGGGGCATAATAATGTTCCTCGCTATTCATGGCTACCAGTGCATAAACAATTGCAACATAAGGATGCCACTGTAATTTTACAGTTTAATCGCTCTACCTGGCTTGATTCACTAATCAAAATAGCACCTGGCACTCTGTTCTGCTCAGTGGATAACTCCGAACACATCATGTGACTTGGTTCCTACAACCTATTGGATTGTATTTTCATGATAAGAACACTTGGTCAACTTCACCTGCCTGCGGAGTCCATTTACTTTCCATGCGCTAACAATGGAAACTTGTGTGATTGCCAAGCGATGTGCCATTCTCTCTTCCTAGAAATACTTGCTTTATTCAAGAACGATTCCTGTGCTTTCCCAATCGAAACACAGATGGCAGGTATACTGGTTACGAATTAATTTTTTACCTCATTCCAGCGTAATCAGCAAAGTTACACAGATATGTTGAATTTTAAACATTTAACTTGGAAAATGTCTGACCAGATGTGAACAGTATCAGGGAGAGATTAGGCAGGGCAGCGTTATCGCCCCCTCGGCGACTTGGGCCTGGGAACCACAGATAGCAAAAAGAAAGGTGCTTTATTTCTAACAAACGAAGATTAGCTACTGTGTTCTTGACTGATCCTATTTGATGGACCAGGATTAACACATCTGTGATGAAGTCCTGTAGCAACAGGTCCATATATTGTAAGGTCATCCTTATCAGTTGCATTTGAAATTATGTGCAATGCACACACTATTCTGGCATTAGTGTATAAACTTTCGCCATTGCTAGCTTTTTTTAAAAAAAACTTCTGTTTGTACTTGAACAAGTTTGTGAAAGCTGTTGCTGATTACACGTGATTGTCCTTTTTTCCCTCTGTTTATTTTAGCGTCTCTATGTCTTACTTTACACACCTCCACGTTCGCACCTTTGTTCAGCTATCGACCTGTTTCGTGCTGCAGTATTTTAACTTTTCTCCTACTTTACCTGTCACTTGCT
Organism: Sphyrna mokarran; assembly: GCA_024679065.1. Lineage (NCBI taxonomy): Eukaryota > Metazoa > Chordata > Chondrichthyes > Carcharhiniformes > Carcharhinidae > Sphyrna > Sphyrna mokarran. The sequence continues at coordinate 75,949,249 of JAGIQG010000010.1, read as the reverse complement.
GCAACTTCTGTTTTAAACTTCGACCCAGTATAATATTGACTTTTGATAAGCGTTTCTGTTAAGATATTCTGGCAAGAATATTATCTTGTACCAGTTAAAGAAACTGAAACCATTATAAAAATACATATTAAATAGCCTATTTTTAAACAAAAAACATTCGTTTGCTCTGACGGTGACCTTATTTTTAACAATATATAAATTGCAAACCGCCCTGTATCCGTTAGCGGCCGATTGATTATTTCTCTACCTCTCTGATTCACAGTGCTTGTTGACCTTTGCGGATGATATGGTGAAAGTAGCTGTTGGTTGACTTGGTGACAAGGCTATGAAGAGGCGGGAAGTTGCTGCAAAGGACAAAGATCGCTTCAGTACCTGTGTTCACTCACGCTTTCTCACACAGAGAATATTTACTTTGCTCTCCTGCTGTAATTGCACATTTCTGCAGATTTTTGCCCATTTAAACGCCTCATTTAACTCCATTTTCTGTTCTTTGTTAACTGATAAAAGGATTTCTTTTAAAAAAACATTTTCCTTAAATAACGAGCAACATTTGTTTTTTTTTCATTTTAAAGCCTTATCTTACTAATTCTGGGAAGCTTATTTACACTTTTGGCATGAATTTTACGTCATTCTGTATGTTCAAGATCCCATCAGATTAAACATGCCTTGGCAATGTTTGGCACAATCTCTCCCTGTAAGAGCTTTATGCACGGCTTCCTAAATATTTACGGAGAATTTTTCACCCAGCCTCGCACGGTGACCAAATAAATTGAAATTGTAACCGGAATAGTACGTTTGAATGATATTAATTGAGTCGCATTGAATTCTAATATTTCTTATAATTGTACAGTGTGATATGGTAATAAAAGTCCAGTTCATTAATGGTCATATGTATCTGGGCCATCTGAATCCATTCCTCTTTTCCGTAGAACGGGACACTGAGCATTTGATTCTGTATTGAGCCATTAACCAATTGCTCTGCCGAACCATTAAACACCAGCTCTTATAGATAAATAAACAGAAAAGGCTGTAAACCAATTACTGAGGATAGTGAAAAAGTATTTTATTAGCAGGAATTACAGATAGGCACTCACTTCAGGGAGACTTCTTCACGATTCTCCTCTCAGTCGGAAGAACGAAAATTTTAAGATATTGCGACTCAATTGAAAAACGAATTGAAATATTGCGTGCACTATTCAAGGCGATCAGTTAGCCGTTCATTTGTAAAATAAAGCTGTTGTAATTCGATAGATTTTTATGTAACTATTCTATCGCTAACAGTCCATCAGCGGTGCAGACATTCAGCTAACAAGGTGTAGCGCAGACACAGTCTAAATATGTGTTTTGAATTATTTTACAATCAGAGCAGACTACATTGCCACTATCGACTTATAACCAAAGACGGTAAGGAGAAGTTTGGAACGTTGGCTTAGTGATGTGAAAGAGAATACTTAACCATCCGCACAGCAGATAGGCAGGCTTTTTAGCCCTGGTTACTGTGCGCTGTTAACATCCAGTTGCACTGTGGTATCTGACCAAAATATTGTTTCAAGGGAATTACTTATATGATGAGGTGTTATAAGATGTCACATGTTACAACGCAGGCTGCTGTTGTACTGACCTCCCGCGCTGGGATGGACGGGTCCCTAAAATTGATTAAAAAACGAAAATGAAAACGGTATTTTTAATGTTTGTACCAATTATACCGTCCCGCCCATAAAAGCAAAATACTGCGGTTGCTGGAATCTGAAACAAAAACTGAAAATGCTGGAAAATCTCTGTAGGTCTGACAGTCTCTGTGGAGAGAGAGCAGAGCCAACGTTTCAAGTCTGAATGACCCTTCGTCAGAGCGCTATTGATTGTTTCTGCATTAATAACTACCCCCTAGAAAGGTGCTCAAATTGGATTGTGAAATCCTTAAAATGAACGATAAACATTTGCATTTAAAAGGGTCCAGTTTTTATAAAAAGACAAATGCATCATGTGAGCAATTTCGTGTAATTCATTTTTCACCAAGGCCGTTTGGTGTTCGCTTCAGCGAGGCTGCTCCGGTGGGGTTTGGCTAAGTTTCTATCGCTGTTGCCTGCTCCTTCCGTTATTTACTTTACAACTTAGTACAATAGCAACAAATGAAACACAAAACGCTTCAATTGTGTGGATTGGATCACTCTGGACCTTACGATTCTGATTGTAATCTATACAAATATTGATCATCAGCAAGCGCCTTAAGTCAATCTATCCATGGGACTTATCGCATACATGAACTAGAATTGAGGCCATCATATTGCTCTATAGCCGCGGCCGTGTCCAATATAAAGGCAGTCCGCCAGTTATGCAAACTATAGCACAGTTTTGGGCTTCCTTGTTCATCACTTTGCGCACACTGTTATATAATGTTAGTGGAAACAGGAACAATGACCCTCATTGCAAAATCCCCATTAACATCTTGCTGTCACAAAAACCCAACTTGGATATACTGATGGTACCCTATCAATAGACGTTCAGAAGTTCTGAATAGTTAAACCGAATTGTCTCACACTTGCGGAGGGACCGTAAACTGATTAACTTTCAGTATTTCTGATTTGATTTTATTCAGTACTTCCAGTAACCGCAGTCCATTCGAGCCGCAGGACCTGAAAGAGGTGCCAGTTTGATCTTCCGTGATGTTCTCTATGAATATTTTTCAAGTTGAACTTGGCAATGTTAGTTCTACCGTATATGGAAAACTGCTGCAGAATGTTAGGAAAATGAACAGAAGTGATCAGGGTAAAGTGCACTGAAGTCCGCCCCTAAATGTCGCCCCGTATATCACAGGACATATTTAAGATGTATTTCAGCTTACGACAGCAACATACATTTCAATACTTCAGGAAGAATGGCAAAGCTTTTGAAAGGACAATTACTAGAATTGTATCTGGAATGACACACTTCAGCCAAAAAAAACTGGAATCGTTCACACTCTGCCAGATGGATGGCTAATTGAAAGGACGCAGGTATAAGGCAATTCACAAAACCGAGAGAACACAAAGAAACAAAATACACAGTAAGACGCTCTGTCCTGGAATGCGCTGCTCCAGAGAATAGAGGGAGCAGCGGCAATCATAACTTTCAAGGGGGAAGTAAGCAAATACAGGAAGGATACATCTTTAAAAGGCTATGAGAGTGGGGAAAATAGATAAATAACAACACAGACATGATAGAGTGAATGCCGTCCGATTACTGCATCGATTCATGTTATAATTCCATGATTATATAAGTTTAATTGGTAACACTTTATTCAACGTACAGCTGTTGCCGAAACACCCTAATCATTCCTAATGGGACAATCCCCATGCATGAGATGGACACTTTCGGGAAATGCTTTCTTTGCCCTCAATATATTTCAGATAAAGACATACGCAATCAATTTCCTTTATTCAAAAACTGATGTAAACGTTTTGACACACGGATAAATGTTACTTCTACACAGTGGTTAGCACTCCTGTTTTACAGCAACAGAATCCCGGATTTAATTCTGGTCTTGGTTAACAGTGCGGAACCTAAACATTCTCCCTGTATCTGCGTATGTTTCCCCCGAGTGCTCTGGTTTCCTCCCACAATCCAAAAATGTGCGAGTTCGGTTTATTGGCCATGCTAAATTGTCCCTTAATGTCAGGGGGATTAGCAGGATAAATCCATGGGGTTAGTGGGATAGGGTCTGGGTGGGATTTTTCTCGGTACAGATTCGATGGACCGAATGACCTCCGTCTGCACTGTAGGGATTCTATAATTCTATGATATCAAGAAAACTGCAAAATAATTTCCACAAATATTCATCACCGCTGTCATTCGAAATCCGCATTACATAGAGAGGGGAATATTTACTAGTCTCTCGAATCTCACAAGGATTTGTACTTAATCTCCTCCTCTTCCTCATCTACGGGGGACATTGCCGCAGGCAGTGTTAGCTTGCACAGATAAACCGCTAACACCTGGATCTACTTCATCACTCCCTTTCCCGATCACTGTCAGACTGCTTGTCATGTAATGTTGGATTTCTTGCAATTTCCTCTATCAGCCCCGCCAGGAACTCCACATCATTGTTACTGATTCAATTTCCTTCCCTGGCCCATGTCCGTTGCCGAATGAGACTATCTGAAATCTTAGTGTTTTAAATTCAAGCTAAGTATTAAAACCAACCTTCTTTCCAAATGGTTGTCGACTTCAACTTCTGAAACGTTTCTTTGCCCTCAATATATTTCAGATAAAGACATACGCAATCAATTTCCTTTATTCAAAAACTGATATAGACGTTTTGACGCACGGATAAATATTACTTCTACACAGTGGTTAGCACTCCTAAGAGGTGCAAAGCACGGTATATTCCGTATATATCCATTTGTAACTTTCTATCAAAGGTTATAGGGAAATCTGGTGATTATATATCAAAATCATAACTATATCATCGGTTCTAGGCCTTGAGGCTTCTCCATTTACCCTGACAGAGATCATCCTCCATGCCCTTATCACCTCCAGACTGGACTATTGAATTGTTCCCCTAGCTGGCCTAGCACTCTCCACCCTCCATTAACCACTTTATTCAAAAGTCAATTGCCTGTACCTTTCACCCTATAATCGCTCCCCCCTCATTCCTAACATTGCGGCGTAGCCTCTCAGATGCCACCTCACAAATGTTTCCAATTTAAAATCCTAATTTTACATCTCTCAATGGGTTTGTATCTGGCCATCTCGACAACCACATAGCCCTGATCCAACTTTCCATTCCTCTGACTCTCTTGCGCATCGCTGTTCTTTACCCCACTAATGGTAGCTGCTCTTTCATCCCTGTGTGTTAACACCTATGGGAATAACATGTTTAAATACCTCTTCATCTCGTCTTTATGATCCTCTTCCCTTATCCAGGTTTTTGGTTGTTCTCCAAATATTTCCTTTTTGTTGGTCCAACGTAATTCAGTTCTGATTCAGCCTCTGTACAGCTCTTTGAACAGTTTTTACGCTGAATTCTATGTAAGTGAAAGTTGTTGTTGTATCTTCCCATCGTCATTCTGCATTCCAGAATAAAGTCAAAAACAAATTCTTTGCCATGGGAAAGAGTAGAGTTGGCCAGCCCAACGCCAACTGGCTGAATGCTGTAATCAAGGACAAGGCCACAGTGATCTCTATGTTGATTAATGTGGCCACGTTATTAAATACGGCAATACTGAGAGGTTGTGCACAGATTACATTCTAGAAATTCGGGGTGCAAGCCAATGCAATCTAAATGCACGTTTTTTGCTTGCCCGAACATGAATTTCCAGGATGGCATCAAAACGTATTTAATAGCAGGCTGCAAAACCAAAGTAGGAATAAAAACATAAATCCTTCAGAAGGTGATGAGGACTTTTTTCCGGTCTCAAGGCCTAGAACCGATGATATAGTTATGATATTGATATATAATCACCAGATTTCCCTGTAACCTTTGATAGAAAGTTACAAATGGATATATACGGAACATACCGTGCTTTGCACCTCTTAGATTGCCTTTTATTTCAAAATAACTTCGATTTGCATACTCAACGTTATAAAAAGGGTCGATTTCCAAGTCAGAATGCAGGTACCACCAACATGCAGTCATGCTTCATGCAATAATGAAATATTCATGGATAAAGAGAAACTTCAAAGTTGGAAAAGAGCAGCCGGATGTGTTCAATCTTGCAATGGGATGTTATTGTGTAAACATATCGAAAGCTTTCCAGTTCCGAAGGAAGGACCTTGATCTGAAATGTTAACTGTGTCTCTCCCGCAGATGCTGCCTGTTTTGCTGAGTATGTCCACTAATTTCAGTTTTTATTGCACATTTTCAGCATCAGCAGTATTTTGCATTAGTGACTCGTCGGGCTTGAGGACTTGATGGGTGGTCCAGATCCAGCAACATGTTGCCTCCAAGAGCCAGCTGAGGATTTGTGCTGCTTAACAAACACAATATAATACGTTAGTGTCAATGGACAATATGATTCTTAATAAAAGTAATTATTTCAAAAACATTTCCGGTAAAATTTGGATTCATAGCCGAATCTTCCCATTCATATAATAATTGGAAATAGATTATAGTCTCCTTCTCAAAGCTACTTGAGAACACTCATAACCTGAACAAAGCTCAAAATGCATCATCATAAAGGTCAATTCTATGCAGGTTGTAGATGTCGATTGAAGTTCAAAGTAAGGTTACTGCGGGGTATTGCTTTATAAATTACCGCACAAATCAACAGATAAACTTTTGACACGAGAACTGTTAATATGCACAAGATAGGCCGTCTTTGTATTCGAATTTGAATAAATTGTTCAAAATATGTGTTCAGAAAGCAACAACGAAATGCATTAGTTTACATTTTATTTCATTTTTGGATAGATTCAGAGTAAGACGGAACTATGATGGAGTATAATTTATTAACGGGAGTTGGCGTACTAGATTCTATGTAATCAGCTCAACTAAGAATGCAAGTGTAAAACTGGGAATTAGGTAAAGCAAGGTGCCGAAAACACTTCCAATGAGAAGTTGGTAATACATTTACATTCCTTGCCGGGATTAGAGTCTTTGTTTTGTAATGTCAATTTCAAACACAAGGGCCATTATTGATAAAACGTTTTTAAGTTTATTTATTATCGTCACAAGTAGGCTTACATTAACACTGCAATGAAGTTATTGTGAAAATTCCCCAGTCGCTACACTCTGGCACCCGTTCAGTACATTGAAGAAGAATTTAGCATGGCCAATGCATCTAGCCAGCCGATCTTTCGGATTGTGAGAGGAAAGCAGAGTACCCGGAAGAAACTCACGCAGATATGGGAAGAATGTGCAAACTCCGCACAGAGAGCGACCCAAGCCGGGAATCGAACCAGGGTTCCTGGCGCTGTGAGGCAGCAGAACTAATTACTGTGCCACAATGTGATAACATATACTGATAGCATTCCATACTTTTCATGTTTACATTGCTGCTTCAGCTTCATGACTTTTTGACTTGCCAATGTATGTTTTGTGGACAGGAGTGATAGGAAGTAGGAAAGGTTTCTTGCAGGATCTCACTGTGCAAAATCTTGTTACCTCTTTTCACTGGGTGTTAGCTCTTTAAGGAAGGGTCTTTTACCTGTTTTATGTGCCAATAGCTTGACCTGGTAATGAAATCAATATTTTAGAGCAAAACTATTAAATAATTTAAAAATATTCAATTTTAAATATTTCCAGCATCATAGTCTTTCTAAGGTTACCAAGATGTACATTTGCAATGTATCAAATTGCTTTGGAAGTTTCTTAGTGCTTGCTAGAATCATATGCATCAAAAATCAAGTTCTAATCCATGCCCATTGTCAAATACTAATAGGGCAAGTCAGATAAAATTTTAGCTCACAATTTCCTGCAGCATTGGCCTCTCAGTCATTGCCAAGATATCCAGGGGCAGTTCCAAGGCAAAATGAGCTACTTTTTTAAAAATGGAAAAAATTAGAAAGAGGTAACTCCAATCTGCTATCATCCAGGTCAAGGGGAGAACTGGCATGGACATGAATATTTTTATTATCTTCATTTGTTGCCAATTAGTGCTTAATTTTGGGAGATATGAAAAGATTATCTGATCCATTAAGTTAATACCAAGAGTTAGAATGCTTGCAACATCATGATTTACATTACCTGTGTCCCGCAGCCTCTCCTGGGAAAGACAAATATTGAATAAAAACCCATGGCCAATAATAGAAAAAGAAATATTTAAAAATTTCTCTGTGGCCTCCTTAAGAAATTGAAATTAGTGCAAGATATCTTATTAATGATTTTAATTCACTCTAAATTGTTTGACTCTAGGCATAGTGTATAAAAATATTGCATTATGATCTGTGCCCAGACAGGGACTAATCAAACTCCCTTTTGAAGGTATACAGGGAGTCAGCACAGTCAGCAGCTTGTTCCATTAACCTACTCATCTTGGAGGAAGGAAAAGCCAGCCCACAACTAGCCGAGCTTTTTCTTGTTTAATTTAGAAATGTAACACTTCCTGTGATTCAAGCTATCAAAAAGAAAATAAATTCTTAATGGAAATAGAATCCTGTCCTTTCACTACTTAATGAGGTTAAGCTAAGAATTGTTCTTGTGCTCCTTTTCTACATCTTTTCTAAAATCTTTTTACTACCCAACACAATAGGGGACTCAAACTGGAATGGGTTTGTTTCAGGTGCTCTGGTTTCCTCCCACAGTCTAAAAGACATGCTGGTTAGATGCATTGGCCATGCTAAATTCTCCTTCAGCATACCTGAATAGGCACCGGAGTGTGGCGACTGGGGGATTTGCACAGTAACTTCATTGCAGTATTAATGTAAGCCTACATGTGTGACACTAATAAATAAACTTAAACTTAATATCCTAAATATGATCAAATCAGGGTCTTGTATAAATGGTTTGCTTTGCTCTATGTTGAATAGTCCTTCTACAATAACCTAATATCTTATCGACCTTGTTTGTGGCATCTCATCATTGGGCTTCAGCTTTTCGAGAATTATGTACTGTAACACCAAGATCTTTATTCTCCCAGCCACAGTTCTGTTCTAAGATGAAATTATACTTGGGCCAGAATTTTATAGGCATGCCCGCCCAGATTCTGACAGCGGGCTCAGCTCAGATAATGGCATTCTCTGTTGACCTCAGACAAGATTTACAAACCTTGGGTAGCTGTGCCGGTAAAATTCTACCCTTGATTCTGCTTATTTGCCAGAGTTTGGCCCATTTTATCTACTTTCAGAAATTTGCTCCTCCACTTCTCAAATATTCTTGTTGTACTTATTGTACAATACAATACGATACAGCACAGGAAACAGGCCCTTTGGCCCTCCAAGTCTGTGCCACTCATTGGTCCAACTAAACCATTCTCTGGTATCCCTCCATTCCCAATCTGCTTATGTGACTAATCCAGATAAGTCTTAAACCATCCTAGCGTGTCTGCCTTCACCACCCTGCTTGGCAGTGCATTCCAGGCCCCCACCATCCTCTGTGTAAAATATGTCCCCTTGATATCTGAATTAAACCTCGCCTCTCTCACCTTGAACCTGTGACCCCTCGTGTTTGTCACCTCCAACCTGGGAAAAAGCTTCCCACTGTTCATCCTATCCATACCCTTCATTGGATGCAATGTTTAGGCCATTCGCTCAACACCAATATCTAGGCCATTTATGAGTAATCACAGAGAAACTGCTTATTCATCAGGATGAAATATGAAGAGTTATTCAGGGATATAGTTTGATATTTAGGTGTGTGCACAGTTTTGTGTATTATTGGACCTTCATTTGTGCCTCATTTCAAATCCTCTCTGTCCAAATGACCTGATGGCATGGTGGTTAGCACTGCTGGTTTACAGTGCCAGGGACCTGGGTTCTATTCTGACCTTGGATGATTATCCATGTGGAGTTTGCACATTCTCTCTGTGTGTGTATTTGTTTCCTCTGGGTGCTCCAGTTTCCTCCCACACTCCAAAGATATGGAGGTTAGGTGAATTGGCCCTATAAAGATCCCCTTAGTGTCCCAAGATTTGTGGATAAATTGATTAACCATGGTAAATGTTTGTATTACTGGGATAGGGCGGGGAAGAGGGCCTAGGTAAGATATTCTATCAGAGAGTTGGTGCAGACTCAATAGGCTGAATGGCCTCTTCTGCACTGTCAGGATTCACTGAAACCCACTCTGATTTTTCCTGGTCAACAAAGACTTTATTCAAACTCAGGATTGTGTTACTTTAACTTCTCCCAATAAAGGCATGACTCATGGCTAACCCCTTCTGTGGTTAGATTGTTTATTCCAAGTCTAGTTGACCACACACTTTTAAAACTTACTTGAAAACATCTTCAACACTTGCAATTCCATTCCAGCTTACAATCAATCATTGACCATTGTCTTTGGTCAAGAACAAAGTTCACAATTTTCAGTCTCCATAATCCAATTGTTCTTCATCCAGTACCTTTCAAGTACTTTCCGAAACATAATTAAAAAGAAGTACATTAGACAATACAAATAATTAAAATTAAATATAAAAAGAAATCATCTAATACCAAACATTTTCATATGTAACAGCCATTGCACTTTAAAATCATTCTGTGTGATCACGAGAGACATTCCTCAGAGACTTGCTAAAGCATCATTGAAATGCAAACTTTTCTTTCAAGCCTTTTAACTTTGCAATACACTTAGTGGTATAATCTTCTTTCTGTTAAGGCTATGAATGCTTTATTGAAGGGAATGCGTAACCTCTACCAGGTTCTTTTCTACTATTGACCACTCAGCTTTACTCTCTCTTCATTTCTGCCTTTGAGATTCTCCTTACACCAGCTTCTTAGGCTGAGCTTCTGATCATCTGTTAAAAAATATCTCTCTATGTATCTTGGAATTAATAAAATTATGTTTCAAAATGCTCCTACAAAGGGCACCATTTAATGCAAGCTATTTTTGTTGTTTGTAGAAGCAAATGTAAGGAAAGCAAAAGAGAAAGACATTTAGAAAAAAAAGTAAACTTGGGAAATCACTGGGATGAGTTGATTTACATGGGAAGGTAGCAAAGCAGGTTAGCAGAAAACAAACAGAAGATCTGATTATAATTTTCCAATTTCTCTTAGAAAGAAAAATTATGGTGGGTATTTCTTGTAGCAAATATGATTCTGTAGGGAAATAATGGCACATTAGAAATTATAGACATTAGTTTTATTTCGGCTGTCAAATTGGTAGAATTTTAAATACCTAAGAAATGTGCAATCTTTAGGACCAGTTATTCTAGATTTCTAAAAGGCAGATCATGCTTGAAAAAACTTGTAAAATTCTTCCATACAATGCTAGAAAGATGGATAAAGAAAGTACAGTAGATGTGAGTGAATGGATTTTCAAATAGCATAACAACAACACTGATTTATATTTACATGCTACCTTTAGTGTACTACCTCTGGGCACTTTACTGGGATGTGATTTGACAAATATTTAAATCAAGCCACAGAGAAAGACATTTAGGCCCATAGCTTGGTCAATTAGGTACATTTTAAGGAATGTATTTAAGTGAAACAGTGAATCAGAGAGATTGAGAAAAAGACTTGCAAAGTTTGGGGTCTAAATGGCTGAAAGTATGGCAGTAATGGCTGTTAAATGACTATTCTGTTGGCTCTTCTTTTTCCACCTTACTAAAAAGCTCATCCTCAAAAGACTCTAAGAAATTTGTTAAACATAACTTCCTTTTGGGAAAGCCATGTTGACTCCATCTGTTCATATTATGATTTTCTAACTGCATTGTTAAGTCTTCCTTAATAATGAATTTCAGCATTTTCCCAAGGATTGTTCTCAGGCTAATGGGCTCACAGTTGTCCCTTTCCTCTTATCTTACTTTCTTAAACAACAGTGTTACATTTGCTAAGTATCTATCTGCTGAGTTCTTTCTGGAATCTGGGGAATGTCTCTGCAGCTATCTCTTTTAGATGTCTAGAATATAAGCCATCAGATCCTTGGAATTTGTCTGCTTTTGGTCCCTTAAGTCACTCTCATACCCTTTCCCTCCTGACCTTACTTAACTTTAAGTCCCTTACTCAAATTAACTCCTTCATTGTCCTCTATTTCTGGGATGTAATTAGTGTCTTCTACTGCAAAGACAAATAGTAAATATTTGTTCAAAATATCTGTAATTTCCTTATTCCTCGAGGTAATTTCTCCTGTCCTTGCTCCTGAGCGACTAATGTTTACTGTAACTACTTTCTTTTTTATATACTTATGAAATCTCTTACAGTTAGTTTTTATTTTTCAGCTGGTTTTTCAATTTCTAAATTTCTGAAATCGGTATGGGAAGTGAAAAGTAAACATCAGAACTTTACATTTTAAATGGATTAGAGAAACAGGAGTATTTTATTATACCAATATGTAGGCCATCGAAGTAAAAGCACAAGTGGATAAGACCATTAAAAAAACAAACAAAATCCTTAGTCTTGTTTCCAGAGACACTGAATACAAAAGAAAACAGGCAATATGGAACTTTACAAGACATTTACTAGTTGGAGTATTAAGTGCAATTTAAAAGACCAGATGATTGGAAGGTTGTAAAAGCCCTGGAAAATGATCAGCGTTAGTTCACTGGAATGTTCCCAAGGATAAGAGCTAGGATAATGAAGAAATCTTGATTTAAGGTATTTTTCAAGACAATTGTGAAGGGGATATTATGAAGGATTATAAAATAAACATTGTTAGGTTGATTCTGATGGTTAGTAAGATGACAACAATGGAATACATATTTAAGATAATTACTAAAAAAATTAAAAGGAAAGTTCAGAGCTTTGTCCTTTATATAGAAAATATGTAGAATATGGGGTTTTCTCCACAAATTATTGTTGAAACATGGTTCATAAACAATCACTCATATTCTGTGGTTTCATGACTTGTAAAAGAGAAGTTTTACTAGTTTGAGGGAGAGAATAAGAAGGCAGTGGGTCAAAATTTGTTTTATTTTTGGTTTACTTTATCACTTGTAACTTATTTATTTTAACTTGCATCTCCTGGTATTGAAATTCTTTCTAAAAATGATGGCAATTCTGGCACTGACTTGATGGGCTGAGTGGCCTGTTTGTGTGCTGTTATAGATTCTGTGACATGTTGCTTTTGTTGAATACTTGATTTTTTAAAGGTAATATGATGAAAGACAAAATGCCAGCAATCATTTCATATTAGCCTCCCATTATATTGCTTCTCTTTACAGAAAGACTTCTAATGTTTTTTTAAGATCATTGTTTTATTTGTCTGCCAGATAACCTTTTCATAATGTATTACCCTCTCTTCTCTGCATATTCTGATGGTTTAGGTAGATCATTAAGGATTCAATAAAAGAGGAGCATCGTAAGTTCTCATGATACCTTTGCCAATACTTGTCACTACATATCAGTCAGCCAACCATCTCATTGCTATTTTTTGGGATCTTACTGTGCACACAATGGTTGCCATAGTTTCCTACATAAGACTGACCATTGCATTTTAAAATTATTCACTGCATGTGAAATGTTCAATACTGAGATCCACAAGAATCACTGAAACCAGTTTCTACTGCTGATATATTTCTGTTTCTACTTTTCAAATCTGGGGAAAGCACAAAGATAAAACGGACCTGAAAATCAAGAAAGCTATAGTTTTATTTCGATCATTGGTAGAAGTAAAGAAAGACAAGAAAAAATCTGATAAAGGAGTTAGTTAAACTAAATGATAGTTCACTATAAATTTATATTATCCACATTTGTGTTTGTTAATGGTAGTAAATTACTTTATAAGTAGTTAAGTTTTATCAATCAGTTTTAAAACTGATCAGTTTGATTTTTTTTCGTCCAACGGTAATAGTCCAGGTCTCTTAATTTTTTCTTATAATTTCAATTCCTGCAACACAAAATATTTACCTCTGAATACCCAATAAAGAGTCTTATATATTTCATATAATAAATTCCAGGAACTTCAGTTGAATGAAATATTGGTAAGAATGTCTTTCACATTTGAGAAAATAACACTCAAAATTTACCAGCTTTTAACAAAGCTAATTGATAAGAACTAGAGACAATCTTTACATTGTTTTCTGAGCATTTATTTATAGAGTTACATATCACAAGCTTGCACCTTCTCACTCAAGAACCACAGTTTTAGAACATAGAACATAGAAAAACTACAACACAAACAGGCCCTTCAGCCACAAGTTGCTACCTATTAGACTTACCTATGACCCTCAATCCTATTAAATCCCATGTACTCATTCAGAAGTCTCTTAAAAGACCCTATCGAATTTGCCTCCACCACCACCGACAGCAGCTGATTCCACTCACCCACCACTGTCTCAGTGAAAAACTTACAACTGACATTTCCTCTATACCTACCCCCCATCACCTTAAACCTGTGTCCTCTTGTAATAAGCCTTTCAGCCCTGGAAAAAAGCCTCTAAGAATCCACCTGATCAATATGTCTCCACATCTTATATACCTCTATCAGGTCACTGCTCATCCTCCGTCTCTAAAAGGAGAAAAGACCAAGCTCCCTCAACCTATCTTTATAAAGCATGCCAGCCGATCCAGGCAACATCCTTGTAAATCTCCCTTACACCTTTTCAATAGCTTCTACATCTTTCCTGTAATGAGGCAACCAGAACTGAGCACAGTACTCCAAGTGGGGTCTGACTAAGTTCTTATAAAGCTGCAGCATTAAAAGTTTTATTCTACATCTATTTATAGGAACTGAGATGAATCTTTAGTTCTGACTTTAATGCATCCCTATCCCAGGAATGGCAGAGGATGTCCATACAATGGGGCAGAAAGTTGTGGGTAGAGGACTTGTTGTCTTCTTGATTCCCGTAAATTAATCTGGGATGGGGAGAACTAAGAAAAAACATTGTGTAGCTACTTAGATTCCAGTAAGAAACACAATCAATAAGAAAGTAAAGTTAAGGCAAACTCAGATGAAATAAAATAGTATAAGGAAATCAAAGTAAAATAAAGTTAACATAATGGGAATAAATTGAAGCCAGAATGGGACAACTTGGTCATTTGTAATGCGCATTCTGTTATATGTGGAAAGTCATGGATGTCCCAGTGTCCTAAATGACTACATGTGCGGGAAGTACTATCAGGTGCAAAAATTGAGCTTCTGGTCTCAGAGCTTGAGTAGCAGCTGGAATCACTGTGGCACATCTGCTGGGCTGAGGCCTATGTGGATAGCACGTACAGAGAGATGGTCACACCACAGCTTAGGTGCATGGAAGCAGAAAGGAAATGAGGAGCCTCCAGGCAGTCCAAAAATACTGGGTAACTAGTGTAGGAGTCCACCAGAACCCACTCATCAATCAGTTTTCCATTTTAGATACTGGTGATGGCAGTCATTCCTTGGAGGAGTGCAGTCAAAGCCAGGCTTGTGGCACCAGGATCAGCTCTGTTGTACAGGAGGAAAGGAAGATAAAGGAAGTTCAGAAGAGATAGGAAATCCATTAGTTATTGGAACAGATAGGTGTTTCTGTGGCTGTTGACATGATTGCCGGGTGGTATGTTGCCTCCCTGGTGTCAGGGTCAAGGATGTCATGTAACAGTTGTAGGTCCTTCTTCTTGTAGAGGATGATCAGCCAGTTAATAGTACCAAAGACTTAGCTTGGAAAAGGGATGGGGTCCTGAAAGCAGACTTCAGGGAGTTTGGAAGGAGATTGAAAACAGGATCTCTATAGCAGTTATCTTAGGATAACTCCCAGTCTCACTTGCAAATTAATATAGAATTAGTAACAATGAAACATTTGGGTGGAAAGTTGCTTGAGGAGTGAGAGCATCAGATTTTTATGTCATTGGGACTCTTTCTGGGGAAAGTGAGACCTGTGCAATCCAGACTATCTACACCTGAACAGGACTGGGGTGAATATTCTCACAGACAGATTTGATAATTTTGTAGGGGGAAGTTAAGCTAAATTGGCAGAGGGGTGAGAACCTGAGAGGAGAAGTCAAAGCAGGTTATGGAGGTGGAGAATCAGTGAGTGTACCTGAAAGACAGAGGAAGCACAGGTTAAAAAGAATGCAGCACAGGGATTCAGCAGTGTTAAAAGATATACATGCAAATACAAGGAGCAGACTAAATAAAATCAGTAAGTTGAGAGCACAGGTAGACATGTGGCAGCATGATGTCATTGTTCTTGCTTAAGGACCGTCAAAAATTGTAGCTCAACAAGCTTGGATATTGAATTTACAGGCAGGATAGGGAGGAGGGATAAGTTGGGGTATAGCATTATTGATTAAGGAATCTAATACAGCATGAGGAAGGACAATATCCTGAATGAAGCATTGCATAAGGCCATATAGGTTGAGCTCAGAAATAAAGAAAGGACAGCCACATTGCTTGTAGGGTACTGTAGACTTCCAAATAGTGGAAGGGAGTCTCAAGAACAAATATGTAGCATTGTGTAGCAATACCACCTTGCCAAAAAGGATAGGCTTTCATCAGAACTAATAACTCAAGGTGGGACATCCATAAAGCACTGTGGGCCATCAGCAATAGCAGAATTGTAATCAGTCACAACCTTTAACCTTATGGCCCTGCATATCTTCCACTCTGCAATTACCTCAAAGCCAGGGAATCCTGGTTCAAAGAAGAGTGCAGAAGGGCATGCCAGGAGCAACATCAGGCAGATGAGGTAACAATATGGTGAAGCTACCATACGTGCTACTCTCCTGTCAAACAGCATAAACAAAGAACAAAAAAAACACATAATAGGCAGAGCTAAGCAATTCAAAAATAAAATCCATGACCAAACTCTGCAGTCCTGCCATATCCAGCCATGAATGGTGCTCGGCAATCAAACAACTCACTGGAGCTGGAGGCTATCAAGGAGCAGCTGAAGGCACCATTTACTGCAAAGGCTATGGACCTTGACAATATTCCAGCAATAGTACGGAAGGTCTATGCCCCAGAACATGCTGTGCCACTAACATATGCCCAGCTGCAACACTAATATATGCCCAGCAATGTGGAAAATTGTCCAGGTCTGTACAGTACAAAAGAAATAGGACAAACTTAAACCAGTCACTCATCAACCCATCTGTCTATTCTTGATCATTATTAATGGAAGGGGCAGCAAACAATAATCTGCTCATGGACACTCAGTTTGGAGCCAGGATCTCTTAGCTCCTAACATGGACAAAAGAGCTGAATTTAGAGTAACTGCTTTTGACATCAAGGCATATTTGACCAAGTATGGATTCAAGAACCATAACGAAACTAGACTCAATAGGAATCACGGGGAGTTATACTTATCACAAAGTAAGATGGTTATGGTGATTGGAGGTAAATCATCTCAGCTCCAGAACATCACTATAGAAGTTCCTCAGGTTGTCCTAAGCACAACCATCCCCAGCTGCTTCATAAATAACTTTCTTTCCATCATTATATTAAAAGTGAGGATATTTGCTGATGACAGCACAATGTTCAACATTCACGAGTGCTCAGATCAGAAGCAGTCCACATCCAAATGGAGTTTGGACGCAGCAAGACTTTGACAATATCAGGCTTGGGCTGATGAATGACAAGTAACATTCACACCACTCAAGTGCCAGACAAAATTATCTCTACCAAGAGAGGATCTAACTATCAACCCTTGAGAAACAATATCATTAACAATGGGCTGCTGCAGTTCAAGAAGGCAGCTCACCATCATTTTCTCAAGGACAACTCAAAATGGACAATGAAGTCTGGCCTAGCCAGCGATGCTTACATCCTATAAATGAATTTTTTAAAAAAATTCTGAGTATGAAAACAATAGGGAAGTAATAGTTGGAGACTTCAACTACCCTAATATCATACCGGGGAAACAGACAGTGTAATGGCACAAAGGGCATGGTACATAACAAACACAATGAGTGGCGGTATTATTCTAGATGTAGCCTTTGGCAATGAAGCTGGACAAGTGGTGAAGTAGCAGTGAGGGACCATTTTGGAGATAGTAACCATAAATTTATGGAAAAGGACAAAAATGGAACAGGAGTAAAAGTTCTAACTTGGATGAAGATAAATTTTACGATGAACTATGAAAGCAGACAAGATAAAGTGACTAGAAAGGATGATAATTTCTAATCAGTGGAAGGCATTTAAAAATGAGATGCAAATTGGCAGAGTGTGGACATGTCCCCACAAAGAAAAGGGGTATTACTGTCAAATTTACAGGCCCTTGTTATCCAGATGCATAGAGGGTAAGATAAAGCAGAAAACAAAAGCTTATGACAGTTACAAAAAGCTGAATACTGTAGAAAGTCTAGAGGAATATAAAACATATGGGGTGAAGTAAAAAAGGAAATGAGGAAAACAAAGAGAGGTTACTAGAAAATATTGGCAGATAAAGTCAAAGAAAAACCTGAAGTGTTTTAGCAATACATTATTTGCCCAGATGATCAAAGGTTTCCAAAGTTGATACAGTTTATGCCTTCTGCAGTTCAAGAAGGCAACTCACCACCACTTTCTCAAGGGCAACTCGAAATGGACAATAAATGCTGGCCTCGCTAGTGATGCTCACATCCCATAAATGAATTAAAAATAAATTATCAGTATAAATAGGACAGTAATAATTGAAGACCTCAACTACCCTAATATCAATTGGGATACAGACAGTGTGAAGAGCACAGAGGACATAGTTTGTGATAAGCACAATGAGATGGGATGCTATTCTAGATTAAGCCATAGATTGGCTTCAACTTTACACCTGACTAGCTCAAGTTTGAAGTGGATTGGAGATGAGAGAGGACAGAGAATGAACAGAAAGTCACTGTGTGCCAAAATGATCAATCTGTGCAGCCCATCATCCCTTCTTCCTGTCCTGGACTAGTAAATCTTTGCACTTATTGCAGGTTATGAGCTGCTATATTACTTCTGATTTTGAACTTTTGCTAGAACAAGTAATGACTCTTCTGCTCTTTTAGGCAATCAAAACTTGCCACGCTAGAGTAGCCATCAGGAAACTTTGTCTCATGCACTTTGGGTCATCTCAGGATGAAATATAAGTAAACATCTTTCCAATTTTAATTTTTTAGATGTTTTATTTGGTCTTAAGATTTCTTGAGTTAGGGTGTTTCCATGGACTTTGCTTCTTGACCATCATCCTGGCAGCAAACACATATTTAAACTTCTGAGTTGCTTTACTTGTATGTCCTACAATTTTACATTTCTCCATTCACTAGAACCCTCTGAAATATATGTCAGTCTGGTTTTGGGTGTTATAACATGTTTGCCATAATAATTCATATTACCACCATCTAGACAATAATCTACCTTATTCTGTTCTTTAAACCTTCAATCACAAAAACACATGAGCATTTGAGGTGCAAAGAATCTTATTTACTTCAATTGGCTGCTCAGAATCTGAGATTTTATAATTAATTCCAATTAGTCATGAGAAGCAGTTAACAGTTCTTAACAGTTAACATTTAGAAAGCCACGTTTGGCAAGGGCTGCCTTACCTGACCAGGACTCATTTCCTGTGATCCCCCTCTTTTATTATATACCAAAGTTCCTAACTTAAACTGCAAATTGGATGGTTTTCTATGGTACCTCGGTAGTTTCTGACCTTCCTACAGAACCTCAGCCTTGATGAAAAGCCACAGATCTTTTACATTTGCATGTAAAAGATTCAAATATGCAGAAAAGAAATGAAACTAACTGCCTAGTTCAAATTGATGATTGCATTATGTAGAAAGCAATTTGGGACTCTGCCCTTGGACTCTTGACATGGGTTATATCCTCCAACTATCTAGACTGAATTCTCTGTTTGAATTTCCCATTCTACAAAGAGGTTTTCAACTTGCCCTCTGGGTGATCAGCTGATATTTTAAGCAGCATTTCACCAATCACCACATGATTCCTTTCATTGAGTCCATTGCTGAAAGGGCCTTCAGCTGTGGTATTCATGACCATAATATTTATGTTTTCACATGTTTCTGAACACGTCATTGACACATGATCCTCCATTATCCAACATAAACTCTGCTGATGTCCCAAATTAAATCCCTATCTATTTCTCCGTGAAATTATCTATATTTTTTTGTTTTGCTTATTGAGGATTATTCTGGAAAGACTAAATCTGGTCATCAGATTTACAAATCATGGAATGAAAATGTTTCTGTCCACATCCCAGACCTTTTAGATAGTAATTATCTTGTTAAAGCTGTGTGTCAATGGAACACTTACAATAGGATGTGGTGAATCTTTCTTTTTATGTTTTACTATTCCAATTGTCTTATTTTGCATCAATCATATCCACATCTTTAAGCAGAATTCTGAACATTTGACAAATAGATGAGCAAATTATCTAAGCGACTTGAAAAACAATTGTTATTGTGCTCTCAGATTCTTACTATCTGATGCTAGTACCACTTGATTAACACTCTAATGAGAAGTATTGGATTTTGTTTAGATGATACAATATAGGATGAAACTATAGATCTACTAACTTAGCATTAGTGCCTTATGTTCCATGCCAAACATTCATTTGAGTTTTTCTCATCAAAGCTTTCTTAACAGCATAGCTATTTTACACTGACTACATCAGTACTTATAAATTGATTTATTCCAGATATTTTACATGGAATTGCTTTATTGACCTCAATATATCCTTGACACCAGATCTTTGAAGAGTCCCTGAAGGCTCAATATCTCTTGGATTTTTGCAGCTGCAGTAGCAACGGGAAAGGAGACCTGGGGAGACTGTGCCTAAGTCTCTCACTCCTACCTGGAGATTCTTTTGTGAAACCTGAGAAGCCACAGTGAGGGAAATTCTCTCAAGGATGGGAGGGAAGGATGTTTGGATGGAAGTGGTTGAGAAGTTAGCAGCAGAACCATGGTCTAATGTGGAGACAGTGAAACAAGTGGATACAGGACCTCAGGAGGGTGAAAAAAGTGAGTGACATTTTCAAGTGCCCATTCCCACACTCTGACTTGTCCAACACTCTATTGAACAGCATTCCTTAAGTCAGCACATCCTGCAATTCCCTGCAGACACCTCACAACTCCATATGAACAGCCATCACTCAGATTTCTCCTTAGCCTATTGCTCTCTCTCACACCCTTGCCTCACAGTTACCCCCATAAATGGTATTCTTTCCTCTTCTTACACAAGCCATTGCCAACACTTACATTGCTGTTTTCTTTTCTTACTGTAGAAATAAGTGCACAACTTAGCAGGAAGCAGGGAGATCTGGGATAGGGGGTGAGTGTTTGTTAGATGCAGGGTGAGCCTCCAGTGACAGGCACCTTCTTAGCCACTGGCAATTGAACCCATTTGCTCCACTCTGAAAGAGAACTTGTTCCAGGAACCTGCAGATGCTATCAGCAACTTGCTATGAGTGCCTGATGCAACAGCGTTCAGACAAATCAGAAGGGCTGATACTCTGCTTGTAGATTCTGTGTTGGGAGCCTCACCTCTTTTCAGCTGAATCTGGGTGTTCATTCTACCTGTTGTATGGAGGTGAATGCGACTGAGCAGCCAATGCTTTGATTGATGTTGCTGCTGCTGCCACTGGAACAGTGAGGTTGTTGCTCTTGTCCCTTAGCGGAGATGGAAGATAAAGCTTCATAAGCTGCCCCTATTGCCATATTGAAGGCTGCCAGTAGAGTACTGCTGAAAATAAATGAATTTCCAGTATGTTAACAATCACCTGTCAAGTAGTGAAAGCACTGAAAGTACTCTCTAAGAGATGAAGTGCTTTGAATAGCAGTTACTCAATGGCCATGGCCATTGCTTTTCAGTGAAAAAGATCAAAACTTCCAAAACTTCTAGGTTAGCCTGAAGAATATCTTCTCTTATGTACATGGCTCAGTGATCATTCTTGACAGGTTAGGAACATGAAAACAAAAGAAATGAAATGAGGAGTAAGACATTGGGAATAAGAGAAGGAGATGCCAAGTGGCACATTGAGCCTTATCTGACATTCAATCAGATCATGCTTGAACTGATTTTGTCCTCGCCTGATCCTTGCTGCTTGTGTATCACCACCACACCTCCCCCCCTCCCCTCCCCCCCCCTCCCCCCCCTCCCCCTCCCCCCCACCACCACCAACTATCCATAATCTTTGGCTCCCTTCCGTTCAAAAATCCGTCCATCTCAACCATAAACATAAAATGACTTATCTTCTCTGGAGTATAGAATTCTATAGATTCAAGATCTTGTGATAGAAGAAATGTATCCTCGTCTCTGTCTTAAAGGGGCATTTGCCAACCTGGAAATGATCACTTTGTCCTGAGTTCCTGTTTCCTGTTAGTCAATCCTGTACCCATATTAATTACCTCTGTATAGCCTTATTTTTTATATTAACCTTTTGTATGGCAATTTTCCAACTGCCTTTTCAAAATCCAAATACAGTACACATTCTCCTTTATCCACCATGTTCATTACATCCTCAAGGAGCTCTAACAAATTTGACAAAAACAGATTCTCTTGAAACCTATGTGTATCCTGATTTTCTAAATGTCCTGCTGTTGAGGTGTCACAGATCACTCAGGATGTCTAAGTTGCTGTGACAGCATGTACTTTTATACATATAGCATAGTCTGGCATAACAGATAATGTTGGCATAGATACAAACTTTATTTCCATCATATGGCTGAGCAGGAAACTGTCCTGCTCTTACCACTGCCATTGGCAAGTGTTGAAAGGATTTGTAGCTTGATAATCCACATTATGACCTTCTTTAGCCATCATGTCCTGGAATGGTTCTTGAACCAACACTTCCAGCTCAGAGGCAGAGACGTGATACATTACACCAAAGTATCTCCCAGCAATGTCCTACTACGAACTGCTTAATGATGATTTTAGTATTTCCCCAATTACGTGTTCTCTGACTTTGAAACCCAAGATTCAGGGTTAATCAGGTGTTAATTTTTTCTTAACTACCTTAACAGTTATTAATTATTTACCCGAAAGTTGCAAGGAGGTTCTCCATAATATAAAAGCAAAATACTGCAGTTGCTCAATCTCAAAAATGCTGGAAAATCTCAGCAAGCCTGATAGAGAGAATAGAGCCAACATTTCGAGTATAGACAGCTCTTTGTTAGAGCTGGCAGATGATGGTCTTTTGAATATGGAGATGGTTGGGGTGAAAAGTGAGGACAAGGGTCACCTTATCCTTGTTTTGAGAGGGAGGTAAGGGGGTGAGAGCAGTATCCCAGGGGATAGACAGGATGTGGTCGAGAGCCCTGTAAACCACAGTGGGTGGAAAACTACAATTGGGGAATAAGGAAAACATATTGGCAGTGCTATTTTGGAAAGTGGCACCATCTCTGATGAAGAATCATCTAGACTCAAAACTTGCCTCTATTCTCTCCCCACAGATGCTGTTAAACCTGTTGAGATTTTCCAGTATTTTCTGTTTTTGTATGGATTGGTTTTCCATATCCCTTTAATATCGCCCTGGAAAAGATGGAAAAGGGCCTGATGATGTCAGGATCTGGAACTGATGTCGATTTCCAAAACTTCCCACTTTGTACTTACTTCCCACTTTTAAAAGAATGGGAAAATTTTGTCCTTTAATTTTGTCTTTCCAAGTTCTGCCTAACTTGCTTTGTAACTCCAGATTTTCAGTTTTTATTTGTGATTTCTAACATCCACTGTACCTTGCTTTTCTAAAAGCTTTTTGTTCCTAGTTAGGTATGAACTAACAGCAGCAATATCTGCCAGAGTTGCAATGCTGATGGCCTTGAAAACTGAGTTAATAAATAAAGTCTGACTCAGGGCAAACAAAAAGTACTGCTCAGTAAAAACTAGAATACAACTGTGCGAAAACAATAACATTTTATTATCCAAGCACCGTAATGACAGGTAAGGACATATGATCATACGATCATAACAATAAGTCTTTCGATGTTATTTTTGATTTGAAGAAAATTACTCACCTTGAAGTCTGATGAAAAGACCCTTAGAAATTGTGTACAAAATTATGGATTTCCAATTAATCAATTGTCCTTTTCTTGTGTTTATGATTTGTAGTGGTTTAAAATATAAAATGTTCTTTTTAACTGATCTTTTCAGAATTTATCTAGATTTTTGAGATTGAGTTTACCCAACTGTTTTTCTCCTGCTCACTTATGCTAAAAATGAAAACTTGAAAAATTGTGCAAAAAAAAAACTTCTCCAATTGCAAATAGGAGTAATTTTGAGCAATAGTTTCTTCCTTTGATCAGCTGACCAGAACTGCCCTCCATACTGCAAATGGGGTGTAATTTATTAGATTGTATCCTACTAACCCAATGCCTCCTGTGTCTTCTTTATTGTAGCAAAACCCTATGAATTTTCACTGGATCAGTAAATTGTCGAATATTCTATGCAGCAAGGGATCCCCGAGTATCATTATCACTGTAATCTTCTTCAGACCTACAGTGTCCTGCAATTCTGGCCCCTTATACATCTCCAATTTTAATCACTCAGTAATTGGAACTGAACATTCAGTTGCTCCAACTACTGAAATTTCCTCTGTAAACCTTTCTTACTCTGTACCTCTCTTTTTCTTTCCATTGTCCCTAAAACCTACTTTCTTATCTTTGACTTGATTTGATTCATTACTGTTACATGTATTGGGATACAGTGAAAAGTGTTGTTTTTTTTGCGCTATACAGACAAAAAACATATCGTTCATAGAGTACATAGGCAAGAAGGAAAGGAGAGGATACAGCGTGTAGTGTTGCAGTTATAGATAATGTGAAAAGTAGTGTTTAGCTTAACATATAAGAGGTCCATTCATGAGTCTGATGGCAGCAGGGAATATCTGAGCTTTTGGTCACCTTATTAATACCTCCTTATGTGGCTCAGTGTCAATTTTGTTTGATAACACACCTGTGAAATGTCTTGGGACATTTTACTACTTTAAAGATGCCAAATGAATAGCTGTTGAATCTAATGATTAGAAGGTGTGTTGCCTTCTCTGAATTCTTAGGTACTGATGAAAACAGTAATAGACGGTCTCCTTTCCTTTTAGATTAATTAAATATAACATTTCATTTCACTTTTGGTGAAGTTGGGATATATCTGCTGAGGTAAATAATTATTGGAATGGGGAAGTTTGACTGAATGTTAATATTTCTTGTGTAATCTTGTCCTTTTGCCATTGCAGTTTGGTACTTCAACCAGCATGGAAATCAGGTGGATTTCTAAATTATGTGAATATTCCTTTCTTTTTGAAAAGTGTACCTTGGCTCATTTAGTTATATTATTACAAATTTGAAGCATAATTCCAGTCAGTTGTCATTCTCAACATTACCCATACCTGAGCTACATGTATATTCCAACAACTTTGGGTACAGACTGTGACTTTGATGACTACATAGAAACTAAGACAAAGGGGGTGATCTTATCAAACAAATTCTAAGTCCAGAATAGGCGTGAAAATGGGAGAGTTTTAGATCAGTTTTTTGGGCAAGTTTAGATCTGAGAGCTTATCTACTTAGAGTATAAAATGTAGCAGAAACAGTTTCTTGCTTTTAGGGGGCGGGGTGAGACTTACATCACCCAAAAGCCAGCTGAGAGCAGCAGAATCCACCATTGCGCATGCATGGGTGTCTTGCAACAGTGACCCGCCATTCAGTCTCTGTTGCTGTCACACTGCCTCCATGGTTAACTACAACAAATCCCTCAGCTACACGGGGGCCATGGCCTATCATGGTGGTCTGATTCCCCCCATCTCATCCCCCTGCCCTATGATGGGCCAACCAATCAGCCCCCTTGCAATTGGCCACCCAACATTTGACTGCCCGACTTTGCCTGCCTGATCCCTGTGCAATTTCTGGCCCAAATCCCCTGTGATTGTTGGCCTGATCTCTTGCAATCACCAGCATAATCTAACATTGAGCCAGCCTGACCCTGCCCAGATCAACCGCAACCCTCCCCCATGGCCAGCTTCTATCATCTCTCTCACTCCCGCATTGATCCCAATGCAGAGTGAGAGTGGGTCCCCCCTTCCCTTCCCTTCCCCTACTAATCCCAATGCAGAGTGACAGTGGGTGCACCCTTCCTGTCCCACTGATCCCTGTGCAGACTGCGCAGTGCGCCCACCCCTCAATCCCCATTCCCGCCTCCGACCAGCTACCTCTGGTCTGGTCCTGCCCCTTGGCACTGCATGGATGTCCAGTGGACAGTGCTGGTGCCAGGCTGGCATAGCCAGGGCTCCACGATACCATCCTGGGTTCATTAATTCAGTGTAAATTTTATTTACATTTAAATAAATTATTCCATCTTGCCAGATATTCAATGCTGGTAAGATCATGAGAGGCAAGAATTGAGTGTGAGTCTGATTTTCCAGTCCCCTTGTCACCTTACTGGCTTACCTGCTCATCACTCAGTAATGGTAAGATTGCTCCCAAAATGTTGTTGAAACATAGAAACTAGAAGCAGGAGTGGCCACTCGGCCCTTCAAACCTGTTCTGTCATTTATCTTGATCATGTCTGATCATCAAATTCAATATACTGATCCTACCTTCCTTCCATATCCCTTTAGCTCCTAGTGCTATTTCTAATTTCTTCAAATCAGACAATGTTTTGGCCTCAACTAATTTTCTGGTAGTGAATTCTACACAAGCACCACTCTCCAGTGAAGAAATTTCTCCTCGCCTCAGTTCTAAAAGGTTTATCCCTAATCCTGAAACTATGACCCATAGTTCTTGATTCCTCCAGCATTGGGGACATTCTTTCTGAATCTACTCTGCCTAACCCTGTTAGAATTTTATAAAAATTTCTATCAGATCCCCTCTCACTCTTCTAAACTCTGGTGAATATAATTCTAACTGTCTTACTCTCTGCTCATATGACAGGTCTGCCATGCCAGCAATCAGTCTAGTAAACCTTCATTCTACTTCCTCTATGGCAAGAACATCCTTCCTCCAATAAGGACACCAAAACTGCATACAATACTCCAGGTATGGCCTCACCAGCACGCTATACAGTTGCAGCCAAATATCCCTATATCAATATTCAAATCTTTTCATTATGAAGGCCAATATACAATTTGCCTTCTTTGCTGCCTGTTGTAGCTGCAAGCTTACTTTCTGTGACTGATAGATGAGGACTCCAAGGTCTCATTGAGTATCTACCTCTCTCAATTCAAGTAATAATCTGTCTTCCTATTATTGTTACCAAAATGGATAACCTCACATTTACCTGCATTATACTGCATCTGCCATGTAGAATGGATATGATGTTCTGTAACAACATTTAATGCAATTGAAGTAGTAGTAGGCAGCTCAGTGACTATCACTGTGCTGTGCAATACATGGATTTGAGCCTGTGTCTGTGGGAGTTTGCGCATTCTCCCTGTGCTTGCATGGGTTTCTCTGGGGGCTCTGATTTTCTCCCACACCCCAAAGACGTGCTCTTAGATTGATTGGCAAAACAAATTCTCCCTAAATTGTCTTACAAATTTGGTTCCAATGCATAGATCTATAAACATAGACAGGGATCATAGGTAGAAGTGAGAACATGAAGGTGGCAGCGTGGGCTCGTTGGGCCGAAGGGCCTGTTTCCTGTGCTGTTTTGTTTTTTGTTCTTTGTAGTTAAGTAAGCATTTTGCATATTGATTTACTATGCTGAGCACAAGTACAGAAATGATTTATTACTAATTCTCAAACATAAACTAATTTAGTATGTACTATATTGACCATTGTGTATATTTATATATGCAAATCAGTGTTTCACAAAATTACAAAATAGACATTGATGAGGTAGGCTAACCTTCCCATTCATTCCAATGAAATTCCCATCGACTTATTATTTTACCGAGTCATGAATGAATCTAGAATGCCTACCTTTACAGCTTGACATAATAGTTGATCGTTATTTTCATGCAAAGCTTTGCCTTGACACCCGTTCTACACTTTACTTCTATCAACTTTAACTAACGTTCCCTTGTTCTCACTTCCTGACACACTTTCAGTTATGTTTCATTCCAGCTTAATCTATCCAGGCAATTTAATATGTTAAGAGCCACACAAGATTCTCTCACTCTTTCCTCCTTTTAAGATTAAAGAGATTCAGTTTCTCTAGTCTTTCCACATAGTTCAGTCTTTTGAAACTAGGGATCATACTCAGGACTTTTTTCAGCCGTGATGCCATACTTTGGCCTGGGAATACAGCATTTGAGTGCTCTTTAACTATGGTATCAAACAGACTTAATGCAGCATTTCCAACTTACTGTCAACTAGCTAAGCAATATAATCATCCAGTCCAATTGCTTTGCTTATTGTGGTTCCACAAATATTTTACTCAATACATTATTCAATGATGAAATCATTTGCTTGGGCCTTTTTTAACTAAAGGGCTATAGAATTTTAAATCATCTTCATTCATGAATGTAATGAGAAGTTAATAATGTTGCAATCTGTGAACGTATATAGAATAGAAATAGTACACTTAACTAACTGTTATCAACACGATGGACTAACAAATGCTGGATTCCTGCAATCATAAAGTTCCTCCTTGTATGTAATCGTTGTTGAAACAAATGATTTGCAATGCCTGACACAAAGTTATTATTAACAAAACATATTAATCTTCTGATAATTTCATCCTAATACAGTAGCTCAAAGTTTAAGTCTTTATTAAAATATTGCACGATGCGACAGTAATTTTACAAAATCTTTAAGCATGAATTTTGAGCGGAATTGTAGCTCGACTTGCAAACGCATGTAAAGTTTACATGCCTGTTAGACTAAAAGACATCCGAGTTCTTAGGGGTTGAGCCTATAAAGAGTGCATGATCGTCTAGTTATCTTACTCCATATTTGTGTTGTAAAAAGAAAACAAGTAGTGGCGGTGAGAATGAACTACAATTCCCGAATCACCCCGCTTGAACTGACAGCAATAAAACACCAGGGGTCGCTATCGCTTTACCATCTCAGAAACTGATCCAATTCTATAGTAATGTGGGATTGGACTAATTGTTAAAGGGACAGTTTACAGACTATAATTAAAAATAGGATATATTTCAATCATATATCGGTTGTTTTAGTTAAACGATGATTGAAATTAGTAAAGAGGAATTGTGGTTTCAAAATTCAGTAATATATTACAGAGCGCGATGTAAAACGTTCTGAAGATTTGGGGCTAAAATCTGATCAGTACAGTTCCTACTCAGCTATGGCATTTTGTACCTGGCGCATCAGAAATGCATTTTCAAAACTGATTTATGAATGTAAATGTCTGCGTTTATCCGGCATGATTATCTTGGGTTCACATAACTTGGACATCAGCGGCTGTTAAAATATTTATGTTGACATTAATGTTTTCCTGTTATATTTGTCACGGAAGCCTCATTAAAATCGACTCATTTTATTGCAAATCATGTGGTTTGGAAAGTAGCCTGTTAATTTCACTGAATGTTGCTCACTGCCAAGCTATCAGTGACTTGCCAACGTGGATATATCAGTCAAATCACAGTGTGCAATTTGTAAAACTGGCTGCTTATTTGTTGATGAAATAGAGACCCAAAAATGAAATCACATTAGAAGGTGACATGGCTGGGAGGAGATACCATTGTTCCGTTTGATTAAAGCCAACACGCCCCCTTCTGGGACCCTACAAAACAAATATAATCACTGACATTGTTTAGCCAACCCATTGGAAGTAGATCTTTGTGTCAGTACATCTGAGAACCTCAAACCCAGCCCTATCGAAAATAATCAAATAGCAATGCAGAATAGAAACATTTATCCTAATAGGCCCGACCACACTAATCTTTCATTCTGTTTTTGGCAAATGTTCAAACAGGATTGCTCTTATTTGTTGGGTACACTGCTAGCTGCATTCTCCAGCATGCCGACGTACTATTTTATTCGGCTTTAAATGTATTGTGTTCGGACTGATAAAGCCCTGGACATGCCGATCTGCCCCCATGAAGAAGCAATTCGGTGTGAGGATAGCAAAATAGGATGCTGGGCATGAGTCAGAGGTACCCACATGCAGATTTCGTAGTCAATAAATCGCATTCGAATCTTGTCATAATTGTGACAAATTGATAGACAGCGACACTACATTTCTGCAAATGCAGAAGTTCAGAACTATCTGGCACGGTGTGATGATTAACTCAAACTGTTACATCTGGAGTCATTCAGGATATATATAGAAAAGGTTATCAGGCGTTTGATATCCATGTAGGAAATGGCCCTGCCAGAATGAGAAGAACCCTCCCTTAGCAGACCGGGTGCCCCTTACACCTGCACTTGTCCAGTCCGCAGGATATCTCGTCTTTGAGAGAGGGACTGGACGCATTAAAGTACATATGCAAACACTTGATTGGTTGAATATCCTGTACCATGAGGTGTTCATATCGATGAAGGACATTAAAAATGGACTGTGGGCTAGTAAAATCTCTATTCCAAATGGTCAGAGCCGGGTTATTAAATAATACGTTTCAAGTGCACACAAACGCTTTCATGTTAAAATGCCATTTTTCGGCATCTCCATACAGACGTGGTAAGTTATAAAGTCATGTTGCATTCAGTTCCTTTTGGCGCATATAGATCGGAGTTTGTGAGGAGTGTTTTGAATCATACACGTTATTATTTTAATTCGGTTTCTATGCGGTACAGTAATGCACACCTTTGGACAATCCTGTCTCAGGAAACAGGTCATTGTATTATACGATTCAACAATGGCGAGGCAGTAAGTGTTCATTATTAGTAAGTGCGTCAGGATCCTGAAGTGTGCCATTCAGCGTGCTATATTTATCTGCTATTATGTAACATTTACACAGCTGCAGTTACTTTATCCACTAGACTACTGATAATCGGGGGAGTAATGAAAGAGGCAGAATTATACTTAAAGAAAATGACTATTTGTTAGTGAAGACGTGAGTGCCTCCGTTTTATTGTGTCTCTCCACCCCACCTCCTCCCCCCTACGTATCCATACACGCTTTATCACGTTAAGACCCCCATATAGAAATAATGTGAAACATCCAGTATAAAGTATAAACTGTAATCAGAACAGTAATGTTAATGTAGTGACCCCTGTTTTACCCCTAACCTTGACAGATGGATGAAAACATAAGCATCTCTTGGTGATACCTAACTACCTTACAAAAACAAGGGCATTTTTCTCTCACTAACAAATACAATGGTATACAAAAAACGGACAGCACTCAGTGATGTGAAGTTCTCAGTCTTGGTGCTTCATTGCTCTCCAGC